>CM063295.1:14587500-15787500 GCA_032173965.1 Sitta carolinensis | reverse complement strand
GAGAGGCATCAGTGCCTTAGGCATCCATTTGGAAGTCCCACAAGAAAGGCCATATGTGAAACCCCGGTTACCTAGGGCCAGCTGAACAAACCAGCAGCCACCTCTCACACTTAAGCTGGATTCTTAGCAGATGGAGGAGGCAAATCCACCTTCTCGTCAGGCTGTAAAACATTTGCAGGAGGAGTCCATGGCAGCTGCGGTGGTGTCAGCTGGGACTCTGAAAAACTGATTTTAGTGATGGCAGCCCCTGAGCAGCTCTGACCCAGGCCAAGGCAGCAGCAAACCAGCCTAGGAAAAGGAGAAGCAAAGTGTGGGTGCAAGGGGGCTGGCTGCTGCAGACTTTCAGGAGGAGGTGTTGAGGCTTTGTGTCTCTCCTCTGAGGGCTAATCCCTTGCTCTCTTCCTTAGGTGTTGTCCCAGGAGATCTGTCCTGCATGGGCAATCACTTGGCAACCATTTGTCAAGGAAACATGAGAGTATCACAGATGACATGAAGAATGTCATGCTGAGTGTCTGTAGTTGGGGATCTATAGAGCAACAGCCTTGGTATATACTTGGGATCTCCAAAACACTCCTCTAAGGCAAAATGAAGTCAGCTTGAGGTGTGGAGTCTGAAACGAAGTGTTTTGATTTGGTTTTGAACTCTTAACAAATCCCTTGAGAACATTGATCAGAATCTTTATTTTGGTGGATATATACTTATTCATATAATATACTGAATATACTTATTCAGTATAAAACTGTTGAACAAATTCAAGTAGGAGTTTTTTTTATTTAAAGAATTACTTTCAGAGATGCCAGAAGTGAAGTAATACCTATGATCTCTGCTAAATGCTGCACTATGGTGTTCTTAATAGGATCAAAAGATTATGTGTTATTTTCTCAAAGGCTTTTAGCATGAAGGACTATATATTGAAAAAGAAAAGTCTGTGGACCTTGTTCAATGAAAAAACAACATGTGTAAAGTGGAAAGTGTGTCTCCCTCACAGCAAAGGTTAATTGTAAAAAAAGGGTGGTAGTTATGAATTACATCTTGGTAAATTGGAACCATCTGAAAATACTGTGTGAGGAGTTGGGTGGTAAAAAATCCTCCAAATGGCAGACAGGGAAATTAAAGGTGAGGAGAAGGTGAGTGACACAAAGTGCACAAAGTGTAAACCAACACTTTTTTTTTATTAGAAATACACCAGCTAAATATAATTTAAAAAATCGCTTGTCTGAGTCAGAATCTGAAAATGTTATAAGAAGAAATCATTTCAAAATGTTTACGAACCACAGGGGAATGTAAATCCCACTTGAGTTTTACAAGCCCAAAGACACTGCTTTGGGCTCATATTTTTGTGGATCTCTTTGTACATATTTAGTGTCCCATCATTTTTTCCCCTTTTTTGGAATGGTAGTGCAGATTTCTTTGCTCAGCAGAACAGATTCTAAAGAATCTTTCAGTGAATAAGAAGCTATAAAAGTCTCCTGGTTGCCACAAAGTTTTTGGTTACTAAAAAATTGAATCCACATGGGAAGACATTCTCTGCATTAAACATGTGGGAATTTTGCAGAAATATGGGT
The DNA here is from genome assembly GCA_032173965.1 of Sitta carolinensis. Lineage (NCBI taxonomy): Eukaryota > Metazoa > Chordata > Aves > Passeriformes > Sittidae > Sitta > Sitta carolinensis. The sequence goes on along the minus strand of CM063295.1, from coordinate 15,785,935 downwards.
GAGCAGAGTTTTTTTAGATCAAATGTGACCATGCTGAAGATCAGTTTGCATCTGTAAGTGATGGCAGATGTTCTGAAAAAAGTTATCAATAAAAGACACACTCCCCAGAAGGGAACAGTGTGGATGCTTGTGAGGAGTCAGAGGACAGTGTAAATCCCAAACTGTTCCCATCTTCATGATGCATTGCATATAATTAAGAGGAATGATGAAGAGACTGAAGGCAGAGCCCTCTTGAGCAGAATGTAAGGTGAAATGGTCTCTGTGTACTTATTGAATCTAATAATTTACATCTCATTGAATCCAATCAGGTTAGCAGTTTATCACATTAAGATTGCATTAAGTTGGTTGTCTCCAGTGAAGCTGAATGATTGCTGGAGGGAATCCTACAGCTCTGTGCTCAGGGCTCTTATATTTCCCAGATAAAAGGTCCAGCTTTGGCTGGGATGTGCAGCAAGAAATAAAAAATCCTTTGCAGAGGCCACCTTGCCTGTCATAGTTCCATGTTGTGTGTGCTGGTGGTGGGAGACAGCTCCACACTCAGATCCTGCTTACACCCAGTCACTGAAATGGCACTGAAATCAGCAGGCTTGTTTTGAATTTTCCTCCTTGCAGCTGAGTGCTGATCAAGTCCTTTAAATGTGGCTTTATGACAGAGGCAGCTGCTAGCCAGGTGTGTTGGTGGATGACAGCAGCAGTGGGTGTAGAATCCGACTTTATCCTCACCTACTGAGATTAGGGAGTGATGTGTTTCTTACTCGAGTATTTTGAAATTCAGAACTTCAAGATAATCAGGTGTGATCAAAAAGAAGAAACCAGTGTCCAGTTTGCAGTTGTTTCAGTGGCAGCCTACAGGCTGCAGAAATAGAGAGCAAGAGTGAGGGACAGAGTTAATCTCGATGCTGAGGAACAGAAGTTAGAAAATGAGATATTTTATGTAGGCCAGTTACAATATCCCAGATTGTACTAAAAATACCAAGTATTTTTGTAACTAACTCTTGCTTATGAGGCAAAACCAAATAACTGTGCTTTTTTTTTCTTATCTGTAAGTACCCAGCTCGTTAATTGGAATGAACTTGAAGAGAGCAGAGCTCTGTAGAGACTACTTGAACGCCGTATAGATTTTTACAGAGAAGTTTGTCTCTATGCTGGAACTCTGTTGGGCAGCTTTACACTCCTGGGGGAAGATTAGTGTTATTCCTTTCAGAGGGTCGTAGGACCATTTCCCAGCCTGGGGGAGACAGCCCCCGTGGGGCAGGTGGAGCCTGGCTGTGCTGGGTGGGTGCAGCTGAGCCTCAGAGCAGCTCAAAGCTCTCCTGAGCTCCTGGGTTCTTTGCCTTGGGCAAGGCTGGCTCCTCCTGCCCGAGCCCTGGTGCTGCTGGCCCCAGCACTGTCAGGAGTGGGGCTGTGCCCTGCAGGCTGTGCCCAGAGCTGCTGCTCCCGGATTTACCGGGGACAAGGGCATGGCAGGGCAGTGCCGACCCAAACCCTGAACCTCCCAGCCACGGGAGAAAAAAACAAAGGGAGGAGAGAGCGGGAACAAGTGAGTTACTCTGTGTAGCTTACAGGTGTGAAGGCAAATATTTTCACTGGAAGTGGGCTTTTAAATAGCATTTTCTTCTGGATTGCAGCTGCTGGTTGCACAATGTCACAAAGCCATTGGTCTGATTCTCCATTCTCTCCCTGCTCTGCAGCTTTCCCACTTTGCAGCCTGCTCACATTCTGCTGAAGTGTGTGCAGAGAAGGGGCTTTAATATTTTTTTTAACAGCTTGTGGGCAATTGATCTAAGATTACCAGTATTCTGCAAATTGGTTGTCATTATTTAAACATCAGATAGAGAATTTTTGCCCTAGAGCCTGGGCCAAATAAATATGGCTTTTCTGGAAATGATTTTATAATAATAATTTGAACATGAGCTGAGGAGAGGGGAAGGCCTTCACCTCACTGCCCATATTTCATTACAGTTTACCCCAGTGCAGTAACATGGGAATCATCAGGAAAGGCAGCTCAATTTCTATCAAAGACTCCGCACTATTTTTCTTGGGGCTTGCAGTAGCTGTAAACTGATTAGGTTTGTTTTGGAAGAGGCTGGATGAAGCAGAATTCCACAGAGGCTAGATAAAAATCCAGGTATTCCTAAATTATAATTCTGGGGTTATTGGAAAGACATTTAAATATATACTGCATTTTTAGAAAGAAATACAATTTTTTTAAAAATTTCTGCATCTGTTGAGAGTCAGTGGAGTTGGTTTTCACTAGTGACCCAATGTTCATGTCCACATTTAGCCCAGAGGGAGTAATTAAGCAGGTGCTGTACCTGACCTCACTTGCCAGAGCCCTCTGGACAACTGGGCTGCCATTCACATCCTGCAATCCTTAAATTAGCTGTGTTTTTTCCTCGGCTGACACCTTTCTTGTAATTGAGAAACACTTTTAGTCCTTGCAAAGACCTTTCAGCTCTTCAGAGGGGTTCACACCTATTTTAACTCAGGCAGACATTGGTGCAGAGCTGGGGCTGCAGGGACACGCATGGAGTGAAGCTTGGCTGGTTTAACCAAGGTGACTTTGAGCTACCACTGTGCTCCAGTAATTGTGGGATTGGTGAGCTCTGAAGGAAAACTGCAAGGGAAACTAGATTCTATCTGGGCATGATCTCTTTTCTTTGCCATCATTTACATGTTTCTGAGACAGGAGCACCATTAACACTTCCAGCTGATTTTATGTAAAGTCTCATCGAGTCACTGTGTTAGTCCTGCTATTTTTAAGTCTGACTTTTCCCATCACAAAAGAGATTAAATACACTAATGAATGGAGTCACTGTGTTTAAGATTTGGCCAATGAGTAGCTGAGCAGAAAAGACTTTAAGTCAAGTCATCCCATAGGTAAAGAAATATGTTCTTTGCTGGTTTTGCTCTTTTGCTGGGTTTATACAACAGTGAACACAATCAATTTAGAGACTCTGTTCCAAATAATCTATGTGTTATTCACAGTGAAATAACATAAAATATTCGGAAGTGTCATTTCATTGATTTCTCCTGGTGAACAGTTTAAAACAGCTGTTGTGTTTTGACAACATGGAAAATCCAATTTCCAAGGCTGAGAAAACACTTAATTTTTTAAAATTGGGCATGTTTATTAAACTCTTAAAAGTTAATGGAAACAAGAAAAAGCCAATAAGGTCCACGGAAGGAATAACAAGGTTTCTCTCCTTATAAAACTCCCTTTGCCTGGGATGGCCTTGGCTGCTCCTCCCTGCAGGGAGGTGGCAGGGCACAGGGCGAGGTGGGCTGGGGCAAGGCTCACAGCTTTCCATCAGTCAGAAGGACCCTAAAAAGCCCCTTGGAAGCTGTGAGCAGCTGCTGCCTCTCAAAGCCAGGACTTTGCAGATGAGCTTTGAAAGCAGCACCTTCCCGGAGAGTCCGTGAGCCTGCCCCGCACCCAGGCACATCCCGAGCCTGGGTGTCCAGGGGGTGCAGCAGTGAAGGAGCTGCTTTGGCTCTGCTCCCACACAAGAATCTGGGGTTTCAAAGGGGGCAGAGTGAGGCTGGTGTGTCCCCTGGGCAGCTGGTGTGGAGGAGCAGGATCTGGAATTTTATGCAAGAAGGCTCTGTGATCCTGCTGAAGCACTTGGCCTTAGGGAAAGATTATCAAGCACAACTCCCACTTATTTTTTAACATGCAGAAGAGAGAACAGTTTGCTGCTTATTTACTCCATTCTACTTGGTTTCCAGGTTTTCTTTCTAGCAGTCAGTGCCTACCACAAGCTTGGCAAAGGACCCAGAGAAGAAAACACGTGGAGTGTCTCTCTGGTAGTAATGGAAATGGCAGTGGGAAGGCTCAAACAACCAGAGTAGAGCCAGGTTATGTTATGGAAACAAGGACTGTTGTAAAAGAGGGGAAGGGCTCTTTTGCTTCTCTGCAGAATAAACTAAGTAACAAGGGGGAACCCCATCTTCTCTTAGGCATAAAGAAGACATCATAAACCATTTAGGTCCTGAGAAGCAAGGGAAGAGATGCATTTAATGGACTGTAGGTCAGAGCTGTAGAAGATGAATAGATTCCTTGGAAATAGCTGGCATTTGGTTAAAGCATCCTTCAACACAGAGCCCAGCTGTGACCCTGTTTCTCTGTAGGGCCATTCTCAGTGCCAGGTGCCTGACCCTGACGAGAGCAGTGGTTGCTGGGCTGCCAGTCAGAGATGCTGAGTGAGCCCCAGTTGTCAGGAGAATGTGTGTCTTTATTCCTTTTCAATTAACGTCACCATGTATAAATCTGCTGTGGGACTCCAGTGATACAGAAAGCTGACATGCACCACTCCAGTGCAATAAATCTTTGGGCTCTGGCTGTGGGGATGCCAGATCCACTTGTCAGCTTGTTATTCTTGAGCCCATCAATTGTGTGGCAGTTGCTGCTGCCTCTGAACACCATTGTTTGTGCAGAGGCAAAGCTCTGCTCGGGCAGCTGAAAAAATCCTGGAAGGGAGAAGCTTAGGTTTTGGTTTTCTACACAATCTGTTTTCTATAAAGGAACCTGTCCCTGTAACAACTCTAAGAGCCTATAGCTCACTTTCCTGCCCCATTTCAGTACTGACAATTTTAGATTTGATTTTTAACTCATGCTTTTGTATCTGTGTGCACAGTGCATGCATATGTGGGGAACTCTGTGGATGCAACCAAACAACTTCACAGCCTAAAGGACTGTTTTCCCTTGGGATGGTTCTGCACCAGCATTCCTGGTTCTGGAGCGAATCCAGGCACAGCAGACTTCAGTCTCTCTGTTCTCTTTGTATTTCTGTAGGACATGCTGTAGGAAGGATTTGTTCATGGCTGAGGCTCCTGAGTGTGTCCAGGTTCAGGTAAGAACATTTTGAATACACTAAAGAAGTTGAGCATTACTTTTCTTCAAATAAATCACATTAATTTTCTCAAGACCTCAGTGTTTTATCCAACTGGTGCCAGGTATAATCCAGCACAACAGACTGGCTGACAGAATTATTTGCAAAAGCCACACAGTTCCTAGTGATGGACCATTTGGGGCTTGTCCTCATCACAAGCTTTTTTATCATTTTTCTCAAAGTAGAAGCTGCCACAAATAATGTATGTAGTGTCTGGCATGAGCTAACTAATGGCCTGCTGGCAGGATGGCTATTTTGCTGCCTACAGTACTTTTTACTTGAATATTCTAGTGGGATGGGAACTGTGTAATGCTAACTGTGGTAATGATGAGCTACCTGCACAAGCCTATATATATGTCCCAGAAAACAGCTCCCTTTGGTACTCATTTGTTCTTTAAGCAGCTTATATTACACAGGCAACAGTAAACCCACAATTTAATATTAGAAAATATGGGTGAAATGCAAAAAACCCCACCCCAAAACAAATGAATAACATTATACATAAATCATTCAACTATTTTTTTTTTCAGAACAACCTTTATTTCTTGAAGAGAAAGTGAGGGATTGTAAGAGTTGAAATTTCTTTTCTGAACAATCCTTATAATTATGTCACACCATGACAGCAGTCCCACTGTGGGATCCTGTCTTCCTGGTGGCTCTGTTGTGCCATGAAAGACAATGTTCCCTCACAGGAGAGCCGTGACAATGTACTAGAGTACCTGGAGAGCTTGGGAAGGGACTTGGGTTTGGGGAAGCTTGTGAAAATTGTGTGGAAGGGAAAAAATCAGGGAAGATGATTTTGAGAGTGGATTTTTTTTTTTTTTTTTTTTTTTTTGGGCATTTCTTTAGTGGACATTTAGATTTGTGAAAATTAGTTCATTGCTCAGAATTTCAACCAACTCACAGGCTAAGCAAGCAACTCCAAAATGTTCTGTATTTGTCTTTACAGTGTTGGATCTTCACCTTTTTTCTTCCTTACTCCCTCTTTATCTGTAACAGTGAAAACCCCCTGTAGATTTTTTCTGAAAACTTGACAAAATTTGAGCAGCTGCAGGAAAAGTATTTTGTTGAAATCACTCGTTATTATTACATGAGTATCATTAGGTTTCAGAAAATATTTCTGTGTGCAAAAGGGAAAAGGTAAGTGATTTTTAAGCAAGGGTACATGGTTGTAATATAATCATATGTTTATGTGCCTATATTATTACTCACATACTTTAATTTTTCATGTTGACGAGACAACAACCAAACCACTGAAGAGCAAGTTGTTGGTGCTGGTCATGTATTGCTGCTCCCTTCTATCAGGGAATAATGTTTCTTGTTCCATCTATATATCCAACATAAATGTGATTGAACAATTCATAAAGTAGATTAGCACAGGGGATTGGATCTGCTTAAGCTCCTGATGCACAAGCAATGCAGGATCAGGTTCATAAACTCTGTGAAATTTTCTGCTGCTTTCTGCCTGCATTTAGCCCACTTAACTTGGAATCCACATTAAAAGCTGAATGCTTCAGAAGCCACCATCACTGGGTAATGTGTCAGAAGACTGGGGCTGTTAACGTTCCTGCTGTATTAAGATAGAATTGAACCAACACGGAATTTTCCAATTTTTGTTTAATTACCCGAGTCACTTTTTAATAAATTAGGAAGTTGTTTCACTTTTTGTAAACAAGTCTATTTGTATAAAGTTCCATTCAACTCAGTTCTTGCTTGAATTTTGGGTGTCACTTTATATCACTGTTGAGATGATAAAATTCAAATTGGTGATTAAAAACAACACTCTGAAGGATTTAATTTGCTTTTAAGAACATTGAAAATGCAAGTGGCTCAATTCAGACCTGCCAGCTAAGACAAAGTCGCTACAGTTTCTGGAAAAGTGAGAGACACCACTAATGAGAAATATCCATCCCTACCCATAGAGGTGGGTTTAGCACTTTGGAAATTCCCTGAAAATGCTCTTTTTTTTTCAAATACTTGCTGATACTCAGATACTTGGACAGGAGAGGGACAGAAGTAGAAGACACTATTTCAGACACATTTTTTTCCCAGTCTTATTTTTGCTTCTTTTCAGTTGCTATTTATTCTCAGCTGTTATAATAATTCCGTACTTAATAAGCACCTAGATAACCAAACACAGACAGAAACAGAGATAAATAAAATATTGATGTTATCTGGACATGCTGTGCTCCTGCAGCAATAAAGTAAACTATTTATACTGCTCTGAATAGCAGCATAAATTATAGATCAGATAATTATACCATGTGATTGTGGGAAATAATAGGATGAAAATTAACCAAAACAAACCAGATGTGTAAGGAAGCAGCCTTACACTCTGCAGTGGCTTTACAAGGAGTAGCTGGGAGCTGGAGGAAAAGGCTCAGGTTTTGTTGATGCCAACTATACAAATAATACTTGTTGCCTGGGCTGCATCTAATGATAGCCAGTGATGAGAGCCTGTGCTTTGAATGCTACACAGAATAACAGATTGGAAGAGGGATTTTGGTCAAGGAATTTTAATTCAACCTCCTCCATATTTTTAGAAAATTTGGAGAAGACATATTAGTTTTATGTTGGAGATGTAAAGATTTGACTAACATTTCTGCATCAATTTCTTTTCAACATGGGTATGATATTCTAAAAGAGTGAATTTTGTTTTGGCAATATTTTAATGAAAACTGTCTTGTATTTGGTTGAGCTATCGCAGGTTTTAAAGGAAGGCCAGCTTCAGAGCCTTGCCAAAGTAGCACATTACTGATTTTTTCCTCCTTGTCCTTAAATGACCAAATCTCCAAAATGCCTGAGAGAAAAGACAAGAGACACAGCATCCCATGAAAATCTGGCAGAAAAAAGGGGAAGGCATTCTTCACAGGTTAAATATTTTCACTGGTAATTCCTTATCACTGAATATTCTCTTACATCAAAGCAGCTCGGGTAAGAAGCGATGTTGGTGTGCTCTGATGCTTCCTAAAAACTGCATCCTTCTCCTGTCTTTGCTGGGTCACAGCTGAGCTGTGCCAGAGGGAGGGCCAGCTCTGCTGCCCAGGTGCCAGACCTTCAGAGTTCAGGGTGGTGGGAAGGATCCAGCACCTCTCAGCTTCCCTGACCCAACCCTTGCACCATTTGTATGTCCTGCTTAGAGCCAGCATTTGGCAACTAGTGACAGGGACCTTGTCTGCAAGATGCCAAGGGACAGGGGAGCCTGGAAGAATGATACTCTTTGAAGTAGTAACCCAGACACTCATTAAACACCCTGGTTGGGCTTTCATCCCTCCTCTGGGTCTCTGTCTGCAACTGCTCAACTGTGTTTCTTCCTGATGTGCTATTCCATTAGAATGTCTCTTGGATTAGATAGAAGAGCAATAATAAGTTGTATTGTTTAACCACTGATGAGGTTAGGCTAAATTACACATGAATTCAGGTATGTAATTCGAAATATAATATTTTGAGATGGACCTGGGAAGAGAACTTGTCCCAAGCTTGGGCAGAGGAGGCTGGAGCCAGGCTGCACAGGACACGTCTCTTCCTCCAGGTCATGGGGAGGGATGAGAAGAGCTCTGCACTGCTCCCAGATCCCTCAGCCCTCTGCCAGGGGAGGAGGGAGAAGCAGGAAGCTCTCACTGGTTCTTCCAGTGCTGCCTTCATACTTTTCTCTGTTCTCCCTGACAGCAGAAACAGAAATCTCAGGGGTTTTGACCCCTCCTGGTTGTGTCCTTTCTGAAGCGTCACTGCAGAGGATTCTGGTGCTGGGCTGGGGGTTGGGACTATGATGGTAGGAAATGTCACATGTCTGGGACAGCAGGAAAGGAAGAGAGGATTCAGAAAGACTCATTTCCAAACCCTTCCACAGCCCCCCTCAAAAATCCCCTCCCAGCCTTCCTCTTCCAACCTTCCCTCCCTGGCACCAACACAAAGCTGAATTTTGCATTTGTTGCTGAGGTGGTCTGGAGGTGGCTTCAGTCATGATGTGTAACAGGTGAGTGCTGTGGTGACAAGAGGCTGTTGGGGAAGGAGTTCAAAACAAACTGTTTGTGTCAGTGCTCTGGAGTAACTACCTGGGAGCATCACTGCAGCTGCCTGTGTTTGGATTGCAGCTCACCTGAGCAAACCAGTAATGCCTGGTGGGGAATGATACCTTAGTGTGGGAACCAGTGAGAAACCTGGTGGCATTGGACATGAACCAAAAACTCTGCATACATCAGCATAACAATGTGGGCATAGGTTTACTTTAATTTATTAATTTGATTCATAAGAGCGTCCTATATTCTGTTCCCTATTGTTACTGCCTTTTGTATATATTCACATGCTCCAATTTGCTTTGCTACGAAAGAAAAACAATAAAAGATGATTCTGCAGGTATTATCATTGTTTCTAGCTCCCATGTATGTTTGCAAAGGAAAACTGGTTATTAGGAGGCCTTAGCTACAGAGCAGTGTTATCTGCAGCAATATAAGATGCTTTTCCAACCAGTGTAGTAAATACACAGAGCAGTCACAGCCCAGTCATCCCCTGCATAAATAAACCAACACAAAGCTAAAGATCTGTTCAGCCTAAAACCCAGTGTAGATAGCCTTGCTGGTTTACAGTGCTACTTTTGAAATAATTGAGGAATGTGCTGGGACATTTTTCTCTGGACCCTTTTATTCAGCAGTTTCACAGCCATAATTAACTGCAGTGATGTATCAGCTGCTGCAGCTCAGGACAGACAGGTCCTCTGAAGTCACTGAAATAATTGCTGCATTAGAGTTGCCCAGTTGTTTGTAGGAATTGACTCTTGATTTATTCTTTGGAGATCTAAGTGTAAGTTCAGGGTCATCATGTACCATGAAAGTACTCTGTAGCTGTAGGCTAGCACTGTTCTAATAACAGAGATTTTAATAACAGAAATTTTATAGGTACATTAATGTGTCTATGTCTTGATTTATTTACCTTTTTCGTTGGATGGGTGGTGGTAGTTGGATGCTAAAATTATTTCAGATCAGGAGGTAAATCGTGTCATCAAATCTTCATGAGAATGAGTAAACCAGCCTGAAAATACGAATCCATTCTTCTAAAACCTGCTAGGAACAGAGTCTAATTTCAAGCAGAAAACCTATCTAGATGGAGAACCCCTGTGTGCAATGAAGGGAACTGTGATAATTTAGTGGATTAAGGTAGCAGCAGAGATTAAATTCAAGATCACTTTGTGCTATTCAACAAAGGTGTCTGTTTTTTGAAGTTACCTATATCTGGATTCTCAGGCAGAGTTGTATATAGAGTATTGACGCAGTGAGAATCATGCACAAAGAAGAACTGATATATATATATGTGTGTGTGTGTGTGTGTGTGTGTGTGTGTGTGTGTATGTATATATATATATATATAGGACCTATACCCTGGACACAGAGCACTGGATATGCTGTTGCAGGGAAAGCTGTCCTGGTCAGGGTCACAGCTGTATCAGAGTTATTCCATCCTATTCCCATCAGTAACTGTTATGAAGACCTTTACAAATTGCAATTCAGTTGTCCTTGCATCACCCCTGCAGTAATATCATATCCATTTTACAAATGGGAAGCTGGAGCACAGAGAAACTAGATGGCTGTCTCGAGCCTCATCCTCAATCAATGACTATCAAATTAGCCTAATGTTCATTCGAGGGCTCAGATTTGTCTAGAAGAAAGTGTGATCAGCACCAGATAATGTCATTCACTTGTCATTATGGTCAAAACGACTGCACAGCATAAAGACATGTTCCTGCTTGTCCTGGGAGCCGAGTCACACAAGCTGTGTGTTCCAATCAGGAAGTTTCACACTACAGGTGGTCAGGTCACAGTCAGGCTCAGCTCAGCTGGGGACAATATCTGCTCTCTCTATTCCTCCCATTAGTTGCTATTAAGATAGTTTAATATAAGTATAATAAGACTCCTTTGAATGATAAAATGCCATTTTCTGGCTCCCCAGTTCCTACCACCTGTACAACAGGTAGAGAAGCTGTTGCTTCCAGAAGGTCATCTCTGGTGAATCCAAATCTTTGTCTGCTGAGACAAAGAGTACTGTGTGTCCTAATAAAATGAATGATGAAAAGAGAAGAAGAAATAATTTTAAAATCAGATATTCTGGCTACAAAGCAATCATTCTACATGCTTATGGAGAATTAACTCCCTGCAGACTGTCATGTTTTGCAGGACTTCAGACCATAGAAGCACTGCATGTTTCCATGGCCCTATACTTGTAAAGAAAGTATATGTCAGCAATCTCATTTTATATTAGTTAATCTTATTCTTTGATTTACAGCACATTGGCCCTACATACAGTACCACAGACTCATCAAAAAGCCCCTGAAAATACTTCCAGCTGCTTTCAACACCAACAAAGTGCTTTTGGAGATACATTCCTTTCAGCTTTTATTATCCTCCAAGGGCTATCCCAAAGACAATATTTTGAACACTGGACATCAAGAACGATGGGTCAGGAATGTATTTGTGTTAGATTATAAGGTTCTAGGGACTTTACAAAGTTTGTGGAGTATTCTCTAGTACTGCATGTTTTTCCTGTAGATTTGCTGTCGGGCTCATTTTATGATGCCAACTGCACTGCTTGCAGATTATGCTGAAGACAGAGCAGGCACTTCCTCAGTTCAGCAGTGAGAGGGGTTTGTTCCTTGTAAGGCTTTGCTCTGACTAAGCCATGCTTTGTGCTTGAGCTTGTACCTGCAAATGTGAGAGGTTAGGTGTCAGGAGAAAAGGAAACAAGAGTATCTAGAAACTGCCATAGGTTAGGGTGCAAGCAAAACCAAAACCCAGACTGAAGCCTAGTTGCCAGTGTGCAGGTGGTTGGACAACTTCTGGAAAGACCAGCATCCACTTGGTCTGGCTACAGCAGCCATAGTCCCTTGTTCTATGTTGGTTCCACGGCTGCAATGAGGCCAGCTTGTTATTCTGTATAATTCTGTTTTCAGTCCTCTAAAATGTCAAATGCCAAGGTTCCAAAGGGAAAATGTCAGGGAGGACAAACCCAGCCTGGCATGTCTGTGTAGCTGAGACCTGGGTAGCAAGAGTCACAGGTAAAGGCTAATGAAGAGACTGGAGGGGCAAGGGTAATACTATTCTTAAAATGCACACTATGAGTGTCTTTTAGAGAATATTTTAGGACATTTCCTAGTGGAGGGCCCTGTTCTTTGATATGTGTGTGTTACCATCTCTTAGATGGAGCTGGATGCTCAAGGGTCCCCTTGTCAGCATCAAGGCAGGCACTGAACTTGGTTTGTTCCAGTGAAAACAATGGAAGGCAGCATAACCTACTCACCTTTCTTGATGGCTCATTTGAAGTTAAAATGTTAAGCGTTCTGGTCGGGCCCCTTCTCAGTATTACCTGATGGCTCTGAAATCCTTGGTCAGAATAAATTCAGGTGTAGAAGTCTGCATGTACTCACAGCCTGTGATATGATTTTCTGCATTTAGATTTTTCCCAGCATCTACCTAAGCCAGACAGCTCTGAGTTAACCTTGTTCAGGAATATTTTTCGTTGTCAATTAAAGCCTTGTTGTGATGAAAAGTTTGTATCCTGTTTTGGAGTAGTGCACAGACTGTGCAGTAGTCTGTGGAAGGAAGAGGAATTTGTGTTTTTCATGTTACCTTCAGTAGCTGATGCCAGATCCAGGGAATTTCTCCACGTCCTGCACTCGTCTGCCTTCTCTCAGCCTGTTGCTGAATAACTGCTTTGCCCTCAGCAGACTGTACCTGGTGTTGAGGGGCAGTGTGCCCAGGCTGGGCTGGGAGGGGGGCTGTGTTTTTGCTGTTCCTCTCCCCGGGTTTCACTTGGCTTCGCAAGCCCAGCAGGAGGGGAGCATCCCTTCAGCACTGCCGGCTGTTGCTGCAGGCTCTGGGACTCTCAGCTGTCCCCGGCCTCCCCAGGAGGGGCATGGCTCTGTGGCTGACCCAAAGGATTGCTTCGAGAGCCTGCTGGGAGCATGGACGAGATCCAGCCCTACAGAGTGGGTTTGAATGGGTACTGAAGGAGTCCCTCACTCCTGGGGAGAGCCCTAGTGAGGAGCAGAAGGGAGAAACAGCTTCACAGTCAGCTTTCTCCTGGGGAGGAGCTTTTTGTGCCTCTCAGGTACCTGTCTGATACATATGACAGGCACGAGGAGACTGTGCTGCTGAGATTTGAAAATCCTTTGACCCTGGGATTCCTGAACAAGGACAGATGAAATAAAAATTAATACTAAGGCATGATGTACAAAATTTGAATGAACACTGCAAACATTAATGCAGAAATGAAATCCAATGAAGCAATATATACTTTCAAAGAAATAAAAGACAGTGCATTCCGACAGATTGTTGTTCTGATCTCTGACTGTAATTATTTTGCCAAATCATGTTTAAAGAACATGAAAAAAACCAAGACAAAATAGCTGAAGAATTTTCAAATGGAATAAGGAGTGCTGCAGATGTCTCTTGTAATTGCTGTTACATATTCAGCCTGAGTTTCTCTGCTTTGAGACATATGTATAGCAATCTGAAAGGGCTGCAATAACATCTGGATGATGTTTTGGTGTCATAACAGGCTGGTAAATAACATTACTGAAAGGGAGGAATGTTGTTCTGCATATTCTTTTCCACTCTAGCAGTAGTTTTCAGTGTTAAAATGAAGATGTCTGATAATGATATACCCAGGCACTTGTATCAGATTTGCAGTGGAGCTCTCAAGGGTAAAACTCATTAATAACTAATATTTGTTCTATTAAGCTTCTTAAACTGAAGTCTGACTGACCTGGTAGAATCCTAAATCCTGAGCAAGAGTGCTGCTACTCTTCAAAGAGATTTGGTAGCCTTGATGATAAATTGCTGGCCCTAAGGCCAGCTAGAAAAACGTGAGGAGCTAGAAAAAATGAGAGCATGCACTTTAAACAAAGCTGTCTGGTGCTGATGAGAGGATGACAAGATCAGTCATCACTACCCCTGTGTTTGGAAATAAAAGGTGGGGATTCTGACAAGCACCTATGCTGACTTTTGTAGCCAGTGCTCCAGTCACATAAACCAGTTCTTTCCAGTGCAGTCCCTGGGATGTGCTGGTTTACAGAGATGGGAGCTGTCCCCTGTACTCCAGCAGACTGTAAAATGTCAGCTCTCAGCTGGAGAAATAGAAAAAATGAAGCCCTGTTGTGGTGCCCTGCATGATCGTCAGCCCTTAATCTATTTAATCAAGCAGAAATAATAGAAACTAGCTAATCCTGGCACCTCCATTTTCCCTTTCTTGAGGACAGTGTTGACTTTTTCAGCAATCCCCATACTAATGAATTTTCAGAGAGATGAGGAAAGGGAGAAAAAGAAAATGACAGTGAGTTTGTTATTTGCATGCATTTTCCTATCACATAACTTGAGGCTAATCCCAGCTGTTCATATCAAGGTACATTCTTGTCTCTGAATACTTCACTCCATCATTTTCTTAGTATCTGCTGAGACTCTTTTCCTATGTTTTCAGGACTGACGGTGGAAGGGATTTTTTTTTTTTTTAATTAAACCAAAACTAGATACAAGAAAAGTACCATAGTTTATTTAGAAAGCAGAGAGTTTAATGAAGTCTTGAATAAAATAAAGGAAGCTCAACAAGCTCAAGTTAATTTCTGCTGTATGTATTTCCTCCTCTTCATTATAGCACTGCAATACAGAAGCCAAATAAATAAATAAAGGCCAGTGTTCCTCTGTCTTAGAGATAAGTTAGACTTTGGCTCTGGTATAATGTTTTTTTCTTTACTATCTCAACCACTGAGAGTTTTTTGTCGAAATTTTTATTTAGTCTCCTTGAAGATAGTGACATAGAGGCAGAGGGAAGAGCAGCTCTCAGATTTTGTCAAGTGTGGTACAGCCAGTGCAGTGAACACACCAGGCTTTGCAGGACATTTCTCTGATCTACAGAGGAGGCTGTGCCTGCACTATTCACAGGACCTTTGGTTAAAAAAAACTACAAACCCCATCCTAACTGGTGGTGCTGTGACTCACAGAGTGAGGGTGAAGATCTTCCCAGGAAGAGGGAACAGGAACATCCCCACATTTCTTTTGACCCAGACAGTTTCACAAGAGGTTCCCATTTTTAATATGTTGTGTATATCCCGTATATCTTAGAGGTGCAGTGGAAATGTTTCTGAACCTGGGAGTGGAGGTTGCACGTTCTGATTCGGGTGCAGGAGCAGGTACAGGCAGTGGCAACTGGAGCTGCACATCATCAGGGAGCAATCAAGCAGATTTTATGCAAACACCATTAGGGCTTGCATGACTCAGTCTCTGGTGCTCTTGCCATCTCCTCCCCACATTTATTTCAAGCCCACTTCCAGTGCAGCTGAGCACATACCAGATGCTGAGGCATGCAAACATTGGCTCTGTTTGTGTCAAGTCACTTTTTGGCAAATTGGCTCCAGAAGTCATGATTAGGCATTGGTAGTGCTGATGAGTGAAGTCAACCTAATCCCAGAATATAAAGACAGACACACTGTTTTGAGTTAAGAGATTGCTGGGAGAGCTGACACTGGTACAGGTGAACATTGGGCCATTTCATTAAGAAGGGTTCAATTCTGCTGAAGATGTAAAGTTCTGATGTGGCTGCTCTGGAACTGGTAAAAAAGAATGATTTCTATTTGTAATTTTAGGACTACAGCACGTTGTGGGGAGAGAAACTTTTTTGGCATGTTTTCTGGCAGTATTTAATAGCTGAGACTTTTTGGAAATGCAGGTGGCTGAAGAGAAATGTCAAGAATGGCTCTAATTTGGTAACTAGTTTCTGTGCTTAAAGACATCTTACAGTTTATTGTTGATCATGGTCCATTTCTGATCATGGTACAATTGTTGCTCAGTCCTGTGCAAAATGAAGACTCGAGTTCCCTCAGGAAACATTGATGTGGATGGCCAAGTCTTCGTGGTTTCAATATATACCATTCATGGTTCTTCCAGACACTAATCCTCCTGTAAATAAAACCCCCTGAAGATGGTACTGGAGGAGGCAATGGGTCAGGAAGCAGGTTTCACATGTTTTTGTGAAGTATTTTGCAAGGCATGGGTGTGAGACTGCAAAAAGCCTGGAGTAACCCCCATCAGGCTGTGAAACTGGGTGAGCAGAAGGCTTTTGCTGATCTGAGCACAGCAGTCTTAAATCATGGGAGCTTTCAGCGTGGGATGGTGTAAATAGACTGCACTAGGTATAAATTAGAATCAAAGAATGTAAAATAGACTACCTTTTTTAACTAATGTTTTGAAATATGTGATTCCCTGTAAAGGAAGGCTCTTAAATTGTATGTATCTAGCAGGTACACATTGAAACACAGTTAATTTTTGTAAATTTTTCCAAGTATCATTGGTATAGTAGGATATTATTTGTATAAAGCATGCCTGGACTTAGTGTTTTCCCATTTCCAAGCTCTTAGTTTTATTTTCAATAGCAAGGAAGCTGCATCAAATGTATTTACAGCCCATACAATATGAGTCTTAAAGTTGTAATGCTGCAAGAAGCTAAGAGATAAGTGACCTAATGTGTGATGGATGAATGAATGAGTGCAGCTAGAATGGTTAAACAGCCACGGGTTTTTAGAGAGAGACACGGGAACCATGTCTGAGGTAAAGCATTCATTTTTGCTGCCATTTAGCTGTCAAGACTGAGAAGAGAGAATAAGGTCATGGAATGGACTTTTTTACAGTTGGTTTCTCTGACCCTGATTAAGGTCGAGTGTCTTGGCACTGGCAGAGGCTGGTGATCCCTGCTGAAATGGCTTTGAACACTGGCAGAGCTGCTGCTGCCAGTGGAAGGGAAGGGATGGAGAGAAATGAGGGATGAAGGATTAACAACTGGGGTCCTTTCCAGGGGAGCCACCAGGTCGTGTCCCAGCTTTTGTGTCATCAAGGTGGACCCAGACTCAGAGCCTGCAGGGGCTTCTGCTGCAAACTTCAGACTCAGCAACTGGAAACTTCCCTGCTTTGGTCAATCGTAAAATAATGATGAGCTGCCCAAGTGTCCAGTCTGGAAAGAGCTGCCATCACATTCTTAATTGTATCAATTAAAATATCCTTGGTGAGGGTGGGGAGTGTTTATACAACAGTATAAAACACTGGCAAATTTTCTTTTAGAACAATCACAAATACAGGAGAAACTATAAAGTAGCTCAAATTTAAAAGCATCAGCACTTTAAATAAATGAAGAAATGTCCAGTGTGTCAGGCTCTTCAAGGACAAGGTCCATTCATAGTCAGTGGGATTCTGTCCAAAAATCCACAATTCTCAATTATTACACAACATTTCTAAGCTCCAGTGAATTAGGCTGTAATCAGAGGTCAAGCTTTTATAAACTAAATATACTTGGAAAATAAAAAAAGGCAACCTACATTA
Organism: Sitta carolinensis; assembly: GCA_032173965.1. Lineage (NCBI taxonomy): Eukaryota > Metazoa > Chordata > Aves > Passeriformes > Sittidae > Sitta > Sitta carolinensis. The sequence continues at coordinate 15,768,690 of CM063295.1, read as the reverse complement.
AGTCATCTTGAAAGACAAACTTGGAGGAAAAAATAAATGTTGCCTATGTGCAGAAAATATTACAACAATTTATCTTTTCGTGTCATGATGAACCTCTAGAAAAGATGTAAAGTAAGGAAAAATAATGGTGATGACAGATATTAAGTTTAGAATTGTAGCACTTTGTTTATTAGACAGCAGAAATCAAAATGCTCTAAAATGTCTATTTTGTCTGGAGGCAAATGACTTAAAACAATCCATGTAATGGTTTATTGCACCAGTAAACATTTTGGGAAGCTCTGTATGGAGAATTTTATAAAGAAATTAGTTAAATTTTGTGTAAAGTGCACTTAATGACTCTTTAGAGAGTTTAAGAGCTGTTGGATTTTACAAACATGAAAAATAGATTTTTTGATTTCTGCTTAACACTCAGGGCCTGATTATGCCATAGGAAAAGCTATGAGAATGGGATGCCCTCTCAGATAAAGAGAAAGGGCCCTAGAGCCCACTTTTCCTAAGATCTATTGCCAGGGAGTGCCAGAGGATGACTGAGCTTGTACAGCCCAACCCTGCATCCCTCCCCTGTGTTAAAACCTCTGCACAGTTTGGCTCCAGGACATTCACCAGCCTCGAGTCAGGCAAGGGTAATAAACAAGGTTTCCCTTTCTCAGGTCTAATCATCTACTAGAGTAGATGCAATGAAAATATCATTAAAAAGCCATTTTATATCCAGAGCTGTAATAGAAACCTATTTACATGCAATTATACAACTACTTAAAAAAAAAAAAAAAAAAAAAAAAAAAGCCAAGAAAGAAGAAGCCAGCCAAAATTACTATAATGGTATAATTCCCATTACCACAGTTCATGGAAGTGGCATCAAGCAGAGTAAAGGTTTGAGCCACAAAACTGTGATCAGAGTTACAGCTGTAGCCTCCAAGTTTAAAACATATTTGCTCTTCTGCAATGTAAATCAGTCTTGTCCCATTGTAAATGGAGCTGGACCCACTTACAGACACCAAGGATCTGTCTCATTAGGGTCTTCTGACACAATGGGCTGGAAAACATGTCTTTTGCAAGTTCCACACTTATTGCTGCCAAAAACTTTCCAACCTTGAGAGACTGAAAGAAATGTGTGACAAAACAATTGTACTTTGAGGATAAGGCATCTCCTAAAAACAATCTGTTTTTCTCTGTCTGGTTGCCAAATGCTCCCTCCCACATAAGCAAATGAAAAGTCTCCTTTGAGCCACTTCTCATGAATAGCATAACTGCAGCAAAAATGTATGGTCTGAAAGCCCATCATGAGTATTTAAACAATCTATTCTCAGACTCCAGGGGAATAGCTGCTGACCTTCTCTCACAGGACAGTTCTGGCTGAGTGTAAAGTTGTTGGTAAGACAGGCAGCACTTGGAAGATGAATATTTGTCTCATCTCTTCCTGCAAACACCCACCACACCTGAGTTCTCAGACCACCTGTGGAGCTGACCCTTTTTGTGGTCAGTCACAGGGTATTCCCAACAATCCACAGCATTTCTTTAGGTCCCTAGAAGAATTTCACACACAGGAAAATCCTCATATAATACATACTGATGCCAAAAAGTGCCCGAGAGACAGTGCTACCCTTGTTTAGTGATCTGAGGCAAGGAGACATTTAAAATTACCAGGCTAAAATCTCCAGGAACATAGGGTGAGGTCAACATCTGCTCCTCCATGGAAAATCCTACTTTTCTATGGTCTCTAGCCTAATTCATCCAGACATTTCATGGCTGAAATAATTGGAGAGATGCAGGAGGACAGCTTGATCAAGCAAGGGCTATGCTAGAAACTTGCTATAATCTCAGAAAAACAAAAAGGAGAAAACAAGATGGGAGCAGGAGTAATGTGGACCCAGGAGCAGCAGAGAACTTATTGAAGGACAATGTCTCATGCACCCTGGAGCAAAAAAAGTAATTAAGGACATGTCATCCTAATGGTGGCATCTAATCTGGGAGAAGTGCTCAGAACAGGGCTATCCCCTCACTACTGCCCATGGTGAACAGCTCGGGGTGAGGGACATGGCTCTGGGGTTTGGGACAGGGGCTTAAAACCTTTGGAGGTGGCCACAAAAAGAGTTATGAAATTTGCCCAGCTGGTGTTTCTCTGCCCTCCTGGCATAAGAGCTTCTTCCCCAGGGAGCAGCTGTGCAGTCCCATGTTGGTGCAGCAGAGGCTGAGTGTGACTGGGTGAGGATAACAAGAACTGATAGGACTCCTGGTGCTCTGGAAAAATAGTATATCTGGAAAATAATATCTCTCAAAAAATTACCTACTCTACTGTTCACAATTTAGGCTGGAAGGTAATGTTTCTAAAAAGGATGTTTTATTTCACCTTTTAAAATTTAAGTAAAAAGCAAATTTAAACTATTTTTGTCATCCGATGTACAGTATTTTTATGCATTAAAGGCTCTGTTATTGCAACATTTATTTAGCTGGAGAAGTCCCAATTTATCCCTATTGATTTTAACTTTGACTTACTTTTACACTGTGGGCAAGCTTTTTCAAAAATCAATATTTTTACCTTTTGACAAATCTGCTGAAAATGCATGGTTTTCCTATCAATCCTTAACTTTTGAGTAGCAATAAAATATATAGGGAAAAAGAAAAGGAAAGCTAGTCAGCACAAAAGCTTCCCTATCTTCCTTAACATTGCTCACAGTAAGCCTCATTGAGCATGTGTAGGTATATGCTCTCTGCTAAGTGATCAGGGTTTGAATTTAAGGTCTCACTCAAAATTATGGCATTGTGGGATATCTTATTCCTCAAACTGGGTACTTTAACAACACTAGGGAGAAACTTTTCAAGTGTATTAAAATTTAAAAGCATAGTAGAAGCACAGATGACCACAACATCCTCATTTTGCAAGCAGAGGGAAAAAAGTCCTGTCAAGGTGATAGGAAGGCTGTGGAACAGATAAGGAATTTTCTCCAAGTGGATGTGCAGCTTCAGCTCTGGGCACTGTTTGGTGGAGCACATCTGACTCTGTAGGAACAGCCTTCCTCCCAGTGTAAGTCCCTAAATCTGTGCTATTGCACAGGGGTCTGGTTGCAGACAGTCCCTAAAAGCTCTGCTTCATTGCTTCACTGAAAGCTGTGGGATTTTGCTATTGACTGCAACATCCACAAAGATAGTGCCAAAATATTTTTTATATATTTTTTTTTTTTTAAAAAAAGAAGGACTGCTTCCATTAATACTTCCTTTACACAACATTAACTTTTGTGACCAGCACTTAGCAGGTCATCTTGGGTCCTGCTGACGTTGGCAGGATTAAGCAGGGTCCTAATTTTAATAATGAGAAGCTGTCAGAAAAATAATTTCTACTGCTGTTTATTCACAAATGTAAATTCCTTTAACAGTCATTGAGGACTCTGAAGGACACCTGTTGTTGCTTAATGTCTTCCAGCAAATGCATTTATTATGATTATGCCACTTTCAGAGACAGGAGCACCTTGCTGCCTTTTCAGGGAGATTAGGAGGAAGGATGATGGACATCTCAAATCCAGTCAAATCTGTTTAGAAGGCAAATATCTGAAAGTGTTGCAGACTTTTGTTCTTTGGTAGAATTAACTGGACATTTTAGGGAGAAGCAAGAGAACAGGAGCTGTTCTCAGCTGGAAAATGGCCTTTAGCTTACAGCATTCCTTGGAGATGGGAGCCCACTCCTGCATCCCACCAGGGTGAGAACAAAGCTGAGGAAAGCTTCTCTTTGGTCACTGCAGGTGCTTTTGATTATTCCTGTTATAAGGAGCATAAAATGAGTGGTCTGGACCCCTGAAAAATGAGGCTTTTAAATACATATTGCCATTATTTAATGATAGTATTAATCCAGCCAGCCAGTTGCTTTCTGTTCTTACAAGGAAGACATCGTCCATCTGTCCCTGTAAGACATCACCCATCTACTGCACCTTTCTTACTTGGTGCCTTTGAAAACGTTTCTCCATCTGACAGAGAAAACAGGAAGAACAGCTAGAGACTGCTCTGCAGTTCCTCAGATGCCTGCAGTGCCAGTGGCTCCATGGATCTGTCCCCAGGAACTCAGGATTTTAGTCTGTAGCTGCAGAGGATGCAGTCCTGGAGCCCTTCTTCCTCCTGCTGCTGGAATCACTGTTGGCTCCAAAGTCACCAGGCCACTAAAAGACATGTATTGCTCTTTCAGCCTTTAGATGCTCCCAATGGTAGTTAAAGTGTCTCTTTAATAAAAGATCCAAATTTCTTTTGAGATCACAGACCAATCACTTGATTTCTGCTTGATGAGCATGCCCAGGGTGCCCTTGCCCAGGTTTCAAAGCCATACTTGCAGAGGTTTTGCTTTGACAAGTAAGACTGGGGAAATCTTCCCCAATTTCTAGAGTCCAAGGACATGAGTGATGCATGAAAATCCTGTTTTGTTGTTCATTGTCATTCCTCCTAATCAGCAGTAACCTCTGTGAGCCGGGTATCAACTGCCTCTCAGATTTAGGGGTAGAGACCTATTGTCTGATAGTATAGAATTACCCCCTTGATAGTTATTGATATTAGCTATATATAAATAATAACGAGATAGTGATTGGACTGCCTTAGTGTGAGGTATTTATATCTTGTGGTTTATCTTTAATCTCATTGCTATTTTTCCCATTAAGCTGTGAAATGCTATACCACTGAGACTATGTATATATCAGATGAAAAAAACAAAAATGCATGAGGTATGAGCACCTCAGTGCTGAGCTCTGACATCAGGAGTTAAGATCTGGAGGTAGCTACAGAAGGCAGAGCCTCACTTTTGGGTTTATTTCCCACTTTAAGGACAGGATGGCATTCACACTCTTGCCCTCTTTGTGTTTAGATGCAAGCCTGAATCAAGCCAGAGATCTTGTTTTGCTGAAATGTTAAGCCACTTTTTTTTTTTTTTTTTTTTTTTTTTTTTTTTTTTAAATAAAAGGATTCAGCTTAGTAATTCCAACCATTTAATTGGAAAATACACTGCACTGTTCTTGCTGACCCCTCTGAACAAGGCGACATTATCACCAGCATGCAGAAAAGTCCCTGACAGAAAGCACACAGAGTATCTTTAATACAGGACAAATAAGGGGGTGGGACTGAACTTTGGGGTGCTCTTGCAGCCATGCCATCTCTTCCTGTGAGAGTGCATGCCCTCTGCCTGCTTCCAGGGAAACTCCAAATTTCATTATCAGCTGCTCGGAATGCCCACAACTGAGATGAGAGCGTCTGACAGCATCAGCTGTTTGCTCTGCACTCAGGAACAGCCTTCTCTGCAGAAGTTCCTTATCTGTGATGTTGTATGTTGGGTCAGTACATCCCAGTAATGCACACAAGGAGAATACCTGGGGTGGAATCCAGGCTGGGAAGCACTTGGCACATACTGAATCACAGCAGAGTTATCAAAAGCTCTTTTCAGCAATGCTGGATGATAAAGCCAGAAAGATACAATTAGTGTGATCTAAATTGCAGCAGTTTCTGCTCAGTGGTTGGAAACTTGCTGTGTGCTTTCTTTGGTTTTGCTTGCTAACTCCTTCCCCAGGAGCAAAAGCTGTTTTGTTCTCCATCTGGGGAGAAAGATTGCAGCCAGCTGGGGAGGGGGAGCAGGGCTGGGGCTTTCTTGGTGCCCCCTGGACATGTGGCATGTGGACAGCCCTTCTCCCCAGCTCTCACTGCCCCTACAGTGCCCCAGCCACGCCAAGACCACATCAGCTGACAACCTCAATGTGCACATCACCATGGCTTTAAAAATAGCACAGTACTGAAACACACAGATCCCCAGAAAATGGCCTTCCTTTTTTGTTAAAATACTGATTATTGCTCTTAGGTTAACATCTGTCATGAAAATGGTTTTAATTCCAGAATGTAGAAAACACCTTGGAGGCTGGTAGCTTTGCTTTTTGTTATGAATGTCATATTAATACTACAGGCCCTTGATTTTTTATCCCCACTGGAGTAAGAGGAATCACTTTAAACAGGAAACACAGAGTCATTTTCTATGCATAGGGGAAGCTCTTTGTTCTCAGAGAAAAATGAATTATGCAGTCAAAACAGGTGACACATAGTAGATGTTGTTGCTTTCCATAACCTGAGATGTAACCCAGCTGTGCCCTTTGCTTTTGCAGATGTCAGCCCTACCATCTGCTGCTGAAAAAAAAAAAATACATGCATTGCTGTGGCAACACTGAGCAGTTCTGTAGTCTTTTCTGCACTCTGCTCAGGCTGTGCATTTTTAAATAGTGTGACCTTTATTGATTCCTACAGAAATGAACTGTGCAAGATGGAAAACTCAAAAAATATACTGCCAGAGTTCTCTTTTAGGACAAAGAATACAATTATATTACAGAAATGTTAAAACTAGAAGAGATGAAATCAGTTAATTTCCTCTGAAAATGTTCAAAAGAGCTTCAGAAAAATAGAATGGGTGACAAAGGGAACAGAGATCTGATTGGAGAAGCAGTGGGATGGGAAAAATTCAAATTCCATTGAAATCAGAGGTAGTTTTGGCATTGTCTTCGATGGAATGAGGATTTAATCAACTACAATGTTTAACACACCACAGCTTTACAGTGCTTTTCCTAAGGAGGATGCTGTGTCCTGAGCTCCTGTTTGCTGCAGGCACCAGCTGACTCCTGGTAGTGCTGTCAGGGATGGCTGGGAAGGGTGGGAAGGGTGCAGGCAGGGGCAGCCTGCACAGCAGGGCAAGCCTTGCTGCTTGGCATTCCTCCCATTTCTGCAGCCAGGTCAGCTCTTTTCTTCCTCATCTCATCTCATCTCACTAAACCTACAGAGGTGTTTTCTTTCCATACATAAAAATCCTCCCCTCTGTATTCTCCAAGGACCTCTAGGACATCTTCCCTCAGCTGACACTCCCAAGGAACAGTTTCCAGATCTGGCAAATCAGCTTTTCTTCCCCTCTTCTCTGTCCCCATGCACTTTTAGCAGCAGGAGGAAAATACCAGCCCTTTTTCAGCCTCCATCCTTGTGCATGCCTGCTCCTTGCCCCAGGTGGATAGCATTAGGTCTCCAGCTGCAGACTTTATTGCCACTGAGATACAACCCAAAGTCAAACACTCAAGCAATAACTTTTTACTGTAAAGATTTATCAGTGATTTTGTTTTCTTTTCTTCAGCTGACCAAATTTAAGATGGCTCTGGAAGGAACATAAGTGTTGTGGTTCACTGGATAACCCGATAGCTACAGTGTGCTGGAGAGCAGTTCCAACTCTGCAGTCTTGTGCTGTTCCTGGCTGCCTCCAGCACGAAGCACCAAAAAACTATTGTGAGTACTCAAATGAAATCACTCAAACATACTGGAAAATAGAACTGTTCTTCTTGGGTTTCAGATTTTTAATGTTTGCATTATTCTGTGACTAATGGCACCAAACTTTGTTCTTGCTCTAGCATAGCTTTTAGGTGCAAACCCCATTTGAGTAAGTACCCACAAGCCTTGTCCTACAAACCAGCCTTCCTAACAAAAACAGGTGAAAGACAAATTTCGCTATTACCATGCTGCTTTTTTGCACTGCAAAAGAGCACGTTTTCTTCAAACAGTCACACACAACGCCAGGTGGTCCAGACTCTCTGAAGAAATGCAAGAAAGGGAAGATTCTACTAAAAGTAGGAAAACAGGGGCTTGTGCCATGAGCTGGCCAGTCAGGCTGGTCTGATGGGGGCTGTCTAGTGGAGGGGCTGGCTGCTGTGTCATTCCTCAGCACTGCCTGCAGCCTGCACATTCCTTATCACTGACAAAGAACGGGGACAATTTCCCACAGCTGGCTGGGTGAAGGCTGTTTGTGGAAGGTAACACTACTTAAATTTATGATGGATATTCCTAAGACTGTTTCTGGGAGATGATTTACAATAATAATAGCTTTAACTGCAGACTCCTCCAGAAAAGAACATTTGATTTCTAACAGACAGCTGCCAATGTAAATGTTTATGAAGAGTTTGTTAAGTATGAGACATTGTCTGTATGGTAATGCCAAAATTATGCTGCTAATAAAAGATATGTTATGATAGAAAAATCAGTGGATAAAGAATGGATGAGAATGGTGCTGAAGCAGGACCATTGCTATGACAAATGTAGTGTCAAGCAAGAGCAGCATGAAGAAAATCTCTTAACTACACGCCACTGTTAGTGGCATCTCTTGAATTTGTCATTTTAAGATGTTATTAAAATTAATGCTGTCCTAAGAGGTACTCCTGGAACTATGTATAAAATTGCCTAATTAGTTTTTAAAAAACAGAATTCCAATGAGATGCTAGATTTTGGGAGAGAGACAGTGAGCAGATAAGTATGCACCAGACATTCATAAAATGGACTCTCCTTGGAGAGGAATGCTTTGTCTCTCATTTCCAAGAACTGCCTTGCAGCAGAATTGAAGTGGGAACCAAAGATCACAACTGCAAATCTTTCAATTCTGAAAGGTATTCTTTTACTTATTAAAAGGGCATTTTACTGAACGGATTCATACCACAAATCTGTTTAATTAAGTGAAATAAATTACCCTCTTATTGAAACTCTCTTTCATTTACAGATACAGACCCTGAAATCACTGGTCACTAGTTTCCATGTGCATGATTTAATCTGATAGTGAAACAAAGGGAAACCCTGATATTCACCTCTGGCAAACAGATGAAAATGTTTTTCACATCTCTTTCTCTTCTTTCTTTCCATTCCACTGGAGGACCCAGGAACAGATATAATGACCTGGCTGTGGGATCTGTAAAATAATCAGAATAGATAAACCTTTTGCCCTGCTATGGGAAGGACCAGCACCTTTCAAAGGTATAATGGTGTCAGAAATAAAGAAAAAGCAGAGGCAGGTGTGAGCTGGCTGGAGGGAAGTGCTAGAAATGCCAGCAGACAAGGCAGAGTGAAGTGGGGGAGCAAACGGGAACCTCCCCAGCACCAAGGTGTGGTAGCCTGGCCCTTTTCAGGTGGGGTCGTTCCCTGAATCACACTGGTATGGGGTGTTGGCTGTGGTTAGAGGTGGGGAGGGACCCAGCTGAGCATTTCTCCAGCCTGGACTGACCCTTTGGTGTCCCTGCCCCTGGGTTTATCCCCCCACCATCAGTGGGTGTTCAAACTGGCAGTGAGCACGCTGCAGGGCCTGTAGATACACTCCTCTCTACTGTGGCAGTCAGTAGGTGAAAGCACAGCCTGGTGCTGACTTTCTGTTCTGCTGGTAATGAATTTGGGCATCCTCTGGGATTAGGTCTGGCATCCATGCTGACACAGAGCTGTGGGGAGGGATCCCCTATCCCACTGTCACAGCAGCTCTTGGCACAGTTCTGTTACAATGATGTATTAATATTCAATATGAGTGTCTCATCTTACTTAAAACAAGAGGGGGAGAGAAGTGGGGAGGAGGGATGGGATTGGCCTGCTAATCCTAATACAAGGAAGCCCATTTAAATGAGTGATTTTATAAACTACTGAGCACTCATGCTGAATAGGAAGTGAAGCCTACTGCTATTAGATATGAAAATAACAGGCTGCTTTGATTATTAAAGCCACCAGGAGGGAATACCTAGAAACAGATGCTGCCAGTGAACCACACTGACTTCAAGCAGGAGATCCTCTCAATTTGTAAGTGCAGCCTTCTCCCTGTGAGTATAGGGAGACACAGAACAGGAGCCCCACATGAACAGTTACAATAAATATTAGGAACCATTTGAGAACCAATTTTAATAGTTAAAATTTCATTTTGGTGATTTATATATTAATATTTCATGACTCTTGCTTATGGGAGACAGCAGTTGTAACATTTACAAAGCTGCCACAATCCTCAGAATTTGCTTAGATAGTGGTTTTGAAGGCATGTGCTGCTAATCAATGAGTTAATGATTTCTCCCATGCTGTAATCCATCATTTTATCACAGCACACAATTTAGCAATTTGCTTGTGCTAATTACTACAACAACCAGAGCAGTTCTGAGCACAGCTCCAGGCTATGGCTAGAGAAAAGTTTGCCATGTTATTTACATTTCCCCCACTTACTCTCTGGAAAGGCCCGGAATCCAAAATACACGAGGAAAATTTACCAAGATATCAAAAACATTCATCTTTCAGTCGGTGAGTTTCCCTCCATGATCACTGGAAAGGAGGCTTAAGCAAAGCTGCTCTCCTCTCCTGAAATCAGTGATTGCCCTGGTGCAAGTGTGAAAAGAACACAGGAACTGGAGGCAGAAGGGTTTCTTGCACTGCTGCTGTTCCAGTAAATGTGTTCAGGGGTCAGGGTTAATCACAAGAGCCAGGCAGTCTCAGGGGCAGCAGACAGAGCACCAGGTGAGCATCACATTTAGGCTTTCTACACATGGGGCTATTCCCTGTGGGAGCTCCTCTCCTGCCTGTCTGTGCTGTAAGTTTATCCACCTCTCAGGCACAAGAGAAGGATTCACTTTCTCCTGCACCACCAGTGCAGTCAGCATGGCTGCTGTAAGGGAGAAGGAAACTTCAGGGTATCCTGGAGTGGGATTTTAATCCCCAGGGTGGATGGTCCAGTGTGTCTGAGGGAGACACTCTTCCCCCTCCTGTCTGGGAGAGCACAACAAACCTCCAGGTCATCAGAGGAAGATCAGGGGTTCTCCTGGATGGAGCTCTGTATCCTGGGGAGTGCAACAGAGTCAGCCAGCCAACACAGTGAGCACTGGATGAGTGTTTGAGAGGGCAGCTGTGGCTGGAGGGAGTTTGACCCTCATGCCATGCCCTGGCCTTGCTGGGAACCTGAAGGCAATTTTGAAATTACACACTGTCACAGGACAATAGTTTTTAACCTTTGTCATAATTGCTCTCTTTAAAGTAGCACAGAAGACTTTCCTGACAAGGCCATTACTGTTCAAAGGACAAAGGGAAAGTAGTTACTCGGCTGTGTTCAGAACTGGGTTATCAAATTAGCTTCAGCCACTTTCAATTACAGAATCTTATGGTTTTGAAATGAGCTCTAAATGAGGGGCTATAATTCTTTGTCGACAGTGAGCAAAAAGAACATAATCATCATTATTTAACAGGGGCCTACAGCCTAGCTAGCTCCTAGATAAGTTCATCCAAGAGAAAAAAGGATTCAATTGGTATAAGCAAGCAAAAGAGTATTAGCTGGCCAGGCTTCACTGCATTTCTTCATCCTGCAGCTAAGGAAGTGACCTTGGGATTCATCCAGGAGGGATTTGCTCCCAGAGCCATTCTGAATCACTAGCTAATTAAACATAAGTAAGAAAAATTAGAGCAGTCGGGGTTGTCCCAGGCATGCATTATTCCACCTTTAGCTGGGCTTTGTTCTGCCAGGGCTCCCTCTCTGCCTGAAGACTGTTGTTGTTATTATAATGGCATTGTTAAATCCTACCTGTCTGGTGGCTGCTGCTTTACAGTAACAAGGAGAGAGAAGAGCTGGGCTCGTGCCAGTAGAAAGAAGGTTCATTTGTGAGATCAGGCAGTCTCCTGTAACAAGCCAGTGTCTGCCCTACTTCTCATTTTCCCTGACACCACAGAGGGGGAGCAGCCTCTTGCTGTGCCATCCTCAGCAGCCACAGGGGCTGGGTGCCAGAGACAAGCTGGGGACCACAGGACCACCAGCAGCAGCTTCCAAACCTCGGGGGTGCAAGGACACAAGACAGGGTCTGCAGGGAGCTGGGGACATCCCATCACCACCCTCACTGTGCCCTGCAGGAACCTATTGCCAGGTTCAAGAGAGTGGCTGTCCCTCCCAGCCTCCCACCCGAGTGTCACTGGCACCTCAGAGCCCATCTTCCAATCCATGTGTTCTATAGCCCAACCTCTGAAATCAGTATAAATGCAGGAAGGATGGTGAGTTACAGTCTCTCTTCTTTTCAGTGCCTGCATCTGGAAATGAGGGACCGTGGCTCTTCTCTGTGTTTGAGCACAGCAGCTGCAGTGTGAGAAGGTGAGAAAGTTCAGGGTGACCAGCTCAGGCTTGTGCCCGTGTGGGAATACAGGGGACCCTGCATGTGTACACCTGGAATGACTCTGCACTCTTCCCTCCACTGCACACTCCAACACAAAGTAACTGTGAAGTCATCTGAGAAGTCATGAAAGTAAATTCTGATCTTCTCTATCTTCCATGAAGTTGAAGGTGTAATTACCCCACCTAACTCCAGACCAACACAGCCACTTAATGAGCTTACACCACACCTAGGGGAGTGGGAGAAAGAAATATCACCAGATTAATACAAGCTGGGGGTAGGGAAGCAAGTTTTGAACACTTTCTATTACATTTTCAGGAAGATTTTAGAGCACAGGTGGGCAATTCAAAGGCCATTTTCTTTCTCCTGTTCACTGGTTTTCAAAGGTCAAATTTACTACCTCCTGACTGTTGGTAACTGTGGCCCAAATATCTGGGGCAAAATTCTGTCTGCTGAAGTCAAGGGAGTTTTGCCATTAATTTCAACAGGCTATTGGTTCTTTAATTTTTATTCTGTGTTTCTGAATCAACATTGCCCTCAGGCTTGGGAATGTATTTAGATTTATACACAGTCATGAATACACACACCAATAAAAGCGACAGAGAAAGAAACCATTTCTTTTCAAGTCCCTCAGCTTTAATTTTTTCAGTCCTTGTTCTGTACATTAATTTTATTTTCAACAATATTTCTATTCTATGCAAGTTATAAAATGGATATCTGGGGAAAACTCATGTCATTTTAAAATAGATTTGTTATTCCTGATGCTGTCAGGAATGCAGACATTGACTTTCCTGGTTTCCTTGACAGTTTTGTCAGGTTTATTCTTTTTGTCATAAATGGAGTTTCACTGACAACGTCTAATAGCTGCTGGAATTGCTTTTAAGTTTTCCATGGGAAAAATCAAAATATTATCACGGAAAATTGATTTATTGTAAACAGTGGGAATATTGTAAGCAGTCAGTTGGATAGTATAAGACTGCATCCTGGAAAAGTGCCTAATGTCTCCTTAATGGATGCATTGATTCACAAAGGGTTGTAGCATTTGCTCTCAACTTGCTGATCAGAATGGCAAAGAACTCTCATTTTAAAAGCTTAAAGTTGGTAGAAAATTAATGTTCCGGTTATCCCTGGAGTGAAAGCATTTCTTTTCTCACCAGAGCTATGGATATTGGGAAGAACAGCATGTACTTTGGGCACACTAGGGTAGGATGCTGTGAGGAATATCAGCAAAGGAGTTTCATTTGGCTGTTGAATGAACAAGCAGGGCTCAAGCTCACTCCTGGGGCTGTTGCCAGGCTCATGTGCTTCTTCCATGACTTGGTTTCACTTCCATGAAACAGAGCTTGATCTTTCACCTTCCTTTTTTTTTTTTTTTTTTTTTTTTTTTTTTTTTTTTTTTTTTTTCTGTGTTGATACTTCACAGGAAACAGAAACTCTCAGGGGCTTGATTTTGTCTGGTCCACTTAGTCCTGCTATTAATTAAAGTGTTATTAATTATAGACAGTTCTGTTTACATCTGCCATTTCACAAAGGGCTAGTTGGCTCCTGCAGACCCAGTCATCAACACTGTTAATGCAAGGAGGATAGTTCCAATTTTTAACTCTAAACACACTGGAAAAAGTCTTCTTCCAAGAAATCTGGGAAGTTTTCTGCACTTTCTCTTTAGCTTTCAATAAAGTGAAATCCCCATGCCTCCTGCACAGAGTGCAGCACATGTGCACCCATAGTCTCTAGGAGGAATTAGCAGTTTAGTGTGCAAAACAAAGAGGCAGCTGGCACGGCTGTGCAGTGTTTACACACCTCATTCTCCCAAACCTTTGTTAAATGGTCTAATGAAACAAGGTGCTCTGAGGGAAAAGCCCATTTAACAGAGTAACAAATCCCATTAGCTCAGTGGAGCTGGAAATCTACTGCATAATAAATTAACTCTGAATTCGTGGCTTTGAACATAAATTTCCAGGTCTAGGCTGATACATTTTTAAGCCTGTGTGCAACTCGGCTAATAAGCTCTGCATCGGTTTTCCTTCATTTCCATCATACATTTTGGTGATATTTTTCTCTCAGTTTCTACTAGAGCAGCAGTTTTATTGATCAGTTCTCCTGCTACACAAAGAAGAGCTGATGTTACTCAACTGCAGCAGCTCTTGTGCATTTGTGTTCAACAGTGAGACAGAAGATGGAAGGTACCACCCAGACCTGTAAGAAAAAGACTGTCCCTGTCCCAAAGGCCTGGCAATCCAAGGCACATTAATAATTAAAGTCCACATATATGCAGACTGGGGAGAGGAGAAATGCTGTCTCTGAGTGACACAGTCAGCTGCACACAGGCCAGTTTAGACTGGAAAATAGTATTGGCTGTATATGGCTTGGTACCTTGCCCACAATAATAAGCCAGGAGACAGGTTTTACTGATCTGGATTTAATTCAGCACAAATGTGGCTATGCAACTTCCAGGCCAGATCTGCTCACTGCACTGTGGGAACCTACTTGGAGCGCATCCAACATCTCAGTTTAAGGCTCTGTCATGTAGTCTAAGAATGTGTTGTCTCCAGTGCAGAACGCATCAACTGTTGTCTTGAACTCTTATCCCACTGGCATGCTGCCAGAGAGACACAGAGTAGTAAATACTGTGAAATCCTGGTAGAATTAATTTGAGCTACCTCCTTTTCAGTTACTGCTTCTGACTGATCACAGTGGCTACATGGATTAAACAGTGAAGTCACCGAATCAAACTACTCGAATAAAAGCTGAATTTCCATCTTGTGAAGCCAGAATGCGTCCTGCAAAGCTTTTTACTGGCAAGATGGCTCAGCCAGGTTATATAATTGGCATCCTCACAAGCTTTTCATCTTTGTCTGAGTGGTACTCGAAAGGAGTGAAGTCCTCTCCTGCCCTCGAAAATATCTATGAATCTCAAAGAGTGCTTGCTGCTGAGTGTCCCACTGATCACAAGAAGCCAAGGGCACACAAAACCTCACTATCAACAAGAAAAGAGCTTCTAGAAAAACAAACCTTGGACTCGAAAGAAAAAAAATTTAGAAATCAGTGATTCTCAGGAGCATTCCCACCAAATTCCTTTAGGTCCTTTGGATCACTAAGTCCTAACATACACGATATAAGAGCTACAGATCTAACCCAGAGGCTATTTTTTTACAGCTCATATTCAGAAACAGCTGAAATGTGTTCCCTGCCTTTCTGTGGCAGGCTGGAGGCTTTGCCTGCCATGGTGCTGTTTTGACCCACTTTGAAAAATATTTCAAGGCACCAGGTGAACTTGGACAGTTGAGCCTGCTCTGCCTGACCATGGGAACACCTTCTGGGGCTTGAGTTCAAGCAAGCAATGAGTCTGTCCTTGTGGGCTGACTGCACACACTTCTGAAAGGCAACAAGGATGCAGACAGTGAGCTAAAATCTAACTTACTGGGATGAATCAATTCTAGTGTAACTTCATGCATGTCAGTAAAATTACACTTCAGCCAGGATCTGTACCTGCTGAGTACATCACTGAATTTATTACTGTCTCCTTTAGAGCAAGTGAGACATTTCTGGGAGAACTTTCAAGGGCAGAACACTGTCATCACCCCAGGTACATCAGCAAGGTCACCTGGGCAGAGCAGAGAAATCTTTAATATTCAGATGTGCAGGTGGAGGAGAACCCTGAGCAGAGCTGTAGCTGCTGGGTCTCCTCAGCTAGGTTTTTCCCCTTTGGCTGTTTTCCTCTCTTGAGAAGAAGAGCCAAGTGCAACTGGCACAGCAGATTAACAAGTCTCCATTGGCAGGTGCTCCCAGGAGACTTTCCCCCAGTGTCACCCATAGGATGTGGGCTGGGCTGACAGTGCAGAGCCTGGCAGGGTCTGGTGGCACACATGCACTTCCATCGTGGAGTCTGAAACTTTTCCATGTTCCATTGTGCATTTTCAGGATGGTAATGGCTAAAGGTAGTGTTGTCTAGCTCCTGTTTTATTTCCTGGACTTAGCTGGACTAAACCAAGATGCTGGAGTCAGAGTAGCTTGTGGGGAATCAGGGAATTGCTGGTGAAGCATTTTTGTAGGTCTATATCATAAAAAAATGAATCTATTATTAAATACTGTGAGGGGAAAAAAAATCCATGAATAGTATTTCTGCTGTCATACAACTCAGCTTGGTCAAATAACCTGCTGAAGAAGAAAATCATTGCAGGTAATGCTTTAGAGAGTGTGCCCAGGCCTGTGCCTTAGCCCATGTTACAGAGCCCAGTACCATGTTAGTGGACTTGCTATCAGACATGGGAAGTAGAGAGGAGGGGGCTCCAGAAGTCTGTTTTCTGAGTTTAAAATGATCATTACATGAGGAGATTTTCCATTCTACCAGTGTTTTAGGTTTGGGTTGATTTTTGAGTATCAGAGCTGTGTACAAGCAGCTTCTACACTGGGGTCACATAGACAGCTAAGATGAACTTGGGTAGATGTTCTGTGTTGCCATCCTTAGCAAGAGCCAGTTCATTGTTATCAAACTCAAAGTCACAGCAGAGCTCTGATGCTTGTGAAATTTAATACTCCTAAAAATGACAATCACCATCTCCCATAAAGTTCACTGCACCCTGTTGTCTAATGTCTCTGCACTTCTGTCACTTGGCAATTTCCACATTGCCATTTTGAATGGTAAGTATTAACAACTGAGATGTATTTTATTGCTTATTGAAGAGATGGAAGATTCATGGAGACTATTTCTTCTGGTGCATGAGAGGTTCATAGACTGCTTTGACCATGGATGTTAAAATTGGAATTGAACTCATCCATATTTCTAAATGTATAAAGCAAAGATGAGCTCACACAGGCTGTACTTACAGCTTTACAGTAAGAGACTCAGCAGCTCTTCATGAGTTTCATATGAGCATTATTACTACGACCCAGTCAGCAGAGCATCACTTGATTATTTGAGATTTTTTAAATTATAAAAGCATTTAAATACGGGGACATGCTTTAAGAGCTTCCAGCTCTCAGATATTTTTATAAATAGAAAACAGCATTTTTTCTGTTAAGGCAAAGTTCAAATAGAGAAAAGCATCTTGCTTTCTTCTGTGTGCATTTTTGTGTAGTAGCTTCTCAAAGGGCAGCTCCTAAAATAAAACTGTTTACAATAACCTCCTCAGATAAAAACATTTCACTTCTAAGATTGAGCATAAAATTTTCACATCTTGCACTTGAGCTCTGATGTGCCTTGCTCCCCTATTTTGCCCAGAGGGTTGATTACTGTTCCATTACTAATACAAATGGAAGAGCTTTTGTTTCAATTCAGGCTCTTCAAAGAAACTCTCTTCAAGTCATCAAGGTCTAGCCACTGTCCTCTTTTAATCTCTAGCTGTAGCTTTCTTGCTTATCCACTTACTGTTTAAAATCAATTTTCTGCTCACCCTTTTATAACTTGAATATAATAGTATTTTTTTCTTTTCCTCCCTGTTCCCCTTGCTCATCTTTCTTGCTTTGCCATGTCCTTGTGAGTGTGTATTCTGCTACGATTCTCTGCAATATAGCTTGAACCCTGGAAATTGCACAAGTGTATCTGAAGGAAGAAGTACCAGGGCTGTAGTTGCCAATACCCAAGAGGACAGCATTATTTCTAATAATGGTTAGATTTATTGTTAGGTTCTACAAACTAGTGTGTTTTGGAGGAGTCCAGTTCCTTGTCTGTCAACACTGTAATTAATGTAAGCAATTATTATCATGGTTCATGTGCTCATCCAATGTTTCAGTACTGCAAATTCATTGTTCCACAAGTTGTCCCACTGCTCTCCTAAATAAAATGAAGGAAAGTCTGTGGTGGATGCAAATGAAGGAAATGTTGCTTTTGACAGAAATTTCATAACAGTAGCAAATATGACATAGTGTCACATTTTCTTTTTAGTAAACTTAGACTTTCTCTTTGGCATTTCTGTACACTTTTACTGTATTGTATATGTACAAATTACAGTTCTGATGAGCGGTCGAGGGCATTCAGAACACTGTTGCAGTATTTTCTTGTTTTCACTTACAATCTGATGTAGATTAACTACACTGCTGTATGTCTGAGTCTGCTGAAGTGAAAGTGTCATTTTCCTAATAGAGTTTTGTTCTATGGCTGCATTGCTAATGGCCTGGTTGCACTGCTTCCTAGGAACAGCCTAATTAAAGGTTTGACATTGAAAAAGTGATTAAAATTTGCATGGGGAGATATTGAATTAATTATTTTTTTTCCTGGTGAGTTGATATGTAATAACATGTATTTTGCTAAATATAGACCTCTGATCCAACAGACTTGCTGGACAGAAGCATCTATTCCAAGGGTGGCATTTATTTCTCACTGGTTTCTTTAGCATGTGTTTAAAGTTAACCAGATATTACAAAGGATAGGGGGTGAAACCGTTCTGACAGTATCTGGCAGGATCATACCTATAACTCTGCATATGTATTTGCTTTTCAATATACCTTTGAAGTTTTAAAGGATGCTTCATGAAATTTCCTGGGTGAATCACTGATCCAGGGTTAGGTTCTGGGTAGTCTCACTTGTACCAAGCTGTGCACACTTCACACGACAGCCCCAGTGAAGTAATAGATATCAAACCCAAATCAGTAGCGCTATTGCAATCTGCCCTGTTGTTGACTGGCTGAGGATATCAATATTCCTCATGCCTAAGCTGAAGTCACCAATATGTATATATTTAAAAGGCACTTGTTTTTGCAATAAGCATGGAACAGGCCCTGGTGCAGACACAGTGGCATAATTCTTCTCCTCAATGTGACTGTATGGACCTAAGTGAAGTTACAGTAGTCCAAATTAGTCATTGATGTATGGAATAGATGGTGCAGAAGTACTGGAGGGACCTTTCTTCCTGCTGTTGCATTGAGAACTGTTCATCTAGCTCCCCTAACATGATATACAATGTTTTCAAAAGGGTTCAGACCTTCAGGCAATTTTACACTCATCTCTGGTGCTTTAAATGCAACACGTAAATCAACTCTGGGCAATTATAAGCATTGCCAGGAGCACTGAAGGCACATGACTGAATGCATGGTAGGCAGCAACATTCTGTGCACTGAATGTCCACACAGTTCAGGACTGTCAGTACATCTCCCCTGCCTTAAAGCCCCGTGTGCACATGTGCAAATTTCTGTATTACTTATCTCTGCTCAGGGAGGAAGGAAAGGCTCACTGGTCATCACCAACTTGTGAGCAAAATAAACCTGCAACCATAACTTGCCTGTTAACTGTTTCTATGTGTCTGAAGTGTGCCTGCAGTACTGGTTGTAAGCAGGTGTAACAAGAATTTGTGCTTTAGCATATCAGGCTAAAGTAGAGAAGGCTCTTGTTGCTGTCTCACAAATACATTCCATTTTTTTCTGGGGAGATGACATATTTTGAGGGCGTGAATACCAGACTTCTAGGAATGCAAAATTCAAATGTTTGAGGATCCACTAGCCAAATGAACAAAGCTGCCAAAAGAAGGGCAAGGGCTCTTCTTATTATAGAATCAGCAAGGGGAAGTCTTAGAGTACCATAATTCTGTTGATAATCCAAAATCCTTGCTGAGTAATTCCCTATAGAAACAGAAAATCTGCATGAAGACCTGACCCGCTTCAAGCAGGGAAACTTTATATCAGAGACAAGGAACAAGTTAACAAGAATCATTCGGGGGAGTTATATTTCAATCTTATAAACACAATGGGGGAAAAGCTCTCTTGAGTGAACCAGGGAGACCTTCAGCAATTCCCTGCGTTTCCTGCAGACAGTGTGCCTATCCTGCACTGGCCATCTCAGCCTGACCTCTCTGTTGCCCGGTTTTGTCCACAGTTCACTGAAATATGCTGATGTATACGGAAGAGGCACAGATCTGCACTGATTTATTCTGTACCTGTGGCCCCAGAGATCTTTGCAGTAGATAGCCAGAGCCAGGAGAATGTTGTGTGGCTCCTCGGGCATGGATTGTAGGGAAAAGGAAAAGCCACTAAGAGTATTTTTCACTGTAGCCATGCTAGTGTCCTGGGGTTGACTGTCCTGAGGTGCTCTCTGCATTCATGGTGCAGAGAACTGGCCCCTGGGAGAGTCCTTGCTCCTGCAGCAGGACCTTGCCAGTCTGTCTGAGCAGAACACCGAGCCCCTGCTCTTCTGCTGGGGAGCTGCTGTTCCACATGTTTACAAACTGCTTTAACTGCAAGCCTGGGTGCCTTCTCCCACCCCCTTCACGTGCTTTAAAGCAAAAAGCCGTTATGGTTTGGTTGTTGGGTTGTTTGTTTTGGGGGTTTTGGAGGTGAGGGGGGTTGGGTTTTTTGTTTGGATTTTTTTTTTTTTGGTGGTGCTCATGGTTTAATATATTATATATTTTCTGGTCTTTCTTTTCAATGGACTGGCCCCGGATTTTTTGATTTGTGCATGCAAAATACATGGAAAAAAGTCATCCCTGAGCCTGATAAGCTTTTTCTTAACAAGCCAGAGATAGAAAAGAAGTAAAAATTTCCCTGCTAAATTGGATTATGAGCCTATTGATTGGAGTTGCTCTTCCTGGTCTCTTAGGATCCATAGGCATTGCTTGGTCAATGACAGGGTCTTCAGGACTGCTACAATGCAAATGAACAATGCCACAAACATTCTTTTCCCTGTGCTCAAATAATGGTGGCAGTATATTTGCATAGGCAGGGTGCTAGTGTGAATAAATTCAACCCTTGAGGAAAAAAATAAACAACTTTATTACACCCCAATGCAACTGAGCAGGAATGCTCACTTTTTTCAGAGGCTTATTAAACTTTGAAAAAGCACAGTGTACAATAGCAGGAGGATGTGCTGTGGGTATGTGATTACTGGCCTCAAATGATCTCTCTGGGCACAGCGGAGGAAAATGAAGAAACATTTGAAATGTATTTCACCTGCAGAGGTGAAATACAGAAGCCAACAAAGCCTGTCCCAAAGACTCTCACAAAACCAAATATTGTGGAAAGCGTGGAGCCTTTGCAGGTGTTGGTCTAAGCAGTGGTTGCACCAATTGAAGGCTTAGCAAACAATTCTTTTATCCTGGAAAGTAAATTTTAGTGGTGTGTAGGCTTACATTCTTCTTGCCTGTGTTCAGGAGCCATCTCTGCCTGAAAAAAAATGAAAATAATGACAGCTGGACATTCAAGAGTTGCTGCTTGGCTTTGGTACCTGCCCAGCACGTCCCAGCAGTTTCCCCAGAGCTGCTGTACTTGCAGCCCTCGGTGGGATGCGAGCCTAGCACAGGCTCGGGGTGGATATTGCTGGCTTAACACAGTAAATGAGCAGACATGGGATTGGTGAGCAAAGGCCACTCCTCTGCAACAAATAATGCTCACATTTTAAATAATTCACAGCCTTTATGCATATCCCTGCACATCCAACAGTATGTACACATGGAACATGCCATTCCAGGAATTTCAAACATCACTGTGGGAGCCAGCCTTGTTCAGAGTTATTCTATCAGGCGAATGTTGTCCATATTTTACACACAAAAAATGGTGGGTTTCATGGTGCTGCTGAGAATCCATTACTGCTGGTAAAGGCCCCGGGTGCTAGGCACTAAAAGAGAAACAGCCTTGCCTGGAAGAGTTTCCAGTCAAAAAATCAATGTCAAATGGATGTACCCAAGGAGAAGAAACTCCATGGCTACAGTTACACTGCCCAGCAGCCATCCTATTAGATGTATCTTGTAGATGTCCCAGGAGAAGAGAGACCTGAAGAAGAGAAAACTGGTGTTTGCACATGCCATGACTCTCTTTGCATGGTTATTGTTCAGTATAAATGCCTGTGCAGGAGGAGGATGCTTCTTATTGGCATGATGTTCTCTCTGTACACTTATATATGTGCGTGTAAGGGGTTTTCATAACATATATATTGCTGGGAAAAATTACACTGTGCAAAGGAAGAATCATAAATAATGAAGGCAGAATGAGCTTTAGGCAACCTAATTAAAATCCCGCTCTCTTTATTAGTTAGCAAGGTAATCTAAGTCAACCTCTGGCTCTAAAGATTTTCACTGCACTGTGAATGAAATTAATCATCTGTTAAAGAGTATTTTCTTTAATTCTTCACCTTGGAAAAAGACCAATGGCTAGAAGTGAATTTTGGAAGAAAATTAAAAGAAGCAGCTGGGAGTGGAGTTTGGGTTTTGTTGTGATTTGGTGGTACATTCTGTGAGAGAATGAAATATCCTGCATATTGCTTTCTGTGTGGCTACCTGCTGATCTGGAGTGCTTCACACTGAGTGTTTTGCATCCAGGGCAAACTCTTTTCATATTAACTTCCCCTCTTGAGTCCAGTGCTTCTGATAAAGCCTTCTCTTAATTTTATCTTATCTTAACTGATGCATTTTTCTCTCAGCCTAAGACACTATTAAGGTTTCAAACAGTTAATTTAAACTTGTGTTTTGATTGACCCTGTCTGGTAAATGTGGGAAAAGATGAGAGCAGTAATTTTCCAGAAATATTAGTGCTTTAAAATATTCCACTGCTGAATGAAGTAGATCTTTAATAAAAGTTACTGTGTTCCAACACATGTGAAATAATTGGTACAGATGCTGCAATATCTGAGATCTCTGCTAAAGTGTTGCTGATGACTTGGATTTACTAAGGTCTGCCTAAGACAATTTTTGGGTCCTGTTATTGTGATGAGAGGATGTATAAGAAAATAAATCTCCTTTATGAGTAAACTGACTACTTGTAAAAACAGACATTACTCTTTAAAATATCTGTAGGATTTTAGTCAAGTTTGCATCAGCTGTAAATCTGTTGCAGGGTGTTTTCTGTGTGTTGAAAGGATTTACCATTATGATTTTTTTCTTAATATTTTCATATTTTATGAAGTTTCCAGATTAATTTGGTGAGAGGAGTGGGAGATCTGGAAGAAAAGAAGAAAGATAATTAGCTTTTATGTAGCAATCAGGCATGCCAAGTTCTCTTGAATTATTAAACTTAATTAGTTTCATTTATTATTCCTGCAGGCTACAAATATCTGTACTAAATGCCAATCTAACGTGTGGTGTGTTTGATCTGGTGGGAACATGGGTTTGGTAAAATATTGCAATGCCACTAATCTTCTGAATAAACCCATGATTCTGGTATGCTTTTGTATAACGAATAGCAAATGTATTTTCATACAATTCTGGTGGAAAATAAGAACACCTCAAAATGTACTCAGCATTGTGTGCCACATCAATACTAGAGAGGATGTTTCAATCTCTATTTCTTAAGTTATTCAGGTCTTGACTTCACAAAACCTTGTATGTGTGCAGAACATTATTCTTGGCTTGCAACAACCTGTGCAAAATCTTTTTATAGGTGGCATGACCTGGCTTCTGAAGAGTGATGTTTTTCCTTGACTTATGGTTATTCCCCTCTCAGGCTGTTGGTTAAGTCTTGGTAAATAATACAGCTGCTATCTCCTGTTGAGAAAATACTTCCTCTCCTTTTTACTGTGTATGTGATGATTTGGTCCCTGCCCTGTGTTAACTGTGCTTCTGAAACGAGGAAAGGAGAAAACACTTTTAGCTGTGCTGGGCAAGGAATAGCCTGAACAGGGAGAAAAAGACTGGCACAGAGCTTGTCACTTTGTGGAGGGGAGAATTTGTACCTCTAAGAAGCTGGTGTGGACAAGGGAGAGATGTCAGGTAGCAGAGGAGTCAGAGCCTCCACCATGCCCAGCGTTGGCTGCAGATTCCTGGGGCTGGCCACGGACACTGGCCTGAGACAGCAGCCCCAGCTGGACACTCTGCAAGCCCCGTGCACCTCCAAGGGCACCCACCCTGCTGATGGCCCCTGAAAGGAAAGCTTTCATTTAGGCAGAATAGAACAGGATGTGGAAATCACTTGGTGTGCAGTAGGAACAGGTTTTTTGCATAGATTTTTTAATGTGTTTTTTTACGTATCAACTTTTAAAGAGAAGATTTTTCAGAATTCTAGGTTGTTTTTGCCAGTACTAACTTTCCAGATAATTATTTACAGAATGCCATAAACCACCTCCAAAGTCAGAGGAACAGCAAGTACAGGAGAGCTGGCTAAAAAGGCAGAACTGTATTGAAGTAGGCCAAACTCAGTCACTTAAAAATTCATTTAAGCCTACAGTTATCTAATTTTGCAAAGAACAGAATCTCCTAGTTCAGCTGACATTTCAGTACTTTGTCTTCATTTTGTGGCTCAGGTGAGATTTTTCTAAACTTCACGAAACAGTGACTTTGATTCAGCTTCTTTCTTCTGACTACATCCAAATTAAAATAATGTAAAAAAATATCTTGAATCCATTTTACATATCAATTGGCAGTCATGGTTGATTAAGAAAGGAAGGGTAATAAAAATTTCCCTAAAGTGCAGGCCTGTCCCAGGCCATGTCAACTCATCATACTGTTTACTGTTACCCTCTCTTTTTGGCAAGATGGCACACACTGTATTTTCATTGTATTTTATCTGCAAATTAATCTGTGGTAAAATATATAATTAGTCATGTATTATTAAATGCAGAGAAAAAGCAAGAAAGCAATTTTCATTCTAGTGATAGTTCTAGATAGAAGGGAGTAGGAAAAGTGATGGAAAAGGACATGAATTTTGCCATAATTTTGTTAGAAATTGAAACTGGGAAGAGGGAGGGAGACATAGAAGGGGAAAGAATATGACAAAATGAATGATGGAGTTTTGCCACTCTGTTTTTTTCAATTCATACCTGCAGCCCTACTGACTGAGTGATGATTTACAGCCTTATCAGCTGGATTTTAAATTCTTCTCACATTCCAGGGATTTCAGTATTCTCACATGACTGCACTGCATTACTGCTGTAATAACGCTGCCATTTGCTATTAATTACCATCCTGCACTGTTTCAGTGATGTGATAGATTTTGGTTTACTCTGTAACTGGTCATTCTTTTTAATTATCAAGTAGGGATGATGTGTATTTCCCTATTGGTTTTGGGGTTTGATCCTGTATTGAAATATGCCCAAAGGTTATCAACAGAACGCTTAGTGAGAAATTGTGTCTTTTAAAGACAACAGAGAGAATGAAAGGATGAATAGGCAACAGTAGCATCCTAAAAGGTACAAGCTGCATAATTTATTACTGTTTCTCTCTCCTAAGACATTGGTTCCGTGTTACAAACAAAGCCTGTCTGTCCAGGACAGAATTTTGAAGACCAGGACTTTGGGGATATTAGGATTTTTCAAGCTCTGCACACAAACCCATATCTGCCCTGTCAGTGAATCACAAGTAGACTAGACTACTGTACTGAATGAGTCTTAAATATCTATTGGCATTTTTAGGTCAGCAATAACCTAGTAAGAATAATGACACTTTGAGTTATCAATAACTTTGGTACTGGCAGCATGCAGCAACACGGTGGGCATGGTGCTCTGATCTGGAGCATGGGCCTGTCTGCAGGCTCCTCTGTGCATTGCAAAGTTAATTACCCAAAAAGATTGTATCTGCTCCTTCCTGCTCTCGTGAACTAATGACCCATTGCAATTAAAATTTTCATGTTTAAAACTTGGGCAACTGTGTTGTCTTTGAATGAATCATGTGTGTTGAAACCTGTTTCTTTAAATGATCTAATTCTCATTCACACATGGATTTGTGCTACCATCTTTATAAGGCATAAAATGCTTTTCCCGTGGAGGTTAGAGAGGGGAAGGTAAGAATATGTGCAATTGAGAGTTATTGATGTGAGTGGCCCAGGTGGGAGGGTGTCTTCAAATCACAGAATAAAGCACAAAGGTGATCCTCAAAGGGATCTAGTGGTATGAACTGCAGAGAGGAGAGATAACAGGACAATCTGTTATCAGCAACAAAACAGCCAAAACTTCACAGTCAACATAGAAGGCTTTAAGGAAAGTGACTTCGAATTAATCACAGAGTTAAATCTCTGAGAATTATACTGAAAACTTATCCCAAGGGTTTCATTGTTTCTTGACAAGGAACTAAATTCTGTAATAAAACCAGCTGCATTTATAGTAATTATCATACTTTTATCTGTCACGGTATGTGACAAAATACCTGAGTGTTTAATCAAACCTGAGCATGATCCAGGTCACTGCTGACTGGCAGCTCCTGCTTGCTCTGAAGTAGTCCCAAACTCCTTCGAGCTAATGCCATACTGATGTTAGGAGTGGTGTGAAAAAGCTGCTTACACCAGCTAGCTCTGAACATCTTTATGTTAAAGTTAGATCACAAATGCCCGGTTCTGAATGCTTCTGAGTGCCTGTAATACAAATTGATTTAATTTAGGGTTTGATTTTTATTTATATATTTCCCACTGGAAACGGGATCTGTGTACTCAGCAGATGCTCAGCTTCTGTCAGGAACTGAACTCTAATTAATTTTCTGTATGTATTCTCTGAGTGGTTTTCCAATGTGGATGAAGCTCTTGAATTTAAAAACACTTGTAAGATCAAAATATCTGAAAATGTGCTTTTTAAAAATCAGTTATTATATGAATCAGCACAAAGCTGAAAATAAAATTAGATTTTTTAAGAAAAAAGGATCTGCAGTCGTTCTCCAGATTTATGTTCCTCCACAAATCCAGACAGAAAGTCAGATATTGGCAGACTGGGTATAACACTACCCAAATCCAGTAAATAGTTAGATAGGCAGTAAACACATGTAAACTGCTGACAGAAAACCTGTTAATCTGTTTTGACCTCAGATTAAAAAAAAAAAAAAAAAAAAAAAAAATCTCAATTCTTTCAAATTTTATTGGAGAAAATTAATACAGGAAACATCTTGGAATATCTCCCTGTATTTGTGGGGCCACGTTCTGCTCTCCAGCGTGGCTGTGTCCTAGCTGTCATCCTCTGGGACCAGCTCAGTGTCTGTGAAGACCTTTGATCAAGGCTCCAGATGCCCTCACTTAATTTGAAGTCCAAGCAGAAGCAGCAGGCTCTCCAAGCCCCCAAAGCATTCTGCAGTCAGAGTGCTCAGTGCTACATTAGCACAGTTTTGGGGTCTTCTCTTCCTGTTTACTTAACAGAGACCATTCAAAAGCGGGAGATTTTATTTTGGATTGATCAGTGTGTCCTGGGTAGGTGAAATATATACTTTAAAAAATGTTTAGCCAAGGAAAATGTAACACTTGGCACCTCATCCTAACTTAATGACACATGGACACAGATAAAATGCAGGAGTGAGTAGGAGCTTTTGCTATAACTGTGAATAAACCACGAGTGTAGTGGGCATGAACTCAACTTGTGAAAGCAGACCCGCTCAAAAAGTCATCCAAGTGTTAAAAAAAAAAAATCCAAGGGCTGCAGTTTTTCTTATATACTTGATTTTCTGTCCTTTACTGAGGACAAAACAACCAAAGGAGACCAGGCTATGGGGGAAACAGACTGGGAAATAGAGTGGTGGGTCCTCTTACTGTAGTCTGACAATGTTTTCCTGTCTTATTAAAGGTAATGAGCTTCTATGAGAAATGAACAAGTACCAGAGAGGATTTTTGGCAAGGGGTAGAGAGGAAAGTCCCCAGTCTGTCCTCCTGGTGCAGAGCAGGGGCAAGTACTGAGTGCTACCTACACACTGAATTCAGGAATCAACTCATGCACCATCTTTTTGTTGAAGTGCTGAACAGATCTCCACCATTCCTTACTTGACAAAGCACATTAACACACTGCTTCATTTCAGATGATGCAAATGGAATAATAAATGATGATTTCAGTCAACTGACTGGCTGGTGTGAGAGAGGAAAGTGGCTGTATTATTCTCCAGTGCTCCACAGTGATTTTATGTGTCTCTATTGTATAGGTCCCTGTATAATTCCCTACTAGTAATTCATTTATCTTCTTTCTTCATTTTAAAATAGACTTTGAAATAGAAAAGAAAGGTGTATATTCTGAACCATATGTGATTTTTTAAATAAGTCAGGCAGCTTCTTTTAAATCTACTGTAGGGAGTCATATTTTGAAGAGATGCTGCTGTTAGCCATGGAGTTGTTCTCTGTTACATCACTTCACAGTCAACAGATGAAGTCAGAATTTTGTAACTGGCAGTTGTGAGGCCTCTGGAAATGTGCCTGCCATAGCTATCTGCAGCTGGTGCTGTTCAGGAAGAGAAGCAGGGAACGCCATCAGGAAAGTGGCAACAAAGAGAGCAAAATTCCCACCTAACTTCACTCTCTTTATTCCAGTCTTCATTAAATATATTTGGTACCATTTCTGTGGAGGAATTTGCAAACAATGAGCAGATAAGTTCCTTTGACTCACAAATCCAAAATCAAAATAACTGTGAACAATATTTGCAGTACAGGTAAATATTAAATTAGATGCAGGGACATTACAACATCTGAGCTTCATTTAGACCTTTAAACTGATCTGTTGGCTTAGAAAAAGAAAAACACAATTTTCATACTGAAGTAATGAAAGCAGGAAATATTTAGTATTTCATAGGAAGTATATCTGTTTACCTACAGAGAAAGTGATTTGCTCTGATGACTTCTTAGAGAAGAGCCACTTAAAATATTTCAGTAAACTTAGTTTATTCCCAACAGGCTAAAGACTCAACACGTTTCTGATACAATATTAAAGCTGGAGCTCACCCAGCAAAGATAGGTTTGATCAGTCAGTTGGAAGATGTTCTTAAAGTGCACAATCCAATACAATATTAGCAGGGATGGGGACAAGGAAGCCACTTACTAAAATGACATTGACTGCCCAAAGAATTAAAATCAGAAGAGAGGGTTTAAAGCAGTGCAGATATTAATGGACCATTGAAGAGTAGCTAGGGTTGGGGTTAGGGTTCAGAAAACCACAAAGCTCAGAGCTCCAGGGACTCTGCAGCTACAAAAGACATGCCAAGAGGAGCCCAGGACTGCCACAGCATCACTCCCTCCACTCCTTTCTGCCTGGCACCAGTCTCAGCCCAAGGCTGCCATTCCTGCTCAGCTAGGGTTAGGGTTCTGCTTAGGCTTAGGGGTTAGGGCAGGGGTTACTGTTAGGGTTATGGTTTGGGCAGAGGAGGAAATGTTGTCATGGAGCTGGCAGTGCTGGAGGTGAGCTGAGGTGAGTGCAGCATCCCCCGTGCCCTGGGATGTTTTATCCATTGGCAACATCTTCACATCCCCACAGAGACTCGTGGCCCGTGTATTGTTTTCCTGGAGCTGTTCTGGAAGCAATACAAAGTTTGCTGTGAACTTGGCAGTGTGGCAAAACAGCTGTCACCTGCAAGAATCTCTGCGTCCTAAATACTTGAACTATCTTTTGAAATTGCCTTTGTAATTTCCCTGGTTTTGCATTGAACAGATGCACAGATTAGAACTGCTGAAGAGTCTCTTAAATAAGGTCAAAGAAGGTACAACCAAAGTAATAGGATTAAAACCACAGAGACAATCTCTAAAAACATGTTAAAAGTAGTTTTGAGCCTGATTCCTCACTGGTGTAGGGGCAGCACTCTGCTGATTGCTATGGAGCTGACCCAATTTTCACTTGTACTAAACCAGAACTTGGTGCTTTACTGCAGCCTTGCTCTGACCCTCTGAGTAGCATCTCTGTGTCTGTGCCTGCATCATGTAATGCAACAGAGCCGTGCTGCAGGGCCAGTTACAGTGACAATGCAGGCTCTGTGTGTTCAGCATCAGGTTCTGTGCTTCCATGGGAGAGCTGCTTACGTGAGGATTTGGGTATGATTTCCACTATGCTAAAAAGAGATCTTAAGTTTCTTTAAGTAGGGAGGGAGATGGTTAGTGAAATTGCACTTCTAGATGTAAGGTTGGTTATTGGGATGGTGGTCTGCCTCCACCCTGCAAGGAAAAGCTGTCTGGGGTTAATGCAATGGGAATGAGTCAGCCGTGTCGCGTCACATCACCCAGCTGCTGCGAGAGAGGGAAAACATGTGAGAAGATTTTATATATTGAGTTTCAGTATATGCTTGCAGCACTGCACAATTTATAGCATTCTCCTTCCTCTAAACATACCCTCTAAAGATATATATCTTCTACATGGGAAGATTACTACACAATATGATATAAGACTATGCATCTTTAAAGTGCCATACTGCAATATCTTGGCGTGTAAAATTGTTCTGTATTTTGGAGCACCCTTTGCTACTCAAAATAAACAAGTTAGTAGCTTGACAAAGAGAAGCTTTGGGGTTTTGGTTTTATGAACTCATTGCCCATCGCCTCACATGAAGCTGTTCATTTCTTTGGCCATAAAGCAAAGACTGAGGTGTAAAATGGCTTCTGGGCAGATGTTGTGTATAAAGAAATCTTAGTCTGTGGGTTTATTCCTGGCTCATTATTCAAAGCTTGAATCTGATTCCTCAGATGTAGAAAATGGTGTTCCTCTTAAGACCAGTGAAAGGTGACTTTCACTGACATAAGATATGTTTACTGCCTGCTTGCCCCATTCACAGTTTTGTCATTTTGCAAACACATTCTTTTTTCTAATTTCTGTTCCCCCTGAATCTGTAGCATAAAAATACATGATCTATTGTTTTTGATGCCTACTGTGCTCTGTAAACAGTGGTGGGAGGCAGAGTAGATGTGACCTTTCCAGGCTGCTAAGTAACTCTGTATGTTGCAGTATCCTGGAAACTTTAAAATGCTTCTAAATGCGAAGATCACAGCTCATTCACATCTCTAATGAGAGTGGGAGGTTTTATGTCTTACTGTAAATGTTTTGGTCCTCAGCCTGCAAGCTGGGTTACAGCAGGTGGCTGAAACACAAGGAAGCAGCCTGAGAAAATAAGCAGCACTCAGTGGTTCTGATAGGTTTATCCCGTCACAAAACCACAGGACCAAAGCTCCTTCAAGTCACACCAGCCTGCATTTGTGTGTTCTTGAGCTTCCCTTAATTTGGGTGGACTACAGAACTGCACTTCCTTGGAGTCTCCAGCACGTTTCTGACCCCAGTGCCAGTCTGCTGTCTCCTCCATACAGAATTGGCTTCTAGGATGAATGCCTCATAGCCTAACTTTGTAGATGCTCCTTTGCCCAGCACTGATTTTCCAGTCCCATTGGGTTTATAGTTCACCTCTCAAGGAATAGATGTTCAAATCATGCAGGGTTTTAAAAACTGTGCATTTAATGCAATTTAAGACTGTGCTGTGCATTTAGCACCACGAGCAGAGGGCTTTGGAAAGGAAAAGTGTTAAAATGAAGGTGCTCTGAGACCCATTGCTAGGGGCTGCTGAGGCATCACACACTGCTTTTACTGACCAGGAGCCATTTGAGCACAGAAATGGGTTCTGCCCTGAGTTTAGAATCAGTTTCTCTCCTCTGCCCAGTCCTTCTCATCACTTGAAGCCCTGCCTAAATGCAGTGTGCTATCAGTGTCCCAGACCAAGCAAAACCTCTATGGGGAACTTTGGATCAGCAAAAGTAGTAGTCACATGTCTGTGGAAACATCTGTATTTCTGGTTGCCTTCCAGTGCATTTCTGCAAATGGCTGATATTCTGCTTCAGAGCACATAAAAAATTTAAAGAATCACTACATGCTAAGTTAAAAAAAAAAAATACAATGGAGTTTGGTGCACTCAGGGAAATTATTGAAGCAAGAAAGAATAATGTGTTTGCAGATGAGGCTTGAGAACAAGCAATGCAGGGCAAATCAATAATGTTATACTTCTGCCAGATTCAAAATACTTGTGGAAATAGCTACGGAGTGAGAGGGGAAAAGGTTTGTTTCAATCAATCATTCTTGCATAATGCAATATCACAAAGAAAACTAACTCACTTGCTAGGGACTTTAAGAACTTGAAAAGCATTTAATCGAAAATGTCCAGGCATTGTTTATCCTGAAGACTCATTTTAAAGGGAATATGTGGTGGATACAGGGCAGGCAAGGTCCTGGATGCTTTCCTTGCACATCCTCATGCAAAAAGCTGGGAGCCTGACTATTTGTTCAGCGCATCTCTCCCTTTGCATGTGAACATCTGTGAAAGAGTGGGAGAAATGCCCAGCTGGGAGGACCTCACTTGTGTTGTAATGTTTCTAGTGCAATATTGCACTGGAGCCCAGCTGTGACCTTTGCTCTGCTCTCTGCTAGCTCCTGCAGGTACTCAGGGTTAGGTGGCCCTGTCTTGGTCTTGGGTAATTTACAGTTGAAGCAGTAAGCGTGTGCTTGAAGTAGGTGACAGCTGTAATGATACTGAATGCCCTGCTTGTAGTGGAACTGAGAATTAAAAATAGAGCTCATGAATCCGAGTCTCCTTTAGAGACAGCACCAGGCTAATGCTGGCACACAAATTTTGGATTAGCATTTCTCCCTGGACCTTGGTGAGATTGAGAGCAGCTCAGGTTAATGTGTTTAGGGTAAGAAGAACATTACAAAGTGATAACTCATGATACAATAAACAGAGAGAAATACCAGAGCCGTCCCTATAGTATAGCCCAGGAAATGGTTCAGGAGAGACCTTGCAGATGCACAGGAGCTCTTCAGATGTAGAGCAACAGACAATGCTCTGAACTTAGGGCTGCTTTACTTAAATGATACCTATTTTGAATGAGTTTATGGAATCTCAAATATTATGAGATAAAATTAGCATTTGTAGTTTTCCTGTTTGTTTAAATAAATTCTTCATTGAAAAAAAAAATTAAAAAAAAGGAGAAAAACATGGTAACATGATCTTTGTCTTCCACTGTACATAACGATATAACAGAAATTATGGCTTCTGTGGTACACACACTCCCTGAAGCAACCTGTATTGATCTAGAGGATGTGACAGCTTCCCTCTTTTTTGATGTCAGTATTTTATTGATGAAAAGGCAAAAATTCTAATTTCATCCAGTTTTAATGTTTTGAAATACGTGTTAATTCTGATGCAGAGCAATATGAACCCTTTTTTTTTTTAATGTGAATGTAGAATTGCCATAATTTGTATTTTCAGAATGGAAGTCCATTTTTCTTTTGGACATCAAGATGCATGTGCTCTCTCACTTGTCCTCTAACTCACACACAGAGGTTCACAAACTTAGGTTATTTTTCATCCCAGGTATCCCTGGCTTGGTCAGAACAGGGAACTGAAATGGTGCCTCCCTTCATCCTATGATACAGCCATCTCTGTATTTATCTTTTTAAAAAGAAAACCTCAAACCAATTAATTCTCACAAAATATTTAATAAAAGAGTACACTTTCACAAGATCCAATTAAACCAGAAATCTTTTGATGGCTATAGTCAGACTGTCTTGCTGTTCTCTTGAAGGTCATCTAAACGCTTGAAGCACTCTGGATTTTGGAATGAAAACTGTCATCTTTATTCATTTTGAGTAATAGGGGAAGGAACTAGAATTATAAATTGAGGTTCACTTCTTCCTCCTTCAGATACTGAGTCAAAAAAGTTGTATAAAATGAGATCCATCTTCTGATTACTCAGAACAGAAATTTCAGTCTCTCATAAGGCAGGTCAAACAATGCCCAGAAAGTTTCCCCTCCTTTACTTAGGCCATTAGAGAATTAAATTGATTGCATCATTTTCAGCATCATTTCACAACAGTCAATAGTCCATCTCCCAAATTGCATCAGTGCCTTGTACCATAATACCCATATGGAAAACTGCAGCTGCCCCTTCCTGATACATAAGGCATTTAAAATTCTCCTACAGAAAATTATTCAAACAAGGCAGTAAAATGCCAGCAATTTACCATATCTTTTTCTCCTGCAAATAGGTTGTTCTGCAGGAATAAAATTATTTGCTGTTGTTCTTTTTTTCTTCTCCCGTGTCTAAATTCACCATTTGTGAAGAAGTTTAGGTCAAAAGAGGATAGAGATAGTAGCTGTGTTATCATGGTCAGAGACACTAACTGAATAAAGCAAAGTCAAGAAGTCAGCTTGGAGGCAGGGAGGAATCAATTCTGACAACGTGCTGCTCTGTTGAACTATGTGACTTCTTACCTGGAGGTTTATTTAGTGGTGGAACAGGGAAGGAT
The DNA here is from genome assembly GCA_032173965.1 of Sitta carolinensis. NCBI lineage: Eukaryota > Metazoa > Chordata > Aves > Passeriformes > Sittidae > Sitta > Sitta carolinensis. Next base: position 15,734,919 of record CM063295.1, on the reverse strand, counting down.
GGCCAGCCAGGCTGGTGTGTGCCTTGGGAATGAAGCAGGAAAGGCAGGAGCAACTGGAAAATAGTTTCATGCTTCTGGAGGGCTTTTTCCTCCCACGCTATGGTGCTTTTAAAATAACTGCTTCATAAAGGCCAGGTGTTGTGCTGAGGGAATAAGCTGGAGTCTGCATTGCAGGGCATTTCTGTTGCTGGGCCCACAGCTCTGTCCTGCAACTCTCCAAGTGTGGCTGCAGCACTTGGTGCTAGCAGCTCAGGGTAACCCACTTCTGCTGAGGCTTTTCTGCTGGCTTATGGCTCGAGGGACTCCTGAGCTGGGAATTTTCCTTTCCAAGTAGATCTACGGGATTTTCCAAAGCAGTGCAAAAGAAAATCTGTTCACATCTGCTGGCTGAAGACAAGATGGTGCCAATGGTAAAGTGAAACTGCTAGCAGTGTGTTTATCTGCTGAGGTGTGATTGGCAGGATTTTTAACAGAAATAGGAAGTAAGTGCAAAAATTTGCAGCTTGTGGTTCTGCTTTCAGTATTTCTCCCATGTTAAGCTTCAAAAGACTTTTAGAATTTGCTTGTATCTGTTCTCTTTGGTTCCTTTTGCTTTTGTCTTTTCCCCTAAGAGAAATGCTAGCATTTGTTTCTTTTTTTTTTTTTTTTTTTTTTTTTCTTGTGTAGCAAGACAGAAGGTTATAGCTGGATGAAAGAGTTGGGCAACCATAGTTTATATCCTACTTTGATTTGCTGTTGTGGTGTTACAGGAACACCTGGTATGGCATTACAGAAATTTATCCAATGTCGCCCCTTTTGCTTGGAAACATAACTTGGTGGTAGGCTGGCAAAGTGAGAAACAGTTCTTTCTTTTTCATCCCAGGTGAAGAGGTATTGGAGCACCTGTTTGTCTAGGTCTAAGTTATTCAGATCTCCAACCCACCCTGGGCAATGACTTGGTCAGGTTGCTGCCTGCAGGATAAAGTCTCCTGGTGCTTATAGCCAGCATTCACTATTGCCTCATGTGTGGAAGTTAGGAACAGAGTTGAGGTTCAAGACAAGAGCTGATGAACTTTTCCCACACAAAATGCATGCATTTAGACAGCACAGTATCATTCCTGCCTGGGATTGTAATGTGTAAGTGAAGTCCTCACTCCACAGAAACCTCTGGGGATGCTGATTAAAATCCTCCTGCTAGACCAGCTGGCTGTAGTCACCACATTATTTTGATCCAGACCACTTGGTGTTCTCTGAAAATTGGCAGCTTTGCATCTCTGTAAATCTTCTGCCAACTTGCAGAGTTCATGTGGTTGTTCCTTTAGGCTTTTTTATATTGTGGTTCATCCTTTAACAGCTTCTTTATATTTAAGAACACAAAAAGACACACCCTTACTGTGAGTTTTTCATCTTAACTCAGAAAAGCATTGTGGCCTTCTTGCTGGTTTTTTAATACATTTAAATGAAAATTGGTGCTCCCTATTATAGCACTAGATGGTCAGACATGATCTTTTGATAACTTTCAGAGGGAAAGGGGTTCTGGTTTTGGCCTTCCTTATGCCCTCCTAATGGCTCATTAGGAACACCAGTTAATGTAAGTGATAGCTGCTGTGTGTAATATGTACCCTCACTGTTATAGCTGTTAAACAAAGAATGTTGTACTCAACCTATGCCATAGCCACGTGTAGCTTTCTGTGCATCCCTCGTGCTGTGCTGTTCATCTGCAAAACCTGTACCATCCAAAAGGGGCAAAGCTACTACCGATAAAGGACTATCAATAGATGTTCTTATTTCTGTTATATTCCTGTTATATTCCTTGCTTGTAATGGGATTATTTCACCACTGTTGTTGTCATGTACTACTCTTTCTTCTTGGACCCAATTTTGGCAGGGAAATGCTGATTGTACAGTGCCCATGTGACACATATGGCAGATATAGCCAGTGCTTGGGAACGTGATAATAAACATTTTGTTTCAGAGTACAGGAATTATATTTTTAGAAGTTATTCTGGAAAATAATGAAATTATGGATCTACTAGACAATTCAGTAACATAAGTTTATACTGAAGGTATTGGCCTGAACACCAGTTTGAATTTCTGTGTGGCTTTCTCAGCTGCTCTTTAACTTTTGCAATGATGGAACAGCTCCCTGGGGCCAAATGCTGTTTGCACTTTTGTCCCTCACCCTAAAAGTCACAAGGCAGAACTCAGAGTAGAAACAGTGATGAAAAATGTGCTAGCTTTCCCTAAGCTGGAAAACTCTCTGACCCCCTGTTGCCATGGTAAGGCCTCCATCCACATTCCTTCATCACTGCTCCCTGTTACCTTGCTCTACCACTGTCTCAAAGCAATCATTGTCTTTTTTTTATCCCTTTGCTGAAGCAAGGAGGAAAAATATGTAGAAATTGAAGGAGCAGCCACAAGCACACAGAGGCAGGTTCATCCTGGATACGAAGCCACCAAAGTGATTAGCCCTGAGGACAGGACAGTCAGAAAATGAAGAACAAATGGTTGATTTGAAAGTGCAGCTCTGATTCTCCTCAAGTAATAAATTGTATAACTTATACGTTGACAGTCTACAGATTATTCTGGGACATAGCTGCTTCTACTCATGTCCCTGAAATTTGGGGTTGTTTAGGAAAGTGACTGCCTGGGATTTCTCTGCCAGGTTGATCACCTAGCCAGGCAAAAGGGTTTGTGATAGAAAGTAGCTTGGCTCAAGGTTGTAGAAACAATTGTGGAGGGGGTTTAGATGAAAAGCCACTTCCCAGAGGCTCTATTCCTCAAAGTGGTGCCCAATAATTTAATTGAAAGGGGCTGGACCTGTGTGGTTGAAGCATCAGTTTGTATCTGGTGATCTGCTCGGCAAATTTTCCTTGTAGATACTATTTATGCCAACCAAATTAGTGTGTGCATGCTAGTTCCCTGAGTAAAATTAATTTTACAGGGGTATGATCTTCTTCATGCAGGTCTGTACCTCTGCTTTTGGTGTAGCTGGCTAGAAGTGAAAGGTTTTTGGCATTCACATGGCCCATGCAAATGAAGTGTGGGCTATGTCTTATTTTGATGCAAAGACTATCCCATATAATTACAAAGTTCTGTACAGTTACCTACCTTTAATTAGAAACACTGAACATTATCTGTTGCAAAGTGGATAATTACAGTACTTCTAACTAAAACCCACTTGTCGGTGTCTTCTGGAATGAGAATGAGGGCTGTGCTCCCATTCCTGAGATGAACATTTTCCCTCTCATGGCTTGAGTCAAGGATAGTGCTGTCATGGGATGTCATAATCTCTCAGCTGTACTTGGTGTTTATCCTGACAACATGACAATGCTGTACTTGATTGTACTTGGGAAATAACCAAGCACAGTCTCATGTAACATTTCCACAGTGCATACTGCATGATTTTAATGGAAACTTCATGATCAGAAAAATTTCAGGGAACGGGTTTTATATCCTATTGGCAGTTTTCACTTCAGGTCTAGCTGAAATGTTCTTCACTCTCTGTCACTTTTCTGGGGTTCAATGAAACTGCACTAAAACTGTTTCCCCAAAGTAGAGGCTTTTTAAATCAAGCCAAAATAATTCCATAGGGGAATCCAGAGGCTCTTCTCAGCAATGGCTGAGGATGGCTTGCACTGATAGTGGGTCTTGTATGTGTGAGGTGTCTGAGGTACAACAGGGCTGTATTTGGGACTAGATGCAGAAGTAGCCAGCAGCAGAGCTTCTCCCTATTATAAAACCATTTCTTTCTTTTCTCCTTCAGTTCTTCATTCTTATATGTATCTCCTCTCATGACCTTTACCTGTCCTGTCCTACCTGGCATCTGTAAGCTTCCTTCCTGTGGGAGTCCCGTATTTAATCGGTGGCTCTCACCAGAGCCATGGCATCTCCTCATTCCACAAATATTCCTCACCTCTCTTGCTCTCTGCCCTTCCCTCTGTAGTAGAACAGGACAGGGAAGGGATACAACACGATGAAGATAAGTGATTTTGTCTGTCATTTGTTATCTGCTTGAGCATGGTGTAGTGAGTGTAGAGAAGTGTGGGACACAGAAGGAACAACGTGAACAGAGCATAAATCTTTCATGTTGTCCTCTAAAAGATTCACACTTAGAACCAATAAGATTGAAAGGATAGCAGAAATTTTAATAAAATTAATTCTATTCTCTCTATAAGCAAATGGATTGATAGCATTAAGCTTCAAGGAATGCTGAGTTCTCTTGAATGAGACATTCACTCTGTTTTGCTCCAAAGCTTCATCCTACTCCTAATGTTATATTGAGTCTGCTAAATATAGATAATTTTTCTAATATTCAGACATGAAGAGAAGGTAATTAGTGGTGTTTGTGTACAAAAAAAAAGCTGGTTTGTGCAGGGAAACACAAATTCTGCCTGTCTCATTTCTCTGACAGGGAGCAAGTGTAAAGCTGTAACATACCTTTCCCCTCTTGCCTCCTCAAAGAGAGGGGAAAGCAGAAAAAAACCTGGCTTTTTAATTCAAAACTGTAGTCAGAGAAACTGGAAGGGTTGATCCAACACAGCAACTTGAGCAACTTTTAAGTAAATGTACTTAGTGGTCAGTCATGTTCACGGGCAAATAAAAATTAGAATTAGGACAATATCAATCAAATTAAATTTAAATAACTATTTGATCCTCACTGTGTATCCATCGGCTTAGCTCCATGAGTTGAAGAGCATGTGTCTGATCCTGTTGCTGCTACCATCAAATTCTACAACAGGAAATTAAAATCAACAAATCAATAAGAAGAAAAAGAAGTGGCAGCAGTAACTCATGCTACTCCTGAAAACTTCAAAAGTCTGGAGAAGTTTCCCATACATAGAGAAAACTGCAACTCTGGCACAAACTGTACCTCAGCTTTTTGCACCTACCTATTTATCTTTTAAGCTAAACCTGTCCCAGGACCTCCTAAAGCTCAGATGAGAATTTTGACTCCATTAAAGTAAGTTGGTGATGTCAATTTTCATTTGACTCTGTTTTAGGGTATTTTGAAGTTAATGCTTAAAAACTTTTAGTTCAAAACGCAGAGCCAAAATTCAAGACCATAAAGAAACTTCTCCATACTTTAAATTTCTTTTTGGAATTGGTTCAGGACGAGAATTCTCTGCAGTTCCATGGCCTTGGACAATGCTCTTAGGCACAGGGTGGGATTCTTGGGGCTGTCCTGTGCAGGGACAGGAGTTGAACTGATCATCCTTGGGGGTTCCTTCCACCACAGCATATTATATGATTCTAAGGAAAATAACAGTTAACAACTAGTTTAATAGTGTTTATATAAACTTGTAAAGGTTTTATTTGTAGTCAGTCCAACCCAGTGTTAATTCGAACACTTGCTGAGTTCTGAGTGTGGCAGAATGGCCGTGTGTCAGTGTCCTTGAGAAACGTGTAAATTAATTTGGGTGTGATGTTACAACGACGGTGGTGCTGATGGGAAGTTCCCAGCCTGGCACTTTGAAGATCATCCTTTCTGTAATCACAAGTGCATTGTCCTTCCAGGATGCCAGCTTTAGCCCCAACAGGAGGGGAGAGGTTACCAGGGGCAGGATGCTAAAGAAGTATTAAAGGAAATAATGGTAATGAAAATACAATAAAGAAGAAGTGGGCAGATCTTGGAAGTCATCCAATATAGGAACATCTTGGAGGAACAAGACAGTGGGATATTAAAAAGAGCAAAAATTGAGACATGCAAAATGGCTGGGTTTAGTAGGAACAGGAAGCTGTCCAGGGATATCACCTTCACTGTGAATTTTTTTTTGTCAGGACCATAGTCCAGTAAAGATGGCTGAACTCTGTCTTTTCTGCAAACACCAGTGAGTCATTCTTTAAACTGCAGCCTGGTCTCATGGTAGACATAGCAATGCTTTGTTTGCAGCTTCTCCATGCATTATTAACATGGTAGCTCTGTTGTAATGATGTGTTTTCATTTGAGGAATTCAATTTGACCAATGTTTCAATCATCTGGCATATCCCACATAAAACATTTGATGTAATTCCAGTAAGTTGTTTCAAATCTGTAGAAAGGGGCAAAATATTTTTATACTCTTGAAAAAGACATTGTTGTGATTTTATGCATTGAGATATAATTACAACTTGGGCATCGTATGGCTTTGGACCAAGGTTAAGATATTTTCAGTTTTACTTTCCAGATTGAACCTTTTTCTTGGTTTGAGATCTGACAGACCAGTTCCAACTGGCCAAAGTTACACGCGTCCTAAACAGCTTGATGTCAGCGTTAATTAACTGGAAGTCCCTGGTTAATTGTGTGTCTGAAACTGCCCTGGCACTCCAGATGCCCTGGCACTGTGCTGGTCTCTCTGGCTGCTCTGGGGATGCGTTATGGACAGGCACACAGGATCTGGGAGATCCTCCTTCATTTCCCTGCCATGGATGTGCGTGTGTCCCTCAGGGTGTGTGCTAGGAGCAGGCACACAGGATCTGGGAGATCCTCCTTCATTTCCCTCCCATGGATGTGCGTGTGTCCCTCAGGGTGTGTGTTAGGAGCAGGCACACAAGATCTGGGAGATCCTCCTTCATTTCCCTCCCATGGATGTGCATGTGTCCCTCAGGGTGTGTGCTAGGAGCAGGCACACAAGATCTGGGAGATCCTCCTTCATTTCCCTGCCATGGATGTGCGTGTGTCCCTCAGGGTATGTGTTAGGAGCAGGCACTCAGGATCTGGGAGATCCTCCTTCATTTCCCTCCCATGGATGTGCCTGTGACCCTCAGGGTGTGTGTTAGGAGCAGGCACTCAGGATCTGGGAGATCCTCCTTCATTTCCCTCCCATGGATGTGCCTGTGTCCTTCGGTGTGTGTTACAGACAGGCACACAGGATCTGGTGGATCCTCCATTTCCCTCCCTGAGGGCACAGGGATGTGACTGTTAAAATAAAGAGGGCAGGAGATTTTGCTCCTTTTTTAATGTCTTTATTTAAGGATCAGCCCAGAGCAGGGGCTAACGGGGCCGTGCTCACGACACCGCTGCTCCCAGGGGTGACTCAGGAGAAGCTCTAGCAGCTTTATCCCCTGGGATGCGGGCAGAGCCGGGGCTCCCGGCCTGGCAGGAGTCCTCAGGGAGAGCATTCTCCAGCTGAGGCCCCTCCAGCCAGCACCTCCACTCGTTAGGGTGAGGAGCCAAAAAAAGGCCCAGGAGGAGAACTATACCTCACTCCCGACCCATAGATATGATTTAAACCCTTTTATTTCGTGGTGGCTTGTGGATTTAGGGGTTTTTTTTTCCGCTGGATCTTTCATAAAGGTCTCATTTGGATACAAGCGCTGGCGTCACCTTCCTCCTCATGGCCCCAGGCGCCATCCCCGAGGATGGAGCAGCAGAGGAGGCACCGGGCGAATAACAACAGAATCGTTAACAGGTCATTAAAACTTTAACTTAACGTAATTACAACCTTAACTTAACATTATTTTGTCTAACATATCAACTTTATAACTTTTGAACCAAGTTATTTTTGGGATTTATTCCCAACACCTGTGTCCCTCAGGGGGTGTGTTAGGAGCAGGCACTCAGGATCTGGCGGATCCTCCATTTCCCTCCCTGAGGGCACAGGGATGTGCCTGTGTCCCTCGGTGTGTGTTACAGACAGGCACTCAGGATCTGGCGGATCCTCCTCCATTTTCCCTCCCTGAGGGCACAGGGATGTGCCTGTGTCCCTCAGGTGCCCGTGGCGCGGCCCGGGCGCTGTTTTCTCTCCCAGTTCGGTGCTGCCGGTGCCGTCCCGGGGCCGGGCGTGTCCCGGGTCCCGTCCCGGCGGGGCTGCCCGGCCGGCCCGGCAGGCGGCGGTGGAGCCGTGGAACGGCTGTGCCGGAGCCGTGGAACGGTGCCGGAGCCGTGGAACGGTGCCGGAGCCGCGGAACGGCGGTGGAGCCGTGGAACGGCGGCGGTGGAGCCGTGGAACGGTGCCGGAGCCGTGGAACGGCGGCGGTGGAGCCGTGGAACGGTGCCGGAGCCGTGGAACGGCGGCGGTGGAGCCGTGGAACGGTGCCGGAGCCGGAGCCGGCCCGGGAGCCCCGAGGCCGCGCCTGGGCTCCGGCTCGGCGGGCACTCCCCCGCCTTGGGCACCGTAATTGCCCGAGGCTCCTCTTGTTCGCCACTCAATGTGATTTTCCTAAGACACACGGCCTTATTTCACAGCTTTGACCACATAATGGTGATATGTTGTTGTGCTAGGCTTGGATAAGTTAGAAGGAAGAAGGCCATAAAAGAATAAACATATTGGGTAAGTATTTTGGGTGTTCTCAATATAAATGAGAATTTGTTCAGTTAAAAAAACCCAAGCGAACAAACATGTGGCTTTTGATTGGAAGAGAAGATTTCAGGTTGCAAAATTTCAAAATGAAGAGATTCATTTATCACAAGGGATGTTCTTTTCGTGTATTATTTCATGTATGTATTACTTCAGTCTATAAAATACACGGTTTGAAAAGCTCAGGCTTCAGCAATGATGTCCACATATGTCCTTAGCCTCTGCTGACTAGTTATGACTCTACCTATGTTGTACTTGGCAAGAAGGCAGCATTTGTTCAAGGGGGCTCTTGCCAGCTGCTCTGGAGAAAGTGCTTTTCAACAGGATTCCAATTAAATACTTTATTAATATTTATTATTCACTGGTTGCAGTTATTGGTAACATGCATTTACCCAGGAGAGGTCAAATGAAATACAGCATGGTGTTTCTTCCCGGGGAGGGGGAGAAAATGATTCTTTAGCTCTTTGTGTTCACTGTGTGTTAAGTGGTGATGCAGGTCCAGTGTGTGAGTAGTGAGGGTCCCTGTGCAGTGAATTGCCCATGCAGGACCTGGTGTGGAGCTGCTGGCAGGCTCAGGTGAAAAGGCAGCCACTGCATGTTTGTTCAGCAGTGAGAGCAGTGGGCAGCAGCACTGGCACAGCTTTAACTCTGTCAGTGTTTCACAGAAAGCAAATATTTCTAAGGAGATTCTCAGAATGTGAGGACACATTGGGCAATGTGCGATCCTGCTGGTGGAGGACTGCACCAGGAGGAACAGCTGCCTGCTCCAAAACCAATGACAGAGCTGTCTTGGGCTTGGCCCTTCAGTCATGTCATTGCCCAGATGTGGTGAACCAAGTATGAAACGTGAGCAGTGAGATGTCTCTGGAAGCTCTCTGAGTTGGACACAAGCTGGAGGGAATGACTGACAGCTTGTGTGAGACTCCTGGTGCACATCCACGACAGTGTGGCCACAAGCCCAGGGGCAAATGGGTTTAAAGCTTTTCCCCCAGCAAAATTTCAAATGATCACAGGCTCCTTGCCCCTGTCACAGCTAATTATACCAAGCATGGTTTCCAAATACCTGAGCCGAGTAATTTCCACCTGTCCAACTCTGCTTGAATTAACACAAGAGCACATTTTTGTAAACGTGTGAGTTGTTCCTTTTTGTTGGTATATCTGCATTAAATCATTGTGGCCTTGGAGCAAACTCTCCTCTCTTCACTATCATGAGTGTAAGAGAAAAGAAAGACAAGAGTGTCGAACTTCCTAATGAGTTTGACAGTGCAGTTCTCAGAACTAAATGCCTGAAATACTGGCTTTAGACCCCCCTCTCTCTGATTATCCCATCAGTCTTCAAGCATACATCACACATGTATTTCTACCAACAGGAGTGTCTGACCTCCAAGCCAGACCTTTTGATTTATACCAATTAAGCCACTGCCACACATCAAGGGGATGTGGGTTTTTTTGAGCAGTAGGTGCATTTGTTTTGTGTTTGTGTTAATCCTTTTTAATGCATTGTTGTTGTACTAATGCCAGCTGAAAGTAATTCCAGGGAAATTAAACTAGGATTAATCTGTTGTAAAGAGGAAAAGTATTATTATAGTTCTCATTAGGATTGATTACTTTTTTTCTTGTTCATCTGAGCATCTGTGAATGATTGTCAATTCTGAACATTTTCTCCTTCAGAATTTAAGAACAGAACTAAATAAGATTAAGTTCTATCTGCAAGGTGCTCAAAGCTTGTATTTTAAGGCAGAATAGGCTGTCATTGAATAAAAAACACAAGTCTGCATTTCTTGGGGATGGTTTAAGTTTACCCCTTTTTTGTATTAAGTTTTGTGATGCTTTTTATAAAAAAAATTGCTGGCTGAGAGTGTTGCTTCTGCTGCTCCATACTGATAACCAAATCACTTTGGCAGTGCAGATTAAAGCAGCTCCATTGCTGGTATGCATTCATATGTCTTTACTTAGTCCTGTTTGTCTTAATTGATAGGGCTTATTTATGGGCATGAGGAGATTATTCATATGAGTGGGGCATTCAAAATATTGGTATTAATTTACAGAAACAAGTTTGGCTAATTAATATTGATTTCTGATATTTTTATGGTTTTAAGTAATATTTAGAATGTCTGAACATGGTTATAATTATGTACTTTTTAAAATTAAACAGATTCACTTCATGTTTAGACTAAAATAAAAGAAGTAGTGTTTGACTCAGCAAAGCTTGAAGAAGTGATTGCATTTCACACACTTAGGTCTCAATTCTCCTTGTGACACTTTAAAATTTTTATTCCAGGAATATTTTCTATAGCTGACTTGGATTGGAGGGAGACTGAGGCAACATACCAGGCCATTTGTTTGGCACCATGGGCTCCTTCTGATGTGGTCAAGACCTGGAGGAACTCAGTCAGTAAGGAGGCAGAATTTTGGCCAAGGAAGAGTTTTATATGTTTTATAACATAGATTTTCAGCCCTTGTCATGTGTCAGGGCATGTTATGTGAGTCTGCACTCAGGCTCTTGTCTTTACCACATCTGAGAGTGGCTGGAACAGAAATGAGAACATCATCTGCTGAGATGTCACATGTTTTATTAAAACATAATCTTGCACCTCATAATAGGATAGATAGCAGTTTCAGGATTGAGCCTTGTATACAGTGGGTAGACACAGTGAAAATTAATTTTTTTTCATTATCTTGAATGGTAAACCCATCTGCCAGATACAGGCTGGTGCTGAACATTGCTTGCTCTATTTTTCTGGAAGAAAACTAATTAAAAGATTATAGCTTCTGTGTTTAATAGTTGTTCAAAATATGCTGGTGGCACTGCTTGCCATTCAGATTCCATCATGTTGCAAGCAGCAAAGGGAAAGCAACTGACACTTCCCTCTCCTTGGGATTCAGTTCATCTCATTCTCTTCTGAGTCTGATCACCCAGGATATCAAATGAAGGCTTTTGTGCGTTAATGAATGCCCAATGTTAAATGAAAGTCAAATGAAACCCAATATCCAGCAGTGATCAGGTTTACTTTGCCTAGGGTCCCACTGGGAGTGTCTCAGAGAACTTGTGTTTGATATCCAAAGGAGAACTGACTTCAGTGTGTATGACAGAGGCAGTTTTGGTACAGCTCAGTGGTCAAATTGACAAGTCATTGTTTCTGTGGTATTTGTAAATGAAGTCCTCTTAACAAGGATGCTGAGAAACACTTACTGTCACCTGCAACCCACACTGTCCAGCTGGAGCTTCCACCCACAGCAAACTTTGCTTGAACTCTTTAAAACCATCCCATCTTTTCCTCCTGCCACTAAGTGACAGTATCATTTGGTTTCTACGATATTGCAGTTCTATCAAAATTTACTCTGTACTAAAATCATGAGAATTAAACTTTACTTTGCATCTTCAAAGAAAAATTTAGCTTCAAATAGCAATAACTTGTCTGTGGTTCCCACCTCTCACCTCTACCATGCTGACTTTTAAGTTTTCCTTCTAAGTTTTCCTGTATACCTTTCAGTTCCTTCTCCCATGTAGGTGATGTCTCTGGCAGAAAACCTGAATGAGTGGAGCCCATCTGGCTCTTGGTCTTCCCCAATTTCAGTCTCAGTAAATAGCTCAAAAAACCAAGTCCAAGACCTGCAAAACCCGTGTGGACCATATATAGGAATGGTGGTCTAGCACTCAACATGCTTCCAGAAGAATCCTCTTCCATTAAGTGGATTTAATTGCAGTCCCAATGAACATCAACCCCAGAAGAGGTTAAACTGTGCCCATGGGGAATCAACATAAACTGTTTTACTTTCTGTGTCTCCTTGTTACCTCCTCATCAGTGAAGGCCTGCTGACAGCCTCCTGAGGTGTGGTGCACGTGGAGTCCTATTTATGACTCAAAGAACTGCAAAGTAAAGAAGTTAATAATTCACCTTAAATCTCAAAGTGTGCTTGTTTAATTACACGCTGCAACCTGGATAGCAAACAATCCACCTGTCATGAACTGCACTTTTTAGCAAATTATCATGAAATGTAAGAGGACCAGTACTTTAAAAATGTCCCTCTCTTGTTGACTGGTGTGACAGGTGAGGGTTAGCAGGTCTCCATGCTTTTCTCTCAGTGCTGTATTCTTCACTGCAGTGATGGAGCCTTCTTCCCTTCAAATGGGTGTTCCCTTCTTTTCTAAGTTTTCCCCGTTTTTTCCCCTGCTTACATAAGAAAGTGATTATTAGCATTTACAATTTGGAAACAGAGATTTTGAATACCTGTTTCTCAAATGAAGTTCTGATAAGTGTTCTTCCTTCTCTAATTGTGTCAGAAAAGGTTTCAAATTTTCAGAATCATTTCTGCTTTATCTGGTCCTTGCAGGAAGAAATTACTATTGTCCAGCAGTTTCACCTGTCTCATTTCTTTAACATGTGAGGGGTGGTTAAGGGACCTCGCATAACTAAAATGTGAGTCATGTTTGTGACTTCGTGTGTTAGCTACGGTATTTTTCTAACTGGAATTAAATTATATCTCTATTTCTGCTTTTTTTTTTTACTGCTTGATAATAAAAAAAAAAAAAATCAGGAACTGTGCCTTGCTGTCCCTTTGGGCACAGCCCCTAGCTTCAATGACTTCTTCTGAAGATCACTCTAGGTATGTTTTTTGCAGTATTAGACCCTTTTTTGGGAGCAGTTAATCTTTGAAAACAAGAGGGCTGTTTTGGAGAGCAATGAGTTGCAATCTTGTTGCAGATCTTGTTAGATAGTGTAGTTTTATATCTTGGTCTGTTTGCCATGTCATACACACACACCTTTCTAAAGAAGACCAGTTTTATTAATAATTAAGCCATTGTTCAAGCAAAATTGCCAGTACTTTAGGAACCCATGAGAACTGATCCCAGTAAAACTAGGAGTTAAATTGGATTCAGAAGAGAAGTCACACACAACAAGCCATGGATACTGAATTCTTTACTTTTATTTTTTTATTAAGCTCTGTGTTCACTTGAGATGAGTCATTCTTCCACTGAGCTCCTTCCAGGAAGGATTCCCCACAATCCTCAGAATGTTTCTCTTTCCCTGTACTATCAGAGTTCTTTCTCTGTTATTACAGTTTCCTTTTGGCTGAAATCCTCTTTGATTCCTCCCAAAGGATCCTTTTAAAAAAGGAAATGCAGAAGGAAAATTGCTTATTACAAGTGTTCCCACAGACAATTACTCTAGTAATTCTTAAGAAAAAATAAGATTAGTTGAAATGCAGATTTTCATCTTTTCAACCAAGGAATTTAAGGTCTTGTTAATGAGGTCAGAAATAGTGCAGCTGTTGCTAAAATGCACTTTGTTTTCAAACCTTTTCACTGGCAAAGCTTAGATGAAGCTTTGTGTGAAGATTTAATATGGACTTAGAATACCATGTGTGCTGATGAGCATAAGACTGTCTTTCTTTGGCAATCTCAGAAAAAAACTACCTTATTTATCTTGTTTGTGTGTTTGTGAATGCCCTGCAGTGAGGATAAAGAATTACTTCAAGAGGGGAGTTTTTGAAGAATTACTTCAAGATCTGCACTGTACTGCAAATGGTCTAATACTTCAATCTTCTGGGAAAATTTGGTGGGTGTCAGATAAGGGTGGAAAAAGTGAACAGATGAGAAAATGCCAATTACTTACCCCTTTTGCTACACAGAACATGGTTTTCAGTGGTATTTTCTAAGCTGACTTTTTTTTTTTTACTTATTCTTTTATGTGAAATAAAGCATGAAAAAGAGACAACAGAATACACAGAGCTCAAATATTGTATGTAAAAGACTGTGTGTAGAATTCAACAATCTGTTTGAAACACAGCACTAAGGAGCATGCAAGAGGCAGACATTAGGGGTAGGCTTTGGGTATTGGAAAGCAGAATTGTGCTGGGCAAAGGGCTGGTCCTGCTCTGCAGCCTTCTGTGTCCCAGTACTAGTTTAGTCATCTCTCTCCATCAGTAGCTACATATTGAAGCACTGAATGTAGGAGAAAATCAAAGTCTCTGGTGGAAATAAGTCTGAAAACTCAAAACTCTTTCTCCATCCACAGACAGTTTTCCTACCAGCTGAAAAGAGTGTTAATAGCAATTGCTGCCCTGTGGTTCCACTTCACCTCTGGGCAGAAAGGGCCCCAGATTCTTAGCTGGGTGGGCAGTGTCTCCATTTATACATCAGGATTTTTTCTGCTTGTAGTTCTCTGTGTGGAGATCAGTCACACTGTTCATTTACCATTTTTCTTTTTGCAGTGAAGTGTCTGTGATTAAATAACAGGCAGCTGTAGGACAGCAAACACTTCTCTGGCCTGATTTACAGTGGAGAAGAAAGGGTTGAGCAACTGGACAGATTGCTCAGAGAAGGGACATCATCTGCTCTCAGTCGTGTCCTTGTTTTACAAGGAGGAGAAACTGCACTGAATGTAGCAGAATGAGGTGGGCAATGGAGATTTGAACAACTCTAGCCACAGCTGACACTTAGCTGGGGCTTTGTTTTTTCCAGCTAAAATTGTGAGCAAGTGCTGCTGCACACCTGTCAGGGCACAGGCTCCTTTCTGCCGTGCAGTGCTCACTGCCAGTGCTGGTGTAGTGACTCAGGGATAACATGAGCAGGGGAGATGAGGGTTTTGTGTGACAAAAACAAGGATGTGAGTGGGTGTGTGCCTGCCAGGCTGTGGTACATGACTGCAGCTGCTGTGGGATGGGATCAGACACAAACTGGTAAGAACCACCCCAGCACTGGCACGGGCAGGGGCCCAGGAGAGTGGCTGTGCTGCAGCCAGTTCAGGAATGTCTCCACAAGCTGGGAACCTGCCTGGATTACACAGCAAATCAGGCAGCATCTGGATCAAATGCCTACCTTCTCTCCTTCTTCTGCTTTCATCTTTCTTTGTTCTTCTAAGAATTCCGAAAATGCCTCCAATGTATATTCCCCAGTATAAGCCACTTCCTGAAAAAAAAAAAAAATTATGTAAGTCTGTACACAAAATTTAGGAAATAGTGGTGAAATTGGGTGGAGAATTTCGGTTCTTTAGACAGACCAAACTCTAGACTTTTGTACTCAGTTTAGAAAGGAAGGGCAGAGGCACAGCAAGTTCCAACATCATCTGAAAATTGAGTGAAAAGAAGAGATAGATGTATATTCCTTAGAAGAAAGGATTTGTATAAAAAACAACCATTATTTTATGGTACTAGTTTGGGATCCTGCCAGCTACTGACATCAGTGGGGTTTTTTTGTGCTTAACAATAAACATTGGCAAGATATTCTGAAGAGCAGAGTCTTTTAAGTGTCCAGTCATGCTATTCAAAGCTGTTCAAAGATTTTGATGGAAATTCAAATTCTGGAATAGTTTTGAAATACACTGTTGCACAGCTTGAAAGAACAGAATGAAGATAAGCAGTGACATTAATTTTCTAATACTTCACCTTAAATTGGGGACTTCCTGAGGAATTTTTTCTGATAAAGTTTAATGAACAAGTAGTTTCAGATTAGAGCTTTAAAATTTTCTGAGTGGGTCTAGGCACCATATTGTATTTTAAATATTCCTCAAAAAAAAACCTTCACCCTCTGGAAGTGTAACAGGGTTTTGCACAAGTTTTTTAGCAAAAAGTTGTAGAAGTTCATGTGCATGACATTGGAAAGTGTCTGTTGTTATCTGAATGTATTTAGAAATAGGTGGAGGCCTATTCTCAGCTGGGTTAAGCTCACTCCCACTAAGGCCAAGAATGTTGTGTTACTCTACACTGGGTACTCTTACACCTGATTTAACTTCAAAGAACTGTAGGCAAAACACCTCCAGACTGGTGAGTTCACTAAAATTGTAACTTTTGGTATACTAAAAGTTTAGTATTTCCATTCTATTTTAATTAAAAGTGTGGCAGCTTTGAAACTACTTTTTTATGGTTCTTATGTTTGTAAGTTTAAGTTTCTTGAGAAAGATTATTTTATTTCTCCAGAGGAAATTAACATTCTCAGATGAGTCTTGATTTTTATCGACACTGCTGATGGCTGGAACAGCAATTTCTCAGAGCCTGAAGACCTGAAAATCCAGAGAAGCAGATGATTCCTGCACAGCTTCCTGGGGATGTGTACACAAGGAAGAACTTGAGATTTCAAATACCCTTTAATTCCAGAGTAATTTTAAGTATGAAACAATTCCTTAATAGTTAATGAACGTTTTTACTGGTTTGGGGCTTTTTTGTTTGTTTGTTTACTTGGTTTTTTGCAAACTGACTTATTATAAGCATTTAATGGGTTTCCACTTTTCTGCAAGTATACTAAACACTGTCTGAGTGTGCATGACTGTAGTTCAATTCATCAGAAGTTGTGCATGCACATCTGAGAGGAAAATTTCTCAAAGAGTAAATGAGGACATGGGTAAATGTCTTAGAATTTAATTTAAGTTTACTACTAAGAAGAAAAATGTAAAGCTTAGTAATGCCTTAATTATAGTTGTATCTTAATTTTTTTTTTTACTTCAATGATATTTTATTTTTAATTAGATAATCTACATAGATGGAGAATGTAGCTATTAAATATTTTTCCCTCCACTTTCAGCAGCATTTTCTAATTACTGTGTGGCATAGCTGATTCATTAGGTAGTATATTGCAAAAATCATTGGTCTTGACAACAAATATTTATTACCAGTGGAAGTTGGGATACCAGAATGAAAGAAAATTACTGGCTTAAATGTATAGAAGAAAGTTTTTGATTTGGGTTTTGTGAAAATGTAGAGGAAAATAACAAGAGCAGTACCAACATTTTAGAGACATTTATCATACGTGCTCTGGAAACAACTAGCACAAGTAGTTCTTTGACAGAACATCTCTTGTCATGGTTTGAAGTAAAAAGGCACTGCAGTCATTAGGAGGTATCTGTAAATTCACTCCAAGTTGAGACTTGCTAGAACCCAAGAGGCTGATTGGAGATTGTTAAAAAGCAGGATGTGAGGCTCTAAGGATTTGTAGTCCAAGTGAGTAAATGATACCAGAGCTCTTGCCACAGCCTCATGTGTAGGAGGAGACAATAGAAGGGTTTCTCCTCCAATTCTGATTCTTGGCAGCAATGTCTACTCAGAAGCCAGTGCTGAGCAGAAAAGGACCAAAGCTTTCTCATTGAAAGGACTCCTTTCTCCCTGTGACATATGTGCTTGTGCAGGCTCAGCCCCCTGCCCTGGTGTGCAGCTGTGCCTCCACCATCTTCCCCAACAGCTTCTCACCTGGTAATCTGAGCCGGCAGGAAAGAGCGTGAAGAACGGATAGCGATCCAGCCCCACGGACAGGATGTCATTTGCTGTGACATCAATCTTTGCAATCATTATGTCTTTGTGATTTTCATATTGCTCTCCCAGCTTATCCCAGAGTGGCAGGAGTTTTCTGCACTCATGGGACCAAGGGGCATCTGCAAATTTAAAAATAAAATTAGAAGGACACAGAAGTGCATGAGGTGGTGCCATCATGGGGACCCTTCTAGCCCTTCAGGTTATCAGGGTTTGGGGTTCCAGTTATGATCAGTATCTGCTTCAAACCATTTGCCCTTCATGAACTTCACATTTCATATAGTGATTACTAGTTATTAAATAACACATTTCTGATAGAAGTTCTGTTTTAGCTCTCTTTAACCTCTAATAACCCTAACACAAACCTTAGACTACTTGGCTGGAGAGGTGTGCCAGATAACCAGTGCAACCCGTGTAAGTCTTGCATCGTTCCCATGTTGAAATCCTTGGCAGAACTACAAAACACTTCCTGCGTACTAAAATTAACTGTCTTCATAAACCAATGCTATGTTGACTCTAGAAAGAGGAGTATGAGTTATGGTGCTGTTTTGACTCTGAGCACTGCACTGATGCAGGTCACCAGAAAGACAACCTGCTGAGAGCCCACTATCCCTTTAAAAAGCTCACAACACAGTTGCAGTCCTTCAGCCAAGAGAACAATGCCCACACTTGGGTTATACAGAATTAAAATTTCAGGAGTGTTTGACTGAATACAGTACATTCCCTTTACCAGCCTTTATTTTCCAGAGGACTTGGCTCAATTCTTGCTTAGATCATTGAGTTTGTTCATGATCCTGAAATGTAAAAATTATTTGTGTGAGCAACACAGCTGCAGCTAGCAAGGAGGGTGTCAGGAATGTATATCTTTAGGAATTCAGGGCAGTACAGCTAGTAGTCTGTACTTCTGTTAATGCTGTGTGTTTGCTTTACTAAAGTAACTAAGGCGCCAACTAATCCCTGCTGGCTGGTACAAGGACAGGGCAGAGGTCTCTTGCTGGAAAGAGTCATGTAAGGAAGCCACAATCCCTTGCAGACAGAGGAGGAAAACAAGAGTTATAATTTCCTAAACCACAATTCCTATCTGGGATTTAATCCTAGAGCATTATAACCAGAAAATCTCACTTAACTCTCCCTCTGCCCTTGGAAGGCAGCCTGACCCATTCTGTGAACACGCTTCCATCGTACACCATGACGTTCCATGTCATGTTGTCTTTCAACTCAGAGATTTGATATGGCCTTGACAAATATTTACTGAAGAGATCCAGTGCAACTCAGTGCAACACTAAGTCAGCAAAGGTATCACGGAGTTTCCATACATATGACACAAATTGTTCTTCTGTTTTTTCCACAAACAGTAAAAATTCATTGAGCTCAGATTCTGTAAAGTGCAAAGATTAGTTTGGTATATAAGCATGTGCTTTCACTTTTTCCTTCCCATTGATTATGTTAAGGCAGCTTAAAATCTGAATTCAATGACAACACTTACAAAACATAACAAATACAGTCATGGTCTTATTGAAGATGATACTGTTGAAATTCTTCCCAACAAGCACTTTGACAGGCATCTTGTCCCAGTCTTGTGGAATTTCTTCACTAGAGAGATGTTGCTGAGCAGAAACAGAAACATTGCTGTGAAAGTGCAGGGAACATTGAGAAACTGTACTCCAGTCAAGTTAATGTGAGACTGATGGGATATTACCTAATGTGCTCTGCTACTGTCTGATAACTCTTTTATATCATTACATCCTGGTCAGACATCACATTGTTCCACCTTCTCTTCCTTCAGCAGGAGCTGCTGGGATCTCACAGCCCTGGGTAGCTGGTACTCAGAACTGCTTGTCCCTCTCTTGAATACAGACTCTGTAGCAAACTGTCTGAAAATCATCCTTTGGAACACAGTTGTATTCCTTGTCCTGAATTCTTGTTGCCCAATGTTCAGAAGTTGGATTACTGAAAAGTTTACATATTGTGGGCTCTCAAAAGTGATTGTAAACCACACCAGAAAGTGTGCATTACTGCTTAAATCTCTGCCTTCACCACCAGTCATGTTCCCCACATGACTTCTACAATTTACAGTGCAGTAGCTGGGAATTTCTCTTCTTTAACACCAAAGCACAGTAGCAGAAAGGCACATGTTCCCCATGGAAGCTGTCCTTGGTGGGACTGTGCCCCTCAAGCAGATCTTGGTGAGAAAGAGGCCACATCCCCTCTGCTTCCATCCTTCTGCTCCTCTCCAGCACTGAATACAGAATCTACCTACTCAAGTTTTTTAAATTCTGCCTGCTCTCAGACTGACCACTTTATCCTTTCTCCCTGTAAGTAACCCTGAGGAGCACTGAATAAGCAAAACGTTTTAATGTATTTTTCATATGAGGTGTGATGATGCCTCATAATGGCAACAAACCCTATATTTACCATTGGGAATGATACCCCTGGGAGAAGTCACTTTGCTAAATTCACTTAAAACAAATACCAAATGTTAATCCCCTCTGAAACTGGCAATTTTCTATTTACTGGACTTTTCTGTAACCTTAAAATCTGTTGCAATGATTGTTTGCATCTCTCCCCAGTGAAGGGAGGGAAATAGCTCCATTATAGTATTAGAAAGATTGAGACATAGGGAGTTTTCAAGCCACTAAAATAAAAGAGCTGATATCAGTTAAAATATTGGGCCATAGATGATCAATGTAGTATTCACATTGGAGGACTGGAAAATTTTGTAGTCCACCTGAGTTTTTGAATACAGAGAAATGCTCTGTCAACAACTGTAGATGAATGCATTATGGTGACAGTAGATTAATAAACCAGTGATCACAACAGGACACTGTTCTAACGTAAAAAGGAGGAGCTCTGCCAAGTTGTTATGTTTTAGCTGGTGTAGTAGAGAGCTGTCTCATTAGTAATGGACATACCTTTGCTTTTCCATTCAGGTAACTCTGGCAAAATTCTTTTAGGTTCTCCGTGGTCACCTCATCCGCAGGCATTTTGTACTTTGCCTCGCTGGTCAGATTTAGGATTCTCACGGCAGGAACATCAATGTCCCTGATGCGAAAATACTCAAAAATCCGTCCATTCCTTGCTTCAGTAGTATCCACCAGAACAAACAATATCTGATATAAAGAGAGAATCATCCTTCTGGTTGGGCCTTCCAGCTTTGGTTTAGCCACATTGGAGAAATGGACTGTGGGGCTTGGCAGTGGGGTAGGATCTAACCTTAAATTCAAGGAACTGTGTAGAATGATTTTTGGTCTCAGACCCAGCAGCTCTGTGGATTTCATTACACCTTGATCCTAGTTAATAACAAATGCTAAAGCAGCCAAAGGTGCTGAAGCTTTTCCCTCTGTCCTTTCACAGTGGTTTGCTATCACTTTTTTCAGTAACATTTCTAAATTACCCCCCAAAGTGCTTATTACTCTTTTCCATACATCTTAACAGGACAGAAGAGCTGAAACACCTGTAATCCATATGTATTTACCAATATGTGATATTTTATTACAAGATGACTTACTATTCTTCAGCATCTCATGTACTTGGAGCAGAAGTAGCACCATGGAAAACCAAAATATTTGTGTGTATGACTGCCTCTAACTGTCTCTATACATGCAAACACACAGCTGCAGGCGAGGCTATGCACATACCTTGCAATATTCCTCAGGTTTTGTAGCTAGCTCCAGCCTTTTCTTCAGGCAATATTCTGAGATCCTCGTAGTATTTCCTGGTAGAGCCAGAAATTGCCAGAATTTTGCTAAAACTACCTTGGGTTGGAAGCTTCTCTCAGAAAATTGTATTTGTAAAATGAGACACAGGTTAATTTGGAGCAGCTTAAATTATTGCTCCTCTTTGTGGTCTTTGTGTCTTAAAGAATCATTTTCAAGTGAAGTTTATCTTTCAGCTTGTCCTTAACAAATTCAAATAATAGTTACTGAAACTGTATTTAAATGGTCTGATAGAGTTAGAAATGGATTGACAGCAATATATTTTTTCCAGTAATTTTGGTGAGTGGTTTTCCACTGATCTTTGGGCATTCCTATTTGCAAATCTGGATTTAGTGTTACAAACCTTTCCTCTGAATTCTGTAGCAGCAGACTGGTAGTTTTCATAAATCTCACTGAATGTTTCCAAGTTCGTTGGGGTGAACAGCAGGATGTGATTTTCAACAGGGACATCAAAAATCTTCACAGATGTCTGGAAACAAAAGACTCAACATCTGCTCCACTCTTTATAGGCAGAACAGTGAATCAGAGGCTCAGCATATCAGTATCCCTAGGTTCTGCTATTGCAAATTTTACTTTTTAAGACTCAGTTCCCAGTCATTTCCATAACCATTGGATTTTGTTTCATTGTTTTAAAGCAGATAAAGTAAGAAGAATCAGCAGCTGCTGAGTGATTTTTTTTTTTGTTCCAGGAAAAACCTCATAATCATTCATTGATTTTTACAGTCAGAAGGGACTGTGATCTTCTAATCTGACCTGCTGTATAAGAGAAGAATTAATGCTGAAAGTAAAAGGTGGAGTTACCCACGGAGGCCCAGCTACAGCAGCTGTGGGGCGAGACCTGGCTGGGCACTTCCTTCCCTTCTAGGTGGCATCACAGCTCCTATCTCCTTCCCTACACAGGACTGCCATTTTTCATGCCACCCTATATCAGAGGCAGTGGGGTGTCCCCCAGGCAAGCAGGTATTTCCAGCTCTTTCCTTTCCTTCCTGCACAGCAACAATTACTGCTGGTTTCTCTCCTTCTTGCCTTGGCCCAGAGCTCCCTGTTGTTTTGTTGGATCAGAGTGTTGGAGCCAGGATTAGGGGCTGACCTTTGAACCTCCCAGCACACTTAGCTGCTGCAGAAGCAGCCTAAGCCTTGGTGTTGGCTCCAGAGGAGAGAACTGTTTGCATGCTCAGAGCTCACTGTTCCACCAGCCACTCCTCATCTCCTCAAGGAAATAACAGCTTGCCAGAGGGAAGCACTGTTTGGCCTGGGTTAGAACAAGAGCTGCCTACTGCGTTCTGCTGGCATTTCTAGGTGTGTTTAAGAGTGGCCTTGTCAAACAAGCAAAGAAAATTCTCACTCCCTAAGGTGCAGAAGAGCTCCCTTGGTCTCTTTCTGCATGGATTTCTGTCTTTTTCCTGTAGTTTTTGCTAATACAGAGAAATGCACATACCTCAATATTGTATTCAGTGACCAAATCCAAGGTAAAGGTTTTGATTAGCCTCGTCAGACTCAGTTTGTTCTGTCTACCATCTTCAAGCACTTCATTATGCACAGGTTTTCCCTGGACAAATAGTGACACTTGTGAGGTTGGTGGCCTTATCAACTATAGGACCAAAATGACAGGCTTTAAAAGTGAGAGTTTTATGATCCTCAGCAACTGAAATTCCATAGCTTGTAAAATGAATGTCACAGCTAGATTGCAGAACACGATTACAGCTAAAATTCAAGGTCAAGATGAGAGTTTTAATTTCTTTAGTAATGTTGACATACTGAAAGATCTTTCTTGTATCTATACACACTATCTCTGAGATATGCTTGCTCAGGAAATCATTGGTCTGACTACTTCCTAGTCTAAATATTGCTGCTACTCTATATAGCTTTGGTTTTGTTGTTGGCCACTTCTTCTGTTGTGGACTGGAAGAAAATTTCTGGTCAAAAGCAACACTCAAGAAAAGAGGTGAATGTCTGTAAATCTCACTGAACTTGGCAGCAAATGTTGATTAGAATGCAAGTTGGAAAGTAATTATATCCAGATCCTTAAGCATAAAATTTACATAAAACCTGAAAAATTCCCAAACTGCCTTTCCATAGCCCACAGCTGTCATGACACCTTACGCACTAGATTTGTGTGCTCCTACCTTCTTAAACACTACAAGAGAGTTCCTTTGGATGCCGTAGTCAGCACAGACATCTTCACTGGCTGTCATCCCAAAAGGCATCTCTGGCACATCTCTTGCTGTCTCACAGAAAACTTCCACACTGTCATTGCGAAGTTCCTAGTCCCAGAAAGAGTGTTTATTAAGACTTTGCCTTACATCCTGCTAAGATGTGTAGGAGTTAGAGCTCCAGGTGAAACAGGCCCCTCTTTTGAAGTAAAGAGCCGAGTATAACTGGAAAGTGGACAATGCTTTCCAGGATTACCTTTAAGGGGAGATCCTAGGAGTGCTGTGACACAGCTTGTGTTGGCTGGCCTGGGTCAGCAGGGATGGTGTGGGGTCCCCTCTGTCCTCCCTGCACTGATCTCATCCTCCCTGCTCTCCCCTGGCACTCTCAGCCTTTGCAAAGCCTTCTGCAGACTGGGAGGGGTCAGCCAGCAGATGCTCCCCCTGCACAGCCAGCAGGAGGGGGGATTACAGAGGAGAGCTCTCTGCTCACAAGAGGAGCTGACTGGCACATTTGGGGCTTTTGACTGAGGGCTCTTCAAGGTAGGGACCTTGACTCCTGCATCTGTCAAATAGTCACTGTGCTGTCCACCCTCAAACTAATCGTAAATAAGCAGGACGAAAGGCAACAGCACTTCCAGATTTGATTTAATCAGACAATTATTTCATGCTAGATGAATAGCAATTTATATGCTGAGACCTTCCAACACATCCTGGCACTCATATCTGTGAGCAATCTGTTAGTAATAGAAGGCCAAATATGGCTCTTTATTTGCTTGGACACTGTTTTGTTGGCTTCCACCCAATGAATTTCTGACATTCCCTAGCTCATGCTCATCTATTGTCATTTCAGCCCCGAGTGAAACCAGTGTCCAGTCAAACACATCTACAGGCAATATCTACTATCAGTGTGGTTCAGGGAACTCTCCAGTATCACTGTGATAGAAAGAGTTTCTCAATTTCCCCCAGCACTGGAAAACTGCCTTCCTTCCTAAATGGTTACAAGTAGATTGCTGCAAAGCAAAATTCTGGGCACTGAGCATTTTCACAGTTTGTCCTGCTATGTTTTATGTGCTCACCAGCTTCATTACTATGGGGCATTTTGGTAATGAATCCTGTTTTCCATATCCACAAAACTTGGACTATCTACTGTACATTTGAGAAATTATCAGTTCGGGTTACCTGCCATTGTGCTTTTAACTGGGCAGAGAGATATCAGAATAGAAGTATCTTTAGTTAGAGAAAATCCTTGATTGAATTTCCAGTGATTAAAGATTTCAAGGACACATTGAAAAAGCAGGAAAAAGCTGTTCCTATTCTCCTCACTCTGACACAAATCTATTGACTGTTGATCACTAGCATTCGGCCCAAATCCTGAAAACCTTATTCTGCTCTGGAAACTGGTAGAATTTGCTTGAGAAAGGACAACATGTGTTGGATCTTATACAGTCATAATATTTTATGACTTCCTATCCATTCTGATTTGGCCTTCTCCACACCAGGCAGATTTGGGAGAGTTTGGCAGAAGCCCTTTCTCTGAGGATGCAGGAAATACTGCTGTGACCAGCCAGAGCTGAGCGAACACTGCTGGAGCATGCTGCTCTCAGAAGCAGTCCTCAGGGTCTCTGTGCCCAGGTACTGATTAAGGAAATGTGCTGTGATGTAAGATTTTCTTATTTCTGCCTGGGCTGCTTATCTAGAAGTGTGAAAAAGTAGATAGAAACAGTTTTGCGGGGTTTTTTTCAAATGTAGAGAAAACTGCAGGCCTGGGTTTTCCTGGTGAGTTCTAGGTGTTTTGGATGTGTGGGATTTAGTGGTGATAGCAACTGTATGTCCCAAATCTGGAACAGAAACCAGCCTTTTGAGCTTTCCAGATAATTACCCTAAAGAAGCCAATCACTGCCAAATCATCAGCTTTTATGATGGCTTCAGCCTGATCAGTGGAGTTGATTAAAACAGTGCTAGGTCCTGTTCTTCTTTTCACCCATGTAATAAAGGTTGAGGCTTTTCTGACTCCTGTGGAAGGAAAAGAGAGTTAAAATTAAAGTCAAAATGAATGACAGAAATTTCTGTGCAATCAGGACAGAGGCAGTGGAGGTGCAGAGAGATGCTAAATACAAATGGACTTAGGTTCCTTAGGACTGAGGTCAAAGCTGATTGAGAGGGGACTTGAGGTATCCAAATTCAACCTCAGGTTCCAGTCACCATTTAAACTATTGTGGCTCTAGAAGACCAACAGTGGATCAGTATAGCTTTTTCTGAGACCTCTGAAAATGGTTTTATGTCCAGTTAAATGATTAATCACACATGGAGAATAGAGATGAGGAAATTCAGACAGGTAGAAAACCTGTCCTGTAAGATTTCATGTGTCCCAAAATCACAGTAAGCTATAAAGTGCTATCGACCTAAGGTTTAATCCAGAATGACTTCAAACCAATTGCAGATTTTATTGAACTGTTTGTTCAATTACATTAGGTGTCAAAATGGTTCCTTTGATGCTGCGGGAGGAATCTGATAGGCACACAGACATGTTAAAATTCCTCAGTGGGGCCATAGCATCACTTCAGTTTAGACATAAGAAACAAAGCTGAAGTGTCAAAGCTGTCATTTAGTTCTGGATTGTTCCATCTTTTGGCTTCCAAATTACTACCAGTTTTACTGAGATTATAGTCTGTCTCTTCATTTGGTAAATTTTCCTCAGCTTTCAGAAGTTGTAGAATATTGAGCCTCTTTAAAAATTATGTTTTAAAGCTATCATATTTGCAGAGGAATTTGAGGCAATAAATTGAGGCTCAGGCAATTAAAATCTTAGCCCTTTCATCTCTGGATGACAGGCAGGCTTGTTGGATCAGAGTAAGGGTTAATTAAAATCATACATGAAAAAGGAAAAGTTAAGTGCTAGTGTCAAGATGTACAGTACAAGTGGATTATCAGAGATGCAAGTCCTGGTACTGTGCATTTTAGCAGTATGACAAGATCAAAAGTGAGTCAGACCATTTTACTGCCATCAATTTTGCAGCAGACAGCACTGCAAATAGTTTAAAATACTTTTTCTTTTCTTTTTTTTTTTTTTTGAAGTGAAGCAGGCAGTCATCTGCTTTGGAGTGTATAGGCTGCAGAACAAAGTGCAGAGCAGTATCTAGTGGCCACATGATGCTTGACTTCTGCTGTCTAAAGGTAGAATTGAGGTCTTGTCACTTATGTCAGTGCTATAGCCCCTAAGCATATTTTCTGTGTGGTTGATCTTTCCATTGAGTTCCTTTAGTCAGCCTGTGTACTGGCCAAATTCTGACCTTGCAACCGTAAATGATGATTTTACAAAGCCTAGATCTTGGCTTTCATGTTATGTTCATTGCCAGGGACACCATTCGAAAATTCCATCTTCCATAAAGGGTTGAATTAATTTATTGATTTAAGCAAGGACTGCAGTTTCTTTTGTAGTATGGAGCATGTACCAAGTCCTGTATGAGAAGTCACTGGGTGACCAGTGCACATTTCCAATTGCCAATGCTCAGCAGTTTAAAAGTCAAACGTGGTACATGAGATTTTACTTAGTGTTGCACATAAGCATTTACCAGTGAACAAAATACAATTTAAGCCACTGTTGGTGGTACATGTCCTCCAAATGATTGGTGCTATCTGCCTTGTACAAAGCACAGAGCAGCAGCCAGTTTCCTAATTCTTGAATCTTGCTAGAAAGCGTGCCTGAAATAGCAGCTCTCTGCTGCAGGGCAACTATGTGTGTTTTGTTACAACTCTCTGTACTCACTGTTTTACACCAGAAAATCTGTCAGGTTTACCAGTTGAAGAGAGGTTTTCTTGTCAATGCTGTAGATTTAATCAGAGACTGAAGGTAGGCACCTCTAATAAAAGTTCAGCATGGCACATCACGCTTTCAGTGGCATTTGTGCAGAGGCTGCTGTTTGCACAAGTCTAGGTGTTGGGAACTTGGTAAGAAATTCAATAGCAAGGAGGAGCAAGTTGCTAAAAATACTGAAGATCAGGTTTCAGCAGGAGCCACAGGAGGCTCAGCAGTTAAAGATATCTTAACACTAGGTTGTGTACAGGTTCAGAAGGCAAACTTTGGGTGCCTTTTTTTGTTCTTTGTATTAAATGTGTGACTCACCTGTATAAGGTCAGAGTACACTAACCAATGCCTGGCCAAGTCATGCTATTTTTATCACCTCTGTAAAAGTTCATGATTTTATGAAAAACAAAACCTTTCTTGTATATATTGTAAGTGAACAAAAATGTTTAAGAAGACATGGATTTCTGGGAATGCTCAAGTCTGTTGTTATCTTTGCTTAATAACTTTCTGTTAGATACTTCAAACTCCATGTTTTATTCTAAGCCACATATGAGCTCCCCCTGATGGCTAAATGGCAAAATTATTTTCCTTAGCATAGGAAGCATACCTGTATGTTAAGGATCCTGTGATTCCCAATTCTTTGTTAGACATAGTGTTGCTCCAGCCTACTGCTGTAGGCAACTGCCCATGGGAACTGCAGTGGACCAGAAGAGTAATGGAGCAGTTTGGGGACCCAATTCTTGTTTGGCATAACTCATTAATGTTTATTGTAATAATTGGGAGTAGGTTGTCTTTTGGGGGCAATTCTGTACTCAGTGGAATAACACCAGTAATTAATTTGACTGTGTGAACTTTAAATATAGAGAAGATGCTCAGTTATGCCCTTGGAAGATGAATTCAGATTCAAGTTCCTGTATTGGTACAAATGCAATTGCATAGTAAACATCACGGGCAAAACCAGATTTCCACCTTGTGTATTTTTTATCTGAGCATCTATATTTTTCTTCTCAGCAGGGTAATAGATAGGTACGTCCTTTCATTACATATCATTATCTTATCAGTGCATGAGACAACTTACCTTTGCAGTCTATGGGATCTTCCCTGCTGCCATTCACAAAAAATTTCACAGTAGGAAAGGCTTGAATATTAAATTCTTTTCTCAAGTCATGTTGGTGTGTCACATCGATTTTACCAAACTGGATTCTTGGAGCTTCTTTTTTAAGCTGTCGTGCAGCCTCAGCAAATTCTTCAGATAAATTCTGAGAAGACTGAGATAAAGTAACATCTGGAAAAGACCAATCAAAAGCAAATGGGTTACATAAGCCACAGTGTGAAGCTTTCTAGTGGAAGTTGTTGTGTCAAGTGGTAGCTGGAGGGTTTCTATGACTCAGAAATGAATCAGGGACTGTATTTACTTCTTTAAATTGATTTTAATTCCAAACAGATATTTTAGGAATGATCTCTCATCACTGAATGACCTGAGAAGTCAGAGTTGCAGCTAACTAGGAATGTAAGTAGCATGCTTAGATAATGAATTGGTAGAGTTAGTAGCTCCATGCTGCAGCTGGGAGAAGTGCATGACTCCTGCAGTCAGAGACCAGGAGAACTTTAAGTACCATTAACCTGCTAAGTGCGAGACACAAGTTCAGGGAGTGAACAGACAGATAAAAACTGTTTCCTTGACTACCTAGAAATCATGTGGAAACATCCATCATGTACCTTTCCCCTCCTTTTCTGAGTGATTAGACTCCTCTTCAGCTCTCCATCAATTCCTTTTCATTCCACTCATTCTCTGTTTGCCTCCCAGGTGCTTTATTTTTCAAGTCGTTTGAGTGTTGCAGGAAATCATCGCTCCTTTTATTTGGAGCCTTTTCTTGAGTTTTGTTTTTCTTCCTCGGGTTTAGATTTTTATTGACACCGATCACTTCAGGCTGTGGGATGAGGAAACAGCTGCTGGGGCTAATGTGGCATCACAGGCTCCAAACTCAAGGAGCATCAGCAGGGAACAAGAGCAGACACAGATAAGAGGCAACAGAGCTGGTGACAGGGTCACCAGGGAAGGCATGTGTGGGTGGCAGGCCACCTGTGTAAACCAGTGTGCTGTGCCACAGCCGCCAGAAGCAAGAGGCCCTTCAAAGGCTGTCAGCTTGAGAACAGCATCATATTATCATGGGAGAATGTCTCCATTATCAGTAGTTTTATCTGTGGTGTAAATAAAAACAAGACTAAGTTAAGGGTTTGAAAAGTAAAAGTGGGAAGAGAACCAGAAATCCTGTATTTTGACTCTTAGCTGTCCGTACATCGGCAGCCTGAATAAGCTGCTACTTCTTTCTCGTGGCAGAGTTTACTGAAGTAAAATATATTGAAATGAGGACAGATATATCTTTTGCTGACCATGAATGTGTTTAATGACCCTAAAGAATTCTTGAAGTGGGTATACATAAAAGCACAATGAGTTAATTTTCCTTTGGCTAATTGCTGGTGGCCTCCAATCTCATAATTCTGTCTAAATTGTTGGTTTAGGGATTGCTGAGGTCATTGTGAATGTGCCTGTTGTCCTGCCAGGTACTGATTTCCTGGCCGTTAGTTTCTGACAGTCACAAAACCATTTCAGCAGTCACTTTTCTCATCTGCACAGGCTTCTTTTACAGTTGCACTACAGATATATAAATTTCTCTGTAGACGAGTTGAGATGAAGGATAGATTCATGTTTAACATATCAGAGTGGAAGGATGTTAATCTTGCTGCAGTTGCAAGCTTGCTTGTGTGACCTTGAATTTTCCCCTTCTCTTCTAGAGTGAGATGCAGCCATAACTTCCTGTGCTGACCTCTCTGCTTTTTAACTAAGGTTTGCAGTTCATTTGAGATTTTCTTCTATGTAAACACCAGGGTTTATTCCAAGTTTGGATTATTGCAAGCATTCACTAATATAAGCATGTATGAGAGACACTTACATGAGGGAGCCATACTAGTAAGTAATTCTGCTGCAGGTAACTGCAATTTCTTCTTAATAACATCACCTTCAGCTTTTGTGCCTTAAAAAGGAGACATTTGTCTTTTCAAGGGTAACCCTCATCTTGCCCTATTAAATATCATCATTTCAGCACAGGCTGTCAGTCACAGGTTGCAGGAGTGCTGTGGCTGACCCAGTGCCTCCCGAGATGTACAAATGTTCTGCTAGAAAAGGTAAACATTACCTTTTCATAAATGACAGTGTGCTCAGCACACAAAGCAACAGCACAATGTCTGCACCACTTGTGTGCTTGTCCTTAGGTTATCCCCATGTTTAT
The DNA here is from genome assembly GCA_032173965.1 of Sitta carolinensis. Classification (NCBI taxonomy): domain Eukaryota; kingdom Metazoa; phylum Chordata; class Aves; order Passeriformes; family Sittidae; genus Sitta; species Sitta carolinensis. Next base: position 15,704,455 of record CM063295.1, on the reverse strand, counting down.
CTAGGATCTAAAAACTTTTCACTGGAAAGAACAGCAGCAGGCATTCTCAGAAACCTGTGGAATCAAGCATTCACTGGGGTCTGTGTCTTTTCATGAATTCTTTTGCTAAGTTGGAGGAAATGGTGTTAGCACGTGCTCTGAAAGCAGTGCTTTTAGTATTTGCGTTTGTAAGTGTACAAAGTTAATTCTCTCTGTGACAGGCGTATTTGTTAGAGTGACTGAGACTTTGTATGGTGTTTATTTGCTTTTCTCTGCAGTGAAAGTCAACAGAGGGACTTATAATCAGTAGTGTAGAGTAAACAGTGAAACTGTCCCATGCAGGCAGCACTGATCTAAGGTCTACCTTTTGCTGGTGACAAGTGCTCTGAATTCTCTGTGCTCATAAGCATTTGTGTGGAATTTAGATCAGTTTAACATGGGTTAGGAGATGCCACAGCCTTCAGCAGAAGAGCACTTTCAATTGAGTGTGGAGATGAGGTGCTGGGCAGGACTCACACATTTTTGGGTGATGCTTGCATCGTTTTCAGACATGTTGCACTAAACATCTGGGATGAGAGAGGAAGAGTGCTGGATTTCTGGGTCAGTGTTTTGTTTTCACACTGTGTACTTTCCCTGTGAACTTTGCCCAGCTCCAGAGAGATCTGTGCACTGCCTGGCCAAAAGTCAGCATGTATTTATAGTAACCCTTCCTGAAGGAAGGCAGATCTGGGACGCTGTGAGGGTGGAACTGACAGGTATTAAAAAGACTTGAGGGTAGCTGGGCAGAAAATGTCAAAGGAGACCTCACCTGGAAAATACTGTGGGACTGGTAAGTAAATAATATTATGCAACTGGGAAAGCATTGGGGTTTTCTTACAATTGATAGGTGGTCTAAGTCTTCTTAAGACTTCTTCTAAGTTTTGAATCAAAGTTTGTGGCTCAAACTTTTCTGGTGTTGGCACAGCACCAGAAGAAATCCCATCTTCTAAGAAGCCTGGGATTCCTTCCCATTCTTATGTCTCTGTGATCTCTAAAGTGTCAGGAAGAAAAATATCTCAGGTCTCACATTCATTCTGGATTTCTGAAGCTAATTCCTGTCAACCTCACAAATTTCCTGGGTAGTGTGAGCAATATTGTTCTCTCTCACATTATCTAAGTTTCCTTAATAGTTCCTTGTTAACACTGGTTGTTTATTTAGATAGGCTTCTAAGAAGAAGGCTATAAAAGATTAGGGCTTTATGGCTTTTCTGCACAGGTCTCATTTTGAGCCTCCTTGTGCTGTGGCAATGAAATTATTACAGCAAATGAATCAGCTTAATCAGCATTGTGGAGTCAGGTTTCCTACGCCCCAGGGCAGTGCCTTGCTGCAGGATAGTTTTTCACTGCCCCAGAGGCTGTTTAGTGGCATCTCTCCAAAGGAGCTGTAGAGATGAGGCCAGTGATTTCCAGATACTGGATCTGTGCTGTGGAGCTCATCACCCTTGGGAGTGATTCCATAATCCTTTCCAGGGACTGTAGATGCCTTTCTGGTTTGTGGGGGAAAGGCAATCCCTGAGTTTTCAGTAAGCTCTTAGATAGACCTGTTGGCCTTTGATCCAAACCAGAAAGTGATGAGGATCACTGGAGCGAGGTGTGTTTGGGGAGCAGAGCTTCATCTCTGTATTCTGGAAGATGTGGGGGGGAATGGAAGAGTCTGTTTGTCCCTCCCTTCTGAGGAAGCCAGGTGGCAGGGGGGTGGCATATCAGAGGTCCAGGACTCTGCTCTGAAGAAGGGGCAAGGAGGCCTGATTTAGATCTCCACAGTCCTTGAGTGCCCAAGTCCCTGGGCTACTGTATTCTGAACAATTCTTTCTCCATCTCCTGTCTCTTTATGAATTTTTTCATATCTGTTTTCCACTCATACTTGGTTGCAATCCTGAAGTGTGTTGCAATATCTCATTGTTGATAGTATGCCAGTACTAAGAAAGTTTGTTTACAAACTCTACTCTGACCAAGCCATTTAAATCCTGTGCTTTGAAACAGCTCTTACAAAGATGAGAATACAGAATGACTAAGGTTTTTCTGATAAATTATTTTTTCACCAAAATTATGCATCTTTAAGGAAGCAAAAGTTCACAACTGCAGATTGAATTTGGTAAATAGTTTGAACTCCTTCACAATTAGTAAATAAAATCTTCTTAAAATTCAACGCTTTCAGAAGTATCTAACAATTTTAAACACTATGTTTTAAATAATTTTCTAATATGATTATTCTGAAAGCTTAAAAACACTTGAAATTTTATAACCTTGTTTCAGGATTAATGAAAAGTTTAGTATGCTCTGAACACATTTTTATTTTCCTGAGTCTGTGAATGTATTTTAGGTTTTGTTGTTGGAAACACAAGTGTTTTCATTTCAGGTTGAAATAAAATTCAAAAACACTACATTATTATTATTATTATTATTATTATTATTATTATCATCATCATCATCATCATCATCATCATCATCTTTATTTTCTTAAATTTATTAATTATATTATTCGTTATCAGTTTTATTCTTTATCACTATAATATTATATTGTGCATGTTACTGCATATTAATATTAATAATAATGTTTAATGTTTATTTTAGAGAATTTTTATTATTTATATTATATTATATTATATTTATTATATTATATTATATTATTATATTATATTAATTAATTAAATTAGCAACAGTAAAATCCACCTTTCGTAGTGATGCAAAAGAACAAATTAGATGCACTTCTGCAAAATCAGGATATTGCCTTAATTTCACCTATGCCTTCTTATTAAGGAACAGTTTGGGGTTTCAGCTTGTGCCTGTGTCTGGCACCTGCTTCCAAAGGGGGGCTGGTTTGCAAGTGTTTGTGTAATTTAAGGTTAAGGGGATGTGTGCACTGAGCTCAGGGAGTTTGGCTCAGCAGAGCAAGGTCAAGCCCAAACAACAGAGACAAAGATTTTGCTGCCTTATGCACATCAAAGGTTTCTGCTACCAGCAAGCTTCTGGCCAGTGCAGACCCCTGTTTGTGGCATGGGAAATTATGCAGAATCTGAACTTTTAGATGGGTGACATCTCAAGAATCCACCTCTTGGCTTTTGCCTTTGTGATGCACTTGATGGCCAGACCTTATAACAAAGTTAGTTACTCAAAAGCTCCACCAGTTTTCTCTCCAGGAGGAATGAACATGAACCTAAAAGAAAGACCACGAACCTGCCTCTACCTAATCAAGTGCTCCTTTCAGGGAAAAAGAACAATATAATGCAACTACAGACATCAAAATATTGTAAAAAGACAATCCCTGAAGCCCAAACGCTCGCAGAGGACAGATGCCATCCAAAAATCCTCATACAAAGTGCTGATGAAAATGTAAGACAGAGAAAAGCACTCTCTGATTAACTTTTGTTTGGTTGGGGTTTTTAATATGTTTTACCCACCACTGCTGTGAAACACATATTTGCAAAATTAGGCAGTGGAAGCAAAGAATGCCAACTCAGCACTGTCTTATGTAGCAGACTGGTATTTAGCCACCACAAAAAAGAATAAATTACTGTAGTTACAATCAGAAATAGATACATGGAGGAAACCAAAACAAACAGGGACTACTAGAGGACAAAGCAATGGTAAAACAAGCATTCTGAAGTGCCCCTGCATCAGCCATTCTCTGCAGAGCCCCCGGGGTAAGGGAGTGAAAACTGATACTCACAGAATTTCACCAGGAGGTATTTGGTTTCCCTCAATGCTCTGTCAAAGTTGCTTGTTTTCAGCAAGAGGACATAGTTCTCCTTTTTTATTTTGGGGAGCTTGTTTTTCTTTAGCTTTGCTTCATTTGGGCTTATGCTGTCTGCTGCCAGGAAGCCTGTGAGAAACAAGAATAGAGGAAGGAAAAATGGACGTGTCTTCATCTTGTCCTGCCTTTATCCAGATTCTGAGAAAGAAAGAAGCAAAGGAGCATTAAGCAGTAGTGTTTTCTGCTGAAATGTCTGCAGCTCTATCAGTCAGACCAAGAGGCAGATAAGGCTGATAACAGTCTACCACCAGTGGAGCAACTGCACCTTTTCATGGGAAGAGTAAATTAGTTAAGTACTTCCCCATCTTTAGTTGTGCTGGGGAGGGTGAGGGGGAAGTATTTATGAGGAAGTCGAGTTTACTGTTTCTGTAAATAAACAACCCAGGGAGAAGGTAAAAGAGCACAGAAGGAAACACTTGCCTACAGAAGCACCAGGGGATTCAGAGTGTGCTGGTGTAATTGGACACCCTTCTCTTGTCAGGACTGCAGACAAAGCAGCAGGTCAGGTACATGGGACAGTATTTGAGGGCTGCTCCTCTGCCTAATGTTTGCTTGATTCTTGCACTTACTGATCTACTAATTCTGGCTCTGATTGAAAGTGTGCTGAAATCAGGGAAAACCTCTCATTTCTTTGCATAGGTAATTTTAATGTCTGTAACTCTTCAATGTCTTGTCTACGAGGCTCCCCTCTGTACTTAAGTGCCAAGTTGTAGCTCAAGTAAGATACTGCTTCCTAGGTTAAACCAGAAGATTGGTTTTCAGTGGTAACACAATTTTCTATGTAATAAACTGAAGAGACTAAATATACCAATTCATCCTTAGGATAGCTATAAACTGTGCATGTGAACTATGGGGCCTCCCTAGACAGTCTTTTCAGAACATTTAAAATTGTATCTTACAGAAATATTGAGATTCTGGAATTCCTTCAATTTAGTAAGGAATTATTAATTCTGTAAATACATGCCAGTCTGTAGTTATAGCAGAAACATCTTTGACCCTTGAACTCTGATGAAATTTGTGAACTTTATCCCCAGTGCTGTAGCTGGTAGAGGAGACCAGGTATTCCAGTGGTTCTTTCAGTGGAACGAAGGACAGAGCTGACTTCACAACAGGTGGGTCTGCATTAGTAGAACCAAGAAATTCCTTCAATAACGACTCTTTCTTTTTCTTGAGGAGTAGCAAGTCTTGCTTTGCGCCTCATGTCTTTAGCAGACTTTTTATCCAGGAGGGCACCTCTAAAAAGAAGGAATGTTTATAATGGGGGTTGGTGTGGTAGCCTCCATTTTCTGTGGGTGAAGGATCTTGGGGGGCACATTGCTGCAATTTAGTCTGTTTTCATGCTTGCTGTGAGTGGGGCTGCATTTTCAGCAAACTCTTTGCTATCAGTCTCAAAAGCTTTGCGTTGTAATGCACCTTGAGATGTGTTCTATTAGTACTTGTGCCTAATGAAATCAGGAGCTGTGTATTCAGGCTGCTTGCAAGATAAGATCACACATAAATACAGGTTCAGCAATCAGGTACTAAAGGAGAAAAAGAAGCAGAAAGATAAGAGTCTCCCATTTGACTTTGTAGTCTCTTTCTCTTCGTAACAGGTCCCTTTCCAAAGATGTCTTTCAAGCAACATACTAGTAAGGTTAAAAAGCATCTCTCAGAATTGCAGGTTAAAACTAACAAGACCTGCATCTCTCAGAATTGCAGGTTAAAACTAACAAGACCTGCTTGAGCTGAGCAGGCAGTGTTTAAGCTCAGAACACAGCCTAAGGCTCCCAGAACAAAGGTAGGATGACAAAACTATTTGTTGAGAGAGCTGGTTTTCCTTGTCTGCCACTAAAACAAATAGCCGTCAACTTAAATCCCTCCTGGGAACCTTCTACCAGGAAATAGGGTCCATCATGGAAAGGGCTTCTAACCTCAATGTCCTGAAAGGAAACTGCAGGAAAAGGAGGATCATATAGCAGTCCATCCTGCCAGGACAGATTTGCAGTGAGGAAAGGAGTGGGATTTAGTGAACTGCTGGAGAACAATGTTTTCTTTTAGACATAGAGCAGGTAAGGTCACATTCTGTGCATTTCTTCATCAGTGCTAGCTAGCTTTGGCTTTCCTTTTGTGCTTTGTAGTTTGAGAGCTGTGGAAAATCTGCCCTCTGCAGAAGTCACAGTCTAGTCAGCAGGAAACTCTGGATTCAGGATAAATAATATTCTAGGGCCTTCTGCTTAGTTCCCATTCACACCTTCTAAAATATGTGGTTAAAAGCCATTGAGATGTGCCTCACATGTGCACTTCTGTCTCAATTTCTGTGCTTTGCCTCACAAAGACAGTGATTCCAGAGTGATGCCAGTTACTGTTATTTATTGGTATTGAACACTGGGAATTCTCACTACACCTACGCTTGCAATAAATAATGCAAAGGTGAAAGTAACTGCATAGTATCCCTGGGAGACAGGAATGTACTGCTGGCTATTAAATAACAATATCACTCAAAAAAAGTTTAAAAGCAAAGCTGATTTCATTGAATTAGGGAAAAATTACTTTACACATATGGATCCTTCAGGACTTCATTACACTCAAAAAAAATTTATCTGATGATTCAGCACCTGTGAGTGAAAATCCCATTTTCTTGACCTTCAGGACTGGGCTTTAAATACCTGTGGCATTGTCCATCCTGTCTCTTCCACATACACCTGTATATTGTGTAGGAAAGACTAGGAGAAATTGGGAATGTTGGCACTTTCTTTGCAAGTTTATTTTACAATATGTATCTTTTCCTATGCTGCACACTTCAGCTGAAGTGCAAAGCAGATGGAAGACTTTGGCACTTCACCTTTGCTCACCTACTGCCTATTTTGTGTTTATTCCGTGCCCTCAAAGAAAATAGAACTCATAAAAAAATAAATCAGAGATTCATCAGTTTTACTGGTGCATAAATTCAGTGTGACTCGCCATCTAGTGCAGGTTTAAGGCATAACATAATTACAGAGACAGTTTTCAGTCAAGGTGATAGTCTCCTAAAACACTTCAAAAGTACTGGCATTTTATTTCTGCAAGCAGGCAAAGTAATATAAAATTTACAGGAATCCAGACATAGATATTGAAAGAAAGACTGGCAATTGAAATTTTAGAGATGAGATATGAGAGTCATTCATCAGCTGACAAAGCAGAGGACAAATATTCTAATGAAAAGCAGCTCACAATCCCTTTACAAGAAAAGGAGGAACATAAAATAATAGGGAAAACATGGATATGTTCAAACAACATATTTATTCAAGCTGGTTTGCATTCATTTATCAAACATCATACATGGGACAGCATCCAATAACTGGACTGGTTTAAATGTATGTTCTTTCATTCCAGGTGACTGATCCCTTAGGTGTGCACCTGATTCCTTCCCCTCACCATCTGATAAAACATCATTCATCATGAGAACATTTATTAAATCCTGGATTCCTCAGTGTTTGTGGATTCTCAGGTCTCCTTCCAGAACATTCCATGGAAACAACAGGCTTCTTACATCTCAGATTATTTCCTACTATGAAGCTATAAACCAGTGTAAAAAGGAAGTGCCAGAGTATTTCAACTTTGCCAGTGATGTCTTAGATGAGTGGGCACGATTGGAAAAGGTAGTATTTGCCTTTTACTTTATAGACTTTGTGCTGTAGTTTAACACCAGCTGTCAACTAGGAACCACAGAGCCCCTGGATCTCATACACATGCATCTGGTGGGATGGGGAGAATTATGAGAAAATAAAGGTAAAACCCACGGGTTGAGGAAAAAGCAGTTTAAGAATTGAAATAAATTAAAATACAATAAGAAGAATATTAATAATAATTATCACTATTGTAGAAGTATTAGCAGAAATAGTAGTGATGGAAATGGAGATAACAAAATAGAGAGAACAACAAAGAAAACCCAGAAAAGATGGATGATGCTCTTCACACTTGCCCACTGCCCACTGATCACCAGCCAGCATATCTCCAAACAGTGATTGGCACTTCTCAACCAACTTCCAACCAGGGTATAAACTGAACAGGACCTTCTGTGGTGTGGAATATCCCTTTGGACAGTTCAGGTCAGCTGTCCTATCTATGATCTCTCCCAGCTTTTCATGCACCACCTTGTGGGCAGAGTGTAAAAAACTGGAAAATCCTTGATTTAGTTGTTGCTAAGCAGTGCTTACTCAATCCCAGTCAAAACCAGGACACACTGGAACAAATCTCAGATGATACAATTTTACTAATGGATGATGAATAGTGTTGGCACCATTTTATTTTGTCTGTCAGAAAGGTGGGTATCACTCCAAGAGAGTACTTGCCAAAGATGATTTATATTGAAGTGAAACCTTTTAAGGTTTGTCTTATTATAATATCTCCTCACATGTTGTAGGATGGAAAAAATCCAGCAAATCCAGCTTTTTGGTGGGTCAATGATGAGGGAGAGGAGGTGAAGTGGAGCTTTGAGGAGCTGGGCTCTCTGTCCAGGAAGGCAGCCAATGTTCTTTCTGAGGCCTGTGGTTTGCAGAGAGGAGACAGAGTCCTAACAGTTCTGCCTCGTGTTCCTGAGTGGTGGCTCCTGATTGTGGCCTGCATGCGAACAGGTGAGTGACTCACTGACTCCTTGGGTGCAGAGGGAAAGCAAATAGAGGGCACAAGCCTTGTATTAGATCAGGGAGAAGAAAATGCAAACAGGACTATCCTGAAGTGACCTCCACAACTGCTCTTTTGCCTAGAGGGAGAATTGGCAGCACCCACACAGGAAGCACAGGGCCAGACATGGTGCAGTCAAAGGGCATCCTCAGGTGAAGCCAGTGAGGGTTGAATGGCCACAACCTCAGGCCAGACTGCTCCACACACATTGTAAGGGAGCTGAATTTATATTGGAATTGTGTATATGATTAGGGTAATTATTAGTTGAACATATCTATTTTGCTCAGCTTTTAAACTGCTAAGCATCCATGATGGATAAAATCAGCCTCAACAGAGAGACATAATCAAGTATTTTTGGGAAATGCTGAGTTTTCTCAATTGCTTCTTGGTTTCTTCCAGGAATTGTCCTTATTCCAGGAACATCCCAATTAACAGCCAAAGACATCTCATACCGACTCCAGGCTTCAAAGGCCAAGTGCATCATTACCAATGACACACTGGCACCTGCAGTGGAATCTGTCCTGCCTGGCAGCCAGTTCCTGAAAAGCAAACTCATTGTAGGCCAAAGGAGCAGGGATGGGTGGCTGAACCTCAAAGAACTCCTTGCGTGAGTATCCAGCTCTTTGACCATCATCCCTGTGAGATGAAGGGAGCTGTACCAGTCAGGTGACAGTGCTGATCTGGGGGGGGGAATTTTCAAAACACAAATGAGTTACATTTTGCATCTCTCTGACAGCTCCCTGTTTTATAATTACACTGGTAGAGGTTCCTTAAGTCCAGGTTTTGGGAGCTTAGTTCATATCCTTCAACTTCACTTAGCAGCCTGCCAGCTTTTAGAAGCTCTCTGCTTCTACTTTGATCACCAGACAAGCACAGAGATTTCTAAACAATTGTTTTGAGCTTGTCTGCTAGAGCCCATTCTAATGACGTTGAAATGGGGAAATACCCATTGCCAGTTCTTGGTGCTCAGTCCTTACTTCCCTTTACTAGCCTGGTAGTTCAGAGGATCTGAATTGTCCATCAGTCTCTTGAACATAAATGATATACTGTTAGCAATAAGACCAAAAATCTTGGCATAATAACCTTAGTTATTGATTTCAAGTTGGGGGGTTGGTTTTTGGTTGTATGAGGCAGAACCTGATTTCTGGCTTCTGTTCCGTAATCACCTCCTGGAGTGCCCTTCCCAAAGCAGTTGCAGACAAAGCCACTGAAATATTCTGTAGGTGCTTATATTTTAGAAGTTATGGTGTACCAGGCTTACTCATTACAAGCAAAATATGTTCTATAACTGTTCTTACCTGTGTTACCACTTACTTAGTAAGATCAGTCAGTTTGGGGCAACTTTCCTGTTGAACTCTGAACCAGTAAAAATGCTGTTGCCCTGGTGGAAAACTGCATGCAGTGACTGGAAAATACCATTTCTTCTGAAGGGCTGCATCTGCTGACCATCAGTGTGTCAAGACGAGGAGCCAAGACCCAATGCTGATCTATTTCACCAGTGGAACTACAGGCTTGCCAAAAATGGTGCTGCAGTCCCATGGCAGCTACGGCATCGGATTTGCAACCAGTGGCAGGTATTACCTTGCAGTTCCTCCCAGGGTCCTGATTAAGTGATGTGATCAGCATTAAACTGAACATGTGACCATAAAACTCCAGTACAGTACAGGCAATTCATGGCTGTAGGATCTTGCATCCTCCTCATCTTGAAAGTTTAAGGATGCCTTTCCCAAAGAATTCTGAGTTGGAAGCTGGTGATCAAGGATCCAGAGAAGTAACTTGTTTAGTTTCCTGGAGAAATGAGCTGTGACTTAGCTTATGTCTCAACTGCACTAGGTGGGGAAAGCCTACTCCAGAAGATCTGTTTGGGTTCTGCTCTAGATCCAGATTCTCAAGACAAAGATGTTTTGCACTGCTCATGAGAAAAATTAATGCTTGAAATATTAAGCGGGAGGGAATGAAGGGAAATCAGAGAATATTTAAGTCTCTTCAATGCTCTCAAACTTTTACAGAGCCCCACTTGCTGACACCACATCTTCTAATGGAAGCCTTCTGCTGTGACCAGAGCCTGTTTTTCTCACATTCTCTGCAGCTTTTCTTTCATCTCTGTTTTTCATCAGGTATTGGATGAACTTGACTCCTTCAGATATAATGTGGAATACCTCTGATACTGGCTGGGTAAAAGCAGCTTGGAGTAGTGTTTTTGCACCATGGATCTGTGGATCCTGTGTCTTTGTACACAATATGCCACAGTTTAAACCAGAAGTTATTGCAAAGGTAAGCTTAACATTTTATACTCTGATGTTTATTTCCATATTACATAGGTGAAGAAAACAAACTGGGCTCCAGTCCATGGGTGCCACTGCTCAGTCGCAGCAAAGATAATACTTCCCACATCCCAAGGAATCATCCCTCTATTTGGTGCCCATTAAGCTCAAGGAATAAGTGTTTTCCTCCTGGTTAGGCCATATGTCATGGCTCTAGTGTAGAGGACAACTGGAGAAAAATGCAGGATAGAAAGATCTTGGGATCACTGCAATGTTGTCCAATACTGAACTTAAACTTCACTTCAGGTATGGACTTCCAGCTGCTTTGGTGTCAGGCTGAGTATGGGCCAGTAATCAGAGCATGGCATAAACCTGAACTAAGGCTCTGTTTTCCTGAATTGTCAGTGAGTTGCCAGAGTGCCTATTCCTCCCCTAAGGCACTTTAAACCAATCAACTGATTGATTCCCTTCACCATTGGCCTCTTGTTAATCACCTGCACATTCACAAGGTCAGACCCAGCAGTACACTTTCTTTTCAACAAAATAACTTCCTGTTTTTCTAGACTCTCTCAAGATACCCCATCACCTCCTTCTGCACGGCTCCCACCGCCTTCCGCATGCTGGTGCAACATGATGTGAGCAGGTACAGCAGGGAGGGGAGGGAGGCTGGGGCAAAATGCTGGGACAGCTCTGCATGGTTAGTGCCTTAGGTTCCTTAACTTCTTTTCTGTTAAAGGCAATCTAACTAGCACAACTGTGCTCTCAGTAAAGAAGGCTGTCACTTCTGAAATGTGACAATAATTAGCCACACTGAAGGCTACTTGGGCTTCAGGACTGGGTCTTTGAATAGACAGCACAGAGGAAACAAGGGAGGTTGTTTTCAACTGTCACTTCCTCTGGACTTAGGGCTCACAGTTCAATGTAAGTCAATGTTTTAGGCCCCATTGGCTCAGGGAGTCACTGGTGCACCATGGAGTTGTTCTCAGATGTTGGAGACTACAGGGAGCAGTTAGAGGAGTTTCTCATGCTGAGAGTTATTTGGCAGCTGTTCCCACCAGTTTGTTACTCTGTGAAATACCCAGCTTGTGAGAAGTGGTTTGCAAGCAGTTTTCACATCTTTGGTAAGGTACTTATTCTTGTCACATAGGTGTTGCATCCTGACAAAAGCCAAGCCAGGTTTAGCAAAGAGCTCAGGCTCTGTGTACTTATTCATCCTTCCTTTTGCTCTAGAAAATTCACTGTGTTATATCTGACATTGGATGTTGGCACATAACTCAGCTTTCCACACACATCTGATGTGCTTGTTCAGATTTCTCCTTTTATGTCAGATCTCTCAATGAGACACTTTTGCTCATGCGTTTTCCAGCAGAAAAACCTACTAGTAGTGACACAGAGGTAAAGAATATCTTCAGTGGCAACTCAAGCAATCTAGGAGTCGAGTCCAAGTGTGCATAACAGGATAGTGATTGTCATTTCCTAAGGAGCTTGTGAAGTTCTAGGTGTACTTCCTTGGAAAGCTGAGGGAGGCTGTTCTGTAAAGTCTACTTACTGCTCTTTTCAAGAATTAAGAAAATTATTTCATTTGCTCTTCCTCTCAAGCTACAAGTTCCCAAGTCTGAAGCACTGTGTAACTGGAGGGGAAGCACTAAATCCTGAAGTGTATGCAAGATGGAAAATCCAGACGGGGCTGGATATTCATGAAGGTTATGGACAGACTGAAACAGTACGTTTGCAATAAATTAATTAATTTTATTTATTTAATTAATTACTACTAGTAAAACCCTTCACCATCTTTACTTCAAAGGCAAAACTAAAATAGATTATTTGCTCTGGTTATCAATTTGTTTTGTCTGAGGTTTTAATGAAAAATATTAAAGCAGCTCACATCCCAGACTCTGATGTTCTTGAGAACCACAGGGCTTTGGTCCTGATTTGGCCTTTGTCACAGCAAAGTCACAGAGGTGTCCTGTCTAATGCAAACAATAATTTACAAGATATTGCAACAATTTAAAAATATTGTTTAAAACTCTCTTCTGCAGGTGACAATCTGTGCCAATATGAAAGGAACGAAAATTAAGCCTGGCTCTTTGGGAAAAGCTGTTCCCCCTTATGATGTGCAGGTAGGTGGATGTGAGGCAGTTGTGGGTGGCACAGCCGGGCAGTGCTGTCTGTGCCCCTCTGTGCCCTGCACGGAGCTGGAGCAGATGTTCCCCTGAGCTGCTCAAAGCACTCCTGCTGTGTCTGTCCTTCCTGCAGATCGTAGATGACCGTGGGGCTGTTGTGCCTAGAGGAGAAGAGGGCACCATTGGTGTCCGAGTGAAGCCCACACGACCCTTCTGTCTGTTCTCTGAGTACCTGGTGAGCCTGACTTGCTGTGTCTGTGTCTGCTGAGAGACTCGGGAGGGACCCGGGGCAAAGGTCAGCCAGCAGAAGGATTCCCTGCAGAATCCTCAGAAAGTCTCAGTGGGTTACTTGAGGACTTTGACCCTGATCAGTGCAGAGCTCCAGGAACAGACTGACTGAGTGTAGCTTCAAAATGCAACCAGAACCAAGGGATACCCTGTTCCAGATATGTACCCGGCTGTTGCTCTGCACTTCATGTTCACTCTTTTCCCCCTATTCCATTCCTATCTTTGGTTAAGCATTATTGAAGAACATCCAGAAATTCTACTTTCAGAAGCTCAGGGAGGCTTTCCAATGCACAGGTATTTTATTCCCTCATACCACTGTCAGAAATACTCCCATTCCAACAGGCACTGCAGGCAGAGAAATCTTTGTATAGGTGCCTGTCACACACAACATGTGCCCAAGATCAGCAGCACAAACACATGCTACAGTACAAGCCCCCCCATGATGATTATATGGCTCTGAGGTAGTAAGAAATGTAATTAAATACCTCTATTCAAATGGGGATACTCTACCCAGTGAAAGCAGGACCAGGTTATGGAAACACACCAGAAGAAGGGACATTTTGGGTCAGGTGAAAGGTCCATCTAAGCAACTGTTGATCTGTGGTGGTGCTGAGGTGCAGGATATTCTTAAGAAAACAGTAGGCTCAGGCAAACCTAAAGATATTCTACCCTGTATTGGAACTGTCATATTTGATAGGCTTTGGGAACCAATCTATGTTTTTAATCCTCTTCTGATCCCCCATAATATTAGTATTCTTTCAGCATTCTCATACAACATCCTGTACAAAGTCATTTCTCACAATGTCATAAAAATCTTCTTTAGGTTCAGTACTGTTATTTCAGGTTTTCACTATGTCTTCTCTTGTCAGAGGGTTTTTCCTGTGTAACCAAGAAGTTACACTGGATATAAAGGTCCTAAAGGTCAGTTAATGTTTTTCCTGCAGATCACCTCACTTGTATTTTGGTCCTAACATTTAGGAGGAAAAAGTTTTCTTTGTGTGGAAGTTATCTTGGCAACCCCCTGCAATAAAAATATATTTCCCTGAACAGAGTGGGTTACACATTTTAGCCAATTCCTGTGGTGGATGGGCATTTTGATAGAGCATGACCTTTTCTCTATAGAACAGAAATCTCTGCGTAAAAAGTACTTTTGTCCACAAAATATGTTCTCCATAAAATATGTTTCCACAACAAAGCCGCTAATGTGGCTCTGTTTATTTAGTTGAAAATATAAAACAGTACTGAACACACTCATTTTCAGTACAATTTTATTGTTCATTTTTGTCATCACTGCAAAGGAAATGCATCACAATTCACTAACAATAAGATACCTTTTCTGAAATGTCTGATTGTTGCCAGGATAATCCAGAGAAAACTGCTGCCTCTGTGCGTGGAGATTTTTACATCACTGGGGACAGAGGCATTATGGATGAAGAGGGATATGTCTGGTTTGTTGGAAGAGATGATGATATCATTAATTCTGCTGGGTAAGGCACTTCCTTTCAGATTTGCCTGTTGAAATGCAGCCTGGCACTGGCCAATGGGCTGCCCCGTGCTGCTGGGGCTGAGCTGTCTTTGTGCTCGCCCAGGTACCGCATCGGCCCCTTTGAGGTGGAGAGTGCGCTGATTCAGCACCCGGCAGTCTCGGATGTGGCTGTGGTCAGCAGCCCCGACCCAGTGCGAGGGGAGGTAAAACAAAAGAGCAGAAAAATGTAGCGAGAAATACCCTGTATTCTAGACATCAGTATCCCTCTACGTACTCAGCTTACTAGGAATTCAATAGGTTGCTGATTTTTGAAATTACATGGGCTAAATTTTTTTGAAATCCATATCTTGCCAGATCTTACAATTTTAGAATCATTTCTTTGCAGAGTTTCTTGTGGGGAAAAGCATTATTCTTTCAGACAGATCATGTGAACTCTTTGTCTAAGCAATGAAATTTTGATTATTTCTTATATAACACTAATCATACGGTGGCAACGATATCCAGAGACTTTAATTTTTGCTTTATATTTTCCAACTTTGCAGCATTTCTTTGAGCAACTGGGATGATATTTTAATCTTTATTTTCTGTACTAGAACTTTTTAAAAGTTTTATAATGTATAACATTAAGAAAAAAAGTGGAAAATAGCAAAACATTCTCTGTTCTAGAATGGGTCCTTGACAGCAGAGCATTCTGTAATAAACTGCTAATGAAAAGGGAAATTAATGAAAAAGCTCACATTTAGGCATTCTGAATTTCAACACTCGCTTTTCACAACCAATGGATTCCCTTATTGCCACCTCTGGAAGTTAATGGAATCCCTTCCATTTTTGTGGCACAGGTGGTCAAAGCCTTCATTGTTTTAGCTCCTGCTTTTGTATCACACGATCCAGAAAAATTAACTCTTGAACTTCAAGAACATGTCAAGAAGGTGACTGCACCTTACAAGTATCCAAGGAAGGTAAGTACAGCCAAGGAGACAGGATCTCTCTTTGTACCTGAAACTGAGCATTTTTTGTCCTGCCTTAGCTCTTTTGCAACTGCATTTGGACAACCCCTCCAACCAGAGCGAGATAAAATAAAAGCAGATGACAGGGTCTGTTGCAGCTGTAGCCTTGGGTTGGCTGTGAGTGCTGGAAGGGACCCGGGGGGAGGCAGTGGTCATGAATTTTGACTGCATGAGGGCCCAGTCTTTCTTTCATGGAGTACTGGGGTTTTCACAGCAGCTCAAATGGGCAAGGCATTGCATTCTAACCAGTTCAACCTTGAGCTCTCCTCTGACACATAGCCAAATCAAAACAGAAATTCCTGCTGGCATCAGTGGGTTGAAATCCATCTATTCTCACAAGGAAAGACACCAGTCTTGAAAGCTGAAGCCCTCAGCTCCTGGAGATTGTGGTACATCTCCCTGCAAGTACTGACTGTGCAGTAGCTACAAGGTGCAATAAGGAATTTCACCATTCCAGCCCTGGTTGTGCAGCTTTCCATCAGTTTATCCCCAGATACCCCATGCTAAACGTGTTTTCACCATCTTTTGTTTCACATGGGAACTTAACCACAAGTTTTTTGGCTACAGGGATCATTTTTGCCTTTCAGGTGGAGTTTGTTCAGGAACTGCCAAAGACAACTACTGGGAAAATCCAGAGAAAGGTTCTGAAGAACAAAGAGTGGGCAAGAGTATGACAATAGCAAGAGTGATCTGGAAAAGGAGGAGCGAAATTCTCCATCATGTGTACAAGACATAACACATGACACAGAACAGGTTGTCATGACTCACAACAGAATGAAAACATCAGGAAAAACAAACTGTGGAAGAAAAATGAGAAAACATTCTTGAGGATATATGGTATTTGAACCACATTTGCCATTGACCTGCAAATTTTCAGAAGGAATGAAGTGCAAGTAGTTCAAAGCGTGGAATGAAAGAGATAAAGACTCAGGCGCATACAGAGGTCACTTGTGTTTTACAGCAATTTGCATAAACATCTTACTTAAAAAAATGAGTGAAACTACAAGGCTTTAAAAATGCCAAATAAATGAAAAATTAATGAAACAATATGTTTGTCCTGAGGTAGGTATCGGAAATTAATTAACATCCAAAACCTACCACTGTAACATTCTCAAATTCTTTCAGAGTGGAAGGAAAAGGACATTTCTTTTTAATGATTCTCTTCATCATGATGAATTTGCAATGTACTTAAATGGTTAAAGATGAGGAAAAAGAAGACCCAAAATGCTTTAGGTTAAGGTGCAAATTATGCACAATTAACAATGGTGTAAACGATTACAAGAAAAAAAGTTATTCTGTGGAAAGAGCTTTGCTGCTTGGTCTGTTTTGTGCCACATTCTCTTCTTGTTATTCCAGAAGAAGTGAGCAATAAAGTCAGAAGGGTTTCACTGCAAAACCTTTATGAAGGAGTGTCCAGGTTTCAGAACTCCAGGGAACAGCTGATCTTCCCAGTGCCTCATCTGGGAAGCATGTCCTGAAAGGTGAGTGAAATGAGTGAAGAGGATCTCCCCCAGCAGCAACTCCTGATCTCTCCTGTCCACAGCACACAGGTCAGGAAAATGTTATTTATCTGAACTCCTCATGTTGATGATCACTGAGCAAAATAAATGGTATTAAATCAGGAATAATCATTTCTGATTCTCACTGCTTATTCTGAGAACTTTGCCATCACTGGGTCTTTTCCTCAGCTTTCCATCTTCATTTTCACCTCTACATTTGCAGGTGAGAAAGTGCTAAAAACTTGAAGGTTCTCACAGTCTTCTTGGCAGAAGTTTTTGCAGAGCACTCAGGAATCCTAAACTTCAAATGTGTTTCATGTTGTCAGTCTTCAATATCATTTCCATAACTATTCCTAAATATTATGTCCCTCCCCTCTCTCTCATAGGCTATTTTTGTGTAGATTTTGTCATTGTAATGTTCTGAAATGTGGAAGTTTCAGCTAAATCAGAGAATTACAGCAGACTCCAGAATCTTCCTAAGTGATTAAGGATTGTTTATGGTCCGTGTTTCTCTGCCACAATGTCCAAGGAGTCTGGAGAACACCATGAATTTCTCTTGCTTTTGACAAAATATCTGATCTAGGGGGGGGAAATCTGCATCCCGATTGTTTATGCTGGCAAATAGCACTGCAAAGATTAAGTTGTGTTAAGCTCTGGGTATTTGAACTAATTTGCCTGATAGGCAGGTTAAATATTACTGCATAAGGTTCTGCTAAGGAATAAGGCAGGAGTTCCAGTGTTAAATAAGTAACTTCTTCTTTAGGAATAAAATTTGACCAATGCTGAGATCCGAGCATCAAAGACGTGAGAATAAACAGTTACGATTGAAGACATGGGGCAAGGGGTAAAAGACTATGAAAGGAGCTTAAAAACCTGGGGCAAAGGACAAAACTTTGCAGCTTCACTCAGGCCACAAAAATTTCCCAGGAGAAAGTGTTTGATTCAGAGTTTACCTGTGGTTTTGTAATGGAAGAGGGCATTGGCAGCAAGCAAATGTAGAACCTCTGTGCGTGGGAAGGTCATGGAGCAGATCCTAGAAGATGTGCTGAGGCATAGAAAAGACAAGGAGGTATTCCAAGGCAAGCAGTGTGTAAATCAAATCGGGGGGCCTCCGTAAGGGACTACTGAAGTGAGAGTTCTTGGGATGGATGTTGTGGTGAATGGACATATGAGTCAGCAGCTGATGAAGCTAAAGGAGTCAGAATGCTGGTGGAAGTGGTCTGGAAATATTCTTCAGCTGCATGGGAAGGAAAAGGAATGGAGAAACAGCTAGTGAATGCTTTGATGAAAGAAGCTGGGACATTCTTCTAGTGCAAACATTAACATCTGATGTGGTGTTTGAGGAAGGAAAGTTGTGGACAACTAACAGCCCCAAAGAACACATCCAAGCTATGCAGGGATCAGCTGAGATACACACAAGGTGCCAGATTAACACAGGACATCAAGTCCTTAAAACACAGAAGGTAAAAAACAGGAGAAAGCAGGAGGGGGAACTTCCATTTCTTTGGACCATAGAACCATCAGTATGGCAGTGGGCCTGAGTAACTTCAATGAATAGCCCATCAGCTCATAACTGGATTGTCAGGATAATCTTAAGATTTGTTTGTTTTGTTGGTTCTTGCTGTTGTTTTTTCTTGCAGGATTCATAGCAACAACTCTACTAATTTTATTAAGCTCGAGATGGCTGTGCTTATTCCTTCTACATGCTGTAATGTTAAATACTCACATCACAAAAATATGAGTAACAGGAACGAGTAACATGAAAATGTGTGTATACAACTTCTGTATTCAAGCTGGTTTGCATTCATTTATCAAACATCATACATGGGACAGCATCCAATAACTGGACTGGTTTAAATGTATGTTCTTTCATTCCAGGTGACTGATCCCTTAGGTGTGCACCTGATTCCTTCCCCTCACCATCTGATAAAACATCATTCATCATGAGAACATTTATTAAATCCTGGATTCCTCAGTGTTTGTGGATTCTCAGGTCTCCTTCCAGAACACTCTGTGGAAACAACAGGCTTCTTACATCTCAGATAATTTCCTATTATGAACCTATAAACCAGTGTAAAAAGGAAGTGCCAGAGTATTTCAACTTTGCCAGTGATGTCTTAGATGAGTGGGCACGATTGGAAAAAGTAGTATTTGTCTTTTACTTTATAGACTTTGTGCTATAGTTTAACACCAGCTGTCAACTAGGAACCACAGAGCCCCTGGATCTCTCACACACACACACATGCACACACATCTGGTGGGATGAGGAGGAGAATTATGAGAAAATAAAGGTAAAACCCACGGGTTGAGGAAAGAGCAGTTTAAGAATTATTATAATAAAAGTTATTGTTATCATTATCATATTAGTAGCAGTAGTTGTAGCTCTCTGCCCACTGATTGATGCCCAGCCCATCCCCAAACACCTCCCAGCAAACTTCCCCCCAGGTACAAAAGTGAGCAGCACCTCCTGTGGTGTGGAACATCCCTTTGGGCAGTTCAGGTAAGCTGTCCTGTCTAGGAAGCCTCCCTGCTTCTCATGCACCTCTTTGTTGGCAGAATGTGGAAAACTGGACACTCCTTGACTTACAGTAAGCACTGCTTAGCAACAACTAAAACATCAGTGTGTTATCAACACTACACTCATCCTAAATTCATAAACCACAGCACTTTACCAGGACTTAGTAAGAAAATTTACACTATTCCAGCCAAAACAAGGACACAGTGGAACAAATCTCAGCTGATATAAATCAGTTCTCCTAATGGGTACTACAGAGTGGAAAGCGCAATTTCATTTTGTTTATCAGAAATACAAGTGTCACCCTAAGGGAGTGATTTACTTAGTTAGGAGTTATTTTGTATTTAAGTGAAACCTTTTAGGGTTTGTCTTATTTTAATATCTCCTCACATGTTGTAGGATGGAAAAAATCCAGCAAATCCAGCTTTTTGGTGGGTCAATGATGAGGGAGAGGAGGTGAAGTGGAGCTTTGAGGAGCTGGGCTCTCTGTCCAGGAAGGCAGCCAATGTTCTTTCTGAGGCCTGTGGTTTGCAGAGAGGAGACAGAGTCCTAACAGTTCTGCCTCGTGTTCCTGAGTGGTGGCTCCTGATTGTGGCCTGCATGCGAACAGGTGAGTGACTCACTGACTCCTTGGGTGCAGAGGGAAAGCAAATAGAGGGTACAAGCCTTGTATTAGATCAGGGAGAAGAAAATGCAAACAGGACTATCCTGAAGTGACCTCCACAACTGCTCTTTTGCCTAGAGGGAGAATTGGCAGCACCCACACAGGAAGCACAGGGCCAGACATGGTGCAGTCAAAGGGCATCCTCAGGTGAAGCCAGTGAGGGTTGAATGGCCACAACCTCAGGCCAGACTGCTCCACACACATTGTAAGGGAGCTGAATTTATATTGGAATTGTGTATATGATTAGGGTAATTATTAGTTGAACATATCTATTTTGCTCAGCTTTTAAACTGCTAAGCATCCATGATGGATAAAATCAGCCTCAACAGAGAGACATAATCAAGTATTTTTGGGAAATGCTGAGTTTTCTCAATTGCTTCTTGGTTTCTTCCAGGAATTGTCTTTATTCCAGGAACATCCCAATTAACAGCCAAAGACATCTCATACCGACTCCAGGCTTCAAAGGCCAAGTGCATCATTACCAATGACACACTGGCACCTGCAGTGGAATCTGTCCTGCCTGGCAGCCAGTTCCTGAAAAGCAAACTCATTGTAGGCCAAAGGAGCAGGGATGGGTGGCTGAACCTCAAAGAACTCCTTGCGTGAGTATCCAGCTCTTTGACCATCATCCCTGTGAGATGAAGGGAGCTGTACCAGTCAGGTGACAGTGATGATCTGGGGGGGGGGAATTTTCAAAACACAAATGAGTTACATTTCTCTGTCAACTCACAGCATTGAGATTGCACTGCATTAAGTACAGAATCATGCACCCCAGTTTTGGGAGCCAAGTTGATGTTCTTCAGCAGCTTCTTGTTCCTCAGCCTTGTGATTCAGAGTATACTTGTGACAGGCAAAATATGTTTTCTAACTTTTCCCTGTCATATATAATGCAACTATTTCTTTAGTAGGATCATATAATTTGGGGCAACTTTCCTGTTGAACTCTGAACCAGTAAAAATGTTGATTCCCTGGTGGAAAACTGCAGGTAGTGACTGGAATATACCATTTCTTCTGAAGGGCTGCATCTGCTGACCATCAGTGTGTCAAGACGAGGAGCCAAGACCCAATGCTAGTGTATTTTACCAGTGGAACTACAGGCTTGCCAAAAATGGTGCTGCATTCCCACAGCAGTTATGGCCTTGGATTTGCAGTCACTGGCAGGTATTACCTTGCAGTTCCTCCCAGGGTCCTGACTAAGTGATGTGATCAGCATTAAACTGAACATGTGACCATAAAACTCCAGTAAATGTAGGCAGTTCATGGCTGTAGGATTTGCACCTTCCTCATCTTTCCCCTCTCATGGTAAAACCCTTGTTATTAAAAGCTTCTTGAAGGCCCAGTTGGGCTCATCATGTGCAGAGCTGTGTCACTTGCAGGGCTGGAAGCAGAGGAGCAACAAGGAAAATGTCCCTACAGCCACAGCAGAGGAAGTCAAGTGCTCTCTTCTTGGGTTAACCTTCCTGAGAAGCAAAGCAACCATTTCATTATACCTTAAAAGTTACACTTGAGGTTAAATATGTGACTAGGTACTGAGTTGCTTTCCCTGAAAGTTTTTTTTCATCTATGATTTTCATCAGGTATTTGATGGGCTTGACTCCTTCAGATATAATGTGGAATACCTCTGATACTGGCTGGGTAAAATGTGCCTGGGGCAGTGTTTTTGCACCATGGATCTGTGGATCCTGTGTCTTTGTACGCAATATGTCACAGTTTAAACCAGAAGTTATTGCAGAGGTGAGTAATCTGCACATCCCAAGCAATCCAAAGGTACCAGAATTCCTATTTTTCTTCCATGCTATTTTTCAAAACCACTCAGCTGAAGAATTCTCCTCAACACTGGCCTCTGTGTGGGGCGGAAACCCTGACTATCCCAAGAATAATACTGGAAAAGCTCTGGTCTACTTGAGCCTGGGACACAGACACCTTGGTAAACCCCAAACAACTCCTTAACTAGAACTATTGTTCTCGCTGGTCCTTCATTTACAGGAGTGAGTTTTGTTGTAAAGAATGTTCCATATTTTCTACAGGAGTTGAAATGCCTGGTACAGCATTTTTATGGTTTTCATTTTGAAGACATTTGAGCATGTAAATTGTGTTAATCACCTGCACATTCACAAGGTCAGACCCAGCAGTACACTTTCTTTTCAACAAAATAACTTCCTGTTTTTCTAGACTCTCTCAAGATACCCCATCACCTCCTTCTGCACGGCTCCCACCGCCTTCCGCATGCTGGTGCAACATGATGTGAGCAGGTACAGCAGGGAGGGGAGGGAGGCTGGGGCAAAATGCTGGGACAGCTCTGCATGGTTAGTGCCTTAGGTTCCTTAACTTCTTTTCTGTTAAAGGCAATCTAACTAGCACAACTGTGCTCTCAGTAAAGAAGGCTGTCACTTCTGAAATGTGACAATAATTAGCCACACTGAAGGCTACTTGGGCTTCAGGACTGGGTCTTTGAATAGACAGCACAGAGGAAACAAGGGAGGTTGTTTTCAACTGTCACTTCCTCTGGACTTAGGGCTCACAGTTCAATGTAAGTCAATGTTTTAGGCCCCATTGGCTCAGGGAGTCACTGGTGCACCATGGAGTTGTTCTCAGATGTTGGAGACTACAGGGAGCAGTTAGAGGAGTTTCTCATGCTGAGAGTTATTTGGCAGCTGTTCCCACCAGTTTGTTACTCTGTGAAATACCCAGCTTGTGAGAAGTGGTTTGCAAGCAGTTTTCACATCTTTGGTAAGGTACTTATTCTTGTCACATAGGTGTTGCATCCTGACAAAAGCCAAGCCAGGTTTAGCAAAGAGCTCAGGCTCTGTGTTGCCTTTCCTTCAGTTTTAGGTGTACTCGGAAAGCCAAGCAAGCCTGTTCAGCTAAAGTTTCTCACTGCTCATTTTAGGACTAAAGTGAATTATTTCATTTGCTCTTCCTCTCAAGCTACAAGTTCCCAAGTCTGAAGCAGTGTTTAGGTGGAGGGGAAGCACTAAATCCTGAAGTGTATGCAAGGTGGAAAATCCAGACGGGGCTGGATATTCATGAAGGTTTTGGCCAGAGCGAAACAGTACGTTTGCATTAATTCTTGCAGTATACCCACTCAAAGGTAACTATACCAGAGCCACGTTGTCCTTGATAAATCAATGGAAAAACTGAGAATCACTTAAATTATTAAAAAAAAAAAAAAAAAAAAAAAAAAAAAAAAAGTCTTTGTATAATTATGATTATACAGTGCCAGAATCAGCAAGCTGCATATTTTAATGGTTTAGACCCCTGCAAGAACCATGCCAGACACACTTCAAATCAAAAAAGTTGTAGGAGATCCCTTTGTCATCTTTACTTCAAAAAAACACCGCTATCAGTTTGGCCTGTCTGACATTTTAATGGCAAATACTCAACCATCTCACTTCCCAGAGCCCTCTGTAAGTGAACATTAACAGAACTATTAAGAGCCAGATCACATTTTGCCCTTGAAATGGTCCCAAATTAATTGTCCCATTATTGAAATAAGATCTGTAATAATTTCACATCTGCTGTCCTGCAACGTCAAGTGCTTGCAGGACAACCCACTGGCTCAGGTTCAACAAAACCAAGTTCACACAGGCTGACCTGAGATGTCTCTCAACTCCACTCTGATGTTACCAAAAACCACAGGGCTTTGGTCCTGATTCTGCCCTTGTCACAGCAAAGCCATGGAAAGGTGCCAATTCACAAGATATTGCAGCAATTTAAAAATATCTTTTAAAACTCTCTTCTGCAGGTGACAATCTGTGCCAATATGAAAGGAATGAAAATTAAGCCTGGCTCTTTGGGAAAAGCTGTTCCCCCTTATGATGTGCAGGTAGGTGGATGTGAGGCAGTTGTGGGTGGCACAGCCGGGCAGTGCTGTCTGTGCCCCTCTGTGCCCTGCACGGAGCTGGAGCAGATGTTCCCCTGAGCTGCTCAAAGCACTCCTGCTGTGTCTGTCCTTCCTGCAGATCGTAGATGACCGTGGGGCTGTTGTGCCTAGAGGAGAAGAGGGCACCATTGGTGTCCGAGTGAAGCCCACACGACCCTTCTGTCTGTTCTCTGAGTACCTGGTGAGCCTGACTTGCTGTGTCTGTGTCTGCTGAGAGACTCGGGAGGGACCCGGGGCAAAGGTCAGCCAGCAGCAGGATTCCCTGCAGAATCCTCAGAAAGTCTCAGTGGGTTACTTGAGGACTTTGACCCTGATCAGTGCCTGGTGGTGCTGAGGACATTCTTAGGAAAACAGTAGAATCAGGCAAACTTACAGCTCTTCTCCCTGCAATTGAACTGTCATAAGGAACAAGCTTTGGGAACCTTTCTATGTTTTCAGTGCTTTTTTGAACCCCCATAATATTTGGATATTTGTAGCATCCTCAAAGAACAACTTGTAAAATGTAATTGCTCACTATGGGATAAGAATCTTCTACAAATCCAATACTCTTAACTTCTGGTTTTCACTATGTCTTGTGTTGTCAAAGTGTTTTCCTGTGTAACCAAGAGGTTACACTGGATGTACAGGTCCTATTGGTCAATGCAAATAATGAAGTTTTCCTGTGGTGACCTCATTTGAGTTTTGTTCCTGTCAGTTAAGGGTAAATAGTTTCTTCTGGCAGCAGACTATGATGGGAACCCCCTGCAATGATAAATCATTTCTCTGAACAGAGTGGGTTCCACATATTTGTGGGTTCCACATTTGCTGTGATGGAGGGGCATTTCAAGGGTGCACAACCTTTTCTCTCTCGAACAGAAATCTCTGCTTTCACTCTTTACTGCATGGAGCTCTTTTCCACCTGTCCCATGCTTCGGACATCCATCTGCTAATTAACAAGGCTCTGGGTATTTAAGATATAAAACAGTACAGAACACACTCATTTTGAGAAGAACTTGAAAAATTCTTTTTCTCCTTTTTAGCACCACTGCAAAGGAAATGCTTTCTGTTTCCCTAATAATCAGATACCTTTTCTGAAATGTCTGATTGTTGCCAGGATAATCCAGAGAAAACTGCTGCCTCTGTGCGTGGAGATTTTTACGTCACTGGGGACAGAGGCATTATGGATGAAGAGGGATATGTCTGGTTTGTTGGAAGAGATGATGATATCATTAATTCTGCTGGGTAAGGCACTTCCTTTCAGATTTGCCTGTTGAAATGCAGCCTGGCACTGGCCAATGGGCTGCCCCGTGCTGCTGGGGCTGAGCTGTCTTTGTGCTCGCCCAGGTACCGCATCGGCCCCTTTGAGGTGGAGAGTGCGCTGATTCAGCACCCGGCAGTCTCGGATGTGGCTGTGGTCAGCAGCCCCGACCCAGTGCGAGGGGAGGTAAAACAAAAGAGCAGAAAAATGTAGTGAGAAATACCCTGTATTCTAGACATCAGTATCCCTCTACGTACTCAGCTTACTAGGAATTCAATAGGTTGCTGATTTTTGAAATTACATGGGCTAAATTTTTTTGTAATCCATATCTTAATAGAACTCAAAATTTCAGAACTATTTCTTTGTTTGCAGGCTTTATATGTGGAAAAATAATTTGGCTTTTCAGACTAATAATGACATATTCTTGTCTAAGCAATGGAATTTTGATTCTTTCTCGTTTTGTCACTTAGTACACACAATACCAATGACATCCAGAGTGTTTAATTTTCATTTTATATTTTCCAACTTTGCAACATTTCTTTGAGATATAGGCTCAAGATTTTCAGCTTTAATAGGATAGAGTGTTAATGAAAAAAAAAAGCTGGAAATATGGAAAAAATCCTCTGCACTAGAATGGGTCCTTGACAGCACAGCATTCTGTAATAAACTGCTAATGAAAAGGGAAATTAATGAAAAAGCTCACATTTAGGCATTCTGAATTTCAACACTCACTTTTCACAACCAATGGATTCCCTTATTGCCACCTCTGGAAGTTAATGGAATCCCTTCCATTTTTGTGGCACAGGTGGTCAAAGCCTTCATTGTTTTAGCTCCTGCTTTTGTATCACACGATCCAGAAAAATTAACTCTTGAACTTCAAGAACATGTCAAGAAGGTGACTGCACCTTACAAGTATCCAAGGAAGGTAAGTACAGCCAAGGAGACAGGATCTCTCTTTGTACCCGAAACTGAGCATTTTTTGTCCTGCCTTAGCTCTTTTGCAACTGCATTTGGACAACCCCTCCAACCAGAGCGAGATAAAATAAAAGCAGATGACAGGGTCTGTTGCAGCTGTAGCCTTGGGTTGGCTGTGAGTGCTGGAAGGGACCCGGGGGGAGGCAGTGGTCATGAAATTTGACTGCATGAGGGCCCAGTCTTTCTTTCATGGAGTACTGGGGTTTTCACAGCAGCTCAAATGGGCAAGGCTTTCAGTCAGCATTTCATCATCCCTGCCCTGGCTGTGCAGCTTCCCATCCTTTTACCCACAACCACAATGAAAGTGTGTCTTCCCTTCAGCTGGGAATTTAACCAGGATGGCTTTTTGCCTTTCAGGTGGAGTTTGTTCAGGAACTACCAAAGACAAGTACTGGGAAAATCCAGAGAAATGTCCTAAGGAGCAGAGAGAGGGCAAATGTAAAAAAAGAGCAAGAGTGATCTGGAAAACAAGGAGAGAAATATTCAATGACCTGTACCAACCATAACACATCAAATATGGCACATGTTTATGAATCAGGACACTTGGAAACATTGGAAAAAACAAACTGTGGAAGAAAAACTAGAAAACACTACTCTTAGGGCTTGAGGATATGTGCTATTGGAACCACTTTTGCCATTGACCTGCAACTTTTTTGAAGGAAGAAATTAAAAGTAATTCAGAGTGCAGAATGGGAGAGAGAAAGGGCAGACCCGAGTAAATTCAAAGGTTTAATTCTTTTATGGAATTAGTATAAACATCTTCCTTAGCAAACATAAAAATAAAAAAAAAAAAAAAAAAAGAAAAAAAAAGTGAAACTACAAATCTTAGATAAAAGTGAATAAAATAAAAGGGAATCAATAAAAGTGAAATTAAAAGAGAAATAAAAAAAATAAAAGAGAAATTAATAAAAATATTCTTTGTCCTGTGGTGGGTATTAGCAGCACATTGATATATTCTTATCAATAACTAGCACTGTAACATTCTCAAATTCTTTCAGAGTGGAAGGAAAAGGACATTTCTTTATAATGATTCTCTTCATCATGATGAATTTGCAATGTACTTAAATGGTTAAAGATGAGGAAAAAGAAGACCCAAAATGCTTTAGGTTAAGGTGCAAATTATGCACAATTAACAATGGTGTAAATGATTACAAGAAAAAGGTTACTCCGTGGAAAGAGCTTTGCTGCTTGGTCTGTTTTGTGCCACATTCTCTTCTTGTTATTCCAGAAGAAGTGAGCAATAAAGTCAGAAGGGTTTCACTGCAAAACCTTTATGAAGGAGTGTCCAGGTTTCAGAACTCCAGGGAAGAGCTGATCTTTACAGTGCCTCATCTGGGAAGCATGTCCTGAAAGGTGAGTGAAATGAGTGAAGAGGATCTCCCCCAGCAGCAACTCCTGATCTCTCCTGTCCACAGCACACAGGTCAGGAAAATGTTATTTATCTGAACTCCTCATGTTGATGATCACTGAGCAAAATAAATGGTATTAAATCAGGAATAATCATTTCTGATTCTCACTGCTTATTCTGAGAACTTTGCCATCACTGGGTCTTTTCCTCAGCTTTCCATCTTCATTTTCACCTCTACATTTGCAGGTGAGAAAGTGCTAAAAACTTGAAGGTTCTCACAGTCTTCTTGGCAGAAGTTTTTGCAGAGCACTCAGGAATCCTAAACTTCAAATGTGTTTCATGTTGTCAGTCTTCAATATCATTTCCATAACTATTCCTAAATATTATGTCCCTCCCCTCTCTCTCATAGGCTATTTTTGTGTAGATTTTGTCATTGTAATGTTCTGAAATGTGGAAGTTTCAGCTAAATCAGAGAATTACAGCAGACTCCAGAATCTTCCTAAGTGATTAAGGATTGTTTATGGTCCGTGTTTCTCTGCCACAATGTCCAAGGAGTCTGGAGAACACCATGAATTTCTCTTGCTTTTGACAAAATATCTGATCTAGGGGGGGGAAATCTGCATCCCGATTGTTTATGCTGGCAAATAGCACTGCAAAGATTAAGTTGTGTTAAGCTCTGGGTATTTGAACTAATTTGCCTGATAGGCAGGTTAAATATTACTGCATAAGGTTCTGCTAAGGAATAAGGCAGGAGTTCCAGTGTTAAATAAGTAACTACTTCTTTAGGAATAAAATTTGACCAATGCTGAGATCCGAGCATCAAAGACGTGAGAATAAACAGTTACGATTGAAGACATGGGGCAAGGGGTAAAAGACTATGAAAGGAGCTTAAAAACCTGGGGCAAAGGACAAAACTTTGCAGCTTCACTCAGGCCACAAAAATTTCCCAGGAGAAAGTGTTTGATTCAGAGTTTACCTGTGGTTTTGTAATGGAAGAGGGCATTGGCAGCAAGCAAATGTAGAACCTCTGTGCGTGGGAAGGTCATGGAGCAGATCCTAGAAGATGTGCTGAGGCATAGAAAAGACAAGGAGGTATTCCAAGGCAAGCAGTGTGTAAATCAAATCGGGGGCCTCCGTAAGGGACTACTGAAGTGAGAGTTCTTGGGATGGATGTTGTGGTGAATGGACATATGAGTCAGCAGCTGATGAAGCTAAAGGAGTCAGAATGCTGGTGGAAGTGGTCTGGAAATATTCTTCAGCTGCATGGGAAGGAAAAGGAAAGGAGAAGCAGCTAGTGAATGCTTTGATGAAAGAAGCTGGGACATTCTTCTAGTGCAAACATTAACATCTGATGTGGTGTTTGAGGAAGGAAAGTTGTGGACAACTAACAGCCCCAAAGAACACATCCAAGCTATGCAGGGATCAGCTGAGATACACACAAGGTGCCAGATTAACACAGGACATCAAGTCCTTAAAACACAGAAGGTAAAAAACAGGAGAAAGCAGGAGGGGGAACTTCCATTTCTTTGGACCATAGAACCATCAGTATGGCAGTGGGCCTGAGTGACTTCAATGAATAGCCCATCAGCTCATAACTGGATTGTCAGGATAATCTTAAGATTTGTTTGTTTTGTTGGTTCTTGCTGTTGTTTTTTCTTGCAGGATTCATAGCAACAACTCTACTAATTTTATTAAGCTCGAGATGGCTGTGCTTATTCCTTCTACATGCTGTAATGTTAAATACTCACATCACAAAAATACGAGTAACAGGAACGAGTAACATGAAAATGTGTGTATACAACTTCTGTATTCAAGCTGGTTTGCATTCATTTATCAAACATCATACATGGGACAGCATCCAATAACTGGACTGGTTTAAATGTATGTTCTTTCATTCCAGGTGACTGATCCCTTAGGTGTGCACCTGATTCCTTCCCCTCACCATCTGATAAAACATCATTCATCATGAGAACATTTATTAAATCCTGGATTCCTCAGTGTTTGTGGATTCTCAGGTCTCCTTCCAGAACACTCTGTGGAAACAACAGGCTTCTTACATCTCAGATAATTTCCTATTATGAACCTATAAACCAGTGTAAAAAGGAAGTGCCAGAGTATTTCAACTTTGCCAGTGATGTCTTAGATGAATGGGCACGATTGGAAAAGGTAGTATTTGCCTTTTACTTTATAGACTTTGTGCTGTAGTTTAACACCAGCTGTCAACTAGGAACCACAGAGCCCCTGGATCTCTCACACACACACACATGCACACACATCTGGTGGGATGAGGAGGAGAATTATGAGAAAATAAAGGTAAAACCCACGGGTTGAGGAAAGAGCAGTTTAAGAATTATTATAATAAAAGTTATTGTTATCATTATCATATTAGTAGCAGTAGTTGTAGCTCTCTGCCCACTGATTGATGCCCAGCCCATCCCCAAACACCTCCCAGCAAACTTCCCCCCAGGTACAAAAGTGAGCAGCACCTCCTGTGGTGTGGAACATCCCTTTGGGCAGTTCAGGTAAGCTGTCCTGTCTAGGAAGCCTCCCTGCTTCTCATGCACCTCTTTGTTGGCAGAATGTGGAAAACTGGACACTCCTTGACTTACAGTAAGCACTGCTTAGCAACAACTAAAACATCAGTGTGTTATTGTCGTGGTTTCAATTTGAAACCAGGGAGAAATACCAATTATGGATAATGATTTAGGCTTTCTAATTTTAGATTTTTCCGGACAATACACCAAATAATGTGGTGGGTCTATTTCCTGTTGTGAGATAGGATTAGGAGCAAAAGTAAAGCAGGCCTAAAGTTAAAAGAATATAAGGAAAACTTTATTAACAGAACAAAATAACAAATAACAAGAAATCAAATAAAACTTTTGGAACACCTTTCTTCTTCCCTCCCCACACCACGCCTTCTTTTCTTCCAACTGACAATGTACAGAAAACAAACACCTAGAAATCTCAGCCAGTTTTCCACCTCTAAAATAGTCTTTCTTCAGTTCGCTTAAAGAAAAGTATCTTTTGCTAATGCTGTGGAAAACTCCCCACAAGAACAGAAGTCCTTGTGGCTTCAATTTTCACAAACAGCTGCCTGAGATCTCCATTTGTGAAGTTCTTACCACCTTTCACATTTCTTCTCACAACTCTGCTTCTGGTCCATGTCAACTCATTTGGATGCTATTTTAAGGATGAGCTGTTCTAGCATAAAATAAAAGTTCTTTCCATCCATCTCTGGGAACAGAGGTCTTCCCCTTTTATTCCTGGGGCAAGATTTCTCATTTTTTTTTCTTTACTGTTCAAGTTTCTCAGTAGATTACAGCTACTTCAACATCTGTTTTTGCTGTAACACTGGTGCCTTTGTTCATGATTGTTGTTAGAATTCAACATCCCCCCAAAACATTCCGTGAATTTACTAGGGAAAAACCAAAGTCTGATATATCAAGTGTATCTTTACCATAGCCTCACAAAAGAATTTTAGCCCAAGCTTAAGGCAACTTGTTCCATCCCTTCAATCTAGAATTTGACTCTCTCTACTGACCTCAGTCTCACGTTGTTGTCTCTATATAGCTTCACTTTTCCTTCTTCCAGGTTCAAGGGAGAACTGGTGTTCATTGGGTCGGTTGTTCTCAAGCTGTATCAGCTGAAACAGTTTTGACAAAGTCCCGAGATGCTGAGCGGTTCATTCGGTCCCAGCTCAGTGTCGGGAGCAGGGCTCGCTGTGCCGCACGCCAGCCGTGCCGGCTGTCCCCGGGCTGCAGCGGGGACACGGCACCTCCTGGCCTCGGGGCTGCCCTTGGCACGGTCTGCAGGGCCCACCGGGGCTGGTGCTGCCTGCACGGCTGCTCCTGGCGCTGATACAGCCTCTGGCTGGCATGGCTCGGGACTCTGCTGGAGAAAGGACCGTCAGGCTGTGCCGGCACAGTCCCATCCGCGCTGGCACGGGGCGGGCAGAGCTCGGCAGCACCCAGCCCGCCGCCTCCGCCAAGGACAAAAGGCCAAAGAGCTGCTCTGGGCATCCCTGTCCTTAAATGGGTATTTGCAGAGGCGTATCCACCCTTTTCATTCATTTAATCGTGTGTCAATATTTGAAATTAGCCACTCAGGGCCAAAGGAGGACAGTTACTAACACTATACTCATCCTAAATTCATAAACCACGGCACTTTACCAGGACTTAGTAAGAAAATCTACACTATTCCAGCCAAAACAAGGACACAGTGGAACAAATCTCAGCTGATATAAATCAGTTCTCCTCATGGTTACTACAGAGTGGAAAGCACTATTTCATTTTGTTTATCAGAAATGCATGTGTCACCCTAAGAAATTGCGGGGGATAATTTGCTTAGTTAGGAGTTATTTTGTATTGAAGTGAAACCTTTTAAGGTTTGTCTTATTATAATATCTCCTCACATGTTGTAGGATGAAAAAAATCCAGCAAATCCAGCTTTTTGGTGGGTCAATGATGAGGGAGAGGAGGTGAAGTGGAGCTTTGAGGAGCTGGGCTCTCTGTCCAGGAAGGCAGCCAATGTTCTTTCTGAGGCCTGTGGTTTGCAGAGAGGAGACAGAGTCCTAACAGTTCTGCCTCGTGTTCCTGAGTGGTGGCTCCTGATTGTGGCCTGCATGCGAACAGGTGAGTGACTCACTGACTCCTTGGGTGCAGAGGGAAAGCAAATAGAGGGTACAAGCCTTGTATTAGATCAGGGAGAAGAAAATGCAAAGAGGAATATCCTGAAGTGACCTCCACAACTGCTCTTTTGCCTAGAGGGAGAATTGGCAGCACCCACACAGGAAGCACAGGGCCAGACATGGTGCAGTCAAAGGGCATCCTCAGGTGAAGCCAGTGAGGATTGAATGGCCACAACCTCAGGCCAGACTGCTCCACACACATTGTAAGGGAGCTGAATTTATATTGGAATTGTGTATATGATTAGGGTAATTATTAGTTGAACATATCTATTTTGCTCAGCTTTTAAACTGCTAAGCATCTATGATGGATAAAATCAGCCTCAACAGAGAGACATAATCAAGTATTTTTGGGAAATGCTGAGTTTTCTCAATTGCTTCTTGGTTTCTTCCAGGAATTGTCTTTATTCCAGGAACATCCCAATTAACAGCCAAAGACATCTCATACCGACTCCAGGCTTCAAAGGCCAAGTGCATCATTACCAATGACACACTGGCACCTGCAGTGGAATCTGTCCTGCCTGGCAGCCAGTTCCTGAAAAGCAAACTCATTGTAGGCCAAAGGAGCAGGGATGGGTGGCTGAACCTCAAAGAACTCCTTGCGTGAGTATCCAGCTCTTTGACCATCATCCCTGTGAGATGAAGGGAGCTGTACCAGTCAGGTGATAGTGATGATCTGGGGGGGGGGGGAATTTTCAAAACACAAATGAGTTACATTTCTCTGTCAACTCACAGCATTGAGATTGCACTGCATTAAGTACAGAATCATGCACCCCAGTTTTGGGAGCCAAGTTGATGTTCTTCAGCAGCTTCTTGTTCCTCAGCCTTGTGATTCAGAGTATACTTGTGACAGGCAAAATATGTTTTCTAACTTTTCCCTGTCATATATAATGCAACTATTTCTTTAGTAGGATCATATAATTTGGGGCAACTTTCCTGTTGAACTCTGAACCAGTAAAAATGTTGATTCCCTGGTGGAAAACTGCAGGTAGTGACTGGAATATACCATTTCTTCTGAAGGGCTGCATCTGCTGACCATCAGTGTGTCAAGACGAGGAGCCAAGACCCAATGCTAGTGTATTTTACCAGTGGAACTACAGGCTTGCCAAAAATGGTGCTGCATTCCCACAGCAGTTATGGCCTTGGATTTGCAGTCACTGGCAGGTATTACCTTGCAGTTCCTCCCAGGGTCCTGACTAAGTGATGTGATCAGCATTAAACTGAACATGTGACCATAAAACTCCAGTAAATGTAGGCAGTTCATGGCTGTAGGATTTGCACCTTCCTCATCTTTCCCCTCTCATGGTAAAACCCTTGTTATTAAAAGCTTCTTGAAGGCCCAGTTGGGCTCATCATGTGCAGAGCTGTGTCACTTGCAGGGCTGGAAGCAGAGGAGCAACAAGGAAAATGTCCCTACAGCCACAGCAGAGGAAGTCAAGTGCTCTCTTCTTGGGTTAACCTTCCTGAGAAGCAAAGCAACCATTTCATTATACCTTAAAAGTTACACTTGAGGTTAAATATGTGACTAGGTACTGAGTTGCTTTCCCTGAAAGTTTTTTTCATCTATGCTTTTCCAATAGGTATTGGATGAACTTGACTCCTTCAGATATAATGTGGAATACCTCTGATACTGGCTGGGCAAAATCTGCCTGGGGCAGTGTTTTTACACCATGGATCTGTGGATCCTGTGTCTTTGTACGCAATATGTCACAGTTTAAACCAGAAGTTATTGCAGAGGTGAGTAATCTGCACATCCCAAGCAATCCAAAGGTACCAGAATTCCTATTTTTCTTCCATGCTATTTTTCAAAACCACTCAGCTGAAGAATTCTCCTCAACACTGGCCTCTGTGTGGGGCGGAAACCCTGACTATCCCAAGAATAATACTGGAAAAGCTCTGGTCTACTTGAGCCTGGGACACAGACACCTTGGTAAACCCCAAACAACTCCTTAACTAGAACTATTGTTCTCGCTGGTCCTTCATTTACAGGAGTGAGTTTTGTTGTAAAGAATGTTCCATATTTTCTACAGGAGTTGAAATGCCTGGTACAGCATTTTTATGGTTTTCATCTTGAAGACATTTGAGCATGTAAATTGTGTTAATCACCTGCACATTCACAAGGTCAGACCCAGCAGTACACTTTCTTTTCAACAAAATAACTTCCTGTTTTTCTAGACTCTCTCAAGATACCCCATCACCTCCTTCTGCACGGCTCCCACCGCCTTCCGCATGCTGGTGCAACATGATGTGAGCAGGTACAGCAGGGAGGGGAGGGAGGCTGGGGCAAAATGCTGGGACAGCTCTGCATGGTTAGTGCCTTAGGTTCCTTAACTTCTTTTCTGTTAAAGGCAATCTAACTAGCACAACTGTGCTCTCAGTAAAGAAGGCTGTCACTTCTGAAATGTGACAATAATTAGCCACACTGAAGGCTACTTGGGCTTCAGGACTGGGTCTTTGAATAGACAGCACAGAGGAAACAAGGGAGGTTGTTTTCAACTGTCACTTCCTCTGGACTTAGGGCTCACAGTTCAATGTAAGTCAATGTTTTAGGCCCCATTGGCTCAGGGAGTCACTGGTGCACCATGGAGTTGTTCTCAGATGTTGGAGACTACAGGGAGCAGTTAGAGGAGTTTCTCATGCTGAGAGTTATTTGGCAGCTGTTCCCACCAGTTTGTTACTCTGTGAAATACCCAGCTTGTGAGAAGTGGTTTGCAAGCAGTTTTCACATCTTTGGTAAGGTACTTATTCTTGTCACATAGGTGTTGCATCCTGACAAAAGCCAAGCCAGGTTTAGCAAAGAGCTCAGGCTCTGTGTTGCTATTCAGCCTTTCCTTCAGTTTTAGGTGTACTCGGAAAGCCAAGCAAGTCTGTTCAGCTAAAGTTTCTCACTGCTCATTTTAGGACTAAAATGAATTATTTCATTTTCATTCTTCTCAAGCTACAAGTTCCCAAGTCTGAAGCACTGTGTAACTGGAGGGGAAGCACTAAATCCTGAAGTGTATGCAAGGTGGAAAATCCAGACGGGGCTGGATATTCATGAAGGTTTTGGCCAGAGCGAAACAGTACGTTTGCATTAATTCTTGCAGTATACCCACTCAAAGGTAACTATACCAGAGCCACGTTGTCCTTGATAAATCAATGGAAAAACTGAGAATCACTTAAATTATTAAAAAAAAAAAAAAAAGTCTTTGTATAATTATGATTATACAGTGCCAGAATCAGCAAGCTGCATATTTTAATGGTTTAGACCCCTGCAAGAACCATGCCAGACACACTTCAAATCAAAAAAGTTGTAGGAGATCCCTTTGTCATCTTTACTTCAAAAAAACACCTGAGAAAAATAATTTGCTCCAGCTATCAGTTTGGCCTGTCTGGCATTTTAATGGCAAATATTCAACCAGCTCACTTCCCAGAGCCCTCTGTAAGTGAACATTAACAGAACTATTAAGAGCCAGATCCCATTTTGCCCTTGAAATGGTCCCAAATTAATTGTCCCATTATTGAAATAAGATCTGTAATAATTTCACATCTGCTGTCCTGCAACGTCAAGTGCTTGCAGGACAACCCACTGGCTCAGGTTCAACAAAACCAAGTTCACACAGGTCTGACCTGAGAGTCTCTCAACTCCACTCTGATGTTACCAAAAACCACAGGGCTTTGGTCCTGATTCTGCCCTTGTCACAGCAAAGCCATGGAAAGGTGCCAATTCACAAGATATTGCAGCAATTTAAAAATATCTTTTAAAACTCTCTTCTGCAGGTGACAATCTGTGCCAATATGAAAGGAATGAAAATTAAGCCTGGCTCTTTGGGAAAAGCTGTTCCCCCTTATGATGTGCAGGTAGGTGGATGTGAGGCAGTTGTGGGTGGCACAGCCGGGCAGTGCTGTCTGTGCCCCTCTGTGCCCTGCACGGAGCTGGAGCAGATGTTCCCCTGAGCTGCTCAAAGCACTCCTGCTGTGTCTGTCCTTCCTGCAGATCGTAGATGACCGTGGGGCTGTTGTGCCTAGAGGAGAAGAGGGCACCATTGGTGTCCGAGTGAAGCCCACACGACCCTTCTGTCTGTTCTCTGAGTACCTGGTGAGCCTGACTTGCTGTGTCTGTGTCTGCTGAGAGACTCGGGAGGGACCCGGGGCAAAGGTCAGCCAGCAGCAGGATTCCCTGCAGAATCCTCAGAAAGTCTCAGTGGGTTACTTGAGGACTTTGACCCTGATCAGTGCCTGGTGGTGCTGAGGACATTCTTAGGAAAACAGTAGAATCAGGCAAACTTACAGCTCTTCTCCCCTGCAATTGAACTGTCATAAGGAACAAGCTTTGGGAAACTTTCTATGTTTTCAATGCTTTTTTGAACCCCCATAATATTTGGATATTTGTAGCATCCTCAAAGAACAACTTGTAAAATGTAATTGCTCACTATGGGATAAGAATCTTCTACAAATCCAATACTCTTAACTTCTGGTTTTCACTATGTCTTGTGTTGTCAAAGTGTTTTCCTGTGTAACCAAGAGGTTACACTGGATGTACAGGTCCTATTGGTCAAATAATGAAGTTTTCCTGTGGTGACCTCATTTGAGTTTTGTTCCTGTCAGTTAAGGGTAAATAGTTTCTTCTGGCAGCAGACTATGGTGGGAACCCCCTGCAATGATAAATCATTTCTCTGAACAGAGTGGGTTCCACATATTTGTGGGTTCCACATTTGCTGTGATGGAGGGGCATTTCAAGGGTGCACAACCTTTTCTCTCTCGAACAGAAATCTCTGCTTTCACTCTTTACTGCATGGAGCTCTTTTCCACCTGTCCCATGCTTCGGACATCCATCTGCTAATTAACAAGGCTCTGGGTATTTAAGATATAAAACAGTACAGAACACACTCATTTTGAGAAGAACTTGAAAAATTCTTTTTCTCCTTTTTAGCACCACTGCAAAGGAAATGCTTTCTGTTTCCCTAATAATCAGATACCTTTTCTGAAATGTCTGATTGTTGCCAGGATAATCCAGAGAAAACTGCTGCCTCTGTGCGTGGAGATTTTTACGTCACTGGGGACAGAGGCATTATGGATGAAGAGGGATATGTCTGGTTTGTTGGAAGAGATGATGATATCATTAATTCTGCTGGGTAAGGCACTTCCTTTCAGATTTGCCTGTTGAAATGCAGCCTGGCACTGGCCAATGGGCTGCCCCGTGCTGCTGGGGCTGAGCTGTCTTTGTGCTCGCCCAGGTACCGCATCGGCCCCTTTGAGGTGGAGAGTGCGCTGATTCAGCACCCGGCAGTCTCGGATGTGGCTGTGGTCAGCAGCCCCGACCCAGTGCGAGGGGAGGTAAAACAAAAGAGCAGAAAAATGTAGTGAGAAATACCCTGTATTCTAGACATCAGTATCCCTCTACGTACTCAGCTTACTAGGAATTCAATAGGTTGCTGATTTTTGAAATTACATGGGCTAAATTTTTTTGTAATCCATATCTTAATAGAACTCAAAATTTCAGAACTATTTCTTTGTTTGCAGGCTTTATATGTGGAAAAATAATTTGGCTTTTCAGACTAATAATGACATATTCTTGTCTAAGCAATGGAATTTTGATTCTTTCTCGTTTTGTCACTTAGTACACACAATACCAATGACATCCAGAGTGTTTAATTTTCATTTTATATTTTCCAACTTTGCAACATTTCTTTGAGATATAGGCTCAAGATTTTCAGCCTTAATAGGATAGAGTGTTAATGAAAAAAAAAGCTGGAAATATGGAAAAAATCCTCTGCACTAGAATGGGTCCTTGACAGCAGAGCATTCTGTAATAAACTGCTAATGAAAAGGGAAATTAATGAAAAAGCTCACATTTAGGCATTCTGAATTTCAACACTCGCTTTTCACAACCAATGGATTCCCTTATTGCCACCTCTGGAAGTTAATGGAATCCCTTCCATTTTTGTGGCACAGGTGGTCAAAGCCTTCATTGTTTTAGCTCCTGCTTTTGTATCACACGATCCAGAAAAATTAACTCTTGAACTTCAAGAACATGTCAAGAAGGTGACTGCACCTTACAAGTATCCAAGGAAGGTAAGTACAGCCCAAGGAGACAGGATCTCTCTTTGTACCCGAAACTGAGCATTTTTTGTCCTGCCTCAGCTCTTTTGCAACTGCATTTGGACAACCCCTCCAACCAGAGCGAGATAAAATAAAAGCAGATGACAGGGTCTGTTGCAGCTGTAGCCTTGGGTTGGCTGTGAGTGCTGGAAGGGACCCGGGGGGAGGCAGTGGTCATGAAATTTGACTGCATGAGGGCCCAGTCTTTCTTTCATGGAGTACTGGGGTTTTCACAGCAGCTCAAATGGGCAAGGCTTTCAGTCAGCATTTCATCATCCCTGCCCTGGCTGTGCAGCTTCCCATCCTTTTACCCACAACCACAATGAAAGTGTGTCTTCCCTTCAGCTGGGAATTTAACCAGGATGGCTTTTTGCCTTTCAGGTGGAGTTTGTTCAGGAACTACCAAAGACAAGTACTGGGAAAATCCAGAGAAATGTCCTAAGGAGCAGAGAGAGGGCAAATGTAAAAAAAGAGCAAGAGTGATCTGGAAAACAAGGAGAGAAATATTCAATGACCTGTACCAACCATAACACATCAAATATGGCACATGTTTATGAATCAGGACACTTGGAAACATTGGAAAAAACAAACTGTGGAAGAAAAACTAGAAAACACTACTCTTAGGGCTTGAGGATATGTGCTATTGGAACCACTTTTGCCATTGACCTGCAACTTTTTTGAAGGAAGAAATTAAAAGTAATTCAGAGTGCAGAATGGGAGAGAGAAAGGGCAGACCCGAGTAAATTCAAAGGTTTAATTCTTTTATGGAATTAGTATAAACATCTTCCTTAGCAAACATAAAAATAAAAAAAATAAAAAAAAAGAAAAAAAAAGTGAAACTACAAATCTTAGATAAAAGTGAATAAAATAAAAGGGAATCAATAAAAGTGAAATTAAAAGAGAAATAAAAAAAATAAAAGAGAAATTAATAAAAATATTCTTTGTCCTGTGGTGGGTATTAGCAGCACATTGATATATTCTTGTCAATAACTAGCACTGTAACATTCTCAAATTCTTTCAGAGTGGAAGGAAAAGGACATTTCTTTATAATGATTCTCTTCATCATGATGAATTTGCAATGTACTTAAATGGTTAAAGATGAGGAAAAAGAAGACCCAAAATGCTTTAGGTTAAGGTGCAAATTATGCACAATTAACAATGGTGTAAATGATTACAAGAAAAAGGTTACTCCGTGGAAAGAGCTTTGCTGCTTGGTCTGTTTTGTGCCACATTCTCTTCTTGTTATTCCAGAAGAAGTGAGCAATAAAGTCAGAAGGGTTTCACTGCAAAACCTTTATGAAGGAGTGTCCAGGTTTCAGAACTCCAGGGAACAGCTGATCTTCCCAGTGCCTCATCTGGGAAGCATGTCCTGAAAGGTGAGTGAAATGAGTGAAGAGGATCTCCCCCAGCAGCAACTCCTGATCTCTCCTGTCCACAGCACACAGGTCAGGAAAATGAGTAGAAAAGTCTCTATGAAGGTCTTAGGCTACAAGTGAAGGAGTGAATGTTCTTGGGGTGGATCTGGTGAGTGGATGAATCAGTCAGCAACTGCTGAGGCTAAAACAGTTGGATTCTTGATGGG
Source organism: Sitta carolinensis (assembly GCA_032173965.1). Classification (NCBI taxonomy): domain Eukaryota; kingdom Metazoa; phylum Chordata; class Aves; order Passeriformes; family Sittidae; genus Sitta; species Sitta carolinensis. The sequence goes on along the minus strand of CM063295.1, from coordinate 15,664,406 downwards.
AGTTGTTTGGAAACACGCAGAAAAGAAAAAGGAATAGAGAATCAGGTACTGAACGTATGAAACAGGAACATTATTCTAATGCAAGTAATGACATCTGATGTGTTTTACTATGGAGAGTTGTGGGCGATTAATTTAACAATTAAAAATATGAGAAAGCAGGATAGGGTACTTTTCATTTAATTTGCATGTTAAAATGATCAGTCTGGCTCTGACTAGCCTAAGTGACTTTAATGAAGAACTCATTAACTCATAACTGGATTGTCTTTCGATAATCTCAATATTATTTTTCTTCTTTTGGTTTTTCTTTGTTTGTTTTTGCAGGATTCATAGCAACAATTCTGCAATTTTCTTACAGTCTACAGCATCTAGACACATAATCTTCTGCCATGAAGTTCCTATTTAAATTAAAGAGTCTAAAACTTTTCTGGACTCTGAAGCCTCTTAATAGGACTTTCCATGGACACCCCAGGCTGCTTTTCTCTGATGTATATTCCCAGTATGAGTCCATCAGACAGGGAAAACAGGAGATACCAAAGTACTTTAATTTTGCAGGTGATGTACTGGACAAATGGTCTGAGATTGAAAAGGTAGGTGATCTTCTGTTGTGACGATGGAATACTTTAATTTTAAATTTAATTTGGTATAAGCTGGGTTTTCTTCTTTATAAAAACAATCAGTCACCAAATCAAATTTGTATTAGGAAATTATACAAAAGTTCATTCTTTCTTGCTTTATTTATTGTTATTTTGTAGGAGCATTAATGCACAATATAAGGCTTAAACTGAAATACGATCCAGACTAGGACTCGGGTCTGGAGACAATTAGGCTGGTAAACATTTAAGGTTCAGAAAAGAAGAATCTATTTGGAATACCTGAGCTTGAAATCTCAGCAAATCTCAATCCTTTAAGAAAAGAAGAATATTTGCCAGTCAAATACTGAGATCTTCCATAATTTACAGATGTCTTTGCATTATAATTTCACAGTCTTTCAGAAGAAAATCTTTTATGTTTGCATTCCTATGTATTGTAGGCTGGAAAGAGACCATCAAACCCTGCTTTCTGGTGGATAAATGGTGAAGGGGAAGAAGTGAAGTGGAGCTTTGAGGAGCTGGGGTTCCTGTCTCGGAAAGTGGCCAATGTGCTGACTAAAGAATGTGGACTGCAGAAGGGAGACAGGCTTATCCTGATCCTACCACGAATTCCAGAATGGTGGCTGGTCAAGGTGGCTTGTCTGCGAGCAGGTCAGTGAGGTAAAATGGTCATTGCAAATCAGTGGAGAGGATCAAGAATCAAGAATGGATATGGTTTATCACAGAAAAATAGTGTAATAATCCAGTGAATGGACTAGCTGCCAGGCAGTCCTGATGGGTTTTCACTAGGGGCCATAGGAAAGGTAGCTCATGCAATGAGCGTGAAGATGCCAGAAGGTAGGGAAGAGCATGGAAGTCACCAGACAGGTCCACATTTCATTCTTGACAGGAGAGCAGAGGCATCTGCATTAATCTAATCTGATGTTTGGCTGGGGAACACCAGGGCAAATCCATATCATAGATCAGTTTGGGAATAGTTAATAGCTTAGGTTCTTAGAAAATTTTCAGATGTAGAAAAAATGCCAACACAAACTAACTTTATCTCTCTCCCAGGAATTGTGGTAATCCCAGGAACATCCCAGTTGTCAGCCAAAGACATACTGTACCGCCTCCAGGCATCCAAGGCCAAGTGCATCATCACCACTGACAAACTGGCTCCTGCAGTGGATTCAGTGGCATCCCAGTGCCAGCTCCTGAAAACCAAGCTAATGGTGTCCAAAGGCAGCAGGGAGGGATGGCTGAATTTCACTGAGCTGTACCAGTGAGTATGACCTAATGCCACTGCAGCCAGGAGGACAAAGCAGACCTGTTCCCACAAGCACTCATTTACTTCAGCTACAACCATTAAAGTTATAATTACATTCTCCTTACAGAAACCAATCTGCTGACCATTCCTGCAATAAAACAAGGATTGAAGACCCAATGATTATTTTCTTTACCAGTGGAACTACAGGTTCTCCAAAAATGACTCAACATTCCCAGGGTAGTCTTGGCTTCAGACCCCTTTTAAGTGAAAGGTATGAAAGAGTAAAGCCTGGTTAAACATACAGTAATTGCAGCTGCATAGACTAGAACTATTGTAAAAACTTAATGAATAATAAATACCAGTGTACATCCCCAGTCATTCTCCCTTTGAAATCAGAGTAAAAACCCCATCAGATTTCTAGGGACTAGAATCACCCCAGTGCCTCAGTCTTCCAGTTAGTACCTCTTACCCTGTTTCTGGGTATTTTTCATAATCTTTTTTTTTTTTTTTTTTTTTTTTTTTTTTTTTTTTTTTTTTAATTTTATTTTCTCTTCTATCAGGTACTGGTTGGATTTGACTCCCTCTGAGATTATATGGAACACAGCAGACACAGGATGGATACTAACCTCAATAGCATCTTTTTTTGATCCCTGGGTTTTTGGATCATGCATCTTTATACATAGCCTACCACAGACTGACTCAGCAGTCATCCTAAATGTAAGGGGGAAACTCATGGAAATGTATTCATCTGGAGAAAGCATGCCAAAAACAATTATTGACAGCATCCACGGATTTCATGAAGGCTGTGTTTATAGCAGTGTTTGAGATATTGAATTTGCTGTGTAAAGCCCCTACTTTCATTTTTAACGTGTACAGAAGGGGACAAACATGCAATCCATTCATACATTTTGCTCATGGCTGGTGAGCACGTGAACAAAAATAATCCAAAAACATCATTAAATGCCTGCCATTCATTCTAGCGACTGTGGAAATAATATCAGTGGGTATTAATGCAGAAATTAGGTGTTTCTCTGCCCACACCAGCTGAGATGAAAGTGAACACATCCCTGTGATGTAGACAGAGGAGGAAATATTCTGGCCATGCCCCAAGCTGTGGGGTCCTGGTGTCAGGTAGGTGTGTTAGTATGGGATTTTTGTAATCAGATCTACAATCTCTGCATATCACACCAACTGCAGGAGGGTTCCTCACCTATAACAGAGGGTGAGATGCTTTTACATAGGGGGCAAATGTATTTCTCCTTTCTGTGTTACCTGTTTACTGTACATTCCTAAGGCAGTTTTTTGTCTGAGCTTCACATGTCCTTCTTCTTGTTTAACCCTCTAGACTCTCTGCAGATTCCCAATTGACATCCTGGTTGGTGCTCCAACATTGTTCCGCATGCTGGTGCAAAATGATCTCTCCAAGTATGTAAAAATATTATTTACTGATATTTAATTTACCCTAACTAAAGTTAGTCATCTCCTATATCTAACTGCTTTACCCAAAATAGGGTAATAATTTATTTTAAAATATCCTTTATGAGAAGACCATTACACAAACTTTGAGTTGTGCTGAGTTTCTTGCTTTAACAGAGAAACTTGACTTTTTCCCTCAGAAATTTGACTTATGCTACTGTACTTGTGAGTATGAAACTGAGAGTCTGTTAAATACTTTGTCACAATTTTTGTTTACCACATTAATTGTCCACAATTTGGGAAGGACTTCATCCTAGAAAGTGCATGTCAGCATAACTGTGAGGGAATTATTTGTTATGGCAGTTGTACCTCACCCCCTGCTCCAGCTCTCACTGCCTGTCATTGTTCCTTCCTTCCCTCTTGAACTTTCTCACTTGGCCTGTTGCAGAGGGTCAGCAATCAGGGCCCTGGCTCAGCAGATCAGTATTTGGTTATTTATAATCCCAGCTGACTTCAGCAAAAATTTTATTTTTCACACGTTTAACTCTTACTGATGTGGAGTGTTGAGTGCAGGGTGATATCCTCACTGTATCGGGAGCAGAAGGATCAGGGCCCCCTGATTTCCCCACTGTGGCACTAACTCTCCCAGTAAACAGCTCTCCCAGTAAACAGCTCTCCCATGGTGTTCATCCTTGCGGGCTCCTGGTCTCCCCCTCTAGATTTAAGTATTGCCTTTCTTGTTTTTAACTCCCTGTGAAGGTACAAATTCAGGAACCTGAAGTACTGCACGAGTGGAGGGGAACCACTCAACCCCGAAGTCATGGAGCAGTGGAAGAGCCAGACTGGGCTGGACATCCATGAAGTATATGGCCAGACTGAAATGGTACACCTGTAGGGACAGTAGCCTATTAAATCTTTGGAATTTCTTTTTGCTGTAAGGTTTGTTTTGTAAGAACACAGTCTGTTTCCTCCTCTACATTTCTGTAAGTGCTTCAATAATTCCCTTCCCTGGTAACCTCTGAAAGAACTTCTCCTCATGGCTCTCCTCACAGAACCTGTCAGAAACTGGGTGTTTAGGAGGGAATATTTCCACAAATGTCCTTAAGCTAATTCCAAATAACAGTGTCAGTCAAGAGGGCAGAGTTTCAGTCTAAGGGAAGAAGACTGGTTAGCAGAGGACATGAATTTTTCACAGAAAATGGAACAGGATTCTTTCAGGGAGTTTAATGGTTTTGCTTATCTGTACCATACACCACTGACATATATGAATTGAATGACATATAGGATTCCTTACTTTGGAATTAGTGTAGAAGTTACATTTAATGAATTGAGTGTGAATGTAGCAATTTTCTATTGCAAAACTTTGGTCTGATTTTGATTTTTACAGGGAATAATCTGCTCTGTTTTTAAAGGAATGAAGATTAAACCTGGGTCAATGGGAAAGCAGCTCCCCTTTATGATGTTCAGGTTTGTTGACTGCTCTTTAGATTCTGTCATGGGGGACCTTTTGTTTGGTTGGATTTGTATTTGGAGTTTGTTTTTCTGTTGGACTAAAATAAGAATTGTTTTTCATTCTAGATTGTAGACAAAAATTCCAATATTCTGCCTCCAGGACAACAGGGGGAAATTGCTGTCAGAAGCAAACCTATAAGGCCACTTGGTTTTTTCTCTGAATATTTAGTAAGAACATTTTTTTTAATTCCTTACCACCACTACCAGTACCCCCAAATGCTTAGTGGTCCTAAAGGCTGGACATTTTTCATCATTTAATTATTTACTACCAGAGTAATTTGTTTATTTGGATTGATGGGTGTTAGGAAAGGAAAGAAAATAATTTAGGATCCAAGTTAATTTTTTTTCTTAAAGAATATAAATTATTTTAAACCTATTTTATTATATTTTATAGCAATATCAGTATATTCTTGACTGAAAAATTAAGTTCCAGTGCATTTGATGTTATGTGTATTATAGCATAATGTATAGCTAATACATGCTCAAAATCTAAACTACTGCTTGTGAACCACTTTAAGGATAACCCTAAGAAAACTGCAGAAAGTGAACGTGGGGATTTTTATGTCACTGGAGACAGAGGGACTATGGATGAAGAGGGATATTTCCAGTTTATTGGCAGAGACGATGACATCATCATTTCCTCAGGGTTAGTCTGCACACACCCATTGTAAATCTGCCATTGTATATTCTCACAGGTTGTGTCCTTGTGAGCTTCTGACATCATAATCCTGTGGCAGGAATGTACTGACCTCTTGACTTTGGAATACTTGCTGTTATTATTAGCTTTTCAGAGACCCGCAGTATCATCTTGGTGAGGACACCACATCCATTTCCCCTGCAACATCTCATGTGTTTCAACAAAGAATGAAGACTTCAGCTGGCAAAGGAGAGATGTTTATCTAGTTTATTTTTTTATTAAAATTAAAGGAATCTCTATTGGATTCAAAGAGCTTTTGAAACAATTTATTTTTAACATGTTGAAAGGAAAGAACTTTGTATTGTATGATGTGATGCCATAATGTAACACAGGCTGCTGCTGCAGGACCCAGCTACAGGGTGGGATGGAGCCCCAAGAGAGAGGACAGATGGAGAAGTATCCACAGCCCCAGCAGTCCTCTTCCACAAGACCACTATGAAACACTCCTAACCCAACCAGTTTTCCCATTTTGCCTAGAGCTTCTATAGCTGGCTGTTGATTTGTTCTGGCTTTGGTTTTGTCTTCAACACGAAAATCAAAAAATGTTTGGGACTGTTTTTTCCAGATAAAAAATAAGAGCCAAATCTCATTTTTATTTTTTCCTTACCTAGGTATCGCATCGGGCCGTTTGAAGTAGAGAGTGCCCTGATAGAGCACCCAGCTGTGGCAGAAACAGCTGTTGTCAGCAGCCCAGACCCCCTCAGAGGAGAGGTAACAATGCTGACTGGAGGGGGGAAAGCAATGCATTTTCCCAATATATAACAATAGAAAGGAATTTCTACTTTACTGAATAGCATATAGCTCTAAGACAATAATGTCATCTTAGAATCATGGAATTGTTTAGGTTGTAAAATACCTCTGAGATCATTGAGTCCAACCATGAACCCAGCACTGGCAGGTCCACAAATAAACCTTGTCCCTAAGCACCATCTGCTTCCATCACGGATAATCCTGGTGGGGATAACAAGCAAAATCCCTTCCCATTTACATGCCTTTGCTCTTCTGAGTTTATTTTCATCCTAAGGTCTTCTCTGTGGAGAACACTACTGTGATATTTACTTTGCCCTTGTTCTTAAGCATTCATGTATACACTGAAATTGTCATTTATGACTCCTGGTGTAGCCAAAGTTCTACTGTAACTGCCCAAGCATTAGACATGGGCTGCAGGTGTGGTGAAAGCACAACCCTGTGCCAGGATAACAGTGCTTACTGGCCTCAGTGTGACTTCAGAAAGAATCAAAATGTCCCTTAGCTTCAGGGAGAACTCCTTTAAACTTTCCTTTCTGCACATACACATGCAGAAGCTGAGCACAATCATTTCTTATCATGTGCTGATTTCTCTGTCCCTCATGACTGTTGTGACTCTGAGCAGCACTGCTCACTGGTAACCTGCACATCAGCCCTTAAAAACTGATGGTATCAGATCACTTTTGTTAATTTTACCTTACAGGTCGTGAAAGCATTTGTGGTTCTTTCCCCAAACTTTTCATCCACTGACCTGAAGAGCTTAATTCATGATTTGCAGGACCATGTCAAGAAAACTACTGCTCCATATAAATACCCTAGAAAGGTAAATGTTTCTGAGGAGAAATTTTAAAATAGGGCACCCTTCCCTAAACCTCAGGAGAATTGCCATTTAGATTTTCATGATTCACTTGAAAGAGACAGCAGTTAAGATTCATCTAGACCACTGGCTCCAGAAGACCTTTCCTAAATAGCATTAGTTTACATTGTTTTTCATGCATTTGCGTCAAGTACTTGTTCAAACTTCTCAAAATTTTCTAGGTTTTGTATATCCCAGCTAGATCTCCATGTTCTAAGTCAGACTCACAATCATCATTCTCCATTTTGTGTTCAACCTTTGAACAAGCACTTGCCAGTGCCTTTAGGGTAGCACATGACTGAATCTGAGTAAGGTTTTATCTACTGATCATCACAACTAACAGACACAAGTCCAAGAGGATACACTTGGTGTTTCTTAGTAATCCCAGCACCACAGGAAAAGAGCTACTGCAGTGCTTTCAGTAACTCGAGCAGAACTCACAGGTCTAAGAACCATTAAAGACTTTGGGGCTGTAACATCCTTTCTTTTCTCCTTCTGGTCATTCATCTCCGACCTCTGATACCATTCAGGCATTTGCCCTCCTGCTGTGAGTTACTGTACTCAGTTTGGTCAGCTGAGAGGCAGCTGTACTGATGTTTGGCCATCTGGGCAGCCAAAGAGATGCTTTCACAAGTGGCACGATGTGCTGCTTTGGTTTGGCTTGGATTTGAGGCAGGCAGTTCTTACCAATGGGAGTCCTCTCAGTTTTCCACATATGCTTGGAGAGTCTTGGAAAACCAGCTCTGTAGAACGTGCTGCATTGCTTTCTCTCTTTATTTTATCTAGGTGGAATTTGTCAAAGAACTGCCAAAGACCATCACTGGGAAGATCAAGAGGAATGAGTTAAGAGACAAAGAGTGGGGACGGATATAGCATTGTTTGTAATTTAACAAAACTTTTATTCCTTTAGCACTATACACATTTCACTGCTAAAACTGCCCTCATTCTGATCTCTTTTTGTTAAGTGCCTGAGCATCAAAAACTACAGGTAACATCAAGATGTGGTATTTGTGCCTGATTGCAGAATTTCCAGTGTCAGTTCCTGACTGAATTGTATTATTCTGGGTGAAAAATAAAATTTTCAATTGTTGACTTCAGTAGCCTTTCCCTTTGAGATCTCCTTGCCATCCCTCTTACAGCCCAGCTTCCATTTGATGTTACTCTTGAGAGACAATAAAAAAGATAATGCCCACATTTGAAAAGGTATTTTACATCAAATGTATTTTGATTCACTATTTCCTGAGAGTTTACCCGGACATCCAAAGCTTATGGAAAGGACATGGTGACTGGTATGATCACTATATGGGTTCCAAAAATGCAACGTTATGAAGAGGTTGCAAAAGAACATTTTTTTCTGGTGCCACTGGATAGTGACAGTAAAAGTCCTAAAAATGCATTGTTACAGATGGGGGATTAGCAGTTTTATTGGGTAGGTTCGAAATCCACATTTTTGGTGGTAGGATGAGAACCATGTGTAGGTGTCCCTTCCTTTGAAAGCATCTTGTCTCTTCCAAGCCCTAGCCAGGAGTGGAATTCTCAACGCAAGGTTGGAAGAATTCTGTAATAGATATGAACATAAGATCCCATCTTTCACTTTAAAAACCTCTCTGAGGTAAATGAAATGAGAATTAAGATTATGTTCAGTATGTGAAAAATAATCCTTTAATAGATAATGCTGTCATGCACAATGAGAAATTAGAAAGTTGTAGAAATTCACAGGATGAGCTTAATATTGCACATATATATGGTGTGTATAAATAGATGTTTTGTGTATGCATTTGGCACATAAAATTGCTCTGCTTGCATTTGTAAGAAAGTTAATATTTAGTTTTATGTCTTGAAATGCTTAATACATTTCCAGAATGGGTTTGGAACTTGGTCCTGCAGATTTTCTGGATTGTGATTTTTGTTACTTTGCGTGAGTTATTTTAGCCAGTCCATTGAGCAGGAGCATTTTATAAGTGATCTACAACTTCATCTCCTTTCCCACAATACAAATAGTTGGAAATAAGCTTTAATGAAAAACAGAGCAGCCTCTGGATGAGTTTAGGTTTAGTTATTTGAAAGGATTTCAGATTGTTGATATAAAAACAAATCTTCTGCAACTACTTGATCTGGGTCTAAATAGTCATCCTGTAAGAATAAAAATAACACAATTTATAAATTAAATGTATGCAAGCTTATCCTTTAAAAAGGGGTTTTTATTGAAAAGATCAGTAAGAGAAGGAATAATTTGCCAAGTCTGGCCATCAATCTCAAGTGTCATTTAAGATTCAGACCAGAACTCACCATTGCTGTCTGAGCTTCCATCAGCTGTGGCAGAGCTCAACAGCTGCTAATTTGTTAATGGGGTCCTTTACAGTCCTTAAAATCCAAAATAAAGTTATCTTCAAACAAAATCTCGCAGGCTTCTAGTGAGTATAGAAAATTCAATCCCCCACAAGAGCAAGTAGTTTGTTTAATAGGATTCTACCAGAAGAAATGTGAACAAAATAAGGTGCTCCAACCTGGCTGCAGCAGGGTTTTAAACTTCATTTCCCTTTTCCTGTATTACAGCTTTGTTCTGAGACATTAATTTTTCTCTCCTTCATTCACTCAGAACAGAGGGAAAACATGTTGGATATTTTAAATGTAATGCCATTTTTGGACAGAATAACAAGAAATTGGATTAAATCTTTAAGTGCAATTAAAAAAAAAAAAAAAGATTGAAACATGTAATCCCACGTAATTCCATGTAAGTAATAAACGTTTAAATTAATCTAGTTAGTAACTTTGAAAGTAATTGATTTTAAAGCAAATTTAAAAGTATAATCCTGCAACACGTTCCTAGGTTTTTGTGCTGGGCTTTAGACAGACCTGGCTAGAATTTTCCCTGAGTAGTGGCACAAATTGTTCATTCCAGCAGGCAGGGCTCGCTCAGGAGGTTCCCTCTCTGCTGCAGCACAGCCTGCTCAGTCTGCACATTGGATCAGACAGACTTGTCAATGTGTTCTTGTAGTTTTGCAATGATAACCTGAACCTGACCAGGAAAAAAGGAAGAAATGAACTGGTGAATCAAAACATTTCTGTTTGATGTGTGGGCAGGAGCCTTTGCTCTGTCACACCATGGTTTCAAGCAACCACAGAAGCCCCTCAGTTACAGCCGAGGTTGTGCTCAGTTTCAGTGCTGTGTTTGTCCTGCACTACTGACTTGAGGAACTACTGAGTCAACCAACTGATATTCCTTGTTTTTCTCTAAAACAGAATTTATTCTTTTCGTTGGGCACTGGGAGTGATGTGCTATCCGCTAGCTAAATCTGAAAAAGAGCCCGAAGCTTTTCAATTTGCAGGCTTGCCACAGAAAAGGAGCACAGTTTAGAATGAAACTGCTAAGTGGTGGTGTTATTTCTCTTTACAGACAAGCTAGGATTTGTTCAGTAACTATCAAAGATGATCTCTGGGAACATTCAGAGGAAGAAACTGAGAAACACAGTGCTCTTTGCTGCTGAGCTCCTCACCACAACATGCTCGTCCTGGACTTTTGTGTATTCCAGAATCCTGTTTCCTGTCAGTCTTAAGAGGACAACTTTCTGAAAAAGGGTAGAAAGATACACATTGCTGTTCTGCTGCTTTGAAATATTTCTAAAGCAATATATTCTCTATAACTCTACATGGGAGAAAAGGTTTTTGAAAATAGGGATAGAAGAAGGAAAAATTGACTGGTCCTTATTTTTATATCTGCAGTGCTGTTACTGAAAGCCACAATATATGTACCAAATATTATTTTGTGAAAATGTTTTTTAATCTTTGTGGTGATCAGACTTCCAAATCTAGCCAGTGCTGGGTTGCATAGAGTTTCAGGATTAAATATAATCAAGGATTTCCTGGACTGAGGTGGCAGTTCAGACTGTGAGATATTTCCATAACAGTCAAGCCATTCCAAGGTTATGGGCACAGCAGAGGTTTAGATCATCCCTGCTAGGTCACATCTCACATTTCTTGTTACCTCTCTGTAGCCCTTGCACTTCACACTATGCTGCTACAACACTCGATTCAGAAGTAGCAGCTGAACTCTATGAGCAAGGCTGTATTGAGCACAAAAACACCAGTGAACCAGAGGAAAAAAAAATAAAGAAAAGCATGTGGTTATTTATCTCGGATTTTCCTGGTTCTGCTGTAAACCCATCACGCACTACCCACAAACATATCTGCTGACAGCAGGAGCCTGGGGAAACAGCAAATGTGCTGTGTTGTAAAACTGTTGATGACCTTTCAGGACAACTGTTATCATCTGTCTAATAAACACAAGTCCCAGGTGAGGCTGTACCAGGAGGGTTCTGCAGGTGGATCTCTCTTCCTTTACACCCTTAAGCTCTGAAATGGATATTCCTTTGCTTTCCAGCTACCAAGGTCATTATTGTCTGAATTCAAAAATAAAAAAAAAATGCACAAATTACATTAATCTAAACGGATCTGAGCTTGCACTACTGAAACCAGAGGAGAGTTGAGAATTTGTTTCTTTAGAAGCAGAAATGGAAAAGGGGACGAAATGGAGCTTTGAAGAGCTGGGTTTCATGTCCTAAAAAGTGGTCAACGTGCTCTCTGGGCCATGCAGTCTGCAAAGAGACCAAGTTTCAGTGATTCTACCTTGAAACTCAGAGTGGTGGCAGCTGAACGTGGCTTGCATTCAAACAGGTGAATTGTGTAATTCCTGCTGGTCTGTAGATTCTATGCCAGAAGTTAACAATTCGTTTAACAATTATATTTCTTATTTGAGTTCCTTGCTTGAACGTTTGACAATCAAAGGCGTGACTGGGGTAGTCTCTAAAAACTGATGCAATTACCTTCATAATTTTTCTTTTACTTTCTGTGGCTTCTTTTAAATCAGTTTAACTGTGACAGACTAAAGCTGCCAGTGTTTTCTGCTCAAAGTTATGCATCCTACTTTCACTGTGCCTGTGGCAAAGGACCGCATAGAAGCTATTTCATACTTAAGTCTGAACATCTCTGTTCAAGTGCAGATGTGTGAGACTTGTTTTACCACCTTCTCCTTTCTGGATTGAATGGTGCTGGTAGTCAATAAAACAGGAAAAGCTGTGGAGTGATCAGGACTGAAGGAGAAAAATACCTAATGCATTTCCAATTTTATTGCACTTTCAGGTGTTATCATCATCCCAGGGAGAACACAACTGACAGAGCAGACATTTGCTCTCGACTGCTGGCTGTGAAGGCCAGGTGCGTTACTGTAATCGATGCTCTTGCTCCCGTGGGGGACTGAAAACAAAGCTAATTGTGTCTGAAAGCAGCAGGGCTGAGCAGCTGAACTTCAGCCATTTGCTCAAGTAAGTGCCTTCTACCTAAACCTTGTTATCTCCAGTGGAAATTTCCTCATGTTTGAACACTCCTGTACACTTGTATCTCATTAGTGAATGAGATACCTCTAAGGGGGTAGCAGAGAAGGCAATTTAGTCTCTTTTTTATACAGAGAAGCAATATTAAGGAATAGCCAAACTGCAAACTATAAAATAAGTAGCCTTATGATGTCTAGATTTGTTATATAAGACCATAAAACAACACAGAAAAGTGGGCAGGAATGACTTTCATTGACAGCTGTGGCCTATTTACTCTCTAAAAAATACTGTATACAAATTAGTCTTAAAACTTGATGATAATAAGGCTACTGCAAATAGCTTTCTACTATGAAAGGCTAAAAAGGGTACTGTAAAATTAACTTTAGGAATCCTCTAGACAGATCACTGTCAGTCTGCCTACCTCAACTGCCTTGCTGCCCACAACCTCGGCTGCCTCAGCTGAGTGCTGAGCTGGCCAGGAGGCTCTGGGGCTCCGAGTAGGAGCTCCTGGGCAGCAGGAGCCACCAGCCAGCACCAGGTCCTGGCTGGGCTGGGGAGGCAGACTGCCTGCACATAACCTTGCAGGAATGGGCAGTGTTTGCATGCCAAGCCAACAAACATCAGTCCTAGCAGGGTGCTTTTCGTCCCTTCTTGTACATGCCACGCCACAGTTTGATCCAAGAGCAATCTTAAATGTAAGAACACCGTGCCCACAATGAACAGTTACTCATATTTCAATGTTGTTTTCCAGGCAGGCCTCAAAACTAAGCCTCTTAGGTTTACAGGATTAGCTGTTTTAAGATGGCATAAGCACAGGGTGATTGCTCTTTCAATAGGAATATAATACAGGAAGGATTTTGCAGCATGATTCTTGTGGGCACAGGATATTACCAGCTGCTTCCAATCAGTGGGAGTTGCTGGTGTTACTTAAAGCTCTCCCCTACTGTATTTCACTGCTGAAACGATAAATGAACTGAATTACATGTAAATTCATATTTTAATTACACAGCTGTGACCCTCAAGAAAGGTAAGTCAGTACTGGAAAACACCGAGGCTGTGAGACTGGCTTGTTCTTAAAAGAAACTATCTTCAAGCTTTTCAGGCCAATCTGAGTTTTAATCTAGCACAAGGGGGAAGAGTGCATCTCAGGGCCAGGGCTTCATACCAAGGGATGGATGATCCTCAAGTTTCAAGTCAGCATTGGACAAATTAAGTACACCACATTCCACCAACAACAGATCACCTCTTCAGCTCATGTTTGGGCACTGTAACATCTTTCCTCAGCACTGACAGTGACAGCAATTATTTGGCTTTTCATGCAAGTGAGATCATAATAATGTCTTATAGTTTGTCCTTGAAGGTTCGAATTCAAAGCACTGAGACATTACATGACCACAGGGGAACCACTAAGCCCTAAAGTGATGGCAGTGTGGAAAAGCCAGGGAATGAATGTCCAAACAATGAATGTTAAGTAAGTGCAAACTGTGAAAAATCAAAGTAAACTGTAAGTGCTGTAGGCACACAGGTCAGTGAGAGAGAGGAGGAAACAAAACAAAAAAATCCCACTAATTATGCTGAATTTTGTCCTTAGAAGATAAGCAGGCTGTCATGAATCATGACTACCAACATCAGCCACCAATAAACACTCACAGTTGGCTTTTGTGTCTGGTCTCAGATAGTTTTTTCCTTTGTGTGACTCAGACATTGATGGTTTTAATCCACACAAGAAAATCTTCAAAAAATTAAAGAAAACACCACAGGACATAAGAAAGCAGAGTTTTAATAAATGGGTTGCAAGAGAGACAGGACTAGGGGGAAAAGGCCATCTTCATTTTTCCAACTTTTGAAACAATTTTGAAAGAAAAGATAAATTATGAGAGACTTGAACACATCCTTTTCATTAAACCAAGGCAAGCAACAATTGTGTTCTTCAAGATAAGCCTTTTCCCATTAGCAGCACATAGGCTTTTATGCTAGAAATGAAATACTAAAGCTAGAAAGTTCTACAGTAAGCATACTCAAAATCCTGTTGAAAAGCAAGTTATAGCTGCACTGGTTTTGATTGGTTTTTAGGAGTCACAGGGACAGTCCCCTGTAACAAGAAGACAACAGAAAGATCCACTAGCATTACTGTCAATCTGGAACAAAATTAATACCATAAAGCTAAAACTGTACCAAAAATTAAAATTTCATTCCCCTCATCTAGTATAGTATAGTATAGTATAGCATAATGGAGAGCTTCTTTCATAAGAAGCTTCCAAGCAGTATTTAAATTCAAACTTTGAGACTTAGGAAAAAAATAAAACCAGAAACACATTATAAAATCCCCCAAGGACTGAGTCTTTGGAAAGAGCAGCAAAAGGCTACCTGCAGGAAGTAAGTCAAAAGGATTCCATTCAGTGACTACAGCATTTACGATAAACCAGTAAGTGCTGCATACACAGCTAATGTAAACACACAGGTATTTTTTTTATAAAACCATCTGCAATTCCTGCACTGTACTTCTACTGTTTTAAACAGTGCAATCTTTTACTCTAAAATCATCTCATAATATTCAAGTATTTATATATATCATAACAGTTCTTTCCATTCATGTCAAGACAGCATGTCCTTGTGTATATATATGTATAAAACCCTCCATCAAATTTTCAGATTTACCTCATTCTGCTGTTCATATAGAAAAATGTTACCAAGTTCTGCAGCTGTCAGCTCACTTCCTTCCCAAAATCCTCTTCAACTGACACTTTTCCAGATCTCTCACTTCTGCCAATAATTGCTCAGAGCTGCTTCTGTGCTGCCTTTTGCTTCTGTAGCCTCCACATATAACAAAGGAGAGTTCATACATGTCAGGGTGGCCACATCTACATAGACATGCAGAGACCCCTGCTTTGTGTGTCAGGTACAGGAAATGCAGAACAAAGCTGCAGGAGGACAGCAAGCTTCACCAGAAAGGTGATGCACTCTTGAGCACCCTTACATTGGCTGAAATGTCAGTTCCACCTGCAACGAGCATTAAAATTCTTACACGTGTAGATTTTAAAACCAGGACTTCAAAATAAAACCCCCTCTCCTCATTCCAACACCCTTTCAGAACTCTAGGGCAACTTTTTTTATATGTTTGGATTATGTTTACCTTTCCCTTATATCATATTTTCTACACTGTCAGAGCATCGTTCCCCTTGGGCTCAGATTCTATTTCACTTTGATTCTTGTTCTCTTCTTTTACTTCTTTAGAGCTCTTCTCCTCAGTTTCTGCTTTAACTACCTCTGAATTCTGTTCTTCTGTCAGACTTGCTGGGTTTTGTTGTGCATCTTCTTTGCTGCTCTTCACCACCTCCTGTAGATTGTATTTTCTGAACAGAACATAGTCCCTCACCACACTTAAGCAACAGACGGTTTTTATTATTTCCACCACAACTGTGTATTGTGGATTATTAAGATCAACCTTGTTTTCTGGATTGAGGCTGCCCACAATTCCTGTAAAAGAAGATGCAATTTAAAAGATGCTGGGAAAACTGTTTAAGAGTATAAGCATATCTTGTTTCTCAATAACTGCAGTGAGATAATTTTTCAGTTACTTCAGTCCTACTGGTGGTACATTCTGTATGTCCTGTTCTGTTCTGCTATTTTAAGCAATTACAAAAATAATTGGCTATAACTGAGGAGAATCTTGCCTCCTCTCTCTTAATTTTTATCCATTCAATAAAATACTCGAGTAAGGTGAAGCTATTATACGAGTCAAATACTTAACAGAAATAGAAACATTATTTCAGTACAGCATCCAGAGAGAAAGCCTAACAGAAGTAATTTCAAAGCACATATAACTGATACGGCAAATTATATTCAACACTGTTCTCTCTTCTGCTCATAGTCCCTTAAGACATGAACATCAACAAGGAATACTGATGTCAAGCTTTTTATAGTCTTAGAGAACCTTTCAGAATTCAACATGCAGGTTTAAAGCAACAAATGTGTATGTCCATTATGACCTCTTTCAACAGTCTAACCAATGTTGTGCATGCAATATATTTGCGCATGTAAACTTGTTCTGTTTCATGTGAAATCCACACATACCTGCCAGTTCCTTAATTACTTCTTCCCTACTCATATGGCTGTTATTACGAGCTTTGTAAACAATCTGAAAAGTACCCTTGTTAGGGGCTTTAAACCAAGGCTCAAAAAACGTTTCTGTGTATTTTTTCATATCTTCCATAAAAGCCTTGCAAGTTCCAGAGATAGGCAGCATGCGCAGAATGACTCTTGTTTTCTTCTTTTTAGTGGTGTGCATGTCCTTTAGTATATGGTGCACCAGGTTCTCAGGTTCTACAAGAAAAACAGTTGGTATGAGCAACAAATTAAAGGCATTAGCTCTCCTCTTCCCCTTCTAAATAATAAGCTGGGAACTTGGCAGCACTGCTGTCAGCCTCAAATCCTTTTAAGTGAAGTGTTGTTATACTATACCAAAACTAGAGAATCAAAGATTGTTTTGTCAAAGCAGTTTCCTCTACCTTTAGCTTCTTCACTAACTAAATTCAGCAGCACGGCCAAAGGGAAGGGTATTTGTTTGATACACACGTGTTACTTGGAAGCCACTCTCTGTGACCTTTTTCTAACAGCGCTGAGAGCAGTTTGCATTACTCAGTACCAGCCGAAGTCCCACCTATGCCCTGGGTTCTGATGAAGACCACGTTGTTGGCACCACTCTCCACCGACTGGAACCGCCGCAGCTTCTGCTCCGTCGAGGCACGGATCTGGCCCACCTCCTTCTTCAGAGCCGCCTCGACATCATCCTCATCCTCCTCCCTGTCGCTTCCAGACAGCCTCTCCTCGTGATCTGAAAACTTCACACAGGCACCATTTGCTGGGGAGCGCCGAGCAGCAGTGCCCGGCTCACAGCCCGCGCTGGGCCCGGGACACGGGGCACGGGCCGGGGCTGCGAGGGGGCTGGCCTGCAGAGCCGGGGCACTGCGGGTGGCGCACACACGGGGATCCTTTCCACACACACACACACACACACGGGGATCCTTACACACACACGGGGATCCTTCCACACACACACACACACACACGGGGATCCTTTCCACACACACGGGGATCCTTTCCACACACACACACGGGGATCCTTACACACACACGGGGATCCTTTCCACACACACACACACACACGGGGATCCTTACACACACACACACGGGGATCCTTTCCACACACACACACGGGGATCCTTCCACACACACGGGGATCCTTCCACACACACACACACACACGGGGATCCTTTCCACACACACGGGGATCCTTTCCACACACACACACGGGGATCCTTTCCATACACACACACGGGGATCCTTCCACACACACACACACACGGGGATCCTTACACACACAACACACACGGGGATCCTTCCACACACACACACACACACACACACGGGGATCCTTACACACACACACACACACACACACACGGGGATCCTTTCCACACACACACACGGGGATCCTTTCCATACACACACACACACACGGGGATCCTTACACACACACACACGGGGATCCTTTCCACACACACACACGGGGATCCTTTCCATACACACACCACACACGGGGATCCTTTCCACACACACACACGGGGATCCTTTCCACACACACACACGGGGATCCTTACACACACACACACACACACACACACGGGGATCCTTTCCACACACACACACGGGGATCCTTCCACACACACACACGGGGATCCTTTCCACACACACACACACACACACACACGGGGATCCTTCCACACACACACACGGGGATCCTTTCCATACACACACACGGGGATCCTTTCCATACACACACACACACACGGGGATCCTTTCCATACACACACACACACACGGGATCCTTTCCATACACACACACGGGGATCCTTTCCACACACACACACGGGGATCCTTTCCATACACACACACACACACGGGGATCCTTTCCACACACACGGGGATCCTTTACACACACACACACGGGGATCCTTTCCACACACACACACGGGGATCCTTTACACACACACATACGGGGATCCTTTCCACACGCACACACACGGGGATCCTTTCCACACGCACACACACGGGGATCCTTTCCACACACACAGCGCTCCTTGCACACACACGCGGCGGGAGCCGAGCCCTGGGGGTGCCGCTCCCTGGCCCCGAGCGCCCGCCGGCGCCGCCGCACGCACCTGCTCGGGCCCGTAGAGCAGGTCCCCGTACTCGCCGAGCAGGCTGTAGGCCTCCCCCACGCACTTGCGCTCGTTCATGTTGCAGGTGATGAGGATGCCGCGCATGCCGGCCTCCAGCTGCCGCCCGGCGCCGCGGGGCCGCTTGGCCCGGCCGGGCCCCGCCGCGAAGTGCCCCTTGGGCCGCCGCTTCCGCGCCGCCGGCTCGGCCGCGGCCATCGGGCAGCACGGCCAGCACCGCCGCGATGGCGTCAGCGCCGCGCCCGCCCCGCGCCCGCCCGGCACAGCGCCGCGCCTGGAGCGGCGGCCGCGGGCCCGGCAGCGACCCGCGGGCCCCGAGCCGCCGGGACAGAGCCCGACCCGCGGGCCCCGAGCCGCCGGGACAGAGCCCGACCCGCGGGCCCCGAGCCGCCGGGACAGAGCCCGACCCGCGGGCACCGAGCCGCCGGGACAGCGCCGCACGGCAGAGCCGGGATGGCGAGCGCTCTGCTGGAGCGCTCAGCCGCGGCCAGACTCGTAGCTCTTGATGCTTTGGCTTCCCTCGAGCTCCGGCTGCAGAGTTACCGGCCGTGTCAGTAATTCCGGAGCTGAGCGCAGAGGAGCACACGGACACCGGCTAGAGAGGAGCGAGCAGCCCTCGGCCCAGCTCTGCAACGCCGCGTCCGACACTGACCCGCGCCCTGCAGGGCCAGAGATGCATCGGCCACTTCCCTGTCCGACTGCGAGGGTGACGCTGGAGAGGGACCAGCTAAACCAGAAACTCTTTGAACAGGTAAATGGAGGCTTGGGAAAATAGCGAACACGCGCTAACAGAACAGTCGTGGCCCGTAATGTAGTCCCTAAAGGAAGGTGTCTGTGTGCATCCCGGTCCGTAAGAGCTGCCTCTCTCTGCTGTAACTCTTAAGCTTCTTGGACAATTCAGGGGGTAAGAATCGTTACAGGTTCTGATCTGTGGAAAAAACTGACCGAGGCAGTTGCTCCAAATCAAATACCAAAAAACCATTATTGGAAGCAAACAGCGCTAGAAGTGGAGAAAAAATTAAAGTACTTGCTGCTTTTTTGCAGGACTTTTTATAAAGCAAGACATTGCAGATTTACACAGTAATGTAAGGGAAGACATTACACACTATCCTTCTTAGTTTAGTTTTGAATACATTCTTACCTGATTCCCACCATTTGTCTGTCCCAGGGGCTACACTAGGAGCTAAAGCAGGCACTGATACAAATGAAATGGGAAACTCAGAGAGGCAAGAGCGCAACAGTAATGTATGACAAAGTATTTAATGAAATGTCAGTAACTTTTATTGTTACTTAAAGGATAAAAAACTCTGTAAGAGTTTAAGAGAATACTATTGTGTCAAAAATCACTTTTGATGTGTGACATCTTCTAAAGAGATTTTAAAATGTTTTAAAAGTTTCAAAAATTAAAAGCTGTAAGCATTACAAGTACATTTAGAAAAGAAGTGCAAATAAAACCTGTGCCATTCTAATCTTTAAGGACTGGACTAGTAAAGTATTTAAAATGTATGATAGAACAGAAATTTAAGTATTGTAGCAACAGCTGCTCATACTGTAATTTTAGCACTCAATAGTTTTATCTGTTCTCTCACACTTCATTAAGGAGTTACTTTATGATCTGCTGATATTTTTGTGCATTTGAGCAATTCCTTTCTATGTTAACCAATAACTGTCCTTTTTGTCTCATTCTGAGAATATACATCTGACATCATTTGACTGTCCTCATTACATGAAACTTAGAGAGTTTAGGATTCAGACAAAAAATTGTATCCATTTTCAGGTTCTCATAGAGGGTCTAAGACACAAATACTTTTTGCAAGAAGAATTTTCTGTATTATTAGAAACAGTTCCAGGAGAGGTCAAAGCATCTGCATTAAAGGTGAGACCATTTGATTTCTCTTTCTGAAGTGCACATTCCCACTTGAAGTATCCACAGCTTTTCTTATTACCACCTTGCTTGCCAACAGGACAACAGAAAAATGTTCTGCCATGATTTGGGCCAGCATTGGACACAGAGAGTTTTTTGGCTCTTCGGCCGCAGTTACACAGAGGAGGAGTTGATTTTCCATTCCTCACAGCTCTTACTGACTCATTCAAATTGACTGTGGAGTTCAGAACAGCAGGAGATACTTTGGGCAAATTTGAACTTCTCAAAGGTAAGGAGTGATCAAAAGAGGAAGTTTTCTCTTGATATATATGAAAAGACTGCTTTTTTGCTGGTGGGCATGTTCTTGGACTAGTTGGCTTTCTTTTAGGAGCCTCTAAAGGAGTAGAGTAGTTTCCAATTAATGCTGATTGCGCTGAAACAGCATTTCCCTTTGCAGATGGTAACTTAAAAGCTGAACATTTTGAAGTCTGCTTTTGTACTGTCCCTATATTATAGATTGTAGTATCAGGACTTTTGTAAACAACAGACCTCAGAGGTTCCATGGGTGCTACCCTTTCCTCCAATCTCTGATTATCTGAACTTGTCACAGCCAATTGTTTTGAAACAGCTTCTTCTTCAAACACTGTTAGACTATCCATACTTGAGTCATCCTTGAGCTGAACAGAGCTTGAATTTTGTTCATATTGAGATTCTGGTATCAAAGCAACATCTTCCCAGTCTGTCAGCAGAGACAAGCACTCAGAACTGGTGCTGATGTCGCCACTGGAGAGAGTAACTGAGGGGATGGTGGTGGAGATAAGCACCAGCCCTGGTTTCTGTATTGGGAGGCTGGGCCTGGCTGTTCTCAGAGGCTGCCCAGTGCTCAATCTCTGCCAGATGCCTCTTGATGCAGGACTGGGACATGGCTCTGGCAGACCCAGAGGAACAGGAAATCTGCCAGTAGATGCTGCTGAAGAGCTTTGGGATTGAGCATGGGATTTAGTCCTTGAGCTGCTGCTGGGTACCACATGGACATCTCCAGAGGGATCAGTGCGAGTGATCTGCTGTTCCCCAGTCTGTACAGTAGACTCTATCTTGTTTCCAGCAATACTGTTGTGTTTATTCTCAGCCAGAGATTTTGTTTCACAAGTTTCATCTCTAGATGTTTCAGGCCTGCTCTTACTTCCCAGTGGAGTCTTGTCAGTGACATTTACAGTCAGTGTTCTGGAAATTAAGCTACTCTTCTGATATGCCTAGGAAGTCCGTAAACAAAAGCAGATTTTGGAAAGTGAATACCCAGACATTTTGGGAATAGATGCACAAAATTAATAAGAGTATCAGCCTAAGGATGTTCTTTCCAAATCACACTCGAGATGCTGGGTTTATTATTAGAACAGCTCACCTTTCATCTGTATTCCAGGCTACAAAGCAAGTAGACAGGAAGATACACAGTAGCAACTAACCTTATCCAAAGATTTAGTAACTTTGAGCTCACATCCATCACAAATCAGCCTCCAAGCAAGACGAGCAGTATTCCGGGAATCATCCAACCCTTCAAAAGTATGGGTTTATTAATGTCTTCTTTTTAAACTGCTACTGGGGATAGTTCTTATTACAGGAAAAATGTCATCTAGGTAAGCCTTATATGAATGACAAGGAGTCACAGAACTGTGACACTTAGTCATCTAGTTCAAAAAAGGGAAATGGAAGTAGAAAATTCCAAATAATACTCTGTGCTGAAACAAATGAAGGATTATCCACAGAGCTGAATATCTATTCACAATTTCAAATATCCTTGCTCTTTTTATTAATCAAGTAAAAAAAATCATACTGTGCTAGAATTCTCTCACATTATCATGATATCCAAACCTATCAGGTAAAATCAAGTTTCTTTATCTTCCTTCCACCTCTTTTCTTTTGCACCCTAGAAATTCATAAATTGATCTTGTAAACATACACTCAGTAGCAGTAGAAGAGATTTCAGAAATGAAGTATGAGGTTAGAAATATCAAACTGATCTCAGAGCACTTTGCCTTTCTTGTTTTGGTGGTCTGCTGGACAGAACATAGCATAACCTGAAACAGTAGTTACTACTCAGCATAATGACTAGCTATTAACTAGCTGCTCTAGGTTAACTTAGCTAGCTAAAACCTAATAGTACTATTTAGCTGTATAAGATACTTATATATATATTAAAATGAGGATGGATCATCATGCTTACCAGAATGTTCCCGTCCTTCAAAAGCTATCCCCAAATCTTGCAAAGCTCCATTGAGCCCTTTAGGCTTCCTGTTATAGAAGGCCTAAGGAAAGAAATGCAGGTGCTTAACATGAAGCATTTCAATATCTTTCCCTAGTGAAGCAAAGCCATTTCAGAAATATCCCCTTACAAATAATAAATCTCACAAGGCAATTAAGGAAGTTGGGTATCTGCATTTTCCAGTGAGGATAAGACCATAAGTGACTTACCCTGTTAGAAATCAGAATGGAAAGAACCATGAATCCCTTCTCTCAGTCTTAAGCAAATCCATTCTGCCTGAGCTCTGGAATCATTTGTCTGCACTCTATGGCTTACAATGATGAAAGTCTTAACAGACCATACTTTAAGAATACAACTATGAATAATACCTTAAGATGCAATCAAAGGCATGGGCATGAATATATTTGGCATAGATATGGATTTTTTTGTAAGTGAAAAAAGTGAGTATTACTACTTGCTCCTGATATAAGTACCTGATTTGATCACTAGAAAGGGGGAATATTCACAGTGTTTATCTTTAGAGACCTAATTCTTCTGCTTACCTGTAAGGTACCTCTAAGTACCTCTAAACAGATTATAATGATGACTTCCTACACAGCAATATAAGGCAGCAATAAGAGCACATACACCAAAAAAGATAGGAAGCAAGGAGAGAAAAACATGTCAGGAAAGGAAGAGCAGCTCATAAATTCTTATAATTATCATTCTTTTATCAAAGAACAATCTTTTCCTAGCATTAAGATTTCTCTTCAAATTCACACAGTTCTAAGGCAGTGGTTGTTGAGCAGTAACAACACAAAATAAAACCAGGTTCCTCTGGTCACTGGGACATACAGCATTGCCTTGTAAGCCCAGGTACAGTCAGCCTTTGAGTTGAGTGTGGGTAGAAATGTTTCAGTCTGTCAATCTCCTCACCCTGTACGTCACTTTGAGATCAATCCAGGAATTCAGAATGTCGGGTTTGCGCAGCTGCTTCCTTTTACACTCGTAGTGCAAACACACACCTAGGTCCCAGTCTGTGCAGGGAAAACCACAGTCAATCCACCACTACAGAACTGGCCTAAAATCCACATAATGTGGCCTGTGAATCCCTTTATGTGGCCTAAAGATCTACATAAAGGGACACAACACCAACACACTGTCGGCATCCTGTGCTGCTGGACAGGAGGCACAGGCTGTGAAGTATTTGTCCATAGGAAACACTGGGGTTGCTGCAACAGACACTAGAAGAAGCAAATCCCCGTTAGTAAGTAACTTGAGACAGTTAAAGATTTCAAAGACATCATTAATTCATTTAGACACACTAAGAATGGTCATACAGTGCACTAAAGCAGAAAAAGTAAGTGTCAGAACCCGGAGTCAAAGTTGCAGCAAACACATAAGGATTCCATGGATTTCGTGTTTTCAGTCTTATCCTAATATTCCACATTTTTAATACCTAAAACCAGGATTTTGATTGACTAGAAGTGAAGACACAATCTCACTAGTGCCACCTAATGTTATTACTGTGCAGAAAAAGCAAATGAGTATGTTACTTACCTGTCCAAGTAACAAAGGCACATGCTTTTGTTTCTGAATTACTCTGACTATCTGTACTGAATGTAATTTTCTTCTCCTTTTGTATCTTTTGAATCCATTTCAAAAACTGTGATAAGCAAACGTTGAGAGGCACCCCTTCATCAACTTGATTCTTCAAGGAACAGAACAAGAAGCATGTATGTGTTAGAATGCACTGAAATTCAATTGAGGTTTATTTCTTTTTAGCCCCTTAAAGGACTCTTTAAATACAACATTAAGCAGCAATTATACAATGTTAAGTCACAACTATACCTGTGTTATGCCTGTTAGTTCTGTACAGAAATCAGAGAGAATAGGATGCTCCTGGGGCTGGACATACATGTGGAATTCAGATTCAATTGCTCCTGTTGAGGTGTTTAACAGGACTGCTGGAAATTCAACTGCAACACAGAAGGAGAAGAAGAAACAAAACAAACAAAACAGAACCAAAACACAAAGCCATAAAGATTAAAACTGTTCACAGGAATGATGCCATTTTTATATGGGTCCCTGCCAACTCAGCATATTCCATGATTCTATTATTATTACTCCATATAAACATAGAGTTCAGGCAAGATGCTGATAAGGCCAGGATTGTGGGCTTGATCCCTGTGCGGATCTTTTGCTTAAGAGCTGGGCTCAATGATCCTTGTCGGTTTCTTCCAGTTCAGAATATTCTGTGATTTGTATATATATGTATGCATATACACACATATACATACACACATTTATATTATTTTTATATCTATTATTCCATTACACTGGGGCTGAAACGCCAGGGTTTAAAAGGAACGTGCTACAAGGAAAACACATAACGACGACACGTGGTTGAAAGCCGGCTCGGTGCACTCACTGATCTCGGGCCCGCGCCGCCCGCCGTCCCCCCAGCACGTGGCCTCGAAGTCCAGGACGATCAGGAAGGCGAAGCGCTGCCCCGCGGCCGCCCGCGCCCCGCTCCGCGCCCCGCTCCGCGCACTGCTCCGCGCCAGCCCCAGCCGCCTGCGGACACCGACCGCGCTCAGGGGCCGCCCGCCGCCGCTGCGGACACCGCGCCCGGACACCGCCACCGCCGCTGCGGGCCCACCGCGCCCGGACACCGCCACCGCGCCCGGACACCGCCACCGCGCCCGGACACCGCCACCGCGCCCTGGGCCCCGGGCCCGCACCTGGCCAGGCGCTTGGTGGCCATAGCCGCCCCGCGCCGCCTCAGCCGCGGCCGCCGTTTCAAAGCTCCCGCGGGCCCGCCCCCATCGCGCTCTCGGCGCTCGGCTGCTCCGGGCGCGGCTCCCGAGAGGCCCCGGGAGCGGGGCCGCCGTGCGGGGCCGCCGTGCGGGCCATGGCGAAGGGGCTGTGCCTCAACGGGCGCAAGCGGCCCGGCGAGGCCGCGGCGGGGCCGCGGGCGGCGCGGAAGAGGCGGAAGGCAGATGGCGGCGGCCCGGGCCCGGGCCCCGAGGTAAGAGCAGAGCGCCCGGCGCCGTGAGGAGCGCGGGCGGGCCGCGTGTTCCCTACGGCCGCCTCTCGGCGGGCTTGCTGCGTCCCACGCTGGGGCCGGGAGCTCAGCAAAGCCGTGTACGCCGGTAGTGTACCGGGAGGGTCGGGTGCAGGCAGCGCCTACAGATAGCATCATAGAATGTCCTGAGTTGATCCAGGGCTCATCGAGTCCAACTCCTGGTCCTGCACGGGACACCCAGCAATCCCACCATGTGCCTGAGAGCATTGCCGAAACGCTTCTCGAAGCTTGGCAGGTTTGGGGCTCTGACCACTGCCCTGGGGAGCCTCTTATGGCTTGGATTCTGCTCCAAGACATGTGGCAAACGACTCATTTGGAGTGCTCAGCATTACATTTAAAGAATTTTGTTTAAAAAAGAGATACATTCTCCAATATAATCTTCTCGCAAACACAGCAGATGTCGAAAGGAGCGTTGTGTGTGCTCAGTGTACCATCCCTGGAGGATGCCGAGCAGCCCCGCGGTTACACCTCACCCCGGGCACGCCGGGTGGAACGGGAGCCGGCGTGCCCAGCCCGTAGAGCAGTCCTGTTTGTACCGGGCACAGACAAATCCCTGTGGCTGCCGCTGCCCTCTCCTCGCTAAATCAAAACCTTGCTCTGTGTGGGGGTTTTTTTGCAGAGCTTTAATTAGGCCGTATTGAAAACAACGGTGTCATTACTTGTCTGACTTAGCAGGAGAGATGAGGCACTAGCATCTACGCCAGCCTGTGCTGTTATGGCCAGATGATTCTTAACCACTGGAACCACGAAAGTTGTCACCTTTCTTTAACTTCCTTACCCAATGACAAATGTCTTGAAGAGCACACCAGCTTAGTTCCCTGTGGGCAGGCTCTGTCCAAATTACTGAGCACACGGCTTATTAATGTGCAGGGGAAAAGAACCTCCAGTGGTTGTTCATGCTGTGAGGTTTCACATTCTCTTGTGTTACGTGGTGTTTTTCCCCAGTACCTTGATGTCTTCTCATCACCTATTAAAAGAATATCTTTAAAATTTTTACAGGAGTTCTTTGGAACAGGCCATCTGGTCAGTGGAGGTTACCAAAATGCAGCATTTACTTGATAATTAGCCTTTAGAAGAATTTGTGCATTTA
Organism: Sitta carolinensis; assembly: GCA_032173965.1. Taxonomy (NCBI): domain Eukaryota; kingdom Metazoa; phylum Chordata; class Aves; order Passeriformes; family Sittidae; genus Sitta; species Sitta carolinensis. The sequence continues at coordinate 15,637,492 of CM063295.1, read as the reverse complement.
GGTTTAAAGAACTGCTGTGTAGAACTGTGTGGCACAGTCGCCACCTCATCTCCTCAGTGCTTTCTTTCTGCAGCTTCCTTAGATTTTACTGAAGCATTTTTCCCTGCAGGGGTCAGCAAACCCTTCTGGCAGAGCAGATCCCACATTGTAGATAGAGAAAAACCTCACATAAAGTGAGTGGCTACATGTAACACTTGTACAAATGGTTAAAGCTCTACAGCAGCAAGTGGGGGAAAGGGTTGAGAGACCAGGATATTGCGTTTGCATATCAGTTGTCTCATTACTGCATACACCTGCTTATGTTAATCTTTATTAAATAAATCTTTGAAGTTAGAGTACCTGGGTTACTGAAATGTTGAGTAATTTAATATTGAAGTTGAATCTGAAAGGAACCTTTTTCCCATAAGGAGTGTAAGAGTTACTTTAAATGTAGCAGATTGTATCCACATAGTTTCTTTTTCCTTCTTTTTTTATGGAGTGGTGTGATTACATGAAACCTCTCTTTACCATCATTTCCCTTTCCACAGGAAAATTCCTGTCGTTTGTCAGCAGCTCTGCTTGGCGAGGACTCCGAAATCAGCGAGGGCCAGCTGTATGAGCTGCTGAGATATGCAGCTCTGGGGAAATGCCACAAGGCAGCACAGCCCAGGTACAGGCACAGCTGCAATCAGCCCGGGCTCCTGCTCTCCCCTGGGTGAAAACTTTCCTGAGGGAATGTTGGCCATGCTGGGTTTGAACACTCACCATGGAGTTGCCATAATGGCAGCCTGGATTGTGCAGATACAGGTGTTGTTAGACTTGGCCAGGAAGCAGAATTCCTCTTCTGGCAGAAATCCTACCATTCCATAGTTTTGTTTCGTGCAGTTTTGAAAAACTAAATGACTGCTGTGGAACTGAAGGAGCTTCACACACTGAGAAAAAAAATACCCTGTTAAAATATTAACATAAATATTAATGCATTTCATGATAGATATAATCAAAACAGAGTGTTCTAGAGCATTTTAGAAAAAAAATTTAGTTACTTCTCCCTTTCTCTGGTCCAGTTCTTAGTACTGGTAGGGAAAGGCTGAGGAGGGTTTATGAAGTTGAATGGCAAAAATGAAATGAATCTTCAAATGAAAGTCAAAGCAGAAAATACCCCACTTTGGATTTTAATAGCAAACAGAAAATTATTTTGTGAAACTTCTTTTGATGCATTAATTCATCAGACTGTATCACTACAGTTGAAATTGCTGGTATATTCATATTCTGATGCATATGAATGAGGTATACATGTCTTGAAATGGTATGCAGCAGAAATTTGCAATAAGCTTTCTCTATCTCCTGTATTCTGTTGCTTCCAGGAATATGTGGCTGTTTGAGATAAGCTATAAAGTCTCTTCTTATTGAAGTCATTTGGCACTGCCATTTACTGACTTAAAAACTGGGCTGGTTCCAACTTTTTTTTTTTTTTTTTTTTAATGAGTGCTTGATAATTGTTTTACTTTGATTTTTATATTTGTTTTGTTAGTTTTTTATTTAATTATTGCTCTTTTTCAACTGCAGCTGGTGCCATATTTATCACCAAAGCCACCTGGCTGGGGTTGTGGTTGTTGTTCTACACGAAATGAGCCAACTCCATTTCTACAGATTCTATTTACAGTTCAAACACCTCAGGAAAGTGTTCCGGCATGTAAGTCCCCAGACTGCATTGGTGTCTTCTAAACTTCTTCCTGTCCTGAAACCTCATCCCAGGGATAATGCCTACAGTGCAGTTACTGTCTTTTCCAAGGATGTGCCATCCCTGACAGCAAGGGAGAGGATCTGTTTGCAGCAGTTGGCAGCTCAGAACAAAGGGCAGGGCTTTGATATTAGGAACAGGATTTCAAGACATATGTCTTTGAAGCCTTACCAGGTGAACAGTTGACTGATGTTTCACTCCTCTGACTGTTATGTATCCTGCACCTACAGGATGCCAATTAGATTATAAATATCTTGGAATAATTCCAATAACTTGGAATTTACTCTGAGTGAGGAGACTCTCAATAGAGTTATGCTAGTCCCACTGGTTAAAAAATACCACTTTTATTATTTGCACTTTATGTCAAGTTTCTCCCATTTCCCAAAAAGATTATTAAAATAATTATTTTAATTTTCTGACTTACAAGCAACATTTTTGAAGGAAGATAGAAAGAAAGAACTTGAACTCAAGCTTCTAGAGAGTTCTTCCTGAACTGCAGAAAATGTAAATCACGACTTAACTGGAAAGACTGGAACTGGCTTTAGTTTCTATCAAAGAAAGTCTTGAGATTTGCCTTCTTGATCTTATCAGTCAAGGCAAATCTGTCCTGTACTACAAAGAATCCAGTATCATCCCTCATTGGAACAGGTTTGGTTTGCGTTGGGTTTTTCTACTTGGTAAAACACCAAATGTATTTCCACTATTTCTTTATCCATCCTCCTCTGAATTTGGCTGGTTTGGGGATCAATAAACCCCTCATTTTCTTCTTATTTCTGCCTGTCTTTCAAAGTCACTAACACATTTTCACATTTTATTTTTTCAGAGATTCACATTAGCACCTTCTGCTGACTTCCCAGTCAGCCTTTATGGAGAAGGAACAAACCTGAAACCTCAAAACACTCCACAAGGTATTTTGTTTGGGTTTGCATTGTCTCTTTCAAAGCAGTGACTCACTTTGAACAGAAATTTATGACTTTGCATCCTCTGCAATGCCAGTGTGCAGCCATGGTAAACTTGTTCAGAAAGGAATGCATACAATGGCTTAAACCATGAGACTTCTTACCCTGACTAGTTCAGAAACTCGTGATGGGCTGATTATGAAGGTGTAAGCAAAACGAGAGAAAGTTTTTAACATATTTAATCCCAATCCCTGCTTTACTACCCTTTTGTGACTATTTTATTCTAAGATGTAGCTAAACAAGAGATAGAGCTATAAATGAGCTAAGAGGACTGCGTGTCTTTCTTCTCTGACTCTCTCTCTCCAGTCTGCTGTTCCAGATAGTAATCTGGAATGGTGCAGCCTCTAAGTGTTGATCTGATGCAGAAACTGAGCTTGACAGATGCTTCTGTATTTTACAGGCTTGACTTCCACCAGCAGTGAATGCATAACTAAAAGCTCAGACTTGCAGTGTGATCCCATCATTCGGAGATATGGAGGAAAAAAACAAGGCCTTACAAGCTATACTCTAAGTTTAGAAGAGCAGAAAGAAAATGACTATCCCATAGAAGGTCAGTTTTTGAGGGAGGGCTGTTTAGTTGTTTTGTTGTGTTGGGGATTGCTTTTAATTTTGACAGCTTAGTGATAAATTTTGTCATAAGAGTTGTAGAAGAAAGGTCTTTTTCTTATTCCTGGGTGTGTTTTTCCTCCAGGTTCCCCTGGATGCAAGGGCTACATCTCCACAGAGTGTGATCAGCAGAGGACAGACAGCAGCCCCCTCTTCGGTCTGGATTGTGAAATGGTAAAAAGCAGTGTGTGTGGCCTTACAAAATGGAGTCAGACATGCAGCTCTTACCAGCTGCTCCCAAATGAGCCAAGCACTCTGTGTATTTGTGAAACCACTTTTGATATCTTAATATCTGCTGCCAGTCCCTTGCTTGATGGTCCCAATCCTAATGCAGCCATGGGAGAGGCCCCAGCAGTAGTTCTGGCAACGAGAGAAATAATATTCTGAGCAGAGAGCTCAGTTCTGTTGGCTCCCAGAGTAGCAGCTGGATCTGCCAGGCCTGTCAGCAATGCTGCAATAGCCCATGAGACTGCTGTGGAATTCCTCCTCAGCTCCCTCCAAGGTTTGGGAAAAGAAAGATACTTCCCTGTCACAAATCTTTCCTTTAGCTGTCACAGTTCCTCTGGCAGGTGCTGTGGTGAGGAGTCATCCTTTAGAGCAGTTTTAGTCTTGCAGAGATGTCTGCTTGGCATCAGCATTGAGTAACTATTGATACAACTTGGGCTCTGCCTTTAAATTGTTTAAAGTCTCTGGGGCTGGTGCTGTCAGTGGCACTTGTGCAGTGCAGAGCACAGATTGATTCTGAGAAATCAGCACTTCTTTACAATGTTCTTCTGTGCTGTGCTTGCCTGTGTGTTTGCTGTGCTTACAGTGCACATTTAACAATTAAAATGCAGCACAACAGAGTATAAACCCACCAGTTGTGAGTGGTAGATCTCTAAGTCAAGGAACTCCTTTGTGTTGATGCTGCTGCAGCCAAAGCAGATGTAAGCTGAGGGTTTGAGTGGCACCATGGTGCTGATTCAACCACTGCCTCTGCTTCTTCCTGACAGTGCCTGACTGCAAAAGGGAACGAAGTCACCCGTGTGTCTTTGGTGGATGCCCAGGGCCAGTGCCTCCTGAATGAACTGGTCAAACCTGAGAGCAGAGTGCTGAACTACCGCACCAGGTCACTGGCACAAACCTTCTCTTATCTCTCTGTCTTTCAAAGCAGCAGACCTTGTACACACCTTTAGGCTGGGGCTCAGGATTATAACAAAAGGAGGCAAAATTCAAGGCTTATCTTCTTCAAAACTTCACCTGGCTTTATCCAGGAGGTGATGTCCCAGTCCCCTCAGATTACTTGGAAGCATCTCCTTCCACCATCAGACTTGCAGTGTTCCCTTACCTGGGCTATCTGATGCCAACTGTATAACTAAAGAATACCTGGAAGAAATAAACTTTTGAAACAGATGTGGTAGCACTCTTAGCAGCCTAGCTGCAGTATATCCTCTGATGCTGAAACAGAAAGCAGTAAATATCACAGTAAATATCTGTGATTACCTGCACCGAGTTCATACTTTACAGGACATGCTCGTAATATTTTCCAGCACACACTGTTGCTAACGTGTTGCTTTTAACTCACCCAATTTTTATTTTGAAGATTCTCAGGAGTCACAAAGAAAATGCTTCTTCCAGTGAAGACAAGACTGTCTGACATCCAAATGAGGCTAAAAAAAATGCTCCCCCATGATGCAGTATTGGTGGGTCATTCTTTGAATTCTGATCTTCAGGCTTTGAAAGTGAGTATGTTTTTAAGAACGTTTTTCCCCACCCTGTGTTACTCATTTCACACCTGAAAACTCTTTCCAATTGCTCTTTTTATTAGTGAACACTTGCTGACTGCTTTTTATTATGAATTGCCCTATGTCTATACAGATTTAAAAGTCAAGAACTCTCCTTATATCTATAAAATTTTCAAGGGGCTGTTCAGAACCCAAAAGAGAGAAGTCTGTCCAGACACAGATACTGTTGCAACTGCAGCTTTGCCCCTCTGCTCAGCCAGATGCTTCTGATAGCTCTGTTATGGGGGGAACTGAAGTCCTTTCTGTGGGTAATTTAACCAGTCTAAAATGCTTGAATAAAAATTAGTCTTTCTAACCCAATTTGGATCTTCCCACTAGAGTGGGAAGTAGAAAGGAGAGTTGGACTTGTTTCATTATTCCTTTTGCTCTCTTGTGGATCTGTCGGGGAGAAACTGGCAACTGAAATTAAAAGGCAGAGGCACAGAAAATTGTAGACTTACTGTCCAGTTCTGTGTGCCTGCTGCTCTTCAACTAAACTGGTGATGATTTTTCTCCTCCAGATGATCCACCCCAGTGTCATCGATACTTCACTGCTTTTCGCCAGAAATGAAGGTCGAAGATTTAAGCTAAAATTTCTAGCCAAAGCTGTTTTAGGGTAAGACTATTACTGTACTGTCATGGGAAAGATTAGAAACCATCGTGGTGGGTCATAGGGTCTTCCTCTGCCACCAATAGTATCAGAATTATTATTTTGTTACTAAGATTCAAAAGAAAGGAGCACGTTGTGCAGGTAAGACATGGTAAAAATGAATTTACTGGCTGCTCGAAACATCGGGCAGCATAATAAATGGGTTTGTCTTTGAGCAAGCAGGAATGCTGTGACCCAACCAGATTTGAGTCCCAGCAAAACTTGCCTTCCTGCAGGGCCCTAGGGTTGTATTGAATTGTAGAACAACAGAGGCACTCTGGCTCACACAGACATGAGCTGTTTCAGTTGGCAAAAATGAAAGGTTAATGCATGAAAGTCTGATTTACTGATTTAAATCATATTTCTAAGTGTATCACTGGATACTGTCTTAGTGAGATAGCTCTCCCCATGCTCACAGTGAATGGTAGTCCTCTGCAGTGCCAATCTTCACTGAACTGGAGGTTGCTTTCCTCTCTGTGTGCAAATTGTGAGTTAGGCCACTGGTCACAGAAGAAGTAAAATTTAAAAATAGTCATGCATCAGAGTAGCAAGTATTTGCACTGCTTCTGTCAAATTTTCCCTGTACTTGGCACTGGTGAGGTCACACCCCAAGTGCTGTGTCCAGTCCTGGGCCCTCAGCTCAGGAAGGACATGGAGAGGCTGGAGTGCATCCAGAGGAACCACCAAGGCTGGAGAGGGCTGGGACACAAACCCTGTGAGGAACGGCTGAGGGAGCTGGGGGGGTTCAGACTGCAGAAAAGGAGACTCAGGGGTGCCCTTATCACACCCTACCATTCCCAGAAAGGTGGCTGTGGTCAGGTAGGGCTTGGACTCTTTCACCAGCAGCACTGACAGAACTTGAGGGCACAGTCTCAAGCTGCACCAAGGGAAATACAGGTTGGATATTAGGAAAAGTTTTTTATGGAAAGAGTGATAAAGTACTGGAATTGTCTGCCCAGGGAGGTGGTGGAGTCACCAGCACCTTTTGAAGGGGTCTTCCAACCCAGTGACTCTGTAAATTACAAAATTTAATTTTGCTGAACATTGCAAAAACATTTCTTGAAGTAACTTTTGGGAATATTTCACAAGAATGCTGCTGCACTGAACTGAAATCCTTTTTGGAGAGGGGAAAGCTCTTTTGCCCATAAAGGACCCAGTTTAGAAAAGACGTGAGGTTGGTCAGTGTAGAAAAACAGATAACCTGCCTATACACCTAATTTTGATGCCCTAGGAAGGAGATTCAGTGTGAACAGAAGCTTGGGCATGATCCTACAGAAGATGCTAGAGCTGCACTGGAATTAGCTCAATTCTTCATTGAGCAAGGACCAACAAAGGTATATCTAATTAAGATTTCTGTCCTAAAATATAGAACATAACGTTGTGCTTTCAAAGAAAAAAATCCACTCCTGCCCATCCTCCTGTTGAATTAAAAGAGAAAATGGAGCTGTGATAGAGGCCCCTGTTTTGACAGCATGTCACTTCAGCCTATATGACCTCAGTAACCTGGGTGCTACCAGTGCCCAGCACTCACTGACATCAGCCAGCATTGCTGCTGGTCCTGAACAGGGGCACTGGCTAAAGCAGCACTGACTTCCAGCCTGCAGGAAGGCCTGTAATGGTTCTAGATGAAAGAAGAGAGTGACCTGTGTGTTGTGGTTGTGATTCAGCTGTTTTTATGAGTCCCTTGTGTTGTTGATTTCTGAGAGAACTTTTTTGGAGATGATCGCCTGTTGATGCTGTGCATGCTGCATGCTCGAAAATGACAACAGAAAATAATAAGGCAAGAAATTAATGCCCAGGTTTCTTCACTGCTGGAGTGTGCCTACATGACTCACAGGGAAAGCACAGGCTTTTTGGTCAGCTACAATTAGCTGATGAGATGAAAGCCAGCTAATAATCTTCTTCCTTCCCCAAGGCAGCAGAGCTAAACTTGGAGATGCTTCTGACAGCTGAAAAACTGGCTGAGGTCTCACAGAAGAAAGCTGCGCTACAGCCACAAGGATGTGGGTTCCAGGGACAGCTGAATAAGCCTCCACCATTATCCAAACCATGGTAATAAGATTCTCAAATATGTGTGTTTTTCCTTCTGTTGAATCCTCAGTAAAATCAAACAAGTGCCCTATGTTTTTCAGAAGCAATCAGCTCTTCAGACAGACACAAATAATTGCAGCATAGTGCTGAAAAACTTTCAGCAGTTTCATCTTAAATTTCACAGAGTATTTCCCAGGCTTCTTTTGATATTGTGGACAAAAATATTCTTTTAAATTTCTTAAATGAATTGTAATTCTCTGACAAGCATTTCTTGAAAAGTTTTATTCCCCATATTGAAAAGTATTGTGATTCACAGTGTACTTGTTTCTGCTAGTTTTTTAGATTGTCTGCAGGTGACTGGCCAAAAGCCCCTCCTCTTGGGCAGACAGGGATTAGACTCTTCTGGCCTGTGTCAGAGTAACCTGAGCACTTCAAACAAACAGGTGAATGGACTTAGAGTGGGTTGGTCTAAGCATCAAAATAGTTCAAAGTTGTTCTTGTTCTGGGAGTGGGTAGATGAGTCCAATTTTAAAAGCTGATTGACAGTACTGTTAGCAATAGTGTTAATACCAGGTTAGCTAAATCCATTTGAGCATTTCAGAAATGAGCTTTGATTCTCTGCATCCTCTCATGACTCACCAAAGAAGAATTTCTGCCTGAGGGCTTTCTTGGACAATAATGAAAATTAAAGTTGGGAATTCAATTCAATAGCCTTGTTTTGGATCCTCTGCTGTACAATTGCCTTGTACCTCTTTGAGCCTTGTGTGTGCTCTTGTTCCTCCAGATTCTTCAGAGAGCCTTGGAAGATGTTCCCCTGTCCAAATTCAGCATCATTCAGTTCAGTTTGGGTCCAGAATACCTTGCATCTCACCTTCATGCTGGACTTTATGAAAAGGTATTATTTTTTGTGTGGGAATAGTGTTCATGCTGAGCTTGTAGAGAGATGTGATTTATCAGGAGGCACTGAGTAGTTAGTTCCTTTGCTTTGTGAAGTGCCTTCTCTAATCTGTGTTCCAACAGGTGAGAAGCAAGCTGACTGACATGCTGACGATTTACGCAGGTCCTTTTGAAGAAAACTTTTCCATGAAGTGTGTGAAGAAGGAATTTGGGAGGTGTGGACCAATCCAGTCCCTTACAGTGGTAACTGAAACATTCCAGGTGAGGAGCACTCAAAGGTTGCTGACAGGCCTGGAAGGTCTGAGTAAGCTCTTGGAAAGATGTGGATTAAAACCAAAGAAACACAAGTTACTCCGTTTGGAGTCTTTTTGTGGTGGTTTAGTCATCAACTACAATCATTCAGGATACCTAAAAAGCTGCTCCACACAATGACAAGAACAAGTGCAGCTCATGTGCTGCTCAGAGGTCTTTGAGTGCTGGGGAAGCTGATGTGATTTTTGTCCTTCTACAAAGAACTATGTTAAGGCCTTTAATAGCCAAAGGAGAAAAAAAATGTTAGTATTAATTTAAGAGTTAAATGAAGGGGGCTTTAAACAGCTAGAGTATGTGAGAGTTACATATTTTACCCCCAAACTTTTTTGTATTCTAGTTTTAAAAGAAAGTACAACTTATTGAGACCTGACTTTTTAAAAGGGAGGGCTAATGTGTCTCATTGACAAACCTGAAGTATATTACCCTTCTATTTCAAGCCATATGTCTGTATCCAATACGAAGTGCTGGAAGCTGCCCAGCTTGCTGTGGAAAGCCTGAATAGAGCTGAGGTAGCAGGATCCTCCATTAAGGTAAAGGAAAACAGCAAAAGTTACATTCAGCCCAGGCACAGCCTCCAATACTCTGAAGCATCACAGCAGCATGTCTGGCCAAATGCTGGCTGCTTGTGCTGTTACAATCTCCCTGTCCCTGCACAATTTAGAGCCACTGGCAGAAAGGAAGTGGCTAGACCCTCTTTTTTCCTTTCTGCCTGTCAGCAGAAGGGAGTTAGAAACATTCTGACCTCCAGCTGCAGCTTGAAAAGGCAGATCCAAGTAACAGGGCTATACAGAGTATGGCATTTTAGTTTTATAGTGTTTCTGCATTGCAAATATGATCTCCCTTAATCATGACTAAGTTGGCCTTCATTAGTCATATTTATTTCAAGTGATGGAAAATAACCTGTCTACTTTTGGTAATGGGAAAAAAATACTTTAAAATAGAAGCTCAGAGCACAGAGCAGAGTGGGCTGACATGCTTTTTATTCCTGCTGCACCCACCCCAGGTCCAGAGACCAGTCACTGCAGCAATGCTGGACTGCAATGTTCTGATTAAGGAATTAGAACTGGATGTAGAAAATGAAGGTGTGATTTATGTGGCCGGTCTAAAGAAGTCATTGACAGAGACAGACTTGCAAGAAGAATTCAGCCAGTTGAAAGACCTGGAAACACTGTTCCTGCCAAAGGATCTTCAGAGTGGAAAGCACAGGAACTGCTGTTTCCTCAGTAAGTAGCTTCACAGTCTGCACATTTCCTTCAAATAAGCTCATTCAGCAGCCCTTGGGACTTTGCACAGATACAGCAAAAGCTACTGATACCCAGGTAGGCTCAAAGGGATGGCATTTAAAATGCTTCAGTGAAAGCACATATTGTTTGGAAAAGCATTTTACACCTAAATATTTAAGAATATTTAAAAAAACCCCAAACATTTACTCAGAAGAATTCCAGGGTAGCTATTGGGCTCCAGTGCTTCCATGTGAGGGGTGGCTGCTGTGCAGCTTCACACAGACCAGTAATCACCTCTGAGAGGTGAGAACAGCTCAGTGAGTGCTGCTGCAGCCAACTGGCATTTCTAGTCTGATGTTTATCTGTAGCAAGATGAGGATCTGCTTGCTGCAGTGATTTGTTTCTCATCTCCCTCCTGCTCCACACCTTTACCCCTGCCTTGCAGGTGCTAAGGAGTGCAGCAACAGCACTGCCAAAGCATGTTCCCTTCTCTGCATTTCAGAATTCCAGAAAAGGCAGAGTGCTGTGGATGCCCTTGAAGCTATAAATGGATGGACCATGAAGGGTAGCGAGCTAAGAAGTAGGAATGCCCTTGCTCCTGGTCACCTCTGGAGGTGGATTTGGCAAATGAACCACAGCAATGGGAAACAAGGAAAACACATCTTCTATGAGCAAATGGAGCAGCTGTCTGACTCTGTGAGTATGAGGCTCTGCTGATGTTTGTTGCAGTTAGTGAGGAGGGACTGCCCTGCAGACCTGGAGTCGTAACTTTGAGCTGACTGAGGTCAGCTGCTTGTGACAGAAGGGTCTCCTTGTGCTGGAGCAAAGGAGCTGCCACGGAGCAGTTCCCATAGAGGAGTTTGAGATAATACCACACAGGAGAACGTTAGAACCAGCAGAGCTGCACAGGGCAGTGGGTGGTGCTGCCCAGGAACTGAAGCCTGGCCCTGGAGAGCTGACAGGGCACAGGCAGCACAGGAGTCACAGGGAGAGGTGAGTGGCTGTGTGGCAGCACAGGAAAGAAGAGCTCTCCTGGAGAGCCCTGGAGGTGCAGCTCTCATTTTGGCCGTGGTGCCATTCAAGCAGGGCCTGTGGTTCTCCTGCAGCTGGGACACTGCACTGCCAAGGGCCAGGCAGGAGCAGCATCACTGCTGCCTCACCTGTGCCAGCCCCCAGCTCAGCCTCCCCACACTCTTAGGAGTATTACTGCTGATGAATGGGGGACTGTAATGCTTCTATTCTCTTATGCAGGAGCAGGATCTAAGGAAAAATATGAAGAAGTTAGACCACTATATCGAAAAGCTTTATAGAAGCCTGCAGAGTAACACCCTGTGTGTTGTTCTCTTCCCTGGAGTGAACAGGTAACTTGCTACCTATTTTGCAAAGAACCAAGGAAAATACAGAGCCAAATATTTTTATCTTAATCTATTCAAAATTAAAGCTCTGCACAAGGAAAGCCCAAGAGAAAGGCTGGAGAAGCTGTTGTATTTAATCTGATTTTCATGTTGGGCCAATAAAACCTCAGCCCTAAGTTCTGCTCACAAAGCAGGCCTGATGTATCTGAGGGTCCCCAGTGTTGATTAATTGTGCAGATCTTAGTTCACCCACATTCCCCAGAGGATGTTCCATCCCCATTGACAATAAGGTAAGTTTTATATGCCCATGAGAGAATCAAGCAGAGTTTTCCACAGCAGGCAGGTTTTTGGGGGGGATTTGGTTTCTAAACCCACCCAATTGCTGCAGCCAAGGCCTCACCGACCGGTTGTTGTGTTGTGGTACCCACAGTGTGCTTCAGCCACAGCTGAGCAAAGAGGTGGTTCATGCCCTTATTCTCATGTGATGGATAAAAATGAGAAAACCCAAATTCGTTCACCGAGTCCTTCAGCTTTTGTAGGAAAGAGCAAGGCATGCATTCGAGTTTGGCTGCAGCCCTGCTACCGGGGGTACTTGCAGCTGCAGGGGCTTCCTGCATTTCAGCCCCTGGGCCTGAACTGTCACAGTCTCACTGTTTAATTATTAACCAAAAAGGTTCCATTTTTCCTAAGCAAAGCCCTGGTTACTGAGGACATACTTACCAGCCTTCTGTGCTCTCACTGTCACTGGTCAGCCTAATAAAGGTCACATCTACCTTTGTTTTTCTTCAGTGCCCCTCAGTAGAAGGGGCACTGTTCCTTGTGGAGACACGAGACATGCCCTGGAACAGAAGCAGAGCCAGAGCTGCTCAGCAGCATCTCTTCTGCCTGGGCAGCCACTCCAGGTTCTCCTCCCTTACTTGCAAGGCTTCCTGAGAAGAGCCATGGTGCTGTATAATCCTCTGCTCCAAACCGTGTCCCTAAAGGATGCATCCAAAACCAAGAGATGTTCAGGCTTAATGGCAGTGACAGCCATTTCAGCCAAGGGCAGTTTGTGGTGTGATTTGCTCTAATTGTTACTAATAACTTTAGGGGGAAAAAAAAATTATCATTTGTCATCTTCAGTAGAGCATAAGTTGTTTCTTCCCCTCACCCCACATTGTAGTTTGCAAACAGAGTAGCAGTTCCTGCCTTGCTGTTGTCCTTGAAAATCAGCCTTCTGATTTGTTTTAGTACAGTGGAGTCAGTTCTCACGAATTGTAAGATAAACAAGAATCATGTTTGCATTCCTTTGTAAAAGATCTCCCCTGATGGATTTCTGAAGTGACCAGTGAAGATGGAGAGGTGGGAACCTCTCTGTCCAATCTCTGATCACTGTCCACAAACTGAGAGGTACGAGGTCAACAATAAACTAGAATCTTCTTCTTCCTTTCTTCTTCTCTGCCTGAACCCCTGTTGTGTGTGTTGCTGTGTGTTTCTATCTGCATCACAGTACCATCTTCCCATCAGGGTCCTCCCTGCAGGTCCCTCTGAGCACAGCTCAGATTCAAGCAGTGCCTCACTCACCTGGCTGGGGGCACTTCAGTGTGTGTGGACCTTGGCTCAGCTGCTGCCTTCTTTGGGCCAAAGCTGCATCTCTTTTTACATTTCTGAGGACTCATTTGCCTCTCTACGCCCTGGATCACCTCAGTCAGGTACCCTGCACACTCAGCTGGCACCTCACGGGAAGGTTTGAGGCGAGGATGGCTGTGGGGTGCAGTCCACACCTTGTGTCCTTTGCAGCAGAGTCACTGGGCTCAGCACAGCCCAGGTTACTTTTCAAGGGTCATTTCCAACTATTCTTGCTTAGCACAATCTTCCATCACCCAGGGCTGGGAATCCCACCTCCAGAACAGGTGGATTCAGGAATCTGTATCCACAGGGAGCCTGTGGAAGCCCTCAGAGCTTGGCTCACACTCTCAGGCTGCTGAGTGAGTTGGATGGGAGCTCCATCTCAGGCTGGGAAGAGATTTCTTGCCAAGTGTGATGTTCCTATATTACTGTTTCCCTGAGGACCAACACTTCAGAGGAGGCTTCTTGATTAAAAAGGATGCCAAGTAATTGTGGGGTAGGAAAAGAATTAATTTTTCAATGGGCTGACCTGGGAGGTTGCAGGCCTCTTACTGGCAGCCCTGCAGAGTTATGTGCATGAAGGCTGACCTGAGCAGAACTAACACAACTCTTATTGTGTTTGCAGCACACAGGGATCACAATCCGGCCTTGGTCTGATGGGAATAAAAGATGATGAAGGGAGGAGTACTTGCTAAACTGCCAAGTTTTTAAGCAAATTCTTTTGTTAAGGTATTTTTAATTACTTTAAATATTGATGTCTTTGTAAAGATCTCTTACCGTAACAACAATGGGCTTTGACTCTCTGTCTTTTACAATGTCTAAAAATAAAAGCCATTCAAAGTGTCTTAAAGCACAAAATCTTTTCCATGAACCCTTCCTGCTGTGGGAAGGTCAAGCCAGGCAGGTGTTCAGGCAGTGCTGGGGCAAACTGGAGCTCCACAGGAGCTGGGCAGGGTTGGCCTGTGGATGTCATTCCCTGTTGGAGACCAAGGTACCAGCTGGGGCATCTCCCCTGGACCAGCCCAGGCTATAAACCAGCCAGCCAGGCCAGTGCAGAAGCTGCAGCAGCTGCCCAGCAGTTCACAGCTACCCCAGGAATCGTGTGGATTTCTGGAACTGTGCACTGGCAGCTCCTGAACTGGAGTCGCTGCCTCCTTTCTGGGAAAGTGCTGTACTTAGTCCATGGAAAGGAGGAATCAGTGATTCATACTTCTTGGACAGTCTCCACTTTCTCCTCCCTCCCTGACCATCCCCCACCCTCCCCTCACATGCAAAAAAAAAAAAATTAAGAAAAAGAAGTTTCCGTGTGGCTGTGGGAGGGGCAAGGGATGTTTTAAGGAAAGCACATGGCTGTGTGGACTTTGCACAGCATCACTTTCCACAGGGAGCTGGAAGCAGGATGAGGTGATTTGCAACCTGACAGCTCCAGACCTGTCCTCTGCAGCCAGTGACACTTGAAATAGAGGCTGCTTGAGCATCTCTTGTTAACATACAGAATTTCCAAGTGCAGAGATGCTTAGAAGAGTTTTAGGCACTCAGAAAAAAAATTGAAAAATTAAAAGGAAATGTTTGTTAGAAGGTTTGACCATGAGATGAGGGATTTTTTCATGTGAATTGGAATAGGCCAAGATAAAGGTGAAATAGTTATCATTCCAGAAATTATTAAATACAGCTGCTGGAATATTTACACCCTCCTACTTTCTACAATTCACTGTGCTGGGCTGGGCTCTCTCCTTATGTTGGGATTTGGAAGCTGGGAGGAGTTGCTGCATGGAGGAGCAGGCACAAATACAGGAAAGCAGGAGAAAGGTAAGTTCAGCACAAGCCCAGAAGCAGCAGTGTGCAGGCAGGAGATGTTCATGTCAGTGTCATTAATGACTAAATTTAAAGCCACCTGAAAATTAAATGTATTACTCAGCAAGATGAAGGCAGCCAATTTTTTTCTCACACAAAGGTACCTTGGCCACTCCAAATGAGCCTGGCATTCCTTTGGCTGCCAACCAGCATAAGCAGTAACATCAGTGCTCCTGCAGAGTGTGAAGGGGAGGCAGTGCCCAGCAGAGCAGGGCAGCAGGGCTGGGGCACACAGAGCCCAGCACTCACCCCTCTCAGGGTTCACTCCTGTCAGCCTGTTCACAGCCAGCATCTCCTTGTTGCAGACACCTGCACTGCAAAGGTGAAAAAACCAGCTCGTTTTTCCTTCCACACACCTAAAAATTCTGTGGCCACCTCCCTGCCAGGACCAGCTGGGATTTAGTGAGCATCCAGGAGTCCTGCTTGAGAAACTCATGTGACAAATAAAACTAGCAAGAGTCCTATTCATAGGCAGAAAAAATAAGTAATTTGTCCCTTTTTAATTGAAAAATGTAAAAAGGACTTCAACTTTAAATAAGACATTTTGTACAAAGCTTGAGCACAAAAATTTGAACACCAACGTGTCGTTATGTAAACACCACAAATGTTACTCGTTTGTTCAGTAACGCACAGAACAGCGTGCGAGTTCCCTTTCCAGTGGGTGAGATTTCTGTAGCTGTTCCCCTCCCCTCAGACCTTACTGGAATACAGGAAACCCAGAAGCTTTGGAACATTTACAAGCTACAGTAGTCAGGATACATTGTGACTAAAGGATTTTTTTTTTGTTTGTTTTTTCTTTAAGGGGTTGGTCATTTAAATATACAGAAGTACAATAATCTCACAGGTAAATGAATGGCAGCTTGGATTAGAAAAAGCACCAAAATATTTAATATACATCTGGCACAAATTTCACAAGAAGTCAGTAATGGACAAACCAATGCTTTGCTTGTAAGAAAAGAAAAACCTCAGACTGTACTTAATGCTCTTCTTCCAAAAGGGACATAACAGAAACATTGCACTCAGGATTGCTATCAAGTAAAGACAACCTTCTTATCACACCCTACTTGCATTGTGCCTTAGATTGCACATTCCAAAAGATGCTGTTTCCATTCTGTTCCAGACACCAATGGTGAGAAACTCTGATGTAAGAAAAGCAACTGTAAAACTACAAACCAATTCAGTAGATTGGGATTCAGTAGATGCATTGCCCTGAAAATTCTCCCAATTTTCCTCTAGATCAGGTTACAAATTTGGCTGCATCCCCTTGAAATAAAGATCTTAGGTGAAACAGAATTTACTCCAGCTGTTTTCAAGCATTACATTTACACAGCACTGCTGATACTGCTGTCCCAATGAGGAACCATGGGGCTGCTCTGTGACTTGCAACACATTCATCATTCCCCAGAGTGAGAAAACTGGCTCATACAGGGTGATCTCCTTGGTAAGTCTGAGAAGGCAAAACACCCCCAGGCACACAGACGAGCAGCTGTGACCCTGCCCACCCTTGCTGGTTTGCTGAGGAGCTGAGGCCCATCAGGGAGCTGTGCTCACACGAGGTGCAGTGACAGCCACACAAAGCCGGGCTCCCCTTACTTCCTCAGTTACACTGAGTGACTTCTCTGGGAGCAAACACCAAATGCATTCCTTCCACAGAGAGGGACTTGAGGCTGAACTGGGGCATCAAGACCCACAAAAAAGAAATGAGGCTGCACGACCAGTGCTCCCAGGCTGACCCTCCTCCACAGCCCATCAAGGCCTTGTGGTTGCTTCACGCCCTCAAGACCAGCCAGTGCAAACTCCAGCAGGACAGAGTCCTGCCAGTCCCATCCATGGCTCCTGGAACTTGAGTTACTCAACAACTTACAGCATGAGGCCCTCCAACCCTCCTGCCAGCCCATCTCTCTTTTAAAGACTATTTCAAACTTACAGATATGAAAGCAAGTGTATTTTTAAATAACTTTGTTTAGCATGACTTAAAAAGTCACAACTTCCAAATACAGCTTCACTACTCTGTGAAGTCCACTAACGTGTGACACACATGGGAGTAGCAGCCAGCCCTCAGCTCCTCTGGTCACACAATCCCCACTCTCACGGGCCCAGAGGAGAGCAAGAGTCAGCAGCTCTAACTGCATAAAATGGCAACATTCAAGTAAACACGCTGCTTCAACAGTAGGCAACCTTTAGTCCAGATATAATTTACAGGAGGAAAAAAGAAACATTTTTACAGCACAAACACTGGAGATGGACTTTTTTTCCCTGTGTGTGAAATGACACGTTATCCAAAAAGGGCTTATCTGAAGAGTGCAATTATGCAAAGATAGAAACTTATTAAAAATTAAACAAAAAACAGTATTACCTACAGAACCTGTTAGATTTTCATAGACTAAGGATGGCAATAGTAGCAAGGAACCGCTGCAATGTCAGTGATTTAAGGCAAGCTGTTAGGACAAGAACGTACATGCTCCTTTTACCTCCTGTCTCACGTGTCCCCCTGTTCTCTTGAAATACGTGCCCGTCCTGATAGTGCAAAAGGTCACACCCCAAAAGCAGCCCTCACACTGGAAGAATCTTGCAGCAGCAGCTGCTACAGCATCACAGGATGGGGAGTTAGTCCTGACAGCAACTCTGCTGCAGTTTGCTTTGGGGGAGGAAAGGAAGGACACAGATGTGCTGCATGGAGAAGAACACCCCCCAATGCATTAGTGAACACAGCTGAGCACCAAAGCCACTCTGGCATCACCAGTTCTCTTGAGAACACTCCAGCTTTACTCAAGCAGCAGGGTTTTATCCTGAGCAGGATTCTGACCTCAGGAAGAAAAAGGATGCGTTGTAGCCTTTGCACTTTGGCAGCTCCCATCTTTGCTGGGTGGTTACATGTCCAGTCCAACACGGAACAATACACAGTATTTTTGATTAAAGGAAAAATACACTCATGGCACTGCATCAGGTGGGTTTCTAAAGCTTTTCAAGGGCAAATGGAAAGGCTGATGGCTCCCTCTTGGGGAGCAGCTGCTCCATCTTCAACTCCCTGTCAGTAGAGGCAGCCTGAGCAGGGAGCAGGATGTGTGGTGACAGAAGCCCCTGAGCTACAGGCCACGTAGCTCTGCTCGGTCGCTCTATTGCACTCCAAAAGTAGCACCCGGGAGGACCAACTCTGGTTTGCAGCTTGACCCGGCCCCCTTCCAAAGGGTCCTTTGCATACAGGTTAAACACAGGATACCAAAAACTATGGCAAAGAGATAATACTTAACTTGGGTCAATTAAAAAAAATAGATTACTCATCCAGGCATAAAATCCTGGGACAAAAGGATGGTAGCCTTAAACTATTCAAGTCTAAGAATAAGAGGTAGAGATACCTATGTACTTCATGGTGAAGGAGTTACAGCCTTCTTTCTGTCTTACAATCTCATGAATTTCACTTCAGTTCACACAAAAAAAACCAAAGGTTCAATCTTCAATAGTCCAGAGAGAAAATGTTAACACTGGTGGGTTTGTTTGCACACAAAATTTAAGCAGACACTTTGCTTTAATACTTATTTGAAAAAAAAACCATGTTTTTTCTCCATATTGAAGCACTACCCCAAATAATTTTGAGTTTCAGGTTAAGCATCTTCCTTTTTAATATGAAAGCCTAAATTCACATGCATACACTTTGAGCAGAGTGGGCTCAAGGGAAGAACTGGGTGCCCAATTTACTGAGGACCTTCTAAAAAAGGATCACACTGCAGAACACAAGGCTGCAAGACCCAGAAACTCACAATGACTATTATTTACCAAAGAATGGGAATGATGTCACCTCAGCCAACGAACTGTAATCACAACTGAGGTGGCTTATTAACTACATGGTCTTTCTTTGACCTTGTTGGGCTTTTTTTGGAAACAAGGCTTATGTTGTCAGTATCATGAAAAGTCAAAGGTCACTGGTCAGTGCACAGCCTGGGAACCACGGGTGACAGGCTACTCCTGGATCCATAGGTTCTTCAGGCTCTGATGGACACACAGAGTGGAACAGAAGTCACCCAGGAAAGCTGCTGCTGCTCCCCAGCACTGTCCACAGGAGGAGATGCTGCACCCTCTGCCACCAACCCAGGCCACTGTGTCCTCAGCAGAGCAGCCTGAGCTCAGTTCATGCCCTGAACTGTGCTTGGCTGAGAACTGTCCTGGTTCAGAGGTGACCCAGGAGAGCTGCTGGGCCAGCCCAGGGAGCAGCTCTCACAGCCCCACCTGCCAGACCTGTGGCCATGGTCCTGTGGTCCTTGCACTAGGATTGCACAGTACTAAAAAGCTCTAATTCTCCATGTAGAACAGCACCAGCAACAAATAAACTCACAATGTGGTGTTCAATTCCAGCTCATTGCCTCAGTCATGTTATGGCTGGCTATGGGCAGGATCTTTCAAATCCTTACTTGAATCAATAGATAAGTCTTTGTCCTTAGAAATGCACCCACGCAAGTAAAAATTAGCACAATTAAGCCTCCAGTTGATCTGGAAGCCAAATTCTAAAGGTGTTGCAAACTAGAATATGGTGTAGGTGGTCAGTGTTTTATTACTAGGGGCTAAAGTTTACAGGTGTTGTATTTCTTTGCATATAAGAGAAGGCAGTAAAATGCCACAGATTGTGGATGTCAGACCAGTTTTCCAGTATATTACTCCAACTATCTATATAGTTATCTATAGTTATTTATCCCAAGTTGCAGCAGATTCATTACATGCATAAAGTTTCCTAATGCATAATCTAATTTTTTAAAAAAATAAACAGTTGCAATGGTTTCAAGGATTTCATCAGCATCACTGCTCACATACATTTCTGTGTCCTACACAATGAAGAATTATATAAAAATGAAGAGTGAATGTATTTGGCCTGTTCCACAGATACTCACAGTTTAACCATTAAACAAGCATATTTTCAGAGGCTCCAGTATTACAGAAGACTTCTCAGAGACACACACAAACCCTGCTCCCTCACTCCAGCACTACAGAGTCTGGGCAGTGTCATTTGGGATCACAAAATCACCAGGCAATCCAAGAGAAGGGCTGACAGCCCCACTCCCTGCCAGCACTGCCAAAGAGCTGCACCTTCAGCTCCTGCTTAAAGGAGTTTAAACTGACACAGGTCTGGACTGCTTTCTGTAAATGGTAATTAAAGGACTGAAATTAGGCTAAAGATAAGTGGTACTTTGCTAGATAGATCATTTGGCTATTTTTGCAAGTAGCCTGCCCAGTGGGTGGAGCTGCTCCTGCCTGGCTGGAAGCAGCAGAACAGGAGCAGGGCTGTCCCCCACGCTGAACACATGGAACCTCAGCCACTGGTAATGGTATGTCCTTTCCTCAACAGGAAACCAGATTTTCCCTTCCTGTGTGTTCAGCTCTGCCTTTAAAAAGCAGCTGTATTACAACTGATACATTAAAATGGCTGAGCCTGATGTGCTACAGATTGATTTCCTCACTGCTGTCCACATTCCAACCACAAGATAAACACCTTCCTTAAAGAGCTCTGTCCCTCATCCTTTGGAGCTGCTGCATGCTAGGCTGTAAATCAGAAGCTGCCATGATCTGGTGTGCATGCATGCACTGGATGCCCATTCGAATAGTTACTCTTCACACTCTGGACATTTTAAATTTCCTTAAGGGAAAAAAAAAAAGTGACAAAGCATTTAATAACTGAACGAATGAAGAGTCTCAAACTTACAGTCTTCGTTTACTATCAAATCAGTCTCCATCTGGAACTCTTCCTAACAAAGCAGCCTCTGTTGGGGAATTTTAGTCTTTTAAAAGTAACAGCACCAGCAAAAGTCTCACCATAAATTCATCAATTCCAGCACAAGTGCTTTGGCCAACTTTGCTCACCAGATCACGGTAAGATTTCGCTGCCAAACTCTTTTGTGCCACAGAAAGTTAGAGAAGCAAGAACAAAGCTTGGGGTGTATTTACCCATAAAACAGCAACTTCAGGGCTGTCCTGCAAAGGGACAGATTCAGCTGCACCTAAAACAACCACATTTGTTTTCCACAACTTGCCTCCCAGCAAAAGCAGCATGGACCAAACTCCCCTTTTATTAGATGAAAGAGATGCTATCTGTGGCTTATGGGTTTGTTTATAAACAGTTTGCATTACCCACATTTTGTTAGTGATTTATGACCTCCAAGCCAGCCTATTGCAGGGCTGCACACCAGCAAAGGCAGTCCCAGAATTCGGGCAGATCTTACTCCTCTCTCTGCTAACCCCTGTGGGGGCACAGCAGATGTGCAAAGCATGTCACCCTGGACCTGGGGACAAGCTCATCACTTAAAACCTGTTTCCCTTTAGCTTTAAAACCCTTATATCACAAAAGCCATTAGATGCTATGGATGACTGTCCAGGCTTTTTTTTTTTTTTTTTTTTTTGTTTTGTTTTGTTTTGTTTTGTTTTTTTCAGATGAAGTTGGTTTATGAGCCTGAAATGCAGCTCTGAAAATAAAAGGTGATAACGGAAGTATATCAAATTCATTAAGCCAGCACTTGGCTATACAGAAAGCCTTGGCAATCAATTCTTTTACCAAAAGGTGTAAAAAAGTTGACATACTAAAATTAAAAAAGGTAGCATCAATAACCAAAAAAGTTTCAACCAGTGTTAATAAAACTCCCTTTAAGTCACAACAATTTCAACAGGCAAATAGTCCCAATACAGGCATTGTAAAATAATAAACTGACTCCTATCCAAATATTATCAAATCAGTCTAAAAATGACTCATCTACACTGCTGTCATTAAGAACACATTAAGAATTCACTTTGTCATCAGATGCCGATATTGTTGCTCCAGAAAGTGTGGAGTATTAACTGCAATTCATCAATTAAACATATGCTTTAAAAAATTGGTTCGTCAATATTAATGCAAAAGATAGTTCCTTACATAGAAGTACTGTGCTTGCCAGACAAGTAAGGTAATACTTTAGGTATAAATCAAACAAATTAAAGCAGAATTATACCACAGTTTTCCTTGAAGACTTAGGATTTATGTGTTGCTTCTGTCAATGTTTAGAAAACTTAAGAAGCAGAACCTTTGGTTCTTTTAGTCAAGTAAAAATATTCTCATGTAACCACAAAAATACAACTTCCAGAGAAAATGGAAGTCCATCAACAAGTCCACTTTCAATAAAACTGAGGTAGTACTGCTCTTTTATTACATGAATGTGTAAAGAGATTTAGATACAAATCGTCATCTACCACTCAGTTGACTGACAGGTACAGTAATTTTATAAAACAATCCCAACATTTAGTTTGAAAGTCCAAAAAAAGGAATGATCTGGACTCATTCACTAGGAGTTAGCTCAAAATGGGAATTAGCCATATTACAAAAAGCTGTTGCTTATGTTGGTTTTAGAGCCTTATTACCCAGGATTAATGCATTTATAGTTAACACTGCTGTTCATCTTGGTATAAAAACTTAAAATTATTACAGCCTAAAATTTCAACAATGTAAACAGCACTACACACAGTACAGACCTGCCCTGACAGATGTAGTATGAAAAACTTAATCTGGCACTGTATAATTTAGCAATGTTAATTTAACCTAACTAAAAAGATCTACATTGTGCAAGAAGTATCAGACTTATTTATACTAATCTGAAGTCTTTAAGAAAAAAAAAAAAATTAAAAAAAAAAAAAAAAAAAGAGAGCTTAACTTGTAGCCAGGGTCAAATATTTCAGGGCAAGAAAAAAAAGAAATAACCAAAATTAAGAAAGTGCCTAAAACATGATACAGCATTTTAGAGCCCTTTCAAAGACAAGGCAGAAAAAGGTGTAAAGTAGAAAAATCTGGAGCTTCGTTCATTTCCCGAAACATCCAGAGGTGCCATTTCGTGGAGGGCACGGAGCGGCTGCTGCCGCTACGGCTGCCCGGCGGCGCGCGGCCCCTCGGCAGGCAGCGCACAGCGGCTTTCCTCCTCCTCCTCCTTCCGCCTTCGCTCCATTTCCCACTCCACAAAGGTGTCGAAGAGGCTCGGCCAGGCCTCGTCCTCGCTGTAGTTGCTAAGATCCGGTCCAATCACCTGAGTAAAGTTTAGAAACATGTTCCACGTGTCCCGGGAGATTCCCTTGATTCCTGAGGGGTTCTTGATTAGGAAGTGTAACCACTGGTCCAAAATAGGGGGCTTGTTTTGGGTGAAGACTAATTTCCAAAGGGCAATGGCTATTTCCCGATGTAGCGACCTCTGTCCCTCTTCAGAGTCCAGGCCAAACTGGAAGGTGAAACGATAGAGATCCTTGAATTTATCTTCCTGCTTGGCTTCGTTTAGGAGGCTGGGGAACCTTGCACAAATGCCATCAATGCTGTCTGCATTTATTGCTTTGCAGCCTTCAAAAAACTCCTTCCTGTTAAGCAAGAGAAGAGAAATCAGGTGAGCCCTTCCCACCGACCGTGTGTGCCGAACGCGTCCTGTCTCCGCTCAGCTACGTCCAACCAAAGAGGATCATCTGGACAAGCAAGGTGTACCCTCAGCACCAGTGGCACACAGATTTTGGCAGCAGGAGCCACAGGAAAGACAGACAGTTCCAAGGCATTCCTTAAGGCCTGGGGAACCACACACAAGCCCCAGGCCTGCTGGGGCACTGCTAACATTTGAAAGGTTCTGCACTCTGGCTTATCTGGACAATTCCACATCCTGGAAAGCCTTTCACATTAAAAAGTGAAGCTAATTTACCACAGAAGAAATTCCAAATGTTTGAAATAAACACATTTACCCCAACCTGATTCAATACTGCCCATGACTAAATGCCCATGCTCTGGGTGAGCTGCTTGCAAGGGACAGAGCAGTTCACTTCTGGTTTTGCTGTGGTTTTTGGTTGCTCTTTGAGCCTGCAAAACCAAAGGGGAGCCATTGGTGTTGGTCAGCAAGACATCTGCTGAGAACAGGGAAGGGAGCACAGCATCACAGGGGCTGCAGCACAATGTCTGGACACTGCTGACAGCACCAGTCCTGTACCAAAGTGGGACATGTTTAGCTGCAGTTTCTCTGACACTTGTGAGCAGGTGTCACAACCAGCCAGGAGAGCCAGCAGGCTGACAGAGACGGGCTGGAGGGAAGACAAGAGGTGGAGCAGCACTCAGGAGAACAGAGCACACTGCTTTCCTTGATGGAAGAAGTCCATCAGCACCTGTACCATGGAGCGTGCCCTTCAACAAATATAACCTCTCACCACTGGATTTGTCCTCTCTAAGGAAATTAAAAGTAATAATACTCATGGTAGTTGTGCAGAATCACAGACACTACTTACAATTCCTTTACCACCTTAGCAAATACCTGCGTCGTCAGCCTCCAGTAAATCCACATTTGCATTCCAGAGTAACTCATCCCTTTGACTCACACCCTCAGCCACAAAGACTCTGAGGATGCTGTTCAGTGCACAGCAGAGGTTTGGGTCAAGGCTCTGAATACCAAAGTAATAAGCTCAGTAAAAACAGGCAGCATTACTCAAACCAATCTAGACAGACCAAAAAATTAAAAATTCCTTCTTTCCCTGCAAGTCCTTGTAGGCAGTCTTCGCTTCTCTTACCTGGACATTGCTAATCAAGCTGGGGCTGGCTGCTGCAGAGTTTGGGTTTGTTTGTGGGCTTACTGGGGGGAGTTTTAGCTGTTCCATTGTTTCCTGTAGCATCACCCATGTTGTCAGCCTGCTAACTGAGCCCCTTGTCCAGAAGGGCACACACCACTTTGAACAGCAATCATTTGTCAGCTAGTATG
The DNA here is from genome assembly GCA_032173965.1 of Sitta carolinensis. Lineage (NCBI taxonomy): Eukaryota > Metazoa > Chordata > Aves > Passeriformes > Sittidae > Sitta > Sitta carolinensis. Next base: position 15,612,796 of record CM063295.1, on the reverse strand, counting down.
AAATGGCTACCAGCGTCAAAACTCTCACATTTCCTTCCCTCCCTGTGCTTTAACAAGATCACTTGTGGAAAAAGACATTAGGTGTTACACTGGTTGGACAGGAACAATTCTATCATTCTTTCACAGACTGTTTAACAGAGTTAATAGCAATTACTAAAGAATCTCACATTACTTTAAAGGAAAAATTAATTTCGGTGTCTAATCTCATCACCAAGGTAATGCTGGATACAGTAAATTCCTTTTGGTAAATCAAGAATAAATTCATGTCTACAGAATCTCACTGCACTGTTCATCACTAGCAGCATAATGGCCAAAACCCATCTTCTGAAATCCAGTGTGAGGAGAAGGGGAAAAGAAGACAATACAAACCTTACCTTCTGCAGTGGTAGGAATTAATTTGATCAAAATGCAAGTGTTAGAAGAAATAAGTAAGTGAAGCTAATGAGGCTGTCTCTCTAACATACTGCTGACAGGATATACTTTAACATATGAAAATAATTACAAGTTCTACAAGAACTAACCTTGTAAATTTGCACATGGTAGCAGCCTGGAATTTCCAAGCCAAAACTAGTACTTTAAATTCAGTGGGATCAACACAGAGGTCATTGCAAAATCGTTCCATTCCTTCTTCCAGTATGGCATCTTCCCGCTCGTCCTTATACCTCCTGAATAACTCCCCAATCCTCTGAAGAGAAGATTCCTCTGCACTGCACACAGAGTCTTTCTTTGTATCTCCAGAAAACGTCGGAGGCTGGCTGGACTCTACAGCAGCGTCTGTTTTCTTTGTCCCATTCACAAGAATGTCTCCTGAAGCCTTCCCACAAGCTGAGCCATGGTCGTCTTTGTGGACTGCACTTCTCTTGCTGTGGGACTTGCTGCCAGATTCTCTCTCCCCATTTTTGCTGCCAAGGGTAGAAGAAGGGTTCTTGCACTTGGTGACACACTGGCCCATGATGTTGCAAGCCCAGCTCCTAGTGCGGTCCCCCTGCCCTTGGACACCCTCGCAGCTGCTCTTCAACACATCTCACCATGCCATTAGCAGCACTCAGCTAACCTGGAAAACAGTTTCAGAGTCAAACTGCTGTCTCTCTATAAAGAATATGGGAAGTATTAAATGTGGGATAACATTTGCCATTAAGCGACCGACTTCAGGATATTAAGCTTTGCATACTGAAAAGGAGCAGTGTACACAAGGCTGGAATATGCCATAAATTTCAGGCAATTTCACCTAGAAATCAATGCAGCTCACTCAGTGGCTACACTATACTAACGGTCCTAATAAAGGAAATTCCTAAAATTCTTACTGCAGCATAGGTTACAAAGAGGCTGATTCATGTACAGGCTTCATCACAACAGACTACTCTAACCCAGAAATATTTCAAAGGAAATGGTTTTTAAAAGTATACCCACATTTTACATATAGAATATAAAACACTGAAACAAACCAGGGAAAGGAGGACAGGAACACTGATGGGACAACCTGGCAGAGACCTTAGCACTGGATCTAGACTGTACCTCAAGCAAATCAGGAAAAGGGACACCTCAGGGAGGGGGGGAGAAAGGGGCTGGCTGTTGGCTGGTTTTGGGAAGGAAGAGAGAGTGGAAGTTGTGTGTTTGTTTTTAAACAGAGCTTGGAATCTAGGTTTTGTACGTAAAACATACACAGAGTGTGTTTGCAGAAAGGAGGCAACACTTCTTATGCAAGAGGGTATCCAAAATTGTTCATTGTTTCAAGGGAGCTCCTCCCTTCAGGTAAGGAGACAGACAGGGGAGGGGGCCTTCTTAATGAAACTTATTCAGAGGCACACACATGCAGATAAGAAGCAGTAATTCCAGTTCAGAGGGGGTTTTTAAAATAAAAATTAAAATGCCAAAATTATTTCATCATGCTCTCTTTTTATAAATCACAAAGCCCTGCATAAGTGGAAAAGATATTTTGCCCAGAGAAAAGGGTTCTCCAGTTTTCCCTGTTAAAACCAAGCTAACACTCTGACACTGCCCTATCAGTGAGCAGCCACACCAAGGACAGTCCGTTTCTCAGAAATGTCAGCTCCAAGAAAGCAATTGCTTATCACAGTCCTCCTTCACCCACTTATTTGCATTTCACCTCTGCTGTCAGGCAAAAAAACATAAAAATTATGTTTGCCTTGCTTTTGTGTACAGCTTCCAGTTTAGAATTAGAACAAGAAAGAAGAGAGATAAAAATTACAAAATTAAGAAATACAATAGCTGTCACATCAGTTTTACTGTATTCCTTCTTGGGCAAAGCTTTACTGAGACTGAAGCCCTCTGTTAAGCTGTAAACCAACAGCAGCAAGTACAGATGAATTCTCAGATATTAGGATTACCAAAATAAATCTTCTCTCAGCCATTATACCTGTTTTGACAAAACAGCACGTGTGCAGCTTCATGAGCAAAATATTTTGCCAGTGGAACTACAACAGCCAAGATGCTGGTTTTGACTACCTGGCTTCCCTTTCCCTCTCCAGCCCCTTTTCTTAAGCACCCACATACAAAACTAGCAAATACCTATTTTTTAAACAGACAAAGGAACAAAGGTATTATATATTCTTTCATTGCAATGCTTTAAAGATTAACTTTGCAGCATCATTTTATAGGCAAGCAAAGTTTGATTTAATGTATTAAATTTGCAATAATTTGTACTTGAAAGGATTTATAAAAATCTGCATGACAATATAAACGATCCCTAAGACAATTTCACTGGACCTTAGTACTTCTCAGCTCTGTTGAGTTGTGAAGCACAGCCTGGCAGTGATTTCTGCACTTCCAGGTGCCTGAGCAACATCGTCCTCTCCAGTCTACACCAGTCATTATTGCATTACACCAAAACAAACAGGATATTAGTAGGCAGTGTAAAAACTGCTTAGTGATTAACTCCCACATACCAGCTTTGCCCCCATCTTTAAATTCATCCGAATTCAAATCCTCAATCTATACTAATGCTTGTTCTTCCATCAGTTTCTCAGAGGCAGCTAGCACCACACTGGACAAATTTTGCCTTAGAGAGAAGCATGCAGCAAAAAGAACAGAACAAAAAATCCTGAGTATAGACTAGTATTAAGAGTTTAAAGCAGAGTTTAGGTAGAATAGAAAACTTTCTGCTCAAAGATGTAACCACAGTTATTAGCTGTTGGTGATTTGGAAAAGCTTTTCCCTGTGCGGGAAGGTTAAGGAACAGCTGCCCATTAATAAACAGTACTCTCCTCTAAAGTAGTCAAATCACACACAATGTAATTGACAGATGAATCCATTTCACTTGAGAAATCCCAATTTGAAGTTTGTTTTTTTGTTTTTTTGGGTTTTTTTAAAAAGGCAGTTCGAAAGACTGACATATTGTGTCCATAATTTTTCTACTAAAAGTGACTCATGCTGTCATGCTTCCTAAGCAACAGCATGTATTAATGATGATAAGAATCCAATGTTTGGGTTTCCAAAGTGACATCACCAATGTGATGAAACTGATGGGTTTTTAAAGTCATTTGCTGTCACAAAAAGAGCACTACAATACACAGAGGGAAGATCTGCCAGCATTATTAGACACCTGTATGTAAGGAGGTGTCCCACCAGCAGTTTCCAAAAACAAGCAAGCCCAGTAGCATTAACCCCTAAAGGGCAAGTTATCCACCTCCCTCACATTGTACCCCTCTAACAAACACATTTTCTGTACTCCTACTTGCCTTACAAAGAGCTGAATGCTGCTCCTGAACAGCCACTGCTTGGGCACTGCTAGCACTGCTCTTCCCTGCAGTAACAGTTCTTCCTTCCTCCTCCCCACCAAGGAGCTTTTCAGAGCACAATCCTACTCCTTATGAACAAACACTAGAAGATACTGATGTACAGTTGCTGCAATTCCTCACTTTTCTTCTACATGAAACTTGATGCCATGTGCCAGATACTTAGAAGCATTCTACCCCAAAAATAGCAAAACCAGCTTGGGAAAAAAAAAAATCCAGACTGCATCCGCTGGCAGCTTGTGCATGTATCTGGTTTTGTAAGAGAAAAGTCTTCTGGCACTCCATCAGTTACCCTTTTGTAAACTGCCTTCGCTGAGCTGGATCCAATTCACTAACTAGTCACCTCCGCTTCCTCCGTGACTCAGGTTTCAAGGCATGAAAGGAACAAGAGCCTTGGAAGGAGATAGAAACAAGTGGGAGAAGCCGGCCCTTTTGTTAAGGAAGGCTGGAGAGAGGATCTGATTGCAGCATCGGGAGCTGCACTGAAGCCAGAGCTCGGGGAGTGGGAGAGGGCGCCCTGGGGAAGGTGAACAGAGCCGAGGGCTCGGCTGCAGAGCACAGCGACTCTCGGAGCACAGGGACCTGCAGAGATTTCCCCCAGCTGGGGCAGGAACTGCCAGTACAAAGTTCTCGTGTACCCAAAGGATTGTGTACGCTGCATTGGTGGCAACGCATCAATTCCCAAAAGGATCAGTTCCCAAGAGCAAAATCACTGAGAGCCTTGTACAGCCTAAAAGCAATACAAAAAAGGCAGCAGTGACCTCTACTTTTGCCATTGCACTAAAAAGGACCAAAATTCAGGGCTAAGGTTGGAATGTGCTCAGCACTACAGGATGCAGTGCTCCCTAAGAAGTCTATTACTCAGAAAAGTATTGAGCAATGATCTCCAGTACAGATGAATCACCAAGATGCCCATGAGGCCATCTTCCCCCTTCAAAGCAGAGATCCACAATGACGTTCCCTGCACCTTTCTAGAAAGGAGTCAGCAGCTGGGAACACAGGAAGATGAGTGCTGGTGAACACAGCCAGCTAAAGGAAAGTCACCCTCAAAGAACAAAGGATGTGCAGAGCCATATGGAGCCACATTAAATGAAAACCTAGAGATTGCAAAGGCCTTGGCTAATGCTTGGTGAGGCTTTTTGATTTGGGAGGGGGTTTGTGTGGGACTTTTTTCTAAGTGCTATAAGGAATTTACAGCATTTTTCCTCCATTTCCAAGTGACCCGATTACACATAACCCAAAATTTGAAGGGAGCAAAACAAAGTGACTCAATAATAACTCTCAATCATACAAGCACACTGTGGCACAATTGAAAACAGCAGCAATGAAGTGGGGGGGAGCTGGCAGGAAGAGAGAGGATGCAAAGGAGATATTGAAGTAACCCTGTATTTTTCTACAATGACTGATGTTATTGTAGTAATAGAAATTATTGGATATGTCCAAAGAATAACAAGCAAAACAAGCATTATGCTTTTTAATAAAGTGTTGCATCAGAAGGTATTTATAATGAGTTTCAAAACACAGAAAGTATCAAGAGAGTAGAGGAAAAAGTTTTCCATACATTCAAGACGACCTCAAAGACAATTTTAGGAAATCTCATAACAAAAGTGGAGACAGCTCAGCCAACCATTAAATCCTTTCCAAGTAGCATCTCACTAGCTAAGGCAAAGACAACATAACTAGAGCTTAACTAAGCCTCAGCCCAGCCTCAGCTTCTCACAAACACTTGAGCATAGTCTAAGAATTTTACAGAATTCCACTACACATTATCTACCTTTTAATGGACAGGGATACATGACTTTAAAACCAGCTGAGAGTAGGGAACAGTATCATGGATGCCCTGAACAGAAACACGGATCCTCTCACTGGGGAGGCAGGAGAAGATCACTGCCCCTGCTGAGGCAGAAGCAATCGCTGTGCTAACAATTGTGCTGGGCAAGTGATCTTGTAAGCAAACGTCTAACACTTACATAGTTTCAGCTACACAGGGAATCATTCCACTAGCTTCACAGCTTCCTTTAGGCTCCCTGGGTTCCACATAGAATGCTGCAAGACAAAAGACCACACAAATCTTTACATTTAGAAGAAGCTATGAAAACCATGAAATGCACAAATCACTGCGAACCAACTGTGTATTTAATAAAATCCTTCAGCATTTGTTCAAAGAGTCATTTTATAAAAAACTACTTCACTTTTTTGACTTACAAAGTAGCATTAACACCATTAACTCTGCGTTGTCATATAAACCATAGAACAGGTACTGAAAACAACAGACAAATCCAAATGTTTGTCAGGAGTAAATACACACTTCCGGATACTTTCATGGCCTTCAGCATGGGAGAGTTAATTCCTCATTTCAGGCACTCAAAGCAAAGCAGAGGACATGCTATCACTGCCACTGCATGTTAGCTGAGCACTGTTTAATCTGTGAATGCCAGACAGCTGCTACCTAGCAAAGCATAATTTGAGTCTGGAGAGTAATTCTCTTTTTCATTCTCTAGCACATTCTTTTTCATGTTTGTTTTCCCATGTTCAGTCAAGCTGGCTCAACTTCGCTTCTGTTAAATTCACAGCTCTGCTGTATAACTAGGGACCTCTGAAGAGAAGACAGACAAAGGTATGTCTGGTTTGGGGAGCAGGAGCTGCAACTGCAGCCCCATGTCAACACCTCGGTATCTGATCTAGCAGAAAAACACAACAAACAAGAAATCTCTGGCAAAGCTCCCCTGCTCTACCATACTAACAGAAACACTAAAACATCTTGTTTTTACAGCTCTAAGTACATCTAGGGAGCAGACAGATGATCAAAAGCTGCCTTGCTGCATACTTACCTTTTACATGAGATTTACTTCTTAGGAAACAAGTAGGAACATTAGCTTGTTCAGAGCTTCCTGCAGAAGGAAAGAGAGGGGTGCATTTAGAACCATGAAACAAGGTCTTGTCACACATGCCAATCTCCACATGAGTTTTCCCCAAACCTGAATCTTATATGTGGATTAGGAAAATCTAGCTGACACATAAAACCTAGTTCAGACTAAAGCCACTGATAGAGCTTAAAAGCTCCAAACATTTTAAAACACCTGGAAACTCTGGAGTGGTACTTCCTCTCACATACAGACACAGAGGAAAAACATATCTCCACTGAATCATTTTTAGGCATTTACTGTTGAGATAGAGACCAAAAAGTCTACTTCACACTGGGTTTATATACTCTGCTCCCAAACCTCCTCTTCCACACAACCAACCACCCTTTCTCCCTTCTCCATGGCTTCACAGCTCTTCTAGCAGACACTCAGTGGGTGCACAGCCACCAGGCAGCTCAACGTGCAGGGGAGCAGAGGAGGGTCTGCCTCTCCCACCGTGGAAGCACTAGCTTGAATTTCTTCCTATTTGACCATAGCATCCCATGCATTCCAAGAATTTAAGGAAATTTAACATCTGGCACATCTATGTTCATTTCTTTTGGCCGCCTGCATCTAAATAATTCCTTTTTATAAACCACCAGAGAGGAACACAGGGTGCTGTGCAGCCTCGTTCCCCAGGAACCTGTTGAAACATCTTACAGTTCACATTTTGAAAAATCATTGTCATGGCAACTTTTTGCAATAAACTGCTTTTCAAACGTATTTGTATTTCTTTGGAAGAGATCTGTGATCCCATGATCCACCAGATCTACATCGGCAGTTGACTTACTGCACGTACTGGAAGCAAACACTTATTCTGAGTTCAAAAGAAGCTGAATCTGATGGAGATCAGCCTTACCCAGCAAAAGCCAAACTTTTTCAGGTTGTTTGAAGCAATTTCCATGTTGGCTGACCTATACACACATGCACACTGACTGGAGCCAGAAATTTTAACATGTTAGAATCTCCAGCTACAATTCTTTCCCTTTCTTTATATTTCACTTCTTCTGAGTTGTCCATTTAACATTTTTAAAATTTTTAATGCAGTAGCCTGTGTAAACTTTGACAACACAATTATAGGATTTGGAACAAAAAGTTTGTATGAGTTAGCGGTTAAAAGATCAAGCTCTTCAAGGCTGTATTTAAAGGCTGTCATAGCACAGTAATGCACTGACTTCATCCTAAATCATGTACAGTGGGAGCAGTGGGGGTGGAGAGAAGCATTAGCACGTTGGTGGCACAGGTTTTGGTTCAGTCCTGGGCCAGAGCTGCAAGGTGTAGCTGCAGGCTGCGGTCACCAACATCCCCTTCCCCTGTGCTGCTGTGGAGCAGCAGCACAGCAGACAACAGCCTGCACTGCACATTAGCAACCCCTCAGCAACCCACAGGGAAATAAGTAGGTAAATAGTGGGGACCCTGGGATGCTGGGGGCTTTTGTTTTGCTCACCTGCCTCTTTTTGCACCTGTGTCTAAGCCCCGGGGACCCTGCTCTCCAGAGCACTGGGCAGGAGGATCAGTGCAGGTCCTCCACAACCCCAGCAGCTTTCCCAGAAGTGAGAGCAGGCAGCCTTCTCACCAAAGGCAACTTTCTTTGCTCTCCTGTGGGGACTCTGTGGAAGATCAATGGTATTGTTTCTCTCTTCAGCAGACAGAAATTGAGAGGATCAGCTCTACACATGGAAGCTCTCACTGTGCAGTTCAGAATTCTACACTTGTGCACCAAGCTCTTGGTGCACAAGTGTTACAGCATAAACCAAACTTCAGTCAAAGCCAGCACATTATGGAAACTGCTGATTTCAAGTCTGAACCTGCAATGAAACTTCCTCAGCAGAAGCCCTTTGAGTGCTGCACAGTGGCACATAATGGGCTCTCAGGAGCCCAGAACACACCTCACCACATCCCCAACCCAAGCTAGCACCCATCTGTCACGATGATCTGCTCCACACCACTGCTGCACAAACACATTTATGCAAAGTTACTCAAGAGGAAGTCTAAAAGCAGGAAAGTCCTGCTGCAATTAGTTAAAACGAATTATTAGTTTGTGAGGCTTCCTGCAGTTGATGAACCCTTCAATGAATTACAGGCAGTAATGTTTTGTGGGCAGATACATGAGAACTTTACCAATCTCTTCCAAACCAGGATAACAAAACTATTTCTGATTACCCTCGGTTTGAGCTTTGGAAACAAAACAGCTTCAGATATGTGATCAAACTGGGTAAAATTTGTCTCTGCAGAACATGCCTGCATTCAGCAGAAGCCAGTGGTACAGACACCTGAAAAGGCACCGTGCAGAGTTCCAGCTGCCACTTGGCATTCTAGGGGAAAACCAAGCCAGACAACAGCTATGCTGGAAGCCTGAACACCATCTCAAATGAGAAGTGAACTTCTCTGAGAAAGGTCATATTGGAAAGGCTTAACTACTTGGGAAGGGAAGGAAGGCCAGGTACAAAAACACCCAAAAAACCAGTAACAACTTCACCATATTTACAGTCCATAATGCTGAGCCAGGTCTCAGGGCCAAGAATCAGAGCTATCACCAAATCTCTTCCTCAAGGATCCCCCTTCAGTCACCAGGATGCAGGCAAAAGTCTTTTTGCAACACCTGAGCCTTGACCTGGTGTGCTGTAACTCCAAGTCCAGAGCTTACTCATCAAAGGAGATTTTTCCATTCAAGACTGGACAGAAGAAACCTGCTTTCTGCACTGTTGAAGAGCACCTGACTCTATGCACTCACAAAGCATGACACCACATTTCATGTTCAAAGTTCAACCAGTAGTCTCAAGAAAAAGTGGAACATATGTTTCAGATCTGTAGTTCACTGCATGCAGCTAATTGTGTAAAGCTAGCTTAAGGAAAAATGAATAATAAAATAAAAAATTATAGGCAGAGAAAGACTAAAGCACCTTACTACTCTTTCTTATAGAAGATACATTCCTTAAGGAGCTTTTTCAGCAGACAAAAGAATCCTTGAATCCCTCCCTTTCCTTTACATTCTCTAACCACACAATACCTTACTTACTGATTACTTCTCATTGTTTTTCCATTTGGCCCCATTAAAAAGTTTTCAATTGTTTCCTATTATGTGCTTCATCTTACTTTATTAGGTGGGTGGAATGATTTGTTAGGATTATTGTATTTTCAAAGAACAAACCCAAGTCCGGTTAGCTAAACAGAATATAATTTTAGCAGGGTGCCTTCAGGTGTTTTTGTAATGTAAATAAATTAATGAACTAATTAATGCAGCAGCAGTACTTGTTTTGAGTCTATTTAAGCTATGAGCAAGACAATGGGCAGAGGGGAAATCAAGACAGCCAAACAACAGGGCTGTTCAAGATCATGCCATCAGTTTTCAGTAAAGCTGAAACCAGACCCAAATCAGATTCCATCCAATTCCCTACCTTATACATACTCAGACATGAAAAAACTCATTTATTTCACTGCATATAATTCAAACACCTTCAAAAAACAAAGGTTCAGTCACTGAGAAATTTATTTCCATCCATTTAAAAAACTACCAATATTCCCCCTTCTCCCTTGAGATCCTTATCAAAGGCCATACAAGGTCCAGCATGTACCAAAAAAGCAAATAATCTTCTAATGAGAGTTTGTGTGGTTTTCCCTTTTCATGTACAAAGGGTTGTAAAGTAATAATCCTCCAGTATTTTTCCAGGGTACACTAACTTTTGCACAGCATGACAGACCTTTAACACCTCGGTATGTATTATGAATAATTAAAGCAGCTCATGCCAGGGGGAAAAGCTACTCTGTGCTGACATAACCAATTCACATCTCTAAAGCAAAACTGCAGATCATGGGACCAAAAGAAACCATGGCCCCTGGGTATTTCACAGAGATGCATCCCACTGAAAGCATCTGAAAGTAGCTGTGCTACAAATATTTACCTTACCCTGGCTCAATCCATTCTGCAAATTAACCTATGGAAAACTGCACTCTCTGCAGCCAAACCAGAATAACTTCGAAAAACCACCTCAGCCTACAATCTACTCAGCAATGGAAAGAAAAACATTTACTTTTAAACTGAGATAAGTGTGCACAGATTTCCTTCTACACTGAGTTCAGATATCAGACTTCACCTTGAAGTGTCTGAGGTGCCTTCAGCAAGTACATTCAGCTGAATATAATTCAGGTATACATCAAATGACTCCTGTAATAATAAGATATGCTTTAAACTAACTGTAGTAAGTGAATAACTTCATATTTCTTACTGTTCTCAACAATGAAGAAAAGACAACAGTCACAAAAAAAAAATGGAAACCTTTCCAGCAGCTCTGGCTAACAGTCTCCCTTCTCCAGCAGAAAACAGATGAGAGAACAGTGACCCACACAGCACCTAACATTGAAGGGACAAGTTTAAAGACAAGAGCCAGACTACCTCCTAAGATCCCTGCTGGCAGCAGATGCTCATAAGGAGTTTACAGAAGGCCCACTGGCCATCTCAGGGAGTCTAAGAGTTTACAGGCTGCCAGCCAAAACAATCGCTCATTGCACACAGTTGTGTAGGAACTTCATTACCAGCTGACCACATAAATACTGGAATCATATCTCAGTTATGTACAACAAATTATTCTAAGTGAAAGCACTGACAAGTGAAAGTGCTTTAAGAGCATATGCTTGGATTTTTAAGCTGACTGCAGTTTCTAAAGCAGAAAATACATGCAGCCACCTGCAGAGCCCTAATTCTTTCTCCTGATTTGATTTGCAACTTCCCTGCTTCAGTGAATAACACCAACATTTCCCACTGTACAAAGGATGCTGCAGTATTTTGATACTAACTGTATCAGTAGCTTCAAAGGAGCTCCTTTGAGTACTTGAACTTGGTCATCAGCTGTAACAAAGACTCGTACCTCTCCTGGAGAAATCTGGTGGCAGCTTCAACCAACACACATCTTTTTTTTTCACAAGTTTTCACATATTCTTGATTTCTCTTGACACCCTGTGCCCCGCAAGAGACCAGGGGTGTAGGCATCTATCCTGTGCTTCATGAGACATAATCACTAACTCCAAGCACAGGTAACTAACTGCTGGAAGCTGGAATACATCAGACCTTTGGCACTCCCGGCCACCCATTTATATGCTGATCCAGAATACTCAAGGCTTTCTGTACAGACTCATAGGCAATGAAAATATTGAACAGTCAGCATATGACCAAAACTAAGAGCTAGGACATTTGTGTTTGTGAGTCTATTACTAAGCTACACATGCCACATAATCATAGGCCCTAAGATGATTTTCTCCCTCCCTTTCCATTTTAAAACAAAAGAATAAGACCGACTGCATTAAGAGTTCCAAAGTTGCAGGAGGAAAAGTATACAAAAAAATTCAAAGAAAGAACTAAAAATTGTCACTTTCCACTACTACATGGATGCAAAAATAAGACGGGTATATTTCAGGAGCACATAATCCTTTTGGTTCAAAAAAACCCACTTATGTTCACTAAACAGGAAAAGTGAGACAACAAACAACTATGACTGTCATACTGTCTCTGGCAGTCTGACTTTGTGGGAATAACAAACTGTGACAGGAGGTCAGGAACAGCATTCTCACATTTTGCAAAGTAAGTTTTGTCTTTCACAAAACAGATGCTGCAGACAGGACAGCATTTATAACCATTCTTTCTGAGACACCAGAAGATTATACTAGCTTACTCTCTTTACTGGAATCCTGTTTCACCACCTATGCTTTTGTTGGTTTCTCTACAGTTTTCCTACTTCTGTGAAACAGTTCTTTAATACTTACATCTAAGTAGTCCCCTAACTGTCTATTCTTCTAGCAGCAAACATTGCAATTAAGTCACCTTTAACTAAAATCCAGATTTTCTGCTTCCTTTAATATGCAGATCATTGGACCAGAGAACAGCCCACCAAGACACATGGATAAAATGGAGACCTAAATGGGTCAATTCTCAGATTATATTTTAGGCAAGAGGCTTTGGTTCCCTATTTGCTCTGTTACGGTCAGCACCGAGATCAGAATGTAAAAGCATCACCACACTATCACACCAAAGACACACACAACAGGGAGAACCAAATCATGTCACCATAAAGAACACTGGCACTTGTGCAGGGCAATCAGAGCAACCCCCAGCTGCCCGGGGCTCTCCAGTTTGCTCACCCCCAGCCCATCACCAAGAGTCGAGCGGCTCCACAAACCCTCCCCAGGGAAGGGGAAGCCAAGGAGCCAGGGAGCAACGGGAGCACGTCTGCAAGTCCTGGCTTTCCTGATCACTCCCTGGGAAGGCTTCAACCCAGTTCTGTAATTACCTGACTCCAGCAAGAGTCAAAAGAAAGGGGGAGAGGAAAAGAGAGAAATCACTGACTGTTTCAAAAGACACACTGGAGACGACTTACTGTACACAGAAGACACTGAGAAAATCTGCACAGACAGATTTACTTGTGTCACATGTTTACAGGGGGTAAATTGCAGTTGGCACTTTACCAGAAGGCAACATTTGCATTGAACATTTGCCATGAAATTACCATTGTTTGAAGTCAAGTTACTTGACATTACTGCTGGGTAACTCAAGAGTCAAGTACACAATTAATCCATGTCACCAATGCAGATAGTCTGCAAAACATTACAGCCATTAATCTAGTATTTTTAAAAAGGAGGAAGGGGTAAGAGACAAAAGAACGTATTAGACTTCCAGTAACCAGAAAACAAAGCCTATTAGTCAGAGGTAAATAGAGGAAAGGAAGCCAGTGAGATAAGATGCAGACCCCTAGGGAGAAGCAGCCAAAGAGAAAGAGCCCAGCCAGGGAATTCTGATGAAACTGTTAAGGGGGTTCCCCCTTATCTTCCTGTGACTTACCAAATCCCTTGAGTTTTTACAGATTGTTCTTTCAGCCTTCCAAGAATTCTGGCTCCCAATACTCAGCTCCTTCTGTATTTTTGAGGATGAAAGGACTGTTTTTCTAACATCCTATGCTTCTATTTTTATAGTCCCTTCTTACTCAGAGCAGAGCTTTCCTGTTACATTCATGTACAGACCCAAGTGCCTAATGGAACAATAACATTGTTTCTGCAATTTGAAAGTTCTTACAAACTGCCAAAACCCCATCATGGTGGATTTTATAGTGCTCCAAGGCTCTAAATTAAATTTACCAACATTTCTCTGGAACCAACAAAGAAAATCAAGTGCTTCAGTGTGGGACATATCTGAGCAGTGCTGGGGCATTCTTGCTTCTTCCGACCTGCAGCTGATACATCTCTGTGTATCCAAACCCTCTGTGCATCCCTTTCTGCCATGAGGAAATGCAAGTGTAGAAGCCTTGTCTGTCCCCTCTTGTTCCATCCCCTTTCCATCTACTTTATACCCCACTGCCCCTGCACACATACCCAACACACAGGATTTCTCCCTGTTCCTTAAGCTGAACCAAAGCAAGCAGCAGAATCAAACCTCTTCCTTATCCACTCTCAGATTTGTCAGAACACATCTTAGAAGACTGTCAAACTGTCTGGCAGCCCTTCTTGCTCAATATATATTTCTTCAATTAATTCCAATGAGGGTCTTCCAAAAGAACGGTTCTTAGTTTTCTCTCAAAGCCATTCCTTCATCTGTGCATCTTTTTTCAACACAATTCATGCTAAATAGAAGCCAGATGTAATTATTAATGAATTTCCAAGATCAACAAATTATAAGAACTACTGACACAAATCACTGAGAATTTGCTATGAACACAACAACATTCAACTCCAAAATAAAGCAAGAATCTGGGCAGAAAAGGCACCTAACACAGCCTTGAAGATCCTGATTACATGAGCTGATTACAGCTCATATTGCAGGCTGTCAGTCTCACAAAGAAAGCAGCCAAGTAGTACCAAAGCTATAAGTTCCCCTGTTATTAGTTGTGTTACTTTTTTTTTTTTTTTTAAGAATTACAGTATTCATGCCTACATATAACTTGCTATTAGGAAATAATCAGAGCTTTAGAAATCATTACAAGAGCTGATATTTGCAGCAAATTTGTAAAGCCAGTTGCACTTTGCTAATCTGAACTAATTCAACACAGATCACAAGCTCTCCTTTTTCTGCTGATGTGCAGAAAACCTTTGCTTTAGACTGTGAGCTGCCTGTCATGTAAATGTGAATGTTTCCCACAGACCACCACGACACACCTGTGTGGGGGAGACTTTGAGGACAGACTACAGAACTGACAAGAACGGGAGATCAGATCTCTTTACTTCCACATGCAATCTTAACTAAGGGACTGTGTTGCCTTTTCTGAGGATTATCTTTCACCAGGGAAACATGCAGCAGTGTTCAGACGCAGTCAAGGGACACACAAGTACTCAAACACTCTCTTCCCATTGCTGTAGCCCAAATAAAACACGAATACTGCAGCTACACATTAACTGTTCAACAAAGAGGTTTTTAAACACATAAGAATTTGTTTAGATAACGTGTTTTGGTCAACTGTTCTCTCAAAAAAATACAGACCGTGCCAGTGAGGCCTGTAATTTTCAAAAAGGTAGGGCAGTTCTGTGCTTTCTGTTTGTACAGCTATGACGCCTTGTTTTTCCGAGCATTTAACTCATCACCCCTTTAAATTATGTGACAGACACTGCCACTCAAAAAAAGTTACCAGCTGTGGATCAATGCTGTATTCTGACACTTGGCATCAGCCTGTTCAGTTATCAATGTAACATTCTGAAGGGCAGCATATCAGCAGTGTTAACTGTTTAAAAGATAATCAATGATTCTTTCCAGCAACCGCAGCACTGATAGGACAGGCATATTCTTCCAACCAGTATTTGCTCGAAACACTGATTATGCAAGTTATAATTTAAGTTGTTATGAGTAGCTTATTAGTATCACCACAGCCCCAGAGAGTGATTAATGCAGATTGCAGCTTGCACAGGAAGGGTAAACACGCTCAGGGAAGGGAGGGAGAGCTGAAGGAGGAAAAAAAATTGGCTGTGCAAAGGGGTATGTTCAGATAGCGAGAACTACCTTGGAAACAAATCGCTTTACAGTTTATTTCTCTGTCTTTCTCTTGAAAACACTACGAACATTCACGTTCTAGCGTGACACGTGAAAGGCTGGGCACGAAGCGCACCCGAACAAAGCACCGCTCCCCCGGCCCTGGGGCTGCGGGGCCGCCCGCGGCCGCCGCCGTGAGGGACGGCCGGGACAGACAGCGCCACACCGGAACGGAAAAAACCAGCAGAACCAAACCCCGGGCCGAGGCGGCACCGCCGCTCGGGGCTCGGGGAGGAGAGCGCGGTGGGCACGGCCCGGCGGCACCGGACCCACCGGCAGCGCCCGGAGCAGCGGCGGCCGGGGCCGCCCCGCCCGCGGAGCGGGGCAGCGCCGGTGCGGCCGCTCCCGGCGGGCTGTCCCGGCGGCGCACGGCGGCGGCCAGGGGGGCCCTGACGTGAGGGGGCGGCGGCGCGGGGCCCCCGAGCACAACCGGCCCTGGCGGGGCTGAAGAGCAGCGCGGCGGCCACGGCCGAACCCCGCCGCCCGCGCCGCCGCCCGCGCCGTGCCGAGCCGCGGCGAGCCCCACGCCGCCCCCGCTCCCCCGCAGCCCGGGCGGACGGGAAGAGCTTCGGTCCAATTCACTCACCTCCGCGGCGCCGAGCGGCTCTGCCTCCAGCGCATCACTTCCGGGAGAGCGCTCAGCTGGCGGACGCGCCGTGACGCGCCAGGGGCGGGGCGCACCGTGAGGGCAGGGAGCGGCGGCTCGCGCCTCGCGCGCCCACCGGAGCGGGCCGGCCGGCGGGGCGGGGCCGCGGCACGACTGCACCAAGGTAAAGCGGGGAGGGGGGGGGGAAGGCGGGCGTACACGCGGGGAAGGCGGAGGGAGGGGACGTGCGGTGGGCCGACCCCCCCCACCTCTGCTTCAGCGTTGGTTGCGCCCGGCTGCGGGGGCACGGCCGCCCCGGCCGCCAGGGGGCGCAAGGACGCTCCCCACGGACAGCGCCCCCTAGTGGCCGTGGGCGGCGGTAGCGCCATCTTGGCAGCGGCTGCGGGGGCGGCGGAGCGGGCGGGGCGGGCGGGCGGGTCGGGGCGGGCGGCGGCTGGGCGGGGCGGGCGGGCGGGCGGGCTGGGCGGGCGGGAGGGCCTAGCGGCGGCTGGGCTGGGCTGGCTGGCGGGCTGGGCCTGGGCATGGGCTGGGCATGGGCTGGGCGGTGGGCTGGGCTGGGCTGGGCTGGGCTAGCTGGGCTGGGATGGGCTGGGCAGGGCTGGGCTGGGCTGGGCTGGCTGGGCTGGGCTGGGCTGGGTGGGCTGGGCTGGGCTGGGCTGGGCTGGGCGGGCTGGGCTGGGATGGGCTGGGCTGGGCTGGGCTGGGCTGGGCTGGGCCGGCGGATGGGCTGGGCAGGGCTGGGCGGGGCTGGGCTGGGATGGGCTGGGCTGGGCTGGGCTGGGTGGGCTGGGCAGGGCTGGGCTGGGATGGGACTGGGCGGGCTGGGCTGGGCTGGGCTGGGCTGGGCTGGGCTGGGCTGGGATGGGCTGGGCTGGGCTGGGCTGGGTTTGGGCTGGGCTGGGCTGGGTGGGCTGGGCTGGGCTGGGCTGGGCTGGGCTGGGCTGGGATGGGCTGGGCGGGCTGGGCTGGGCAGGGCTGGGCTGGGCTGGGCTGGGCTGGGCAGGTGCTGGGCTGGCAGGGCTGGGCCGGGATGGGCTGGGCAGGGCTGGGCTGGGCTGGGCTGGGCTGGGATGGGCTGGGCTGGGCTGGGATGGGCTGGGCTGGGCTGGGCTGGGCTGGGATGGGATGGGATGGGATGGGCTGGCAGGGCTGGGCTGAGCTGGGCTGGGCTGGGCAGGGCTAGCTGGGCGTGAGGAAGAACATCACAGACAGGGTGCTGGGACACGGGAACGGGCTGCCCGGTTCGGTGTGGAGCCGCCGTCCCTGGAGGCGTTTCGGGAAGCCTGGCCGTGGCGCTCCGCGCGGTGTTCGGTCACAGAGCGGGCTCGGTGGGCTCAGTCTCCTCTAACCCGCCTGATTCTGGGTCCCACAGCCCTCTGTGCCCAAACCCTGCTATGGGTCTCAAAGAGCAACTAAAAATCATGTCTGTCAATGAGTTTCATTGAGTGACCCTCAGAATTAAGTAAGAAAAGGGGCAGGGAGGATTTTGTCTCTGCTAACATTAATATTTATACATGTTCTCAAGCTTGGGAGCATTTCCAATGCTGGGAAATATTTCTATTCATACATTCAGTTGCATTTGGCTAGAAGCCAAGGTATGAATAAGGTGCATAAATCTATACTGGAACTTGTGTCCATGTTGTTTTATTTCTGTATGCTTCTATATTATATAAGCAAGGCCATCCAAGGATAGCTGAGAATTCATTTTCTCTGCTAAATTTTTCATTCTGCATTAAAATCTTTCTCTGCTTATAAGGAATAGAGAACTAAACACATGGGAGGAGAACAATGGAATGAAAGCATGAACAACAGAGTTGGACAAGACCAGAGACATGTTAATATTGCTTTAGAGTTTACCTGGACACAGTCTAAGTCAGCATTTCTGTTCTTCCTGAGGCTCCTGCAGCACAGGAGACACTCCAGGGCAAGTCTGTGTCCTACTAACACCAGATAATGCCTCGACCACCTCAGACTAAGAGAATGAAAACCCCATGATCAAAAGGAACTAGTTAAGGGTTTCCACTTTCATTTATTCAAGTGAAAAGAATGTTGTAGAACCTTAATTTTGTGCGAATTGGCTTATTTGAACTGGCATAGGAGATGGTGAAAAAATCCATGTCCTTGCTTTTACTATTTAATTATATTCTCTTTGCATGCATTTTGCTTTTTCTGATCAAAAGACTGCTCCATATGCAAGAGCAAGCTTAAAAGAGATCCTAGTTCAGTCAGAAATCTAAGGATAAAACAGCAGAGCTCCCATCCCAGTTAATGAACAATGTGAGTACAATGACTTAGGGGGTCTGGTTCAGAGGTGTTGATCGAGGTTTCAGATCACTTCAGTTGGACAGCAGAAAAACACTGGCATGACAAAATCCTAAACCCTGTGAAAGTCACCCTTTAGATACCATTACAGAATATCTTCGTTCAGTAACTTCATTTTTTTTTCATCAAATCTGCATATATTTACAATCGCAGCTTGTAGATGGAAAGAGTGAGAAATAAATCTTTGAGTCAAATTTATGGGAACGTCTGGAAATTTACAGCTTGTGTCACTGGCAGAAATGAGGATGTAATACTATCAGGGAAGAACATGATCTTTCATTCTAGTCATTTTTCACCACGTGGAGATGGAATACTTTGGCTGTGATTGAGGTTTTGCTAGGATTTGGTTTTGTCTGAATCTTAAACAAAGGTTATGAATGTTGAATCAAGAATGAAAATCAAATGAAGTTTTTACTTTGCCAGTACATACTGCAGCCCCAGTGTGGTCAGCATTTGCTGGGTACTGTCACAGGCCACTGAGTCATTGATTTCAGTAAAAGAAGACAAAATTACTTTTGTGGAAACTAGATTTTGAAACTTAATATTGCTGGAAGGCATGTGACCTTCCCAACTATCATAGGAATCTGTGACCCCTTCTCTGCCCCCTGTGCCACAGGAACTCATTGTCTCAGTTGTCCCTCAAGGAAATGACAGCCCAAATCCACTGCTGCCTTAGGAACCACAGACTCATTTTGGCAGACTTGCATGAAAGATGAATATGGATTACTGACCTCTCATTGCTGTGGAGAGCTCTGAAAGGAATGATTGATTATCTGCTGCATTAGCAGCAGGAGAGAGACTGCAGGTCACTTTTGAGCTAAGTGGCATCGTTTAGCTCCTTTGAAAACCCCCAGATATGTGAATTTTCTGCATTTCGTTAAATAAACATTAGCCAAAGAGTGCATTTGAAAACAGGAGCTGTAGATTGGCATACAGGCTGGATTGTCTTCTGGGCACAGGGTGGTGGTCCCTACTACAGTGTTGATACAGCGTGGTCTTGAATGACATCATTTACTTCAGGAATAGAGATGTGACCACAGCTGAATTCGGAAGGCAGTCAGCCCAGCAGTTTGTCACTGTCTTTAGGCTCCTTGCCAGTAGCAAACCAGCTGTCAAATAGAAGTTGTGTTGCTTCTAAATAAAACATTTTACATCTGAGAAGTTCAAAGCTACCTTTTCAAATTATTTCATGCAGAGTTTTGTTCCCCACCTCTCCTAAGCAAACCCAGTTTCAGCACCAGCACTAGGTGGGTGTTACTAAAGCATGCCCCAGTTAGCTGGGATGTGAAAGAAGAGATCAATTGTTTTAAAATATTCTTTTTTTCCCCATGGGTTCTTCCTTTCACCCTTTATTTTCTAAAATCCTCTATGTACTCACTGCTGGCAGGTTTTATGCTTAAAGTGAATAGCTAATGCTTGACTTGAGAAGAAGGGATGAAATCAAATAGACTTACAACTTCACCAAAGGAGCTGTGCAGAGGAGGAGAGTGCTGGCCACGCGTTCCCAGCCAAGCATCCCGGCTGGAAGCACCTGTGGTTTGGCTGCTCCTGGGTCTGCACTCAGTCTCGGTGCAGCCTGTCTTCTGTGCTAGCTGTGCTTTGACACTGCACTGTCGGGTCATTGTATAGTGCAGTTGGCAGATTCCTTCTGTTATTTTCATATGAACTTTCAGTTTAAATTCTAGACAAGCCTACAAATAGCAAATAATACTGGCGTTTCATTGATTATTCAGGTTATTGATCTTTTGGGTCAATCATCTAACAATCCAAAGGAACGTGTATTTGTTTCCTGAAAGAAAAGCCTACTGCGTTTCATAGTCTAAGGGTCTATTTGTTTTAATTAATGGTGAAAGTGTTTGCATGTTCACCATGCAGCAAGTCAGTAAGTGCTCCAATCTCCTTTGGAGTTTGGATACAATGGGATGTTTCAGGTGCTTGAAATGGGTGTCGATAAGAGGGGGCTGCTCGGAGCCCAAAGGCTCTGCCTGCATCTCCATCCCTCCAAAGCCGGGTCCCGACAGCGCTCCGCCTGCGACCCCGCTGCGACACGGGACACCGGGACACTGCCTGCGACCCCTCTGCGACACGGGACACCGGGACACTGCCTGCGACCCCTCTGCGACACGGGACACCGGGACACTGCCTGCGACCCCTCTGCGACACGGGACCGGACACTGCCTGCGACCCACTGCGACACTGGACGGACACGCCTGCGACCCTTGCGACACGGGACACCGGGACACTGCCTGCGACCCCTCTGCGACACGGGACACCGGGACACTGCCTGCGACCCTCTGCGACACGGGACACCGGGACACTGCCTGCGACCCCGCTGCGACACGGGACACCGGGACACTGCCTGCGACCCCGCTGCGACACGGGACACAGCCTGCGACCCCGCTGCGACACGGGACACCGGGACACTGCCTGCGACCCCGCTGCGACACGGGACACCGGGACACAGCCTGCGACCCCGCTGCGACACGGGACACCGGGACACTGCCTGCGACCCCGCTGCGACACGGGACACCGGGACACTGCCTGCGACCCCGCTGCGACACGGGACACCGGGACACTGCCTGCGACCCCGCTGCGACACGGGACACGGGACACTGCCTGCGACCCCGCTCGACCGACACGGGACACTGCCTGCGACCCCTCTCACACGGGACACGCTGGACCCTCTCCACACGGGACACTGCTGCGACCCTCTCCCGACACGGGACACTGCCTGCGACCCCTCTCCCACACGGGACACTGCCTGCGACCCCTCTCCCACACGGGACACTGCCTCCGGCCTCTGCTGCTTTGCTCTGTGCCAGCGAACACCCGAAATTTGCTCAGCTAATACAATAGCCCTGTAGCTTTTTGACAGAAACGGCTGTGGTTAACCTCTGTGGGCTGCATGCTGCAGTAAAATGAAGGGTGGTAGAAGTTAAACAATGGGTGTGACTACCACAGGATGGGTGTTAGTGGGAAAGTGGTGTAACATCCACTTAGCATTCCAGAGATGTGAAATATAATTATGATTTAAATGCCAGAGATGTAAGTTGCAAGATGAGTAACTGCAAGGACATGAAAGCCTCCCTTATCTTCCTTTCTATCCCACTCAGAATCATTTTGCACACCCACAAAACTAATACAAGTAGTGTCACTTGATGAAATTACACTTGATACATGACTTGTACCATCACTTACACTTCTGTCAGTGTGGGCTCTGTTTATACCAAAGGAAAAATTCCAATCTCATTTACAACATTTTAAGTTGGAAGTAATTTTGCTCTCAGTTGAATTACTCCCTATTTATACTCCCACTCAGATCAGAATCTGACCCAGGCTTTGAATTTTGTGTTTTTTGCTCTCATCCTTTCCTGTCATAGACAGAAGTCCTCAATCTGTAAAGGGCTCCTCATACCTTCATTTATATATCTTTCCAGAAACGGCTCACGAGCAGGTTTGTAATGTTAAGAATTGTTGACTAAATGAGCCCTGGGAGCAGCTGGTTGCTGAGAATACATGAATAGCTGCTTAATGTCTTTTACATCATCCAGCATATGTGGGAAGGAGAGCAGGAATGCAGAAGTGCAGCCCATGCCTAGATGAGGGGCTACACAGTTCTGTAACAATTCCAGCATAGAGAAGTTAAAGAGCAAAAGAGTAAGTTGTAAGTGGGAGAGTGGAAGCAACTAGTGGGGAAAATAATTGTTGGTTCTAGACTTTTCAATAAAATCTTTATAAACAGGTTCTTGGTATGTTTAAATCCAAGGGCAGCAGGTGTAATGAGCTCTGAACAAAGGGCATGTGCCGTCCCAAGCTGTCCCCTTGGAAATTGTCTGATGCATAGATCAGAACTGAAATCTGCATTTTAAACATTTTTACCCCCAGCATTGTTCCTTTTATTTTCTTTATGGATTACATGAAAACCTAAGCTGTTATCAGCCTCTCAGAGGCGACACCTTCAGACACAAGCAGAGGGGGAAGTCAGGAGAGGCTCTAGGTGAGGCCAGGATTTGGGACTCCACTTGTGCTAGGGTTAACCCTTGTAACTGAACTGTTCCTTTTCTGTACCAAATATGCACCTAGCAGGGGGAAACAGTGTTGTTTCAGATACATTTACATCTGTTCCTTCGTGTCTGACTGATTTCACTGCCTGAAATGGAGCTCTAGAGTGGATAAAGTGAAACACTTACTCCAAAGTGTTCGATGAACAAGAACTACCTAGTTATATTATTGTGGAATTTATTTCCTAGAAATGCCATAAACACTTACTAGAAGTACTTTGTGCTGTGTAGGAAGAATAATTTTCTGTCTGGGGGAAAAATATATGATTGGTTAAACATGTTAAAATACAAATAGCAAACCAAAAATATTCTCTCTTAAGAATCAGAGAAAAAACAGTTCTTGAGACCACGAAAGGTCTTTAGATCACAGCAAGAGTTAAGATAAGGCTAGGAATTTATAGTTCAGGATTTCTTATGAATAAGGACCATGAGCCAAATCCTGTGTTCAGGTTAGCATCTGTAATTCCAGCTTTGGTGAGGGAAAGAGGGTGTGAGTGTCTGGAGCCACAGGACACTGGTCTTGTCAGGCACTGTGCTGGAGGCAGCAGCTCAAGAACAGTACAGCCTGAGAAGCCTTTGGCTCAAACCCCTCCTTTACAACCCGGAATCTCAGGAATTGCCACAGACTGCAGGGATTTGAGCCATAGCACACTGCCAAGCTTCCCACGGTAGTTTGGGTGCTGCATTAGGAAGCAGCTTTTCCTCATGGCCAAGAGAGCGCTCCCTCCAGAGGTGAGGTCAGGCTGTCTGAATTACTCTGCTCCAAACTGTCCATTCCCAGCACACAGGTCTGATTTCAGGGTAGATTCACCCACAGTAAATAGAGCTCCAGGCTGGCAAATGGATCCTGATAGTCAGATAATGTCCTGTCCCTGACACTTGTTCCTCGTTGCATCCATGTACTTACCTGGCAGTGCTGCTGCACCTTCCTTTGGCACAGTAAGGTACCTTTGGCAGCTGCAGTGCCCCTTAAGCAGAAGTCATTGTTTCTGTTAATTTAATCCATGGCAGAAACGTTGTTATCCAGAAGTGCATTTGTCTCAGAGATAGTTGTGGTCTGTCATGAAATAGTGTAACCACTTAAATGATAAAATACTCATTTACATAAAGGAAAAATAAGATTTCATTCTTTCTTCTGACAAACAGTCTAATCACACCTGGAGGCTGATTCAGTGGGCTCAGCAGGTACACAGCTCTCTGAAAATCAAGACATTCAGGACTTTCCTAAATCCACAGTTCGTCTGCCTCTCCTGAATGCTTAGATAAAATAGCTTTCATCACCTTTTCATCACATCAATCTCCAGCTGGATCATTACTGCCTACTGTCATGGTATCACAAATAAGCCTCTCAGCTGCAGGAGCCTATACAAGTTTCCAGCAATATTGTGGTGATTTTATCATGTATTTCATTCACAGATTTGCAAAGATAGGGTCGGCATTGGTACAACAATGTCTCAGGAAGGGGGACACATAGAGTTTCGGTGTCTGTTGCAAAACATCAGGGAAACAGAATCCAGGCATTCTTGTACCAGGCTGGATTCAGCAAAGCACTAAACCAAGTGCTTAACTTTGAGCAAGAGCTCAAGCTGTTTGAGTGGAGATAGATTTAAGTATCTTTATAAATACTTTGCTGGACTGAGTCTTCAGCTTTCAACAGCTAATTATTGTTTACAGCTATTTCAGGGCTTTTTCATATAGCTCAGCATGTCTTTGGATGGCGGAAATATTTTTAAACTAATTTAATGGTGTGAAAAAATGTCCTGCTTGCTGGCCTTTTGGCAACTCCAATGTTCATGCATATGTTGGGGGGTTCATCTTGTCTTTTTAGATGACACCAGCAACTCGACAAGAAGTTCTTGGCCTTTACCGCAAGGTTTTGCGAATAGCCAAAAACTGGCAGTCGGCCTCAGGACAGACAGAGGAGACCGTGAGAGAGAAAGAGTACATTAGAAATGAAGCCAGAACGTTATTCCGAAAGAACAAAAACGTGAGTGTCCTCACGGTGGTGAATTCCCCGATCACTCTTCTCTCGCTCTTTGCACTCCGTGATTGGATGCTAAGATAGGAATATAAGGGTTGAGTTCCCAACATTTCGTTCACCTTACATACTGGTGTATTTAGGTTACGGTTTAAATATCGTGCTTGAGAAAACTTAAACCATTTCAGCTCTTCATTAACTACTGTAGAAGTCTAAACGATCTTTTTTTCAGTTAAAAAGTGCCAAGAAAAAATTAAATTCCAAAGATACTGCTTGTGTAATTGAAGCAGCTTTTGATCTTTACAAAGTTAGCTAAGTGTATCATTACCCATGCAATGGCAAACAGAGCTCAGCAGCTTCTTTTTTTTCTTTTCAAAGCAGCAATTATTGGCACTTCTTTTAAAAGAAGCACTTTAATTTTTTTCTTAAGGAAGAAATTTCAAACCCTGGTAATCAAAGGCCCTTCTTGTAATTCAAGATCACAACATTTATTTATATCCCATATTGGTCTGGGACTATATTGAAGTAATTCAAAATTTAAAAAAAAATGAATTTAAGTCATAATTCACACCATATTTCTGACTTCAAAGAGA
The DNA here is from genome assembly GCA_032173965.1 of Sitta carolinensis. Classification (NCBI taxonomy): domain Eukaryota; kingdom Metazoa; phylum Chordata; class Aves; order Passeriformes; family Sittidae; genus Sitta; species Sitta carolinensis. Next base: position 15,587,576 of record CM063295.1, on the reverse strand, counting down.
GTTTCTGGATAGGATGATAACAGAATGTACACCGAGCAGTGTCTTTCCTTTCTCCACTGGTGACCTTGCAGAGTGACAAGCAGGTGAACGTGGTTTTTTGTAGATGTAGTAGTAGTTTACATGTGTATTGTCTTTTTACAGAGAAAATACCATGTTTGGGTAAAAATCTTTCTGTAGCCTCAGTCCTGACAGCCTCTGGGCCTTAACATTCAGCACCCAGAACTGCTGAGTTGAGGAAAATCCCAGTGTTACCTTTTATGGATGTGAAAAATGCAATCATGGTATCCTTGGGTTTGCCAACATAAGCTAAGGAAAGCTGCATGCTGTGCATCATTTACACTTGAGCTTCCAGTTGCTAACTACTGTGCTGCCATAAAACACTTGTTTGTCTGATCATCATAGGTAACAGATCCAAAGCTGATTAAGCAGTGTATAGAAGAATGTGAGGCAAGAATAGAAATTGGACTTCACTATAACATCCCCTACCCAAGACCTGTGAGTATAAATCACAAAATCTTCACTGATACCTGCTGAGCTTTCCCAGTACAACAAAACCATCAGTGTCCATCACTCTCACTGCTGGCATTTAAATGTATGCTAAAGTAGAGCCAGATGTACACTGAGATGTTCTCTTTCACTGTAAATGGGAGGATTTCTTCTCAAAATAAGGAGTGAAAGCCTAAATGGAGTTGCATGAACTAAACTCCCCTGGCCTCTGAATATTTAGCCCGTCAATGAATACAAAAAAACACGGTAATGGAACCAAATAATAGAAGAGAATGAGAGAATAAAAATACCTAATTACATCTGCCATAGGTAAAATAATTTTTATAGCCTACATTACTACTAACTGTTCTCCTGGTCACAAATCAGGCCTTTTGAAATACCTGTCTGTGTTGCTGCTTCTTTTCCCTTCTTCCTACAGACAAACATGTCCAAGATTACTGAAATGCTGGAAGTTGCAGCAAAGTCTTCTAGTGCACCATTCAATACAGTTTCCTCATTGCCCAGTGTGCTAGTTTCAAATTGAAACCATGACACCCAGTCCCTTCTGTCAGTAATACTTTATGCTGCCTCCCATGGAGACATCCTCTCTACTCCTGTTGATGGGTTTCTATTTTCACATCTACAGTTCCCTTATCAAGGCAGTCATGATCTGCTTTAAATTGCATCTTTATCAGACACTTGCCTAGACCATGGTCACTGTTACCATCTGTTTCAGTATACAGTATAACAATGCACTGCTGGCAAACAATGTTCCTAGAAATGGGCCTAAAATGCCCTTTCTGCAGCAGTTTCAAAATCCCAGAGGATCCACTCTCTCAGACAAACTGGATGATTATTATTTTTGAGATTCCAGAAATCTCTACTGCTGCTTTATACAGTGCTTTTACTACTATTTGCACCTAAACACCCATCTTGCAGGATGACAACCTCAGCAACAGTAACACCTGACTGCTCCCACCTACATTTTTCAGTCATTTAGGGGGGGTTACAGCTGCATGATTCCCACTAACAGACTTAAGAAATATAAAGACTTTGTCAATCAAAGGAAGAGTCTGTCACCTATTGCTCCTTCTGCTTATGGAGTCAATGACATTGATTGTGCATTTTAATGTGCCATATATATAATCATGACAGTAAAAAGGCAGGCTTTCATTACATACAGTTTGGAGTTATCTTGTGACTTGTTAAGTAGGTATGAATAAATCACACAGGCATTCAAGACATTACTCAAGAATTTTTAGGATTTCTAGTCCTTACTGTTCTGGAACATTGTCAGCAATCCTGTTTCATCAAGTATCATTGAAGTGTGATATCAAACTGCAAAATAAAGTTACTAAGATCTAGCATATAGGATTTTATTAGCTAAAATAATAGGATTTTAATAAACAGAACAATTCGGGCCTGAAAGTTACACCACTAATCCCTCCTCAGAGAATGCTCCTCCTAGAAATCTAATAATCTGGCTTGAGACAATAGCTACCCTCTCCAAAGTGTGAAGAAATTATTTAAAACTCAGTGAAACTTAGTCTGTATTTTCCTTCCCAATATGCACCTAACTGGTGGGACTTTCTTTTCCAGATCCATCTGCCTCCTCTGGGCCTTGCCCATAAACAAGGCCGTACATTGCGACACCAGGAGAAGTTAAGGAAGATTTCTAAGCCAATATACCTGAAATCCCACGATGAACTTTCATAAGCCACCATTTGAGGTGTAGTGTGTAATCACATCCTTTAAACTGTGAACTGCCATCCAGGTGATTTGTGTGCACGACTGTGAATGCTGTGGTCACTTGCTCACACATTTCCTGAGGCCAAAAAGCCATTTTGATCTATTGTGTATGATGGATAAGGTTGGTTTAGTATTTATTACATTTCAACCACTGACTTGTCAATAAAAGAAACACTTTTTAAGGACTGAGGTGTGGTACAGAGATTACTTTGACATCAGGACACACTCTGTTTATCTGTAACAGGGTTCTCTGGTGGTTTGAGGGTTCTCTGTGCTCAGTTGTGACTCAAGACAGTGCCTTGTGTAAGGTCAACCAAAATCAAGGAAGCCTGGGACAGTCAAGCAGACACAGTTCCTCCAGAGCTTCTGAATGCCAGTGGGAATACAGCCACTGCACCATGGACCTGCTCTGCTTCCTCTCTGCTCCCTGCTCTGGCTGCTGTCCCTGGAGGGGAGTTCCAGTTTCAGAGTACCCTTATGGGGAACTTTTGTTTCTGGACAGTAGAAAAGAGACAAGCAGAAGTGCCACTACTTTTTCCAAACTGCGGAGGAGTGGCCTAGAGTCTCTCTGTCAGCTTTTTTCTCCCTTCCTTTGGAGAGGGTGTGGATGTGAAATGCAAAGTTTGGAATGCTATTACACAACTCTGAGTAAAACATTCCAGTGTTGGGTTCCTCAGGTTCCCATGTAAGGACTGGCTGAAATCTCTGCCTTCAGAGTATCACTATGGGAACGAGCTTAGGATGCTTTGGTGTCCTCACTGTGTTTTCACATGGTCAGCTTTTCAGCATAATCAACACACTGGCTTTCTCAACAATTATTTTAATTTTAGTGTTAGTTTTTAACTCTTTTGTTATGGACAGAACCCCAACTTTAGTAAAAGAAAGTATCTACAAGTCTCCTAAGTTTGAGGGTATTTCTGTTTCCCAAGTGCTTCATGAAAAGAAGTAAAATAAAATTAATTTTCCTTTCACGGGCTACCAGTTGTTTTAGCTCCTTCACAGTCCTCTGACTTTACCAGGCTGTTACCATGTTCTCTTCAGGGAAGTTAGGGGAGTCTTCCATCCTTCAGGCTGGAAATACCAGTGAGACCAAGCCTGCACTGTACTGGACACTGCCTAAGCACAGTCCACAGCATTTTAAGGACAACCTATTCCAGCCTGACGTTAATAGTGGCAAAAAAATACCCAACCAAAAAACATGCATATGTGTATGATTTCCTTTTAAAGTGGGAGAAATCAATGAAATCTCATTTCTGAGCTCACCAAGTCATTCAAAACTCTCCAAGCTCTAATAAACAATGACAAAGAAATATTGCTGTCCACCTGAAAGTTAAGTTAGAACTGGTCCTGTGCAGAACAGACTGACAGTCCCTCCCCCAAGAATGCACATTTTAAGAGTGAAAAAAGTACAAGGAGATGAGAGAGTACAAGAAAACACTAAGAAGAGTGAATCAGCATGACAGGTACTGGCTGGCCCAATTTCTCACTACCCTTTATGGCTCCAGTCCATAAAGGTCTCTAATCCCATATAATTATTTCCTGGGAATGCCTCATGTGGGGAGTAACAGGTAAAATGTCACTGTGCTGTCAGTGGAAGCTTTGCAAATTTACTGCTGCCAGGAAGACACAAAATTTTAGCCTTTAGGAAAAGGGGATTGCATAAAAAAAGCAAAAAAGAATTAATATGATTACACACACTGCTTAATTCTTCATTGAAAGAAGTCTAAATACAGGCTTCCTATCTTAATTCTGATACACCAGTGTAGGGATGTGTCAACTGAGCCCAACCAAAATGTGCAGAGGCAAGGGGTTTGAATGGAAGCTTAAGATCACTCTTTGTCATTAAACTATCATATGAATCTTCTGAATTGCTGAAATTCATGACTAATGAAGGCACTGATGCTCTGACGCATCAGGTGAATAAACAGCCATGGTAATGAGCAGTCTAAATTTACTGTCTGTGTTATAATCACAGCTCTTTCCTAAGCACATACTGTAAGATGTAAGATTATTTCAAAAGAACAGCCCTAAAATTACAGAAGATTTACACCAAATTGAAATAACAACAGGAGTTTGAGTTTACTTCTGAAGGAAAATACAAAGAAGCAATTTTAAAAAGGTTCAAATACCCTCAAGTAACTCGAATTTGAGTATCCACTTGCTTAACTGAGAAGGCAGCAAGTAACGGCATCACGATACTTCAAATACTGGACAGCCTAATGATTCTTCAAAGTGTTTGAAAAATTATTAACTGGTGCTTCATCCTCATTACTCTTCATCACCAGAAGGCAAAGAGTGAAATTTGTTAAAACTTCAGGCTGTTCAGCTAAAGGAAGGATTAGATCAGCTCTTTTTTCAAGTCTAGAGAGCAAACCCTTTCTTTCATGGGTATGGAAAGGAGAATAAAACTAGAGCCCTTTGTTTTTTGAGGTGAAACTGGCAAACTACCATTATGAGAGAGTTTCACTTAAAAAAAAAAAGAATTCATCTGCAACTCAGTCCAGCAGGTAGGCAGACATCTCAGCTTGTATTCTTGTATTAGATGCTAAGGCCCTTATAACTTCTGTCAAGAAGTATCCCAATGACTGCACAATATGTCATTCCTACACATTAATTTTACTTGCAAAAACAGGTTGTCCTAAAATGCCTCTGCTTTCTGCAGTATTTGTAATGCACTGGATTCACCCAGTCAGTGTACACCCTGTCCTGTACTTGCTGAACCTTCTCTTACTCCCCTTCCAGTAAATACTGTCATTTTCCAATTTATCACCTTAGTCAGGAGATGCTTTAGAATAATTTAGAAGAAAATGATGACATTAACTTCATGTTCTTCAGAAATAAAAGTCCTGAGTCAGTTGTATGAACTCTCCTGCAAGCCCACTGGTAGGCAAGGCAGTAATAATTTGTTGACACAGTGTCTGGCCTTGAATACCTAAAGAACACCTTTCTGGAAGTTCTGTCCCTAAATCCATCACTACTAAAGTTGTAATTTATGAAGCTGTGCACTTATGACTAACGTTAGCAAGCACAACCTTTTAAGAAGATGGACATGACACCTGCTTTCTGAATGAAAAGGAGGAAATGCTCCTTTTGCTGCAGCAGTGCCCCCATGGATTCCTAGGACAGCATCACAGCCCCCAAACAGGTTAAAAGTTTAGGTTACCTGATCCATCTTCCTACTAATACAAGCTGCTTCTTGTAATATCTTTCAAATGTGAAGAAAATAAGGCAAGCTGGAGCTCACTCTCCTGGCCCTGCTATGTATCCATCAGAAATGCTACCAGCAACATCCATCTTTTATCCACAGACAGAAAGGTCACTTATTTCATCATACCTATACATTCATTTTCAAGAATGCTAATTAGAGCAGAGACCTGCAACTTTCACTAGTAACTCTAATCCCATTAGGCACAACAGTCTAGCTATAAGTAGAAGAATTTGGGGTCTGTATTGTCTTCTGCTTTTTCACTGTATAATTTTCCCTTTAATAGCCCAACAGTATTAAAATCCACAGGGGTAGTACTTTCTAAAAAGAATTTTTGTACAGATAAGAGGGAGGTTTCAGAAAATGTAAAAACCCTGTCTATCTTACAGCATCCCTAGCTGGAAATCTGTCTCTGCTAAGGGAAAAAGACCTCTTGCTCCATAATGTGTTTTTTCCATTCGTCTTGAGTTATTACCAAGGCTGTAAATCTACAATTTGAAGTAATTACAGGTGGGGTTTGTGGCTTATTTAATGAGTGCTTCTAATTAAGAAATGAAAATTCTAAGCCTGTCAATCCGAGGATTTTAATACTATTATTAGAAGGTACTTAGTTTGTCCAAAAATTTTTCACATTTCTATCATGTCCAACCAGTGGCTGAGAAGCTTGTTTCTTTTTTCTAAATGCATCTCATCCAAGAAAGTTTGTGAATTCTAATGTTTAGCCACTTTATCATTCTCCAGGAAGGTGTAGATAATGCTAAGGAAATAAAGTTGGGAAGCTCATTTCAAAGAACCACAGAAAAATATCTCTAAGACAGAAATCCCTTGACAGTAAATTCCATTACTTTTTCTGTACCAGGGAGGGCAGCCTAGGAAATCATGTACTGCAGTAATCATCAGCTGAAGCCAAGTCAGCCATGCCTAATCCCTGGTGAAGGGGAGGTACAAGCCCTCTCTTACAGACTCCTGTCTTATTTATATGTTTTTTATCATGTCTACAAAAGCTTAAAATGCATCTTTAATTACATTCCAAGAGATGCCTTCATATCAAATCTAAACATCAGCACACAGGAAGCATTTAGAAAATCTACACAGTAACAAGGACATTGCACAGACGTTGTAGCAAAGCAACTGTATATTCACAAGAACCACAACTATGTCACTTAATAAACTATCAGTTACTGTTTGTTCACAAAAAGGGGTTAACAAACAACCCACGTGGCAAGCAATTACACAGATTTCTATCAGTTTAAAAGTAATTGACCTCCACAGAATATAATTTAGGTAGTGAATCTAACTTTTAAAGAATGGTTTAATTTAGAGGCCTGTTTGCAAGACCAGCATGATCTGTAAGAGGATTGACAAACGTTCATTTTAGTGCTGTTGTTGGCCCAGCCTCCCTTTCAGCAGGTGAGGTGTCACCACTGCTATGTCTGAGCACAGAGATCCTTCTGAGAGCAGTGGCTGAGCTGATCAAGCCACAGGGAGGGATTTAACAGCCAGGTCCTGCCACCTTGGCCTGCACACAGAGCTTCCCTGCGAGGAGGCTCATGACTGGTTTGTTATCTCTGAGGCCATGGCAACCTAATTAGTGATCTGAGTTGTTGATGCAATTACAACAACAATTAGATGCAGACATTCAAAAATACAGTAATCACCACAATGTTTTTTTTTTAATGTATAGTAATTTTATGTTAATTTTAATTGTATAAAAACTACCAAGTATGTCTCTTATGAAGTCTAAGAGAATAATTTTTCCAAGGACCAATTTTCATTAATTTATTTATAGATCTACTGAAACATGATTCTCTTCTTAAAAACTGTTGTTTGGATGAGTGTGCTGTAACATTCATAAACAAGTTTTATTTTGGTATAGGTGCCAAGTATCATTTAGTCTGATTTGTTAAGAGCAGTTTCTTCCTCTCAGTAATTTGAAATACCTGCACATCTCTGTCCCTTTTATTAAAACAAACATCCTTTAGGTGTTCTGGCCTGACATCCCTGCTCTACTCACCATGTACCAATGATGCACCAGGTGCCTGTGTGCTGGACTGTCAATGAGGTGGCAGGTGTGGTCCATGAAGCTGCTGTTTACCTGTGCATCTTCCTGCAGAGCAGCACTGCACAACACACCCCCAACACTTCTGCCTGACCTTGTACTACCAGTCTTAACAGTTACTATTTTATGAATATCTGCATAAAACAAACCAGTGGTTAATAAAACAGCAATGAACTCTTTTCACCTAAGCACAACACAATGGACAAATTCCCATGACAAGAACCATGTCTTTTAAGGAGTTGTAGCAGCATCCCTTAATGCTTGGAGCAGGATACTGGGAATTGCCAAGTGATGGCTGAATCTCTGACTTTGTGAGGCCTCCAGCAAGTCATTAAAATGCTGCAATTTGGTCAATGAAAAAAATATAAGACCCCAAATTAGTGGATGTCTGCATTGTGCATGTTTTTTAAAATGTTTGCCTTGATCTTTGTGCTTCTCTTGTACTGTGTACACAACAAGTCTAATGATGCATCTTTAGTACCTTCTTGGCATGCTGTGGGGATTAGTTAATGACCGCACAGCTCTTTGAAGATGTTCAGGCTACTTTGTTTTTAATTAATGTTTGCAAGCTACTTTGAGCTTCTCTGATGAAAGGGCTAGAACAAGTACAAAATTTCAGGCAGTTATTAGTCCAACATGCAAGAGAGCAAGATGAGGAAATGTGCTGGGTTTAGTTGGGGTAGAATCAATTTTCCTCACGCTGGCTGGTACAGGGCTGTGTTTTGGATTGTGCTGTACACAGGACTGATAATTCAGAGATGTTTTTGTTATTGCTGAGCAGGGATTGCACAGAGCCAAGGCCTTTTCTGCTTTTCATATGCCAGGCTTGGGAGGAATTTGGGGGTGCCTGGGAGGAGACACAGCCAGGACAGGTGACCCCAAATGAGCGAGGGGCATTGCAGACCATCTGACATCATGGTCAGTGCATACATGGGGGAGAAGAGGGGGACATTTGGAGTGATGCTGTTTGTGTTCCCAAGTCAGCATTACATGTGATGGGCCCCTGGTCTCCAGGGAATGGCTGAACACCTGCCTGCCTGTGGGAAGCAGGGAATTGTTTTTCCTTGTTTATGTGCATGGCTTTTACTTTCCCTATTAAACTGTCTTTATCTCACCCCATGAGATAGTGGGAGGGCTGTGTGGGGCTGGGCTGCTGGCAGGAAGTAAGACTAAGGGAGAAAGAAAACAGCACCATGTATCAGGTACCAGGAATATGTAGGTAAATAATACTAAAAAAAAAATGTTATATGGCACAAGTGTACTGTCCTGAAAAATGGCAGCTCCCAATACACATGCTGTCAAGAAGTTTCCCATAGAAATTCTGAGACACATCATCAAGGAATGATTACAGTTTCATAATACAGTTTTGGTAGTTCATTCTATCTGAGAACTGGAGGATTGGTTTCATATGTTGACAACAGTTCTCATCTCCTCCCTCCTTGTCCTACATACTCCTGAGACACAGTGGTAGGCAAATAGAAAATATTTTTGCAAGACTTGTGAAGTAGATTCCCAGTAAAATCAGCATCAAAACTCTTTAGGCCTAATTTCATTAAAAAAAAACCAGCCATGCAGCCATTGAGGAGTAAAGCAGATCTTTACAATCTCAATAATGCACCCTCTCAGTCATCCAGCTGGCACAGGGCTGCCACACCTCGATTTATCCAGTGTTTCTGGGGCTTGTCTGAAGGGAGTTCAATCGACAGAACATAGTTGGTTGAGTGCCCAGTGGTGGATAAGACACCTCTTCTTTCACTTGTCTTGTATACAGGGCATGAATAGATGTTCAGATGAAGAAACTTGGAACTTTCTCCAGGTTTCAGCCATATTATGGGCAAAGGATCGTAGAGGATTTTTGGTAGTGATTCTCCAATTACCAAGGATTCTCTATCCCATCGTGCACCTTCCAAAAAAAGGCCTCTCACATAAGCCCCATCTTCTGGCATTTTCTCCATTGTGTGCTCCTGTTTCATCACCTAGAATTATTAAACCATTGCTTGATTTTATTTTTATCTGGAGTATACTAAATCCTATAAGTGACAGACTGAAATTCCTCCTTTAAATAAAATACCTTTTAGCATCTGAAAATGCCATTTCTTGCTGCCCTAGAACATGTTTCAAGCTGTTCAAGAAAAAACAAAATTCTTCTGCATTTTTCTTACCTCAAACTCAAATCCAATGTGGTCAATTGGGATGGTGTATTTTCTGGCAAAGTTTTGTAAAACACCAGTCAAAAAAGACTGAGTGAAGAAGAATCCTGAGAGCCAAAAGACTGTGGGTGTCCCTTTGTCAACCCAGTCCTGAATAAGGAGAGAGAAAACAAATGTAAAAGAATGCTTCCAAGCAATTGCCCACTAACTGCAGTGCTGCTAATGCAGAGTGTATTTGGCCACGAGCGTGTGTGAGCAGCTCACAGTCTGGAGCTCCCCAGGGACTGCTGAGCAAGGACAGCACTGACACACACTCCCCATCCAGATTCCAACTACAACTCCCCACACCCCTCCGTCTCAGTTTAGCAGACCTGGAAGAACTCCAAACGACAGAGGAGATCGGTCACATAACTTCCCAGAGGCTTCAGTGATGGATAGGATTTGGCAGCCCACAGTGATGGCACTTTCCCCACTAGCATGCTGTTGAAAACATCTTCAAGCTTAGAAGACATCAACACTTGGCCTTTAATGGCTTTGCCTATATTAATGAGGCTGCTCCGAACAACTTCAGTAAGCCTTCAGAGAAAACAAAGGAATTATTTACTTCTTATTACCTGGAAATACCCCTCAATCCAGCTTGAATGAAGGGTTGATAGAGGTGGTAAATGTCCTGTCAGAAATTCCTTACTCACTTGTAGTTATCAAAACTTTTACTTAACTTTAGAAAAGCAAACAAATTAAAAACACACAGAATAAAAGAGAGTGCAAACTTTCCCTGTAGACAAGGAAAATCAAGTGACAAGAGCTTTAAAGCTTGTAGCACTCATTGTCATAGTGTGCTGTGAATACTGGGGCCTGGGTATCACTTACAAAGGCTAAAGTAGGCTGCTCTACCTCAACACAACAAACTCAAATCGGATTTAAATTCATAATCCAAGAATACAGGTACAATTGCTATATTCAGGTACTCAGCAGCAGCTTTCAAGTCTTTTTAAAAGATTCATCCAAAGCAGAATCTAACATGTTAAGAAAAATGTACTGTAAAAGGCTTGTTTAAAGCTTGTGAGCAGCTAGCACCAATGAACACAAGCAGATTTCAGTTTAAGAAGTACTACACAAAATACTGAGCCATACCTGTTAAAGCGAATTAGTTCTTGCCTAAGAACTGTATTCATGGACTCTTCATAAAGTACTGGGTATGCCTTCATCACTTCTTCCATATCAAAGCCACTTGGTAGTTTAGACAGGATGTCCTGTGCCAATTCTTCAACAACTTCCTGAAGTCACAAGTTTGCAGTGAATAACAAATCTTCCTTTTTTCCCTCCTATTTTTATTGAATAAATTTCACAAAACACTATAGATTTTATATATTTTCTGTATAACTACACAGATATTTTAGTCCATTTTCCTAAAGATACAGTGCTTTTATGCTCTTACTTTGGGTATCATCCTGTCTGTCTCTGCATGCGCCTGCTTGCTCCTTCCTTCTCAATAATTTTAAATTTGTTAGTAATTTTTCATTTGCAACAAGGTTTTAGGTAATTTCTAAGGAAACAGGCAGGAGAGCAGACAAGCATAATCCTATTACTGCCACAATGAAGGGAAAGACAAAGCATGCAGCATGAGCAAAATAAGGGGAAGACCCCATGAATACCCCAGCCATAAGAGAAGCTTTACTTACAGCATAATACACATCAGAGAATACAATCACTAGACAACCCTGCAGGAGATGAGGCTCCATCAATTCCTGTATTTTATACACAAGAATCTACTTGTGTATAAAATACAGGATGTCAAATCTGAGAGACTTGGAAGGTTATTTATCTCTATCTCAAAGGGGCATGGATTTGGTCTGAGTAACCTGAGCTGCCAGGACAGGTATCATATACCTTATATATATATTACCATGCCAGTGGTATTAATCTCTTGGAATGCAAAGTCATGAAGGTATCTTCCATCTTTAAAGGTGCTATGCCAAATCCATCTGCTCCTCTACAGAGACATTCACATCTACTCTCAATGCTACAGTCATGAGGTGCTGGATTACTCAGATATGACAGGAGAAGGCATCTTTCCAGAGTGCAAACTGATCTTTCTTCCCCACTTACCTGAGGGGACTTGCCAGCTCCCCCTGCTTCTCTAGGCAAAGTCAGGAGCACTGCATGGAAAAGCTGGTTGGTCTCCTGGTTATCCTTGGTGATGTCTGCATTTTCATGAAGTCCAAACACTTCAGGGTGTGTTGTAATTGGCAAACTTCGTATGTACTCAACGTAAGACTGTAAAACAAGCATTCAGATGCCAGACATCAGGCAATGTGATCTTCACAAATGACCAGAAACCCAACTGGGACAGAACCTTCCATTTACAATTCAAGATGGTAGCTCCCTGCTAGACACATCCAAGAATTGACAGACTCTCCACAGAGATAAATTTAAAAGTTCTGTGAGATTCAAAAACTCACAAAGGAGTTGTTAATACCACCTTCATGTGAGTGGCAAGAGAAAAGAAAGTACATTAGAAATATCCAAGGAGTGCTGGTAGGAGTCACAGAGGGGGTAGGATGTTGGATGTGTCATCCCTACAACTGTGGGCTACACAAACAGGTGGGATTTGATCACATTCATTATCTCTATGCAGCTGTTAGAAGGGAAAAAGAGGATGGAAATTGGGTATACACCTGCCATTCTACCTCTTCTTCCTGATTGCTGCTTTCAAGGTCAGACTGGTTGCAAGAAAGTGCAGAAGTACCATGTAAATTCCTAAAGCCTGACTACTGTTGGCTTTCTAGAACTGTACTGGAAACCTGCACAGGGTGGCTCTCTGCATCAACAAATGTCAGAGTATTGGATGATCTCTACATCCCCATTGGGGTATAGCAGATATTAAGTACCAGATTCATATTTCATACACAAGATACATTCTGGCATGGCTTTATGATATTATGGGGTATATATTCTATTTGTTGTACTCAGCATTATCCAAGCACAGTGTAGGTAAGTTCTTCCCCAATAACTCAGAGAGAATTTACACTTTTTTTCTTCTCACCTCATATGGGCCATGTGGTGGTATGTAGTAGTCACTTCCAGCTGAAAGCATGTAGTTCTCCTGCTCTATATCCTTGTTGTAGACAATGGAAAGAAGGGACAGGAGAAGACGCCTGTCTTTATCATCTGTCACTCTACCTCCATAGTTACACTCCCCTGGAAAAAGACAAAGAAAACCAGGACAAAAAAACCTGAAAGTTAATGAACAAATAAAAATTGTTTTGCAATAATGTGAAACTCTGGTAAGCTGATGCTCCAAAGCTCCAGATCTTCCAAAGTTTGTAGGTTTTCTACTTCAATTGATTCAATGGAAATTAGACACTTGAACATCTATGGGCCAAACTTACGTGTCTTAATGATGGAAGGTTTAAGGAGCACTATGAGTTGGTCTGAGTAACTGCTACTCAGTTACACTTTTTTTTTTCATAAAGCTAATCATAATATTAACAAAAATCAAGAATGACAAGGCTGACAAAGGAGGTGCCAAAAAGCAGTTTATGTCCCTAGGGAAAGAACAGAATAGCCGCAGCAGCTGAGTTATTTACACACATCAACACCTCCTGCTTTAGACTCCTGAGTATTATCACATCCTGGGGTGAAGTGCCAGAGCTTCCTGTGTCAGGCTCATGTTGATCAGCAAAGGTGAACCAGAGCCCACCGGTGGTTTCATTTGATGTATGAAGAGAAGACCAGGAGGTTTGCTGGATCCTCAGTAATTGTAGCCAAGTCAAAACAGCAATGACATCTGAGAGTTTGGGATCCAACTCCAACTATTCTCCAGCTCCAAAATCCAACCAACAACAACCACATTGGATGTGGAAGGCCAGTAAAGTGAACTGGTGTGAAATCCACTCAATTTGTCAAGGACTCACCAGTTTATCAGTGTATCGGCTGAAAGTGCTCAGCAAAGTCAACAAACACAAGTGAGAGGATGTAGTGTCTGTACCTGTTAAATAGGTCAGAGCTTCAAATGGGATTTCTTCATATTCATTCAGAAACATCTGGATCTGTTGCATACTGATTCTGAGGTCAGACTCGTTGAATTCGTAGGGAATATTCCAACCTGTTCAATGCAGAAAAGATACACAGTGCTGCAATGTGCTGACAGCTGGGCCCAGGAAATGGTGGTGTTGGTACTACACTGCTCCTACTGAGCTGAAGATACAACTGCCAGACAGTCTAGAAGCAGCCTGGAATATACCAGGCTGTCTATTAAGCAGAGGCATTTTGGCATCACAATATCCTGAAAATCATATGTTACCTACTTGGTACTTTAGGTTAATCTGTTGCTATCTGGACTCAGCACAAACCTCTTTTCTTTTTTTAAATGAAGTGCAAAATAATCTAAAACTTACCCAGTGGGCCAAAGTGTCTCCTTTCCTGCACAACAGCATGAAAAAAGCAAAGGCCAAAAAGCAGTTTTTGCCACAATTTTGGCTTTTGGCAGCCTTTAAAAAACACAGGGTCAGAGATGGGATCATTCAGGTACGAGCGAAGGAGGTTCACTCTAATGCCTTTTGGAGGCTCATTTGTCATTTTGATGCCATTCTGGAGGATACTAACAGGAAACTTTTCTGATGGATAACTAGTTAACCACAACCTAAAAAGAAGTTTGAAAAACACATTATTAAAAAATCATATAATAGTAAGAGTAGTAATAATAATAATAATAGTAAGAGTAGTAGTAATAATAATAGTAGTAATACTAATAATACTAATACTAATACTAATAATAATAACTAATAATAATAATAATAATAATAATAATAGTAGTAGTAGTAGTAATAAAATCCTGCATCTTGATCTTTAGAAGACTAAGTTTTACTACTTGTCTAACTATAAAGATAGCATCTAAATTTGGTCTAAAATGCAGGCAATAAGGTAGATTAAATTGGAAAGGTAGAAAAGATGACCTCTAATTATGGATCTTTATTTTATCATTGCACATAAATTATATGAATGTCATACTTAGGCATTCTTACAGAAGTATTTTAGTTTCTTTTTTAGTAGTGTCTTCAGCAAACAGGAAATACATTAAAAAATGCAAAATACTAAAATTCCTACCTGAATTTATCATTGGTATTCTCAGGTACTATAACTTCCTCACAGATTTTTTCCAAGGTTGGCATCCAGCTGGTTGCAAGATGGCAATTTTGTAACACTACCCAGGTTCCATCAGTAATAGCCTGGTAAATCATTTTTTCTGCTATTGGGCCCTGGCCCTGGCCAAGTGAAACAGTTTGAATGCTTGAGCTTCCCATGCTAACATCATCAGCAAATTTTAGCAAACCTATGATAGCAAGTTTTATACATGCAAACAAAGACAAAGTCTATGAGAAAGTAGAATATGCAATATTCATCGTTTTTATAATGTAATTAAAGGGAGAAAAGTCAGCAAATATTTTACTCAATTAAAAAAACCAAAACAACCCAAAAAAACCCCACCACTTCAACAAGACAGAAGTAACATCACATGCTGTATCAGTCAGTATGTCTCTGAGGCATATACTAAAATTTAGGGGTATAAGGTATCAATAAAAAAAAATAAATCCAAAAACTAGCCAGGTTAAATGGCTGATCTCTTCTTTGGCCCCAAGAGTTCAGTTCCAGGCTGCACAACAGTCCTCCATTCTCTCTCTTGGACAGGTACAATTTTTTGAAGGGGGTTGAGCTTCAAATTGGATCTTTAGACCTGGCTAAAAATAGACCTCCAGCTTGCTATCAAAATCAGTACTTTCTGGAGATACGTCCTTACAGTATGGCTCCATATCACAATTCTTTTGGCAGAAAACCAGATTTAAAAATAATCTGGGTGCATATACTTTAAAGGACATTTAACAAATGTGGTTTTAAGTGTGGCCTATACACCATTTAATTAGTTTCTGAGAGGGAGAACATTTACTGGAGGAGGGGTTGAAATAAAGACTGAGGCAAACCAACAACACCCACTGAAAGAATTGTAATGCAAGTACAAATTATAAACTGGTCTGGGTGCTGCAGTCTGTTAGATCCCCAAATTGCTACTCAGAGACCAAGACATTTCATCACCACTACTTTCATTCCACCCTCTAACAATTTTACTATCACTATTTATATATGGGCAGATGCCAATGTTTGATACTCATTCTATCATTGCTGTATTGTATTTAAAGACATTCTAAAGATCAAATGAGGGGGCCTACACTATTAATGATTTAGCCAGACTCAGTGACATTTAACCAGATAAAAGAAGATTTTTTAAATACCAATCTCACCTGCCATAGGATCAGCACCAGGTGATAATATAAAAATCAAAGGGGCACAACAATTTGAATCACTGTAACTTCTCCCAAGATCAAATGTAGGTGGTTCAATAAATGTTCTTCCCATGTTTTCCACAATGAACATCTGCACTGCTGGGACAATTTTGTCAGGTCGCAAACACCTGAGAATAACCATGCGCTCCAAGCCCGCCAGGGAGCTCCAGGAGCCTGGGAAGGCTTCCTCCTGGGGCCTGCCAGAGTCATAGATTGGCTTCCACTTGGGACAGTTGTCTCTTACGTGTTCCATTAGTCCCTGGAGGTTTGTCAGGCAGGATGCACGTACGAGCTCAGCCCATGATTTGTTAGACAGCCAGTCTGGAGCTGGATTGGGGTGAGGATTATCAAGAGCAACACCTCCTGTCAGTAGGAAACGCCAAACTGCATCATCTATCTGGCCTCTCCCCTTCATAATGCCTACTGTCAGAAGGAAGGAGAATAACAGCTTGTCCTTTTCAAACAGGGAACGACAGACATTATTATAGATGCTTACTGTGAAATGGTTAGTTATATTTTTAATTCTCTCCTGTAGACATCCACTCTTTCTGCTTTTAGCAATAGATTGAACATACAAGTTAATGAACCAAATCAGTGAATACTGGTACATAGGTTCAACGTTTGCCAGATCAGAGATGCAGAAGAAGACAACAGCTGAATGAACAGCAACTGGCTTATACCCCAGTCGAGTAGAATCTATTTCCTGCTCAGTTACAGAGGCAATTTTTTGCTTTTCAGAGATTTCTGCAGATAATTCTTTGGATGAAGACAAAATATTAATTGCTGTTTCATCCTCTAAGATGTTTCCTTCTGAACGGGAAAGGATCTCCAGGATTTTATCCTCTATTTCCTTTAGTTGTTTCTTATTGGCTGCACTTTCTATAATGAGTTGGTTTTTCTTTTCTTCTAGCTCAGGCTTTTCCTTTGCAGCTACAATTCCAAGAAGCTGGTCCTGAAGACCCAAAGGTGTAATCATGAAATTGAGTAGACAAACTTTCACAGCCACTTCAGGATAATAATGAGGATTTCTTAAATGGGTTGTCATGTAAAACCTGAAGTCTCTTGAATATTCGATTACATTTTCCCCTAATTTCATGTATTCTACTCCTTGTTGTTTGAATGTTTGCTTTAATAAAATAGGTTCTAAGAAAGCATCTAATTCTTCACCAATATTTTCTAGCAAGACTGGTGTTCCAAGCTGAAGAGAAGTTTCTAATGTCTTCACATAGTGTGTGTCAGATAATTTGATAACTGACAGCTTGTTAGCTTTCTCCATATTTTTTATCCACTTGTTAGCTTGCCTTTGAGGATCTATCATTAAAGCCCATCTTCTTGAGTTAGAAACAATTACACCATTGTCAACGGAAAAAGAATCAACTGGCAATCCAGCAATCTGCCATGCACGGATTTTGACTGGATCCCCTAATGTATTACTTAAGCTAAAATCACTGGAGCACGGGATGTTCTTTTCAATGCACAGATCCTGCCACTGCTTTTGACATTTCAGGCGATAATCGACAGTAAAGGCTCCCAAATAAGCCACAGTTCCTGATGCCAACAACACATCCCCTACTAGGTCTATGTACTGAATTCCTAACAACCGTGCAGCCTCTGTCCACCTCTCCTTCTCTCCACCCAGACCCCTGATCAGCTGTTCAGCTCTCACAAGCTTCTGCGAGCAACGTTCAATATTATTCTCCAAGTCTCTCTTCCGGTTATTCATTTCATCAAACTCGTCTCGCAAAGCTTGAAGGCGATCAACAACCTCCTTAAGTTCTGCTTGTTTCACTTGCAGCTTCTGCATTTGAACATGCAGTATTGCTTCAGCCTCCTGCAGACGCTCACGCTTCGGGGCAACCACTTTGTGAACGCGGTCGTAGACCTCCATGGCTCGCACCCACTGGCAGAGGCCCTCACAGGCAGATGAGACGTTTCTTACAACCTCTGGCTGAAAATCTGGATGATTCATAAACTTCTCTCTGATTTTCTTCATTATAGCAGGAGGAATTCTATCCTTGTCGAATGACTTTAATCTGTCAAGGAACTTAATATCTGAAAGAAGTTTTTTAGCTGGCCCCCAGAAGTCTTCAATCATTTTACCTATATGATAGGGCAAATAAGACTAAAATCAGGCTCAATACATGCATGTTCAAACTGAAAAAAAAACAACTTTCAAATATAGTATGAAGAATTAACATCAATGACATTGCAATGGAATTTTACTATGCAAAGACTATTAAATAGTTTGGGAAAATCATTACCTAAAGGAATTCAGACAGGACCTTCAGCATCACTAACCAATGTCATATTTATTAACTGCATATTAATTCTAAACCAATCAAGCACATTAAGGGAAACAAATTACTATACAGTGTTTCTTAGCATCGTCTATTAGATAAACCAGTAACTGTGGAAGTATTCCTACTTAAAGATAAGACCATTTTGGATGAAAATAATTTATATAATTCTTATTTTTAATTATGAAGGGTTGAACTGTATAGGTATAAGGTAGAAGAAAAGTGAAAGAAAAAGGTCTCCTTCCTACCTTGCAAATCCTGTGCAATCCCACAATAATAACATTAAACCACTCAGAAAAATCTTGTTAGAATAATTACCTATGGCAGAGGTATAACTAGAATTCCCTCTCCCAGCATGACTGATAGTTTGGAAGCAGGGATTACAAGGGGAAACACAGGCGGATGGTGCACAGCACACCTTCAGCACCCAGAGTTCCTCAAGGCAATGCAAATCTCAAGGCTGGGTCAAAGCAAGTTGCAGAGATGACTTTGTTCTGGTGACTGGGATCATATTCACAAAGCTTGTACAACAGTGTCAGGCAAGGGCAGTATGTTAGCATGGCAAAAGCACCTCTTCACTGCTCGGTGTACTTGTCACTGCCAGCAACACACACCTCCAGTGCACACAGCTGATCATGCCAGAAGCACCCCACCAGCACACCACAGCAGCACCCACACATTCCTGGGGCAGAGAGAACAAAAGCTGTGTCATTACCACTGCCACTGGGGTCGGGTTTCCTCTCTGGTTTAATTGACCTCATGATACAGATACTCTCCATGACAAGCTTGACAGGACCCGGTGGATTCTGCATGGATTTCACAAGAGTGATGTCCGAAGGATTCAGGGTGTTAAGAGCTGCCTCTGCTGCCTCCAGAGCTGGCAGAGCCTCTGCAAGGTCTGCTTCACATTCATCCTGTTAAGACATTGGGCAGAAAGCTGTAAACCCTCACACAGATCAGCCTGCAGCCTGATCACCCCACTACAGCACAGCCTCACAGAATCTTCACACTCGTTCAGTATCCATTAAAGACTCCTCACAACACTGTGTTTCTAGGAGAGAAAACTACTATCACAATTTGACTGCACACTTTAAAGAGGGAAGGTTTGTAGAGAAATTAGTAACTGCCATAAACTGAACTGATAGTTGAAAAAGCCAGACAAGTTTTCAAGATCAAAGTCTCTCTGGTTTAGCAATGAGAATTGAAATAAAGATTAGATGCAGCTGTTCTTAATTAAATCTTAGAGTGTTGATCAGGTGAAAAATGGATACTGTGTAGCTTAAATTCTTTATCATATACTCTGATTTCAGCAATTATCCATATTAAATATTATGATATTTCCACCTAGTTACAGAAAAAATATTGAGGAATCTTGAGGCTTCCCACAGGAAATTCTGTGTTACAGACATCTGGCTATGGCATTACCTCAAGTTATGCCTAACAGGACTACATGCAGCATATGCCAAATTACCTCAGCTAACTCTAAATTAACCATCTTTGGGCTTGCAAACAGTATAAACTCATTATTCAATCTGTTGAAAATGAGAAGATATTAGTAGAGAAATAAGAGCTGTACAGCTTTTGGAATGTGAACTAGAAAGGGAAGTTACACAGGTCTGTGAGATGCAGTCAGGCTCCAAACAGCCCAAATTTACTGTGTTTATATTATGAGTATGTCATTCATCATCTGCAATTTTGCTACTTGAAGAGCTTGGCTCACCCCATTAACAGATCATCACATCTCCCATTTCCTCGGGACCCATCCTGCTCCAGGCTCAAGCCCTTGTGCACTACCTTAATACCCTGGGCAACAGCAGCTGCATCATTGGCCTCTTTTTCATCTGCTGACACTATTGCCTTTTTTGCATCTACTTCAACTGTTTCCTTTTCAATCTTGACCATCATTTTATCTGTTTCTGCAGACGTTTTAATCAGTTCAGGCTGAAGGTCTCAGTCAGTTCTTTCTGCATGTCTGCAACCTGATGAATACAACAGGAAATCAAGAAAAAAATCTGTGCAAACGTTGCCTGCATTTCATATCTTGATGTCTTAGGAAAAAAGATTGAAAGACCCTATAGAAATACAATTTGAAAAATGGACATTTGACCTAAAGAGTTAATAGTTCTCTAGTTTATTTTTTACTAAGAGCTGTTTCATTTAACTAATTAGATTTTTAAAGGTACATTTATCATCATCATCTATGCAATACACTTGCTTTTTGATGATTCATTAATGTCAATAACAAGAAATATATTGATTAATTCTATTTTTTCCTCACAGTCACTTTCAGATAACAAAAGTCCAAATAATCCTTTAGTGAATAGGTGGAAAACAAAATCCAAAAGAAACCTGAAATGGAACACAGAATTAGAGCTGTTTCATTTAACTAATTAGATTTTTAAAGGTACATTTATCATCATCATCTATGCAATACACTTGCTTTTTGATGATTCATTAATGTCAATAACAAGAAATATATTGATTAATTCTATTTTTTCCTCACAGTCACTTTCAGATAACAAAAGTCCAAATAATCCTTTAGTGAATAGGTGGAAAACAAAATCCAAAAGAAACCTGAAATGGAACACAGAATTAGTGACAACAGCTGCAAACTGGATCTTCCTCTTCATCCAGCAAGTATCTAGAAGCCCCTTTAGTTTCTGTCATGGGAGGATCAATCCCTGGATCACATGGGTTGAAAAAGGAATTATTTATCTGGAACCTGATCGATTTCCTACTCAGAATCTACTCAGGAATTAATGTTTAATATTGTCTTACAATGTTTTTCAATTTCTCCCCTATTTTGGAAAGGGTAACAGGTACTAGAATGCTGACATGGATTCTTCATATAAGGTTTTGAGAAAATAATGAAATTTATAATGTTTATTCCTTCAAGATTTAACGAGTATCTTCATTTTAATTTTTTTCTATTAAGAGCTATAATCCAACCACAGAGATCACAGTTTCTTCGACTTACTAAGCAGAAATCTAACTTTTCCTACTGGCTTTCTATAAAAAACTATCAATAGCATCATGAATATAGCGAAGAACAAATTAATAAGTTTTCCCTTTATAAGTTTCAACCATACAGACCTCACACTGAAATATGCATATGGCACATACTCAGCACTTTCATCTGAAACTTACTTGTGAAGATGCAAATTCAAGCTTTTCAAGTCCCACAAGATACTGAGTCCTCATCATGTCAACCTCTTCCCTTTTTCTATTCAGCAGGGTCTTGAAGGTGAGAATCAGCTCCACGTAGGAAGTTGGAGTCACGTAGTTGTGTCTGCGCAGTGTAGTGTAGTAGCCATCAGAGAGTTCTCTCACACTTTCTTGGAAATATTTGCACATTGAAACAACCCTAGGGAAAAATTGTCCATATTACTTTGAACATACTGTCTGTTTTTATGTCAACTCTCAAAAAATTACTCTAAGCTGATGAAGTCATATTAGTGTTAGGGAAGGTGGAAATGTTTTTTTTCCCCATTATGAGAAATATTTTGGACTCCTCTCAAAGAGTGGCCTGATTTTCAGAAACATCAGATAGAGATGTCTCAGTATCTTTGACTTGCACTGAAATCCCAGCATTGGCTTAGCTTTGTCCATATATAAGGATAGATCAAATACATTGGGGGCATGAGGGGCAGGGGAACAAACTTTTGCTTCACATGTTTCTTGAGAGATAAACTCATACTCTTTTCTAATGTCATCTTTGAGCTCAATATCCTCTAAAAACTTGTTAGCAACCATTTCCAAAGCATCTGTAGGCCAGGTTTGGAACCAGTCAATGGTGCAGCAGTTTATCAGTGAAGGGAACATCCGTAATCGATTCCGAAATGCATCTCCAATCGGACTCATGGCTACAAAAATAAAAACATGATTGTTACCCAAGTATCTTTGCAGTTAAGAAGCAGAAAAACAAACAAATGAATAAAAACATTCTAAGAAACAACTCACTGTATACAGACCTAAGACAATGTGCAAATTTTTCTTCACCCTTTCAATAAAGAAACTGTACATAGCAAGGGGCGTGGCTTCAATTTTCCTGTTCTCCATCCTTGCTGCACCTTGCATTTTCTCAACAATTTCAGCTTTCTCATCTGCTGCAAAGATATTAGGCACATCCCCAGTATTTAAAAGCATGTTGATATCTTCTACAAATGATTCATCCTTTATTTGATTATCGCAGAACAAAAAGGACACGTTGTTGTTACCAACACCTGTTTTCAGCATGACTTGTTTAATATCATCTTTCCATTCACTGATGCCATAGTTCTTGGTAATTTCGACCTGGAAGAGCTCAAAGGAATTCATGAAGGTGGCGAGCTTGGTCGCGCTTTGCCGGCCGCTCCCGCCGACGCCCACCAGCAACAGGTGTCCATTATCCTGTTTCAGTACCCTGCATATCCTCGAGATGTGCTCAATAGCAAACTGGAACATGACCAGGGACATCGGGGCCTTGCTGATATTGTTGTATTCCTCGAGGTAGAATTCCATCACACTAGTCAGCTGTTGCAAGTCTGTGATCTCGTCATAAATTCTGACAGAGCTGTTCGGCTTTAAATAGTCCCCAAAGAACAGGGCACGAATATTATCATCAGTGACTTTTCCAGTAGGTGACAGATGACCCAGTACCTAGGAAAATTACAAGAAACAACAGATAATTCTAGTTATTAGAGAATTAGTTTCCTTAAAGTGGTAATAATCCTTATCTACACAGCATTAATACTGAGGAAAGCACTGTTTTTCACTGTGCTAGTTACAGCCTTGGTCTGGAAAATAATATTGTAGGTTGACATGCAGGTTTCCACACATGCATACCTCACAGAGAGATACTGCTGTCAAATAGAGCCCTAGTTCTAAAAAGTTCTCAGAAAGGTACCTACTACACCCACTGGATCATCCAAATAATTATCCTGGGTAAAAGCACAGATAAATGCTGTGCAAGACATTTATTCCATTCCAGTTGGTCCTCTGTACCAACACAGAATCCCTCAGAAGTTGTGAATCATTTTGATATGAATACTCAATGCTGAATAGAAGATTTTCCATACTTTTTAAATTCACTGATCAAAACATTGCAAAATGTATCCAATATTGATTAATCTCAACGTTTAAGTATTTCTGAAAATGCTGCTTGGTCCCAGCACATTACCCAAAAATACCTTATTAAAGTTCTGCTTGAAGCTATTTAATGTTGTCGTTTGTACCATCTGAAAGAAAACATTCTTGTCATCCTCATCAACCAAGCGATCATAGAAAACTCTGTAAACCTCATGAACCCAAAGTCTGATGAGTTTATCTCCATCCTGAAAATGTAAATACAAAAGAATAGGTAAATATAGCTCAGGGAGGAATTGTTCAAAAAGAAAAGGTTACAAATGTCCATCTGGACCCTGCTATACCTTGTACTAAACTCAGTGTGAATCTTTCAGACCCAAGCCATTCAGCACATGGCCCAGCATCTGCTAACTTAACTGGATTCCTCACCTAGTTACCATCTTGTCCTTCCTGCCAACACAAGCAGGGGCTCTCATGTCAAAGCATTTTTCTCTACTGAATCAAATCAAATTGAATTAGCAAAATGGCATCTCTCCCTCAGAGACAGACAGAAAATACATAACAAGGGACTACTCTGATCTTAAACCCTGTAAATCTATTGAAATAATAAATAACAATTTATAAATTATTATAAAAATAATTTACTTTTTGTCATTGCCCTCTTCTACGCAACATAATTAAACTACAACTTACCTGCAAATGAGTGTGTGGACAGAGCAGAACTCCTTTAATAACCCTGGAAAAATCCCGTAGATTAAAGACATAGTGGGATTTTGAAGGAGTTGGGAGGAAATTATCAACTGCCAATTTATAAATCACCGATGTCGCTTGGACCATCATCTTACCCAGCCTTGAGAAGGAAAAGAAATACAGTTTTGACTTCTGCAGATAAATCACAGGGAAAAGAAAACAAAGGTGATAAAGGACATAGATCCCATTACCTCAGAAATGAAGAATCAAAGCCTTTGCTGAAGTGCCAGTCAGTAACAGCAGTAAAAATTTTGCTTAAAATGTCATCATTGAAAGCACAGATAGAGACAACATTCAAGTGCCGTGTGAAGCGTCCTGTAAAACACAAAGAAGGATGCAGAAAGATTTAAATGCTCAAATATTTTTCCACCTTTCAGCTAGCATCTTCTAGGTTTGACTGTTACTAAAAAATAAATTGGAATCTGACACCAGCTTCATGATTTTGTTTCTGGAAAATTTTTGCCCTAGCAATGAAGCAAAAGAAATATAAACTGGTTCACATTTTCTATCAGTTTTTAACTTAAAAACACTGTTTTGTTGTACTGCAGTATGTAAAACACGAATCTCCATTACGAGGTCGCAATTACCCAGTTTAAAATTTCAGCTCAGCTTTCTTGATTATGATATGACACAGTGAAAACTTTAAAAAGTCAAGTAACTTGTTATTGGCTTTCACCTAAAAAAAATCAGTCTATACATGAGTAAATTTTAGAAATTTAGCTACATCAGACGAGTTATTTCATAAGGCCTCCTCAGAACACATACAGTTATATCTGTAACACAATATTTATAAGAAGCAAAGTAGCATGAAGTGCCTTATAATAATGCAGCTGTATATAGCTTATAAAAATGTAGCTGCAGCTACATTAGGGCTTTTATTTATGTAATTTTTTCTTTAGAAAATGTAACCTCCCTTATGGTGCTGTGACAGGAATTATGGACTTGCAGATAACATTGTTGTAAATAAATGCAGGCAGCCTACCTTAGCAGCAGGAAATACAACCTCAGAAGAGACTTGCCAGAGACATGGCAAGCAGATGTATTCCCTCCCTTTTCCAAAGAATAGAAAATGTAAATAATCTCCATCGCTAATCTTAGAATAACTTTTGTCATTAACAGTTTAAAACATTATTTCTAATGTTGATTAAACTCCCTCTGGTAAAGGTACAGATTTGAACTTGAACATAACAGACTTGCACTTGGAATGACCCACTCAGCAAATGCACCTGTAGATCCCCCAGGCACAGACAAATGTCAAATTTGCCATCAGCAAACCTGAACCCAGCCCTTACCTTCAGTCAGCTAGATAACCACTTGCCATAGTCATGTGTTTCCTACCTGTAATGTCATTCCTGCCCCCCCCAGGGGGACCCATAGCTGTGACAAGTAGGACATCTATGATACTGATGTGGGATGCATCTTTCTTGTCATACCAGTGCCCATGATCCATCCATTGCCTGAGAAGCTCAATAGCTGGCTGGGCTCCATAAACTTCCTTTTCAGGCATGTTCAGGTCATCTATGGAGAACACAGACATTGAAGAAAAAACCTCAGTGTTTAGGAATTCAGTTTTCTTCTAAGAAGGAAAAATAACTGAACTAGAGCTGTGTTGTTATTCCTGTTTCCCATTGAACTAACCAAAGTCAAATACCACTACACCTCACAGGCCTAATTAGGGGTGATGGCTTAACTTCGTGTGGCTGGTGATTTTGTTTTATTTCATGCCATGTCCCATTACAACTCTAAGGACTATTCTGAAGACAACCACCACTTTAACCTCTCAGCAAGGGCAGTGGTTATCCTTCAGTGATCCCTGCAGGTCTCTTCCAACTCAGGAGATTCTAGGATTTTCTGGATGCCTGAAAAAAGCACTGAGGTAATCCAAATTTACTAGTCTCAGTGAACCACTTCCTTTGCCTAAAGCCAGAATGAAAATGATTTTCAAAAAATGAAAAATATGTCTTACCCACAAAAACTATAGCTTTTTTCCCTGCTGGAGGTCCAAATAAACCTTTTTTTCTTCTGTCCAGCTTGGACATAATAATATCCTGGGTCTGATTAGCAGAGGTTCTTGCAGAGAAGTTGATGAAACTAGGGATGTATTTTTCCTTTGGAAGTTTTAGTAGAAAATTGTTTGTTATAGCTGTTTTTCCAGTACCAGTGGGACCCACAAAAAGCAAAGGGACACTATGCTCCACATATGTTTTAAGAAAAAACATTTGTCTGGCAGTTTCCATTGTTGGAATGATCAGCTCAGATACCTGTTATGCAGGAAAGTAAAATAAAACATGAAAATCAAACATCTAATACCTTAATCAACATGAATATTTGCAAGCAACTATAGGAACCCTGTAGCACAAAAGCATTTTTAAAAAAATATATTGTCTGAAAACCTAAGCTATAACAAGGTTTTAGTAGATAATATGTCCCTGCTTCTTGTTCAGGGCTTATACAGTCAATAGCACAAGCAGTATTACACATATTATGGTTCACAGACATTAAAGAGAGCCTGGAGAACTGCAGAGTTAAGAATGGCCTAGTTCTATTCCCCTACTGTGCAAAGGGAAAGAAACACTGGTATGGAATTTTTTTTATCTTCCTCATTTTTTACTTATAATTAGCAGCTGTGGATTTGATATTGAGAAAAGATTTTCAGTGGCAGAATGAAATGTAATCTTACATCTCTCATGTACTTAATAGACAGAACAAATGCAATTACAGTGGAATAAAAAGTTGAACAAGCTTAAGTTATCTTGAAATTTCATCTGCAGATCTCTGCTGTGCTTCCCTTCCATTCAGTTCACAGCTGGCATCAAAATCTGAGTGCCCCTATTTGGAAATGGAGGGGATCCAGGACTCTCAATACTGTTCTCCACATCCCAAAGTAGTAAATAGTAAATCTCTTTGCTTGCTTTCTCTAAGTAACTCATGAGATCAACCACTGAAAACAGAAATGAAGGAATAGGAATTCAGGCTTTGGCTTTTTCCCACCATGGTTTCCCCAATATCAAATGATGCTAGAGAACAAAGCAGAACCTAAATTTTAAGTACCAAGCAACCTCAGGGCTCCATGCACACCTGCAGTGCTGAACTTTCAGTGTTAGTGGTACCAGAATTGAGACAAAAGCATGAAAGGGAGCTTACAGAGACTAATGAAATGTTCCAAAGCAATCATCAAACGGCCTAAATAGTTATTTATACCTCTAAATCATTTAGCCAAATAATTATTTTCCATAATAAAGATACCAATGTGCACCTTAGCCCCTGGAGCAATAACTTGCTCTTCCTTTGTGATGTAGTCTGTCCACATGCTCCAATGCCCATGGCTATGCTTGTTAAAATAGAAGTCATAAACACTCCCTGTTAATTGAAAAACACAATATAGGAAAACCCACCGATTAAATTATAAAAATAAACTTCAGTAATTTTAGTATGAGATTTCCAAAATTGTGAGATAATGGAAGCTTTCTAGTACACAAATACCCAGCCCTCCCACCCCCCACACTGCCATTATCATCACCAAATGATTTTAGGTCAGATTCAGCCCCAGTGCTGGAGTACAACAGGAGGCATATGCTACTCCTGGTTAAAAGAGCCATGAAAGGGCACCCAACTGTGCAGCCCAAGGCTTGGCAGATGGTGGCTCTGCTGCAGACTTAACATCTGCCAGCTTTCTTACTGCTTTACAAAATGCCAAGCGGAGTTATGAACAAGCACCTTTTTCTGGGAAGATACTGTTTTTGTTAAGTTTCACGTTTTTGGGGAGTGGGTGTTCTTCATTCATTCCATTGAGCAAGTTGCGGTAAAATGTATCGAATTTTCTTCTGCTGCCTGCATCGATGACCCCTCCAATTGTCCACACCAAAGCAAAAAGGAAAAGGGCCTGCAGCCACGAGGTGATTTGCTGAGCAGGCATGGCTTCCCTGTCCTCTTCATCAGATCCCTTTATTTCATCTAAAACACACAGTTTGAATTTTGAATGCCAGAAATAACCATAAATCCCAATTCAAAATGCATTTTTGCAAAAGTATCCTGAGAAAAAAGTAGAGCACTGTCTTCAGTGGAATGAAGCCAACCTACAAAAGGAGGATCTCATCTGTGTAAAATACTGTTTACAAATAAAAATGTAATTAGAAGGAAACCATTTAGAAAGAGTCCTAGCTCTTTTCTTCAGATGGCAGCAAACACAAGCAAAACATAAAACATGCTTGCAAGATCATGTTCGGTTTTGTAATGACACCAGTTTCCAAATGTGAAAGCTCTGTTTGCAAAGAACTATTAATAATACTGATCCAGTGAGATCCCTGACTGTGAACTCAGCAGTAAGGAATTCCTTTGGCATTTCCTTGCATCTTATAACCTGCATTTTGTCCTGGGACATGGCAGGAAAAAAAAAAAAGAAAAATCGAAATAAAAATCAGGCGGCTTAGAGTACTTACCAAGGAGAGAAGAATAGAGTTTCATCAAGCTGTAACTCAGGTGAATAGAGGACGTTTTTACAAAGACTTTGCAATGATGATCAATAAAATCTAAACAGGGCTCAACTAGCCACATAAACAAGTCATTGACCTACCAGGAGAAAAGGAAATGTCTGTGAGACAATGCAGGACTTTCCATACTCCCCACTGTCCCTCAATTCACCCTCAGTCAAACACAAGGCATCAGAAATTGTCCAGGTTGGCAGAAAGATCAGGAAAGGGCCCGTGTGAGGCAGTACTGAAATGTTCACAAAGTTACATCATCACTGTCTGATGGTGAAAACAAGTTGCTTTTACCACAGAGAAGTTTTCAGTGAGAATTCTGTTACTAATCTGGACAGCAGAGCAGAAGCTCAGGCACAGAGAGACTCCTGTCTTGCTTAGGCAACATGAAAATTATTCTGACAAAGGTAAGAGTTTCATCCCCCCTTAAACAGAGGTCTCCTACAGAGGACCCAACACAGACACTGTGCCACAGCAGAAATTTCAGTGTGTTTGGGCTGAGTGGTGCCTGCAGGAGTGTCACAGCATGTGGGTAAATACTGACCATGGCTGGTGGTATCTGCTCCATGAGCTCAAACTGGAAAAACAGGACAGAAATCATGACCTACCATTCTCCCAGGGACTAGTACTCAAGGACATGCACTAAAGGGTCAGACTACCTTTTGGTTAAGGAGTAACTATTTTACTCTGATGAACTAAGAAAACTGTAAAGACCTCTTCTAGTCTTGGTACTTCTCTGGAATTTGATTCTAATTTCCTGAAAAAATTCAATGTGAGTCTTCTCAAACCATATAAAAAGTTTTCTACAACTCCAATCCTAATATTATTCTAATTATTTTACTAGATTTTAATGCCCAATAATAGAGATTTTAAATTTTCATTAAAAGCTGATTCTCACCAACAGCTATATGTATTTGCATCTACAGAAAACATAGTACAATACACAGCACAAAGAGCTCTCCTTCATACAAGAAATGAGGTGCAAAAGGCTTTGAAGACGGTAATACTAAAAAATGGTAATAATAAAAAAGCTTTGATTCTGCATGCCTGCCTTCAAGTGGGCAAACTGTGAATGTCACCTTATAGTTAATCTTCTAAATTAGATCTGTGCAAAAAATGAAGTCTCGCACCAGCTCTCGGTGTTCTTCCTGCAGGTTTGGAGGCAGAGTTTTCATGTAGGAATCCTTCAGTGGCTTCCACCCTAACTGTTGTGGGTCCATATAGATCATACCACACCTGGGAAGAACAAAGACCCATGGCAGAGGAATACATGTGCGAGGTGGGACAGTCCAAGCTGAATGCTCTCACGTTACCTGCTGACCGTTGCTGGAGAGGCCTGCTCTAAGTCCGCCGGCTCGAAGATTAAACTCATTTTTGAGCTCATCTGAATTATTTCACCACTCATTAAGCATAACTGGAAGAAGAGCATCAAATAAACATGGTCTAGTCATGTCAGTGCTGATCATACAGTCAAAGCAATGTCTGTCATAAAATCACTGAACATTCCGCTTAGTGTCACTCCTCATTCATTCATTCGTGTCCTTACAATACAGGATATTTTATGACCTTGTCTCAACTTTTCCACAACTTACTGTAAGGTTTGCAGAGACACAGAGAACAGTACCCTAAATAACTCTGCAAGAAAAAGCAGTTATGACCCGCAGCTTTTTTAAAATTCATTTATTCTCGAGGTAATTTAAGCAAGTTCAGTTTTCAGTCACAGAACTGAGTCCATGCATTTCAGTTTCCTAAAAGGGTCAATAAAAAAAGCCTCAACAATCAACCTCATTTCAATAAAGAAGGAGCAAGACAAGGCTTCTAGGGAGAAGTAATGGGTTAATACTATCTAATACCATCTAAACCCACTCACACAACTGGGGAAATAAAGCAGTGCTTTTAGGCACATCAGCCTTTCCTGAATTTCACACCTCCCTTGACTAATGTAGTAACAATATTGCTACTACTAAAATTAGGTGTGTTTATCAAGGACGAGGTTATGGGCAAAAATTAGGCTACCTTTTTATTATCATCCAGCACAGTGTTCATGTTCTCTATCCAAACTGCATCCACAGGGCCATCAAAAATAATCCACTGGCGACTGTCTGTGGTAGAAGATGCTTGTTCCCTGAAGGCCTTTGCAAGAATTCCATCTGACCACTCATGACTTACAGGATCAAAACTGCCATACAACTGCCCCATAGTAATGGCTTTGGGATTAATAACTTTGTATTCAACAGCAAATTCATTCATGGCATTCGCTGTGTAAAAAGGCAAATACATGAGCTTCAGAATTTGATAGGTTAGTTTTATTCAACAGCTGAACAAGAAGATCTGATTCTAGCTGCTCAAAGCAAAAAAAACCCAGAAAATTGGCATCTAGGTAGCAGTAACTAAGAAATTTCCTTACTTGTACAAGGCAAGCAAGAAGTCTGCTGTAAAAAAAAACACATGAAAAGAAGAAAAAGCAGAGAAGCATAGGTTTCATATATTTATGGGAGCTACTTACAATATCCTATCAGAGCTAATTTTTTCAAGAGTATTATGCACAAATAAAATGCCTAACAAAATTCAGAAAAGCATAAATACATTAGTACGGCTTACTCTTCCAGTAGAAGTAGACAAAAATACTATCAGACAAATACACCAGACAAAAATAGTTCAATTACTAGAAATTCTACAGTCAAGAAAGAAGAATATAGGACAATTAACAACCTGGGCATATCTCAGCAAAAGAAAAATAACAGTCATAGAATTGACTTCATTTAATGAGAAGCTCGTGGCTGGACAATGTTACCTGCACACAAATCAGCCAGGGCTCCAGCCAGCACTTTGTATGAACTGGTCTTCCCACTCATAGGATCTCCAACAATCATGAAGCCGTGGCGCACCAGCATCATTTCATACACCTGCCAGTGACAGGAGAGCCACTCCTCAGCATGGCACAAAACAAGTGTTAAGTGTTGTGTGAATGAAAACAGAAGTCTCTCTCCTACATTCAGATGTGACACAACCAAATCTCTGCACTCTGCTGGCTGACCAAAGCCTTAATCCAAATCAGAGGGCAGTCATGCTTTTATGGCAATTCTCACTGAAAAAAATTTCAGAAGTCATCTTCCTCAGGCATCCTCCCTTTCTCCTTGCTAAATGTCATCCCTCAACTGCCATGGCAGCACTGTACAGGGTGTGAGGGCACTAACCAGCACTGCAGATCACAGCCCTGAACTGAAAGGGCCTGAACTGAAATCAGTGGCTGCTAATGAAGCTGACAAAAAGGGACTGAAACTACAGCTATGAGGATCTGGCACTTGGTCAGTCCCACAGAGGCTGACTTAGGACTGCAACAGCAGTAGCTTCTTCAGTCACCCCACAAGATCTTGTCAAAGCTCAAGTCAAAGCAAAGCCACCATCAAACAGACCTGTAATAACCCCTAAGAAGATTTTTTTTAATCATGTTAAGGCTGATATCTCCTATTTTAGCTTCCTAACCAGTAAACACTAGCCCTATTTAAATGAAAGATACTGTATGGTTTGGAAAGCAGCATAAAGCAAGTCTGAACATAAGCCATGAAGTCTGAATTGCTGTTGGAGAGGCCACTGATGACCCTGGCCTAGGCCACACATTTTTACTCTTGCCATTATCCTGTGACTAGCTGCACAAGGAAACAGGTTAAGTATTGTTTACAAGGTCCCCAATACTAGTAAATGGGAGGCAGTGGGAACACAGGACTGGAAGTGAAGCATAAGCAAGGTCACCTCCTTCAAGACTTCTCAAGGAGGCTGAAGAGAACAGGGAACAGAGCCTGACTCCCAGTCCAATATCCTGTTCACCAGGCTACACTGCCTCACTTTGTCACAGATTCAGTTTAATTTCCTATCCTGAAACACAACCCTACAATGTAGGCTGCACACATTAGCTCCTTCACAGACTGTCTAAATTACAAAATCGTTATGACCAAAGCAGGCTTTTATTCCATGATTTTTACTCAGTAAAAATACCCCATTTGTAGTAGTCCATTAATTGGTAAGGAAACTATTAGCTATTCATCATGACACAGACAGTGAATGGAGAGTGTTCCTGCTCTCGTGCTTTTTTTTCCCCAGAAGTATGTGAAAATAAACCTGAATAATTTTTCCAATGAACCATGGCACTGGTTGAAGATTCAATTTTTCAATATTTTCAGTTAGTGCCTTGATAAATAGGTCATAGTCTGGTGTAGGAAGAACCACTCCAGGAAACAGGTCAGATATGATACCCTGTTAAGGACAGACAGAATAGAACACTACTTAAACACAGGTCACAAAAAGAGAAAAATCCCAAGTAAAACAATATTCTCACAGATAACAGGAGCTTAAAACCAAATGTCCTCAGCTGGACAAAACTAACTTCTAGAAAAACTGTAGCCATGGAAATATTCTGTATACATGAAACAGAAACCTGTGCTTGCAGTTGCTATTGTAAAAGGAAGATTAACCTTTGCAAATTTGACCCCCTCAGGATTTACATCATTTTCAAAATGATGTAAAAGTAGTTGAAACAATTTCAATGATTAAATAGAAGGGTATGTGTTCCAAAATTTCAGAGCAGTGACTCTGGCTGTGCTTCTACCCTAGCTTTCAGTCCTCAATATTGATTGCTTTGTATCTTAATTTATTTGCTATGAAAGCAGCATGCAAACAGAAACATCATAATTTTTATTCTGAACTCAAATTTCTAAATGACCTTAACTTAATTATCCACATTTCTTTTGGAGCACAAAGCCATAAAACACACTTCAAAGACTGATTTCTGTGAATGAAATCAGCACAAGACGATTTCTAACAAGATAACGTCTAAAACATTTTATAGAATAGCTTTAAAGGCACCATTGAAAGTTTGCTTTTCAAAATAATCCTAACAGAACCAAAAAGCACCTCCAGATCAGTGGACTGAAATAACTAATATGGCATCATCTAGATCAAATTGTTCTAAATTAAGATAATAACCTGCTTCTGTGAGTTCTTATAATGGATCTCATCATCATAAAACCTAAAGCACACCGGCCTGATACCTGAAACAATGGCACATCCTGGGACAAGAACTTGGCCAAATTAACATCCAGCAAAGCCCGAAGCAACAACACACTTTCATTTTCAGCTGGGTACTTCAGTTTCAGGTTCCCTGCTGCTGTCAGGACAGATTTCACCGCACGCATTCCATAATCGTAGTGGTGCTGAGACGACAACTGCTCTGAGCACAAACGGTAAGTGGCAACGATTTTCTGGGCAAGACTGTGGATAACAAAATATAACATGTAGAGTGAAAATATCTCACCATGCAAGGAAAATAATTCACCTACCTATATACACAAAGTATCTGCAGTGATTGTAAGACACAGCAGCTGACAAGATGGCCCAAGACACCTGAGAAGCATGACTGCACATTATGCCATATTAGAGAATGTGTGCACCATTTAGGAATTCTGTTTGATATTGTGATACATTTTCCAAATGACTCTTTGTAGAAGTGCACATCTGGCAACATGAGGTGATAAATGAGAATTGACAAGAAAGCAGGAAATTAAAAAGTACTTTCAAGAGAAACAAAATATAGATAGCCTTCCATATCTGCCCCAAACACATATATATGCCTTATAGAGGAATGAGGTATATCAGACTCAACTAAGGTAGAAAATTCAGCATGTCTTACCTCTTAGAGTCCAGAAATCCCATTGAATAAAGAGAAATTTCCCCAATCAAGGCATAATCTGGGACCATCATGGCAACTGTTCGGAACAGTGCCTGTAAGGAAAAAATTAAGATACCAAGGTTTGACTATGGAATATTGTAATAAATTGTGCCTGTTTTGTAAGAATAGCATTTCTCCATAAATTCATGAATGCAAAGAATTCATGAATCACCTGAAATCTATGAGAATGCTTTAGAATTCTATTCTATTCTGATTTTATCAAGGTTCAAGAGGTCTGTGTTAAGCACTGCAGTAACAAATGCTTAGAAAGAGTCAATTCTAATAACCTATGAATAGAGGAAAAGAGAGGTGACATTCATCTCACTTTCATAACAGACAAACTAACACATGGTGTGGTTAATGCTTTGTAAAAGATCATGCAAAGAATTGTGGCAATGTTAGAAAAAGAACCAGGACCATATCAGTTTCTTCATAGTGTCTCAGCAATTCACAAAGTTATAACAAATTTAAATTGGGATTTGGATCACCAAGCCATTGTAAACTCAGAATTTCCAATTAGGGACAGCACAGTTAAAGCTGTAAACTGCTATCAATATGATTAGACTGAGACCTGTCCTTCTGTGCATTTTGTACAATCCTAACTGTTTACTAAAGCTTGGTGAAAAGCACAGCAAGATACACTTGAATAGGTTATCAGTTGTGCTGGTCTTGGCTGTGGTTGAGGTAAATTGTCTCACAGTAGCTGGCCTTAGACTGTGTTTCAGATTTGTGCTGGAAACAGTGTTGATAATTCAGGGATGTTTTAGTTATTGCAGAGCAGAGCTCACAGAATCAAGGCCTTTCCTGCTCCTCACTGCACACACCAGCCAGGAGGATGGGGGAGCACGAGGGGCTGGGAGGGGACACAGCCAGGACAGCTGAGCCAAGGGATATTCCAGAGCACATGGGGTCATGCTCAGCAGAAGTAGCAAGGAAGGGGATGCTCAGAGTGATGGCAATTTTCTTCCTTAAGCAACCATTACACATTAGTTTATTATTCAATTGATGACTTCTTTCATTACAATAGACTAGAAGTCACAAATTCAGTTTAATTCCTGAAAGAAAACAGGATTTCAGACTTACCTTCAGATTATCAGGCAACTCTGCCCGTCCAGCATAGCCAGGATTCATTGTAATAAAGACAGCACACGTGGGATTAAGAGAGATCTCTGTCCCTTCAAAGGTGAATTTTTTGAGTTTGCGAATTACAGCTTGCTGGATGCTAAGTATTTGCTGGGCAACTACAGACAATACTTCAACCTAACACAGACAGAACAGATTGGGAAACATGAGACACTTGAAGAACTAATATAAAATGGTTTTGTTTGCTTATTTTGATGGCTGTACTTGCATTCCTCCAGGGAAAAATCACCCTGAGCCTATGTATTAGCTGCCTATTGAAGGGATCCTCAGAAAGTTCGTGCCACTATTCTCTACTCAACTAGCAGAGACTGATCAAGAGAGGCTTCTAAAAGCCTCCTCGGGGAAATACCATGTGCCTGAATGGAGACATCTGAAGTTAGTTGGACAGGAACTCCCTCTGGAGGCCTCTAAAAGCACTTTCCCTTCAACTCAGACACATAGTTCAAGCTTTCCAGAAAAACTGATTCACTCAATGCCCAAAATTGAGGGTAAATAACAGGCAAAGCTTGCTGATTGTTTTAAAGTATCAAGGTAACAGAATATTGTAAAAGAAATGCTAATGCTAGAATTCACTAGAAAACAACCTACAGCAGAAAAATGGAAAAATTAAGGAGTTTAAGATACTAATACATACAAAACAGATTTAATGAAATTTCTACATTTACTAGTATGCACTTAAATGGAGTTTCATCAAAGCGATGATAAAACTTATCCAAAGTCATTAGTGACCAAATTAAACAAAACCAAAAAGACCAGAGTAAGATCAAGGGGAGAATTAGATGTGCCTGTTTATACAGCTTGATAATCAGGTCACTCAGTTAGTGACACTCAGCTCCAGTCATTACAGGAATCCCTCCACTGGGATTTGTCGGTCCTGTGCTGAGCATAGACAAATGCAACTCCACACCTGTAGCTTGATTTATCAAGGAGAAGACAAGAACATTTCTTTCCCAACAAATGAGTGGCACATACAAAAGAAAAAATTGTAAAGGAACTTTTTTTTTTTTTTCCCAGCTAAATTGACCCAGAACATAACACTTCTGCAACACAGCACAGGTATATGCTTCTAGAGCAGGCAGCTGAGTGCCTATTTCCGTGTCACTAATCATCAAAACAAAGAGCCCTCACCACAAGTAAAAGTAGAAAATTGGCAATAACTCTGTCAAGCCTAAATCTAAAACTTCTCGTGTCTTAAATTAAAGCTTTCTCATTTTATTTGTCCGAGTTAAAACATTACCTCAATTCTATTGAACTCGTCAAAGCAGGCCCACGCCCCAGCTTGTGCCAGCCCCTTAAAGAACTTGCCCATTGCCTTGTAATCGAGGCCATCAGAGCAATTAAAGACAACACACTACAACAAAAACACAGAGAACATTTCTCAGTATTACCACAAAGTCCACTTACAAAATTCTTAGCAACTAAAATAGGAAGGGATGATTGTTGCTAATTTTGGATCAGAAAACCAGGATGCCATATAGACACAGTCCTAAATGTGAGCTTGTTACCAACTATTCCTGTGAATAAAGAACAGAATCACAGAATCATCAAGCTGGGAAAGACCTTTAAGGTGTTTGAGTCCAACTGTAAATGCGTAGTTACAAAATAAGCAGCACTTGCTTAAGAATGGCATTTTAAGAAATATCTATATATCCAAATATAAACAGTGGAAAGTTAAAAAAGGGAGTTTTGGTACCTGCTTAGCTATTGCTTTTGCTAGATCTTTTGTTGTTTCTGTTTTGCCAGTTCCAGCAGGCCCTTCTGGAGCACCACCAAGATTTAATTTCAAGGCACCCATTAATGTCCTACATTATCAAGAACACAGGCATTAGAAATAGCAATCTTTAAGGTCAGATTGTTTCTGAATGGATTGATAAGTACTTTCCTACACAGGCTCTCCTGAAAACGATTTAGTTGTTTCTCTACTGACTTTGCAGGTTGCCCTAAAAACCCAATAATGTCTCATAAGTGATTCTTAATTGTATGTGGAAAGTCACATTTGGCCCCTTGGCCTAAAAGGAATGTCAAGGCTTTTATTACATGCATCCACCTTGTATACCCTCAATTACACAAGCAAATGAACAGAGCCATGAGCAGAATAGTAGAGTCTGCAAAAGCAGACATTTCCCTCAAGTGGCCCTTGAAATGGCAAGAGGTTGAAGCTGGCTTTATAAATTCAGCCAATCTTTTGAAATGGATGAGAAAGCATAAAGGTTGTTACAAAAACCTGGGAATCACATTGCTTTTCAAGTGAACATCTTACTAAAATGAGATCCCTGCTAACACTGGAGTGATCTGATTATTTTACAAAACCCTCATTCAAAGGCTTTGACTCCTGTCTCGAGGGTTCACCAGAAGTGAAATACCAAATGCCTTTGAATATTTCAACCTTGAGGACTCAAGTATTTCCATCACAACCTCTTGCAAGCCAGTGGAGGAACAGGAAGCTAACTGCATTCGAATATCTGTGAAGGGCTCTATAATTGTCTTATTTATCTTACAATTACTGTGTGTCTTACTTCAGATAAATTAATTGATCAGTGCTACTGTAGAATTCTCTGCAGTTCCAGTATCATTTGCAGTTCCACCTCTTTTCAGAAGCACCTTCTTGGATACAGCAGAATCTATTGCTCTACTGGTGTAGAAGCCTATATACATTGTAAATATTTTTACCATAGTTGGGAAAAATCTACAGGAAAATGTTAGCTGCTGAGGTTTCTCCTATTATTAACTAGAACAAATGAAAGTAAACACAGCTCAATAAAAAAAAAGAAAGCATTATTCACAGACAGTATGTCTTTACCTGTAGCATCGATCAGTCAGCGGGGTTATAACCAGACGTTGCGAGTTGCCCAGATATTCATAACCATATTTCATTTCTGTTGTGATCATTCTCACTATCACATCATTCTCTTCCCAGTAGTATCTCAGCTGAGAAATCCACTGGAAGTCATTCAGATCTGTGATTTTTTCTTCAACCAATTTTGAGACCACATCACGAGCTGCAAAGTAAGATTTAAAAAATCTAAACACTTTTACTGTGGTAGTTTACTTAAAACAACTTATAAGTAAAGTAACATTAACTTAGAGCTATGTAAGAGTAATTCAACATTTAGAAGCTGGTTTTCATGTTAGAGAAGAATTTGCAATTGTTCTGCATAGGGAATCTGTTCCCTATGAACAACACAGGGAATCAGTGTCTGTTCTAAGTAGATGGAAGACACTTGTGCAGCACTGAGCAATCCTCATTTGCCCAAAGAACTGAGCAATAACCCTGTAAAGGCTGATTCGATTTAGAGAAAGCATTTTAGGTGCCTCTCTTGGAGTGAGAGCAGCGCTGCCCCGGCTGTCACGGGGGAGCAGCAGCTGCACATTACCGTGCACATCGATGACAATGAGCGCCCCGAGGGTGAGCCGCGCTCCGCCCGACAGCTCTCCTCTCACCAACTCAACTATGTCCCTGATCTGCAGATTGCTCTGCTCCAGGAAATCCTGCCACAGAAACAAACACAGGCATTAATGTGATGCTGTAGCCAGCAGTTCCTAAGCTCCTGTGGGTGCAGGCATTGGAGACAGCCCCTGCCACAAAACCTATTAATGGTAGTCTGGGCACTACACAAACATTTTAAATTCTCCTCTGTGTACTGGCATTTTGTTTTAATATGAACACTTCAAAAATATTTATGGCCTGAAAGTAGTATAAGCAGAAGGCTTATCTTTCTTCCTAATGGAAGTGACAAAACTCTGCAATGGGAGAGGAGCAGACACTCTTTGTTTGACTTCCCCACACAAGAAAGGAATGGGCATATGGGACCAAGTCCATTAGCAACATGGTTTAATTGGCTCTGCTTTAAACGGTGTTGGACTACATGATGTCCAGAGGTCCCTTATATTCTGTGATCCACTGTTCTGTGATTCCTTCTCATTTTTTCTTCAGCTATGGATTATTCAGGATACTTTCTTTGAAAGTAACAAACATTTTAGATCTGTCTAGATATATTGAATAAGATCTTCAACTGGTCTTAAACAATACAGGCAAGTTAAAGCTAAGAAATTCAGTAAGGATATAGAAAAATAAAGCTAATATTAAAATGTAGTATTTGATGTAGAGTTTATTAACTTTACATTTCGACATTTAAAAAGCAGTCCAAACATTCTGTTGATGGAATTAATCTCCAAATAAATTCTCATCCACCCAGCTTAAATGGGATCACAGAAAAGCCCATTGAATTAAACAGAAATTATTTCCACTACTTGAGCATGGGTTTGAGTAAAGCCTCAGTGAAGTGATGTTAAAACTGCTATAGAGACACTGAACATGCAAGAAAAGTTTCTTGTATGAAATAACAAATTCAGCTGCTGCACTTTCCTCACAGGAGAGACAGGAAATAACCAGAGAAATCAGTGGTGATCTTTTCCCTCTCTACAACTCCCTGGAAAGGAAGTAGCAGCCAGGTGAGGGCTGGGCTCCCAGGTAACGAGTGACAGGACAAGGGCACATAGCCTTAAGCTGCACCAGGGGAAGGTTAGATTGAATATCAGGAAGAATTTCTGCACAGAAAGAGTGATTAGACATTGGAAGGGGCTGCCCAGGGAGGTGGTGGAGTCACTGTCCCTGGAGGTGTTTAAGAAGACTGGACATGCCACTCAGTGCCAGGGTCTGGTTGACAAGGTGGTGTTTGGTCATGGGTTGGACTCCATGGGCTCAGAGGTCTTTTCCAGCATCACTGATTCTCTGAAATAACTGCACCCTTCTGTAAAGAGAGATTTCTGCCTGCGTGTTTCTCTGAGGCTTCCCATGTAGAGACAGGAATTAGAAATTAAAATACATAGTCTTTAACACTGGTCTGTCACTTCTTGTTTGGTACTTTAATTTAAACCAGTATCACTTGTAAATGAAGTAATACAATTTCTTTCAGTAGGATTTCTCCTGATATGCACCAAAGCAAATGGGAATAAACCTCTGCTAAACCCAATGCAAAAGGAAAAACAAAATAAAGCACTGCATGAGTAAATTGCAATATGTGGTTGATTGAGGATCTTTGCTAGAAGGAACTTTTATTAATTAATCAAAGTTCAGTGTCTAGAAAGTTAGAAGAAAATCTTACTTGTAAAGATTTTTTTCTTATAGCCTCAGACACTTCTTCTGTCCAGTAAATGGATGAAACACAAATAACTGCCTGTCCAGGCCACTGAAGTACCCACTCTTTTCGAGGAACCTTAAATCAACCAAAAGATCAATTTCAAAAACAAGATATCATATAAACACATTAGATTGTGATAACAATTACTTTTCTCAAATATCTTTTATCTCATGCTGCAAATAAATGAGAATCAGCATCTAAAACTTGAACATTTTTTCTTCATGAGACTTCAGAATTAAAACATCAGATTGGTACTATTGAACAAGAAGAGCTGGATCCAACTTAGCTTCAAACATGTTTCCCTGGTTAAGAATTTAAGCAACCTATTAATGTATATCTGTTTGTGAAATCTAACTTATGCCATAGTTCAGAAATAATTACCTGGCTATATCCTTTTATGCCTTCTTGAAGAACTTGTCTTACACTGGCCAACATCATTTCTTCTACTTGCAGAAGCCATTTTTCTACCATGCCCTTCAAGAAAGAAAAACAGTTAAGAGTCAATACACATTTCCTGATTGTATTCTTCTTCAGTGACAAATTATTTGAAATGTGTTAGGCTTAAATATGCTTTCTTTGGATCTGGATGTTGTATATAAAAGGAAAAAAGGTTGAAATTACCCAAAATCTGACTGGTAATACTGTAGTTTACACTATCTGAAAGCAGGTCTATTAAGCTAACTCTAAAGACAACCCAGCTAAAGAAACAGCTGGATAGGTTTCCTACAAGCATAAACAAAAAAAACCACAGATTGCACGGTCAGCTAAGCCTGCTCATTTTAACCCAGGGCATGCTTTGTTCCTGCAGCATTAAGGGAAAAGAGATCTGTAACTCCCAACATGCCCCACTTTTCAGAGGCATTTACTGCAAAACTGGTATGTCTTACTCCTTTTTGTAGGAAATCCTTTTTATTCTAGAATACCAATCTGCACTCTCACTTCCTAAACTCCTTTCATTATGTGATGCTAAATGGTTTAAACCTAATGCCCTTAAAAACGTGCACTTTATGCCATGTATTATGTATTAATCTAATTTCATATAGTAAAAAAGAAAATTACATTTGCTTTTACTGGATAGATTTTATCTAGGAAAGGAACTATTTCTTTCTCTGAACTGATCATGCCTATGATCTCCAGATTGTCTGTGAACTCCAGTTTAGCAATTCCTTCAAAACACTTCTTCAAATGTGGTTGTACTCGAAGTGGATCCTTTGTTTCAGACAGTATTTCAAGCAGCTCGTCGTTAGACAGGAAAAAGAATCTGCCAGAAAAATACAATTACTTTCCTATCATGAAAAATGCCATTAATAACCTAGTCATACAACTGGTTTTATTGTACTAATGTATCAGAGAGAAAATTATTACCTCAAATCCCTTTCCTCAAGCAATTTTTAACATTACAAAACTCATCACATCTGTTTTTTCAGAATTTCAATGTGACCATCTTTTTATGCAAAGGAGAATAAGGGCTCTCAAACTCAAGCAGGAGAGCCCAGATGGCTCCAGCCAGGCATTAAGAACCCTGTAAAAACCCTGAATCCTGTTCCTCCTCAGCATGGACAACTCCCACGGATCACACACCTCTAAAGAGGGTGGGGCAGGGACATAATTGCATATTAGCCATGGGAAGGTGACAAGCTCCTTCAAAAATACCCTGTAAGTAATAATGCCTTTCTAATCAAAGTTTACCTTGTGACAGACAGATTGTGCCTCCCCATCTCCACCTGTCCTGGCATTTTACAACTGAGGAAAATGAGTTATGTCAGGAGATGAGAACAGCTTTTCATTTTTTGCTGCACATGACTGTGTCCCATATATGTTTACAAAATGAAACTTTGAAGTTCAGTAGCAATGGTTTGAAAGAGCTTACGGCTTCTTGTTTCTAACTTAGGCCTGTTTCATTAATTTACCTTGGGAAAAATAATCTTTTCGACTCCAAGTAAGTATTCAGCCCCTTTTGAATGTCCTCTAAGAGAATATTTGCTTCCTGAAGTCTGTCTAACATCTTGGGTTGTTCAGTTGCTACAAGTACCTTTGTGTCTTTCGCCTTTGTAAAAACAAACACAGCAGAATCTGCTCAAAATTGCAATAATTTTTACATTAAAATTGTTAGCATCAATCACATATACTGCAGGAGGCTAAAAAGCTGTAATTCTCTTCTGTAGTGTGCTTTCATGTTATTAAACACGTTCCCATTAAATGATAGTTTTGCTTTTCAGACTGTCAGTTTTACCAACTTGAACTTCATAGACATTAATGACGGAAATATCAACAAATAAGATCTTTGGCACTTGCTCCTGTGTCTTGAGCTTGCTACACTGTTTTCAATTCCCAAGTAAGTTCTATCAGAGACACAGCACATGACAACTATTCCCTGTTCTCTCTTTCTGATAACACTCCTCTTCAGAGGGTTCTATTTCAGCACAGGTCTCATAATTCACAGTGTCTGAGCTCTTGGACAGGTCTCAACTCCCACTTAGTTACACTGATTATTTCAACATCTTTATCACACAACCACACACTCCCAGCGTTTTTGACAAACATCTCAGCTCACACCACTGTCCAGCCTCCTACTCAACTTCTTATTTACAGGGAATTGAACAGGTTACCAAATTGCATTTCCTATCCCCATTATCCTAACCTGACACGCTACTGTGGCAGTCCATCAAAATTTTTGAAAAACAATGCCATCACATGAAAAAAAAAATCCACTTAGTTGCTCCAAGAGTGTGTATCCCCTGTAAGTCTAATGCAAGCTCTCATTGTATCCAGACAAGGCTTTGTACCTCGTCGGTGAAGTCATAAGCAGATCATGAAAGCACAAATCATTCATCTTTCTACTTAATTCTGAACATTTAGCCATATGAAAGCTAGAAAATTCATGTTCCTTGAGCTATAATTCACCCTTCAACACCCAGCCTTTACAGAAATCTCAATACAATGATGTAATCTACAATTTTACTTCAAAA
Source organism: Sitta carolinensis (assembly GCA_032173965.1). Lineage (NCBI taxonomy): Eukaryota > Metazoa > Chordata > Aves > Passeriformes > Sittidae > Sitta > Sitta carolinensis. Next base: position 15,544,016 of record CM063295.1, on the reverse strand, counting down.
TTTGTTAGACTTTAGTAAAGGATTTTCCACTCCATCAATACGAATACTCAAGTTCAGAAAAGAACAGTGTATGCGCATGATATTAATAATTATGTTACCAGATGTCCATAAAAACTCACAATTTAAGAAATGTTAGCACTTACCACTTCTGTCATAATGTTTTTCCAGTATGAATCCACAATCTTAAACTTTCTGCCCTCTTCAGGCATTTGAGCTATAATGTCTTCTGAACTAAAAATTGGTTCCAAATACAACCATGTTGCCTGACACTTTAACCAGTTATCTATAATATCTTGCATTAAACACAGCTTATCTCTCCAAGCCTGCAATGAAAACATTTAGTAGTTAAGCAAAATTACAATAAGAAATAATATGTGCTCTTAGTTATCAACTCTAATGTCTTATCATGTCAAAATACCCTGAAGCACTTGGGGAAAGCATATTATGAGACATTCAAGCTCAAACTGGCATTTCCTTACCACACATTCAGCTTCTATTGGTTTGATGAAGGGAGAGCCACACACTGTCTGAGTCTTAACAATGTGATCATCCAGCAAGAGCTGGATGTCATCCACTGCTGACAGGATGTTGGTGTCCTGCAAACACATCACATTTTGTAAGTCACTTTATTTGACTTTATAAAGTCACTTTATTTCACCACTCATTCAGCCTCCTGTTTCCCCCTTCTCCATGATGTGAAGATATCAAATGGAATCTCCTCTGTGCACCTCTGTTTCAAAGGTCCAGAGTCAGATTCTTTTGTGATAGGAAGTTGGTGCCTTCTGACTCCATCTTTCACACTGTGATTCTTGTTTCTCCTGGGCAAGTTAAAATTTTGCTACTGTCCAGCTTTGCATACAATACTGGGGAAGTGCTCAGGCTTACAGATCTGTTAGGATGAGCATGTAAGATCACAAGCTGTCCAGATACTAAAGTCCACAATAAAAGGAGTTATAATAATGGAGACATTTGCCCAGCTGTGGGCTAAGATAAAACTTTCCATTGTGTCACAATGAATCACCAGCGACATCCCTCTAATATTTCTCAATTGGTATTCAGAATCAAAATAATTATTTTCAAATATATATATTGATTTGGTGTTTACTTACAGTATCCCTGTACTTTGCCAAACCAAAGTACACATTGACCCACTCTGATTTCATTTTCTCTATTGATTTCTCTAAGGAATACTCCTTACTTGCAGCTGCTCCAACAGGTTCTATTCTATTGAAATAAAAACATATCTTTGAAATGCTTTTGTAACATAGCTGAAGAGTAAAAAAAAGCAGTTGTAGGTAGAGTTGCATATCAGACTACATTTCATGACGATTTGTTAATAATATCATAGACTCTTTCTTCAAGGAATATTTTTTCCACTTTCAGCCTCACCAAGTTAAAGATAATTGATATTAATTGGAAGACAAATACAGACAGAAAATTCTGAATGAGCAAATTAAGTGATTTAGGAATACAACTGGATTTTTATGCCTCTGTGCTACAAGAACAACTGACAGTTCACACCTTGATAAATATAGCTGATTTTTCATCACAAAAAACTCCAAAAGAATATCCGAGCTATGAAATACAACATCTAAAAACGAGACTAGATTAAACTTCTTACTGTTCAATAAATTTTGAGAGTCCACAGTCCAATATGTATTTAAGGTTAGTGTTTTTATCCAGTTTGATCTCACATCCTACAATTTCACTAATCTGAAAATAAAGTAAGAAATAAATCTATTATCAAGATGCATTTTTGTAAAATACTTTCAAACAGCAAGCAACAAATTCTAACGAAGCATTAGTGCAACACCATAATTTGCTTTTCTGCCATAAATTATTAATTTAAAGAAGCTTCTGCCTGTGGCGTTACAAATTTCAAAACCAGATCTATCATGTCACGGGATGATAGATCAGTTTCTGTGGCAAAGTATTTCCACAGTTAAAGCAGAGTTTCAAGTACCTGCTCCCAGTGTCTCTCCTTCATTCCACGATTGCAGGCAATTGTCAGGACAGGAAGATGCTGTTTAAATTTATCAAGCTTGAATTTCATGGATTCTGCCATGCGCCTGGGCACAGGCACATCTGGGAAGCTCTTACTGAGCTTGTACATGGTCCTCCACATATTTCCAACCTCTTCATTAATTTCATCAGCATTCAATTGCTGAAGAGATCCTGAATACAACAGCATAAAAAAAGCACAGCAGGCTCGTCAGCACAAGGAGATTCCCAGGGTGGTTTAATTACAGCTATTTTTTAATCATTGTCCTCTAACTGGAAATCAATTGTGTTACAAAAAATTATCTTAACACAAAATCCAAGTCAGTAACTCTATTTCACACTGCTTAACAGCATTTATTCCTTAAAATTATTTTCTCACAACTAATCAACCCCCTCAGCTTTTACTTAACTAATTGCAAATAACATGTTCCAGCAAACCTCAAAGCCTCACCATTCATCCATTCCTCAGCTCTGGTATGGAAAGTATATGCTGTTACCCAGAGCTGCTCAAAGGGTTCTTTGGTTGCAATTATAGATTGCAAGAGAGGGAACTGAGTCTTCTCCAGCCCAAGCAAATCTTCTTCATAATTAATAGCCTTTAAGGGGAAAAAGAAAAGTGTATTATCTCCATCAAAAATTCCTATTGTTGTTTAAACTTCTAAACAGAGAATATTAAACCATTACTTTACACCTTAAAGCCAGACAGATTTGTAGATACAGGCCTGTGGATTTTAGGTGCCTAAGGCAATGGTGTTCTTGAAAATTCCCCTGGTTCTTTCCTGGAATCATAGAGGTCCTTTCCAACCTAAACAATTCTAAGATCATCAAGTCCAACTGTTAACCCAGCATTTGCAGTTAGCTTCTACTACTTAAATAAATGTAAAAATCAAAATCCATTTTAGAATAAGATAATGTATACCATGGCATTCAGTGAAAACAAGGCTCACAAGTTTCCAATCCACTGTGTGAAATCTGAATGTCAGCTCCTCAGTTAGAGAGGCTTGTAGGATTTTTTTTTAACTTGTGATTAGTTTTTTTTTCTTTTACAGAATTATCTGGGAGCTCCCACCAAAACAGGTGCTAATTGCTGTGCTTATTCATGGTAAGACATTATCCAAAAAAATTGACAGTAAAAATCAATGTGCAAAGGTTTAAATTTTTAAAAAGTATTATCTTCTTTATTATACAGATAGGAAGGTGAAGCACAGAGAAATGCTGTCTAAAATACAGACACTGAATTCAGATTGAGTCTTGAGTCTGTGCTTTTAATGCCAACAGGTTTTTCATAAAACTTGCAATCATTCAATATGAGCTGCAGGCATAAAAAATATAAAGATCCATATTTCAAGATAATATTTAAATTCATGTATTCACTGAGCTAATTGTCATGCCATTTAAATTGTGTGGATACACCTCTCATTGTGATCATGTATTAAGAAACTTAGGCTTAATTAGTTGTTCTGCTCTACCTATAACAGCATATCAATGCTGTTAACTCACACTAATTAAATACACTACATGCCTTTGAAGCAGATTAATAGTATTGATGTGTAGGACTACCAATTTATTTAAATTCTAAACTCGTTTAATTGGTTCCTTTTTTTCTTTCGAGTGGGACTTAATTAAAATTTTGACCCTCAAGGCTTCATATATGGAGAAATCTCATTGTCTCACAGTGATTTAGAAGTTTAATTAAGCCTCACAATGCCTGTGAGATCTCTCAAAGACAACCCTTCTCACTTCCCAGCAGAGTCACAGCTAAGACATCAGCTTAGGACGATACAGTAAATTGGATGGAGAGGCCTGAGTAGAATCTGGAATCTTGGTCTTCAGTTTGTTTCTAAGCATTTGAAATTCCTGTTATGTGTTAAAATGTATACTTAATGCCTATCAGCATTAAATGGAAATGATGCAAACAGTTGAAAAACATTTGGGTTTAATTAGAGAACAAGCAGAGGGACTGAAAACACAGCTCCAGTGCACAAACCACAATTCAGGGAAAATGCCAGCTCTCTAACATTCTGCCTCTGCCAGCTCTGCCACAAGAATTGTTTTCTGTGTATACATCTTGCTACTACTGACTGCTTGGAAACACCGAAATTCAGTATTTCAATTTTAAACTCACTGAAATTTTTTTTCCCAAAATTTGCTCTTAAACTCAGTAGCTGGGACAAATGAACATAGAGGCACAAGAAGATATATGCTGTATCTTTGTGAATTTGGAAACTTTAAAGCCTTAACAACATCTTAACAATATATGGCCAGAACCCTGAAAAAAAAAATCGAGGCAGGAACCAAACTTTTGCTCATCCAGCACATTGTAACCCACTCCATACTTGATTAATAAATACTAACCTCAAATTCTGCTAATGCATTGTCTATATTCTTATTTATTGCTTCAAAATTCTCAGCATTCTTCCTCAATTCTTCTGCAGTCACGATATCCCCCCGCTTTTTGTAGCTTTCTACTTCTTTATGATAACCTTCAAGAGTTTTCTTAAACTGAGAACACCTGAGATAAAGATAGCTAAGGTAATATGACGTTGAGCTTCATTAATTTTCAGGTTTCAATTATTTTATTAATTACAACAGGCACTGTCACATGAAAACTGATCTCAATACTAGTGTAAACACAGATGCCAGTGACTAATCACTTATGTCAATACTATGCAGTTCACAGGATTAGAATTCAAGGCTCATTATCAAACCTCAAAACTGATTTTCTTTACTTACATTTGCTACCTCTACTACCTGGGGAAAAAAAAGGAAGAGTGCAAACAATGTAACAAAACTATGTGTTCTGCTGTACTAATCAAAATAACGACATAAAATGATGAATATTCTGGACCAATCCTCTATTCTTTCTTTCAGACCTATTTAAGTATAGGGATACTCAAATCACCCTCATCAATAGTAATTTTCAGAAATCTCCATAATACTACAAGCTAGATTTATTCCTTACTTTCTCAGGTTCCTTCTTTGAAATTATCTCCCTTCTACTCATAGTGAGATTTTTCTTTTCTTTAAAAATACCCAGTGAATAAAAATTATTTAACACAATACCTTTCAATCAATGCCCTCTCCACCTGAATCCTCCTATCAGTCAACAGATTTTTACTGCTTTGGAATACTTTCTTAATATCATCAGGCCAATGGAAAACTGTGCCATTCAGGTTTATGTCATCATCTAAAATAAAAAATATAGTCACCTTTAAGAAAACACCTTTTAACCAATGATTTAATAGAATGGCTATCAATTCCATTCAACTACATACAGAGACCACTTCTAACTAAATGTATATTATACCTACATAGGATGGATAAATGTTTTGACCATTTCTAGTGCTCAATCTGTAAATGCTGAATTATTCACAACAGCTAGAGCATCACAACTACAAGATGTGCAGACATCTTCATATTTGTGTGTTTGTTCAGTGCACTTAGGTCATTATAACTAATGTAGGACACATGCTTATAAAGCCAGCTAGAGAGAAAATGTAATTATGAAATACTGCAATTGCAAACACTCCAGTCCAAAATGTAACAGAAAATTGTCCTGGCTTCCACAGGCATCCTAATTTTTATCATAAATGAAGTCTAATAAACACAACATATCCTTGTCATTTCTATTACTGTCTGATCCAAGCATCTATTCTGCTTAAGGAAACAGTATCATCCTGACACTAAAATAGGTTTGCATTCATTGAACTGCCCTTCCTTTTTAGGTGCAGCAAAGACTGCATCTGTGAATTACATTTTTTGCTTTGAATAAAAATGCAAACTAAAAGTAACTTCTACAGATGTATCTTCAGTCATAGAGAACAGCCTTTATATTAACTAAGAACAGCAAACCACAACAGCAAAACAGCTAAAGGCCTGTTCTGATCTAATCCTCAGCTGCAGAGATGCAAGTTCTCACACTTCATACAGAGAGCCTTTGGCACTTGGCTTTCTGGATGGCTTTTATCTGGAGAATTTTTATTTAATAACAAAGAGGTGTAATATCATTTGGCCAGACAATACCTAAAACACATTAAAAAGCCCTGTCTATGCTATGTGTGCCATTCATCTACCATTTCTTGCTGCACTGGTACATTTTGGCCACAATTGAATTCCTTTTATTTCTTTCTGTCCTTTTAGAACTTTCCATTAGCACCCTAGAAGATGCAACATTTAGGTATGCAGAGCCCATTATCTATATATAAATATTCTATATATAAATATTCTCATGTGGAAATTTTACATTCTGTAGTTAGACTCACCAGAGAGATCAGCGTAGTCCATGAGGACTTGCAGTCTGAGTGCTGCTTTGACGAGATCCTTTTGCAGTTTAACAACAGTAACTTCACTGGATTTCTTTAAGAATGTTTCATATTCTACTAACTGTTCAGTGTTCTGAGGCACCTCACTCATTCTCTTTGCAATAAAGTTAAATTCATCACAAATTCTTCAATGAAAAGAGAATACGTATATCACTGGGATTGTAAATTAAGAGAGAGGCAAGATCTGGTAAAATTATTTAGTATTTGAAACAAAAATATTAAATTTCTTCATAAATTGAACTGCTTTTTTTTTTTTTTTTTCCCTGTGATTTCTAGCCAAAGTTCCCTGTTCAGCCAGGCTGCCCATCTTGCACTTGTCTGATCAGTACTAAAAAACCCAACAGATGAAAAAAGGAATCTCATCCACAGATACACAATATTGATCCAGGCAGACAGCAAGAACCATCCATGCAAACAACAGGTACCTTTGATTTAACTGTCTGTTTTCCATCACTTCAAATTCAACCAATGTGTCTTTGAGATTTTGGGTCCGACTGCAGAGTTCCTCATTCAGTGGTAAAGCATCCAGACAGAACATAGCCAGAGGAACAGTGATATCCATAGAAGCAATCTCTCTTTTCAATTCTGTAAAGCTGTCAATCTTCTAGAAACAGAATATAATGCATTTGTTATTTTTCCTAAAAGTCTATAGCTGAAAAATCTGACAGAACTAATAGTTTCCATCCAACAAACTGGATCATTTATTCCAAACAGAAGAAGGAAACCTCATTTTTATCTTTCCAGATACCTGCTCTTACCCACAGATTCCATGGTTGAAAGCTTTGCACAATAATTTGCAATAGTAGGGAAAGACCCCAAGCTGCCTAAGGAAGCATTTAGCCATATGCTAACCCAGGGATGCAAAGACAACAGCAGACAGGGCTGACTGAGGACAAGACATTCAAAAGACAAGAAGGCTGAAGATGGACCAAATACTCTGGGCAGCCTTTCTGCTAAGAAAGAACAACAAAACTCACAGAACAAAGCTATAAAGAAACCTCCTCCTACATTTGCACAGCAGCCCTACATTAAGGGGTTATGTAAATTGAGCACTCCCTAGTATTCCCAAGGGTAAAATAAGAGATTTGTTCTTTAGGCAATTAGTTAGGAAGTCATGTGTGATGTATTAGCAGCTGTATGGACATGCTGCAGTTGTCAGGAACACATTACCTCAGTTAAAGCATCTAAAGAAGGACCTTTTTCCAAAAATTTTGTGACATCTTGCTGTGAATTGTTGTTCAGAAGATTGCTGTATTTCCTGTACACATTTAAATACCTTAAACACAGAAGAAAAATAAACATAAGTTTCTGATGCAAGTTTCTCTATAGAAAGAAACAAATATACTCAAAGGTCTCTTTAATCAAATGGAAGGTGTTATGAAACTGGGAGTTTGGAAGAGCAATGGAGTTACCAGCCAAAACTTACTTCTTTGGACCAAGTATGTTGCTTTCAAAGATCTTTTCAAGTTTGTTTATATACTCTAAAAACAAGGACTCCTGTGGTTTGACTGTATTAAGAGTGAGATCACCTCTTCGTAATGCCGGAAATAGAAGTTTCTCTACCTAAAGAAAATCAATACAAATACTGTAACAAGACACAAAAAACAGGTATTCTATTTATCATTTACCTATCCCATTAAGAAGATCATTATTTGGTAAAAACAGTGCAATGTGAAAAGGCTCTGATCCATAACTAACACTTGGTTACTCACATAGTTTGCTTGTGAAAATTATATGAAAATCAAAACAGTACTTCAATATAACTTGAATTGGAAAAATATCTTCTATAACCAAAAAAGTTTGCACAGTTTATGAATCACAATCCTCATCTGTGTTTGATTAATCACAATCAAATATCTTCTATTTGTCAGTCTTCAGCCTCATTCGTAACTTTTTATATTATACATAGCTTTTATTAATATTGTATTCTGTATGCAGCTATAAATTATCCAGTACCTTTGGGAGCTCCTCAGCACTCTGCAGGATCTTGTGGAAGCAATGAGTGATTAAATCCCAACATGCCCCCAAGGGTGGCTCAAAGACAATATCAGACTCTTTCACACAGAGTTTCACTGTGAGTATCTGAGATAGGAAGAAATGCACTCGTTGATATGGCTCTTTAAAATCATTTCCATCCTTAGGGGAAAGAAGGAAAAATTTACAGGTATAGGAATAAAATTTTTTAAACTGTTCAAACTCCCCAAATATCCTTACTACACAAAACCAATGGGATCATCTTCCCTAATATTTATACACAACCCGATGTATCAAACAAGATCTTACAGTGCCAACTCCTAAATGAATCTATAAAAGCTAGAATTAAGAAACTGGCTTTAAGCCTAATTGTCTTTTCTCTTAAGTAACAGAAGTAAAGCACTAATTACCATACAGAACAAAATTTCTGAAAAAAAAGTAATCTATAATATCTATCAGAAAAATTCTAGAATGTAGTTTGAATTGCCTTTAACTGTATGGTCAGTATGAACTGCACTACCCCCAAACTGCCTTCACAATAATGGAGAACTAATCCATGACTAGATTTTTAATGTAGGTATAATAATAAGTTAAAAAAGAACAAAACAAGCAACAAAACAAAACAAATAAAAGAGCCCACCCAAACCAACCCACAAGGAGAAACTAAGAAAAAATCTTAAAACCCAGCCATCAGCCACACAATCATCATCCATATGCAAAGCTTAGTGGCAAGGCTTAGTGCAAGGTCTGATAGTAAATTGAATCAAGTGTTTGATTGAATTGATCCTCTGCAATGCAGTATTTCACCCACCACATTTATTCATTTTGTCTTATCAAGGTAGGTCCTGGGTGATCCTATATTTTAAAAACTCATTTCATCAAAGAAACAACTTTATGGTAGCCAAAACAGTGGTAAAAACTCCTATAGTGTAATGGTTCTCATTATAATTTTGTGCATTACTTGAAATAATACAGGGCACTCATTGGGTATAGACAGGGACCCACACCCAAAAATCACCTCTGCAAAGGATTACACAAGGGATTGTGCACACTTTTGTCTTCAAAGGGGATTTCTTCTGTGCTTTCAGAGAAATACTGTAACTCATTAAGACCAAGAGAAATTAAACTAAAACTAAACTAAACTAACCCCACACTTCTTCAAGACTGAGCTGAAATCTGCTGTAAACTATTACTTGTAACCCTAGACCTGCCAAGTGATCATTCCAGTCAACAGTTCTTGACCATGCAAAAAATCCACTGAATACACATAAGCCTTTGAAGGATACAGCCATTTTTTGTGGAGGCAAGAGCCATTTGTAACATTTTAGCCTTCAAAGAGCACAAGATTTTATGACTGTATGAATTATCTCCATGTAAGACAGAAAACTATACATATACCTGACAGCACGTACCTTGTGGATCATAAAAAATGCAAGAAGATCTTCTAAGGAGTTAATAACCATCTCACGTAATTGTAATGACATTAGAGCTGCCACAGAACTAAAATAGCTTTCAACTTTCTCAGAGGAATCAGAGTCCCTTTCAGGAGCAAAATGAAGCCACATATTTCTATGATCAACGAAAAGAGATGCACAAGCTGGGATCCACCTACAATGAAATAATATGGAGACTACGTTTTTAAAGGCTTGTTAGTAGTCTTACTTTGCTCCTTGCAACAAAACCTAAACTCAGAAATTACCCAAAGAATGAGTAAAATCCAAAGGGCTAGAAGAGAATTGATGATTAGATACCAAACAAAACCACACGTTCCAGGACTTAGAGGAAATCTGAGTTTTAAACCTAAGGATGCTTGTTGTAATGGACTACAATGATTAGTTCAAATCAATAGTAATAGATGAAACAATAGTAAATTATAGTGTTTTTATTGATTATGAAACAATATTCAACTTTTAGCATTAAATGAGAAACAAGTTTGGAAGATATCTCAGGCAGCAGAATGCAAACACTTTCCATCATGTGTCTCATATATTCTTTCTTATATTGACTGATTTCCACAATAAAAGAAAAAGCTTTTCCATCACCATTTTTACAGATTTAGACTCCACTCATCTCTTGGTTAGAAGCCTCCTGAATCCCAGTCTCCATTTATTCATTGTTTATTACCATTTATTCTTGTACAAGCACTCCTGCAGTTCCAAAGGCTCTGACAGTATCCTGGTGTTTATTCCTCTGAGGGCTATTCACCCCTTTGTTTTGGCAGCCTTGTGCCTGGGACCGGTGTCATCTCAGTCTAAGATCTATTTTAAAAATGGGCCTTCATGTAAGTCAGACCCTGAGATACTCTATTTATTCTACAGCTACCAGAGCTGGCACTGACTTGTTCTGAAGGATATCCCGAGCTTCCACACAGTGCCTTCCAACGAGGTCCTGGAGCGCCGCGGGCAGCAGGGCAGGACTCCACGAAGCACCTCTGCAGTGCGAACAAACCGCAGCTGGCTGTACCTAGGGAGGGGAAACACAGGGCAGCTCCTTATGGAATACTGGGTAAAAAAGCCCAAAACCCATGAAATGGAGTCAGGAAGGCCTCAAGTGTATTATAAACACAAAAAAGGTAATTTCATTTGCAAATACCACAAGCTGCCCAACAATGGCATTTCTGATTGGGTTTTTCTATCAACAAACATAAAGAGTGCCACAAATTTTGGTTGTTCTTGTTGTATTTAAAACTCTTAACTCTTTGCTAAAATTGCCTTGTCCTTTTCCTAGGTTCATTAGTGTATCCAGTCATTAAAGAACATACAGAATGACACTGCTTCTATTCCATATTAATAAGTTCCATATTAATATCCTGACTACACTATGAAGAAAAAAAGAAATTTCTACAGCATGGCATGTATCACAGTGTGTAATATACAAGCTTAAATTTCTGCAAATGTTTGTTAAATGGAAAAACAGCTCTTAGAATTATTAATTATCATATTTAACTTCCTAAGATTACACATCTCAATTTTCAAATGTCCCCAGGGCAAATTTCAACTACAAACATTTGAAAGATACTCAGTTTTAAGAGTTAATTTTGTTCATGTCAGCAACCAGGATGAGAATTCCAAATCACCATTTACTTGTCACTGAATCTTAACTTAGGCATAGCACCTTTTGACAAAGGGGATGACCTTTTCACAGCACATAACATACGTTGATTCAGTGATTGCAGGAAACAATCATTTTATGCTGAAATTCTTAGAGGCTCAAAAAAAGAATTATTTAGAAAACAGACATATTTTGCCACTTTCTATCTAGTGGCTCCCCAGGATCTCTGTAGTATAGGTAGAGAAGTCAGCAGATGCACTCTCTGATCAAATCATTAAATAAAACCATGCTAAATTTTATTAAGATCCTATGAACAAGCCATCTTACTGAGAAAGCCAGAGCTCTTGCAAAGTGGGCATCAATGAATTCACTATGAACAGATTGCTTTCATTCCAACTTTTTGTTTCTTTGTAAGAGCTGTGCCATGGGACTGGTGCACAGACAACTCTCCTGGGAAAAGGGCGTGGGGTGCTTTGAATAGACAGTCTCCTCCTCTCATCTGGATCCAACAAGATATAATCAACTAGAACAAATCATATATATCATGGTTAGACTGCATGTATAGCCAAAACCTACATTCAAAACCACTGGATCTTCAGGAAGCAGTAGAATTCTGCACATTTAAAACTAACACAGATGATCACAGGTTATTTTCTCTCAAAGGAATTCTACTGACCCCAAAGGAATTCTCCACGGATGCTAAGAACAGAAGGAGATTTGCTTTCAAAGTGTAGTAAATGTCTACACAGTTGGAACTGCTCAGAGACTGTGACTCTTACCAATGGCTTTCATGAGGCTGATACAATAGTCTTCCTTAATCTCTTCTTTTAAACGTGCCAGGAATTTCTCCAGCTCTGGGCTAGGAAGAATGTGAGTTGGAATACGTTTTAAAATTTTATTCACCACTTCCTCATCCTGAGGTGCCAGCATGTCTTCTCGCACTCCATGACAGATGTAGTGACAATACCTCTAGAAAAGGTTTAAAAGATTACACTTACTGGATGAATTTTGTGACAGATAATTCATTACTCCAAAGTATTTTTAGCTTTTCTATCACTTGAGCCTTTTCTATAATTGAAAGGTGTTTGAATATAATGGGTTTTGGGTAACTATGTCCCTTTTAAAGCACTGTCATCTTTACAATACTTCCACCTGTGTTGATGCAAGCACTCAGACCACCAGAACTCAGTTCAGCATATTAAATTACTGATTGAAAAAGTACTAGAGAACAACATAAGAGGTTAAGAATTTGGGAAGATACTTAACTTGCAAACCCTTTACAACAAAAATCAGAGTAGCTACAAACAAATGAAAAAGGAGTTGACAATACTTAGCAGTTTGCTATATTGAGTATTTACATCTCCTAATCCTCATGTACTGCCTGTTTTTTTCAGCTACCTTTTAATAAACACTTTCCAGATATCTGGCAGATGATTACTGCTGCTACTTTCATCTTAAAAAGAAATTATATAAATTATATAAATTATATTATATATAAATACCTCTAGATCATCACTTGAAGGTGGCTTTTCCTGCTTACTTATCTCCTTCTCATGTAAATCCATGAGAGCAAATTGTTCTTCTGGGGTCAGTGGCTGGTTGTCTGTGTAATTTATGACATGAAGTTCTGGTGTATGAGCAGGTACACTCAATGAAATGGGATTCAAACTCTTTAACAAAGCACTTTTGAAAAAAAAGAATACAATTTTAGTGAATAAAGAAGAAGTAGTGTTTAAAGATAGATTACAGGGATTATATAAGCCACTTGTGCTACGCTGATGACAAGTATGACCTATGGAAGTATTTTAATTATTCAATAAAAAAACCCTTGTAAAATTGCATAATACAGTATGCTACTTTAACATAAAGGATGCAATCATGCAAACCTTATAACTGCCCAGTATCACTCAGACAGGCAGTATTTTATGAGCAGCTCTATCAGAGTCAAACATACCAGGACAGTTAATTAGGTTGCCCAAGATCTCCATGTATTTTTGTGTGATTATGTTACTAAAATCTTCTGACACAAAAGCCAGTCTTGATCCACATACATTTTTTGTAGGGACTTAACATTTCATGCTTGGATGCTTAACACACATTCACATTAAATTACAACTCAAAGCAGACTTACTGTAATAATCTGTATCTTCACAACATTACAGTACATTACCTGTCAGAATTCCATTGCTGCTTTTTCCTTGCAGCTTTAAATATCAGTTAAGAAAAAACACATACAGACATGATTTTCAAATAAGATATTACTTCATATTGGTGAAAAACAGAACTAAGATAACTAATCACATAATGAAATAAGAAAAAAATACGTCACAGAGAAGCACAGAATTTGATTGTTTGGAGGCACAAACCTAACTAGTAATTCTGAAACTGGCCTTTCATTTATTGAAGTTATTCATGCATTGGCAAATCTCTCTATATCGACTCTGAGGTGATAAGCCTGTAAGTATTTGTTAGGGATAAGTGATGTTTTCCAGGGGTGATGCTTTAGCAGAAAAAGAATAAGAGAAAACAATGCATAGAACAAGCAAGCTTAAGCTTATAAAGACATTCAAATATGGATACACCGTGAAGCCTGTGATATCTCTGTCATTGAAAAGGATTTAAATTTTTTCATCTTTTTCAATTTTAAGTCCCGTGCAGTAAGAGTGTAGTTATTAGCTATGGAGTCACTTGGGTTTCGGTAGTGATGCTGTTCTTTGAATGGAGCTGCCAAAGTCCATGAGGACTCCTGCATCAAAGGAGGATAATGGCTTTTCTGAAGGAAAAGCTGAAATTGGAAAAACAAAAGCAAAAGTTTTACAGAGCACAACAATTTAAAAAGCCTTCTTAGGGCTAGAACAGGATTAAACATCAATTAGTATAAAAAGCAAATACATAAGTCAGACATACATTTGATCACCAATCTATTTTTAGATCACCATGCTCTCCACATGTATAAGGATAATTTTACAGAACACTCCAGTCACACTCAGCCTTTTTTTTTTTTTTGCATAATCAAGGTATTTTTAATAAATAAGAGAAGACGGTACATTATCTTGTTCTTTCTACTCCCCCACATCTCTATCTTGTTTCTTTTCTCCTCCTATATTTGCTAAAATTTAGAAAATTCCTATTCCTCAAGCCTTTGTTAATGACCTGGCTACTGTTAACACTCAGTCCTTGTATTAGTTGAGGAATAGTACAAGTTAACAAATTCAGCTCTTGTCTTTCTCTCACATCAGTAAGGATTTGTAACAGACTCCCTCTGTTCATTCCATCTTTTCTCATGTGACTTGGTTGTCTATTGATGGACTTTTCATCAGTCCTGATGTCTGAACTTTATTGAGACAGCTCACAGGCACATGAAATACACGTCTCAAAACACTCTCAGAGATAGAAGTACATGAGATACAATCATGAATATACTTGGAATCATTAAGGCTTCAAAAGGTCTCCAAGGGCATCAAGCTCAACCTTTGACCCAGTAGCACCATGCCCACTAAACCCCATGGCAAAGACCAGGAATCTGCCAGCACATGGAATGTGTGCTTACCCTGCCAGCAGAGGAGAGAGCACATACCTCATACAAGCCTGAAGGTGCATCTGAAGCAGAGGCAGAAGCAGCTGCAGGTGTGAGTAGGGGTGATATTTTTGGTGACCTTTTTGGACGATTCATATTGCACATCGATTGTTTTGTGACTAGACAGAAATGAAAAGAAACTTCAAAGATATTTATGAAATACTCTGTTTCAAAAAGGATTTATGAAGAAGGAATGGAGTCCTTCAGTTTTTATCAAAAATTACATATTGCAACTTTTCAAATTTTAAGGAAGCAGTCATTCTTTATGGTGGGTTCCTCAAAAACATGTTTTTGCAATCATTTTATAAAACTTGGAAATATCAGTTTAAAAAAATCCTTATTTTTATATCCCTGAAAACTACTTAAAAAGAGTTAAATATTTTAAGTTATACTAAAAACTCCACGTGGAGTTTGTACTGGTATAAACTCTGGATATTAGAATATTAAATCCTACCAGACTGCCAAACTGACAGTGAAACACTCCAAGTTGTGTGAACTCTATTACTGGGGAGGGAACTGCAAAGTGTGTGCTATAAATGTCAGCATATGTGATATGTTTTAAGATAATGTTTCACCTCTTCAAGGTGACAGTACTTTGAGATGGCTTTCCAGGACTTCATACAAAATTCTGTCAGGATATTTTCTCAGAATTATTAAGCCTCACAGTGTTTTAAGATGCTTTTGATTGTCAACCTTCCTTAGTATAGGCCAAATCCTCAGCCACAGTCTGTTCTGAGTTTCCTAAATCAAACTTGTCTAGGAGATTTACAAGGAACAATTTCTTGAATACGTAATGACACTGTGAGAAAAAGGAGGTGGAAGTGTGTTGTATCTGAACACCAGTGAGTTAAATCACCATGAAAGAGGAAGTTATTACCCAACACAATTATGTTTGAATAAGATATAATCTCTTTTTTTAACATAATTTTATCACATGATTATTGCTTTCTGATGTATCACTGAAAAACAAGGCTGCTGGAACCTAGTTTTCTAGCAGACAAAATTGTGCACTCCTCAATATCAAAGTAGAGCCCACTTAGAAATAAAATTTGAGAAAGGACTGATTTGATTTACCTCCTTGGTATTCCCCAGCATATCTGCACACACACAGAAATAAAGACATTATCACTGCCAGACATAACTCATTAAAGAGAATATGAATTCCTCTTGATTAATGGCTAAAGGATTGGGCTTTAGGGTACTTTAAAAATTAATAAATGGTACAGTTTATTAGGACATCCATTTATTCATTCTTAAGGGTACAAGAGTCATTTAAAAAGCCATCGTTCATTCTAAAACAACTCCTGACTTATATGCCAACTAACCTTTCAAACACCTAATATTTGAACAAAGAAATCCTTAATAAATAGTATATTATAAAGGATTAAGTCCAAAGAATATTTAACAAGAACATGTGTCTTTTAATAAGCATTCTTCCAATAGCAAACCACTAACCACCAGTAATGGCCAATTTCATCTGAAGTTTTGACAGTTGTTGAGCTTTCACAGTCACTGCAGATGGAACTTACCTTAGGAGACTCAGACTCTCTGTTGGCTTTATTTTGCTTTGGCTCTTTTGCTTGCTTAGAATTTTTTGGTCCTCCCCCTCAGTATGAACATCCTTGTTGTTGCATGCACTGAAAAAGAATTAGAGACTCATTTCAGGTACTACACAAGTTGTCAATCAGCTTCTACCCCAGCTGCCAGGAAGAAGAAAAATCAGCTCTCCCATTCCTTGTTTATGACAATAAGCTCTCTCTTCCTCCAAACCTCCATGCTTTTTTCACCATTCCTCTAAAGATCACTTTTCACCTTAATCTTTCTAACTCCTCCCAGATATCCTTCAAGCAAGACTTTGTTAAACCCTGCCCTTTTTCCTCTTTCTCCAACACCAGTTTCCTCCCCACTGCCTGTTCTTTACTAATGTCCCAGGGACTCTGGGCCCCCCCAGCTGTGGTTTACAGCAGAACCACACATTAATTACCAAGCAGAATAAGACCATCTCAAAAGGGATGGGAAAAGAGAAAGAGAGAGACACCCTGCATGCCTCACACATCCACAGGATGCACAGGTGAGCAGGGTAAGGGCAGGTAGTACCTGCAGGCACCCTTGTAACCAGTGCCTCTGCCTGTCACAGCTTGGTGAACTCTTCTGACTCTCTGCCTTTCAGTCCTCAGCTTGGTTGCCCCAGTTACAGCATAACCGGAGCCTGGAGACAGAATTCTCTCCTCCCTCTCCTCCCCCAGCAGAGAGGAAACAGCCCCTTTCAGTGTTGTGCCAAGCTGTGGTCAGGGAGATTCAGTTGTGAAACCAATGAGGAACTGTGCAGGCTCCTTTCACCTCTGAACATTATGAAAAATGCAGTCCTGAGATACCTGAGATATTCTAACTTTTGCATGAAAGCATTGCACAGAGCTCCCAAAGCAGTAAAGGCTCTATAAACCCAGATTTTCTTAAGAAGAATTGGAAAAAAAATAAATTCAGGATTCAAAATCTTGACTCCAAACACTTTTACCACTTTTCCACCATTCAGAATCAAACTCCCTGAAGATCTGAACACAGCAGGTAGGATACTCCCAACTCCTCTAAGCCTGTATGCATTTGCCTCCCACTCACAGTCATCACTATGTCCTGAAAGAGTCTTCCATCACATTCCTCCACAAATGGAAATTACAACCACCCAACATGAAATCTAGCACAGTCTCTTAATAGCTACCCTCAAGAGGCCCTTGTTCTGCCAACACAGCAAGAGTTCAGTTTTAAACCCTTTCCCCTCATCTTTGCTACTTTTCATTCCATTTTCTGTGAGCTGTGAGAATGGCTGACATCCCTGAGTTAGCAGCACAGTTTTCCTTATATCTTGCCCTTACACCAGCTACAAGTGGAACACTGTTGTTGTCCATTGTTCTTTAAACACAGGCCAACAGTGCAGGGTACAGAACCAGCACTGCTGGTGCTGGTAATTGCTTGGCTAATGTGTGCCGTAACTCTCCAAATATTCCGGTGCTGGCTTGCACCATGAGTATTTTCCTGCTAATTGGAGCTGACACTGGCATGAAGACAAGCTCAATTAAGCAGCAGTTAAGAGTAACTACTGTTCCTCTGTGCACATCAACTCAGATGCTCATACATGCGTGCCCTTCAAAGTTGAATAACTTATCTCTGCTGCCTGCAAAACATTAAAACTAATTGTTTTTGTATAGAGGAAGAATATATATGAATTTTCAGCAGAAGAGATAATTATGCATAGCAAGAAAATAATTTACTATGAAGTATGAGACTATCTTCAAAACTGCAGTTATGGCATGCTTGAAAACAGCCAGAAATTTAAAATCTCCAGTATACTTGAAACTCAGCTCCATTAAACTTTATAGTGCCATTATCACTGAGTTATGTCAGACTGCAGTTCTGACAGTTAGTTTTCCCTATGCTCACTTTTTAAAAAAGTATACAAACCAACAAATTTATTACGACATATCCTAGTGTACCAAGAATATCAATCCACTATGCACTTTAATAATATGAGAGATTAACACATTAAGAGTTCAAGCAAAATACACTTGCCCTGACCATCCTCTTCTTGCAGGTATCTTGTGCTTTTAGGCTTTTAGACCCACTGTCCAAATATATGTTAACGTGCAAATCCTACTCCCTCTGTCTACACAAATCCTGGTATCTGCAGAGATTACTGAAATCAGCACCTCAAAGCCACAGAGCACCAACAGACTGATAAGACTAACCCCTCGTACTCCACAAAACCTCTTTTTGCATTAATTTCCACATTAAGCATACTATTTATTTTGCTGCCTTTTAAAAAAATTATTAAACCATTAACATTCAGCTTTGTAATACTCTCATAGGTGGCACCAATTAAATGATTAAAGCAGCTATGAGAAACATGAATATTTAACTGATTTCTGATTGCGATTTACAGCATGAAAAATTCCGTGTAGCAGAAGCTGGGAGTTCACTGAAGGCTCACGCTCGCATGCTCACAGCATCACTGAGATGCTCTGGAGAGCGGCCGGGCCGAACCGAGGAGCGGCACACCGAGCAGCCCCGCCGAGAACGGGCCGGCCGAGCGCTGAGGCATCTGTACGAGCGCTGCTTTTGCTGAAAAGCCAGCTGAATTCTTAAAGTAATTACTCCTCACATGGCACCTCTCCCCGAACAGGTTTGCCGCGTGGGCATCCAAACAACTGGAGGCACCAGGGCAAGGTGGGAACAGCGTGTGGGAACAGCGAGCCGGGCCGGGGGAGGGCGGCCGGGCCAGGTGAGGAGTTTCACTGGCGCTGCTCACCGCTCCCCACGGCGGCACCGAACACTCCCAGCTCCCAGCTCCCCTCCCCGCCCGCGGCCGGTGGCGTTTCAGACACCCACGGAGCGGCTGCTGGCAGCGGAGCCGTGAGGCGCGGTGCCGAGCGAGCCTCGGCACGCCTCCGCAGCGCCGCGGAGACCGCAGATACCCTCCTTTTGCGTCCTCCATTCCAAAAAGCTCCAGGCTGCATGTCCTAAACCAACACGAACCTCTAGGACACTCATGAGGGTGCCCGGACTGAGCGGCTGAGGTAGGGCCGGGGCGAAGGGCAGGACAGCCGGGGGTCACCAGCCACCGCAGGCGAGCGCCGCCGCCTCAGCAGCGCGGCCCGGGCGCCGCACGCCACAGGCGGGCCCTGCCCGGCCCCGCGGGGCGGAGACAGCGGCGGGCGGGCGGCGGCGCTCCCGCAGCCCCGGCAGGCCGGCAGCGAGCGGGCCCGCGGCCCGGCGGGCGGCAGCCGCAGGTGAGCGGGACCCCGGCGGGCCCGGCGCCGCTCCGCTCGGCGGGAGGGAGCGGGGCCGTGTCCCCCCTTACCTGCGGGGGACACACGCCGCGGGCCCGCTCTCCCGGGCTCGCGGGGCGGCCGCAGCGGTGATCCGGGGATGGTGGCCGTGCCCCGGCCCGGTGCAGGCCGCGGGCCGTGGCGGGGGTAACGCCCGGGCTCGGGCGCGCCCCGCGGGCTGTGACAGCCGGCAGGCAGGGCTCCCCCGCGGGCTGTGACAGCCGGCAGGCAGGGCTCCCCCGCGGGCTGTGACAGCGCAGGCAGGCTCCGCGGGTGTACAGCGCCGACGCCGGGAGGGCCCGCGTGTGCGCAGGGGACACAGCTGGGACGCTGCGCCCTGCCCGCTCGGGCTTGTAAACAGGAAAATGCATCCTCTAACCTGCCCTTGTAAGGGTCCCCCTGCAACAACAGCTGGAAATTTTCAGGGAGATTGCTGAGTTGAGGTTTCCTTGAAACTGCCACGATTAAATGTGTTCAGAATATCCGGAAGCATTTTGCCTTAATACGCCGAGTTTTGAAGCTCAGTGGGGTATGCTCTTGGTGCTTAGCACAAGGATACTCACAGAAATAAGTGTCATTAGTGTGTTATCGGTTTCCAGCACGCATAGCAACAAATTGTCCATGCAGGTGGTTAGAAGTGATGTTTTTACTGGTAAGTGAATACTCTGATGGGTAACCATGGGGTTAATGTTATAAAGGAAGAAGGTGAGAGTATCTTGCTAGTTGGCTTTAGTAGTTTCAGAAGAGCTTGCAGGGACAAGCCCTCTGCATTAGATGTGCTTTTGTAAAAGTAATGCTTTAGACTGTATCACTTAATCTGAAACCTGCAGTCTCTCTTTCTACAAAGAAAACATTTCATTTTCGAAAAGCATCTGTATGAGCCTGTTACTAATTGTACCTTAATTTTAAAGGAAATTGAATGGCTGAGTGAGAACTGTTCAGAAGAGGTCGTGGCTGGGGATTAATAACATGTCTAAAGAAATGCAGGAGCTACAGAAGCAGTGGCACTCCATGATGCAGGCCATCCACAGCAACGCAAATGTGGGTCTGGATTGTAATTTTATATATTTATAAAGCTACTCCTTTTGTAACTATCAGGATGTCACACCCTGATTTATTTCAACGCACTCCCTCTTTTTTAAGTGAACACAGTGAGGCCTATGGGAAGGCCTGTCCTCCCACACCTTTAATCAAGAAAGAGGGAAGCCTGTTCTGCATTTTTGTGTTTGACTGGCATAACCCTTTGAGATAGTAGTGTGGCATTTTGGTGAAATGGTTGTGCTGCTATAAAAAGAATTAAAACTACAATGTGCATTTCCTTAAGGGAGAGGAAACTACTGCAGTAAAATTCTGGTGTATCCCTGGCTGCCTCTGTAAAAAGATATTTCTTTTACTAGTATTATTAAATTCTTAACTACTTTCTGTTATAGACATGCCTGCACTGTACTTCGATTCAGTAAATGAGCAGGTTGCAGATATTACTAAGTCACAGATAAAAATTGAGCTTTTTTAAATGTTGCAGGTTTTTAAAATTAACAAATAGAGGTTTCTGATTCAAAATAATGGTTGCCGAGACATCAGTGAAAGCTACAGCTAGACTGATTTATTTTTTAACTTGTTTTCAGATTAGTTGCCTTTTTTTAGGTTTGTAGGTTTTTTATAATTTGTGCAAGAATAGAACTGGGAAGTCCAAGAAAAACATGTCTGTTGTTGGTAGAATTATATTTGCCCTGAAATTATCTAAATTTGCAGCAAGGCACCACGCTCTTGAAACAAAGAGGCAAGAGATGCTCCCTGTTCCAACTGCAGACTGACAAAAGATCTATCCTAGCTGTAGTTCATTATAGTAGCAATGATTTGTGAAAGGTATCTGTGACAAGAGATTAAAAAAAAAAAATCTAAAACACTTTTCTTTCATCTGCAGGTTGTTGCCTTTATGAATTCTCGTGTTGGCCAATATTTAGATGACCATCCATTTGTTGCCTTATCACTCCTGATGTTTATTGCAGTGTCAGCTGTTCCTGTTGGATTTTTCCTGGTTTTTGTTGTTACAACAGCTGTAATGGCCTGTATTGGTGTGATAGTCATGGAAGGTACTGTATGTATTCATGGGTATACTTACCTGTTCCCTTTTTAGGCATATATCCTTTTGCCTTTTTAGTTTTTCCTTATGGAAGTCTGAGTCCTAGCAATTCCTTCCATGTGTCATCCTCAGGTCTCAGCACTAGTAAAACCTCTTAATTAGATTACTATTAAGTGTAGTCTATACAGGGGAAATCCTGTTTTCCTTTCTAATCTCAGCCACCAGGATATGCCTAAACCAGTTATCTTGAGCATGCAGAGCTTTTATGAAGACTAGCCCGATGAGTGAGGAAGATGGTTTTTCCAAATTGTTTGAAATTGGGGTTATGGTAGAAGGTCAGCTCTTCTACTTGTACATAGACTTGTTTAAATAACAGAGTGATGTTGTTTTAGGTGTTGTCATAGCCATAGGTGGCATAGCCCTTCTGTGTGTGCTGTGTGGCCTGGGAGCCCTGTCCCTGGGAGTCTCTGGAGTGCTCAGTGTTTCTTACGTGGCACTTTCAACTCTGGTCAACTACTGGTGTGCATCAAGGTGAGTATGGATGCCTTGAGCCATGCTTGGAGTTCAAACTCCACAAGTGTGCTATTATATTCATTGCTCCATTTTTTTCCTAAATGAGCCACTGTTGCATAGTTTTACAATGCTTCTTGAATGCTTTGAATCCTGGACTACCCTCAGGGCTTAACATGTAGCATACAACTGTCAGGTCAGCAATAGGTATTCTAATGAGCATTAATTCATGCCCTTGTTCCTATTTGGGAAAGGAAATACAAATATCTTTAAATATGAATGTGCTAGCACAGCATGACAGCAGGCAGTAAAACACCACTTTATCTCACTCCAGGTGTGTTGCTTTAAACGTCATTAAAAGTCACTGCCAAGTCAAATATTGTGTAGAAAATGAACCTTTTAAAGTCTTTCCTGCATGAGGACCCTGCTCTCTCTACTTACCTGCATTTGTACAGTAAAGGAGCAAAATTGGTTGTAAATTTGGGACAGGCAGAAGACTACTTGACAATGTGGTCAAAATAGAAATAACAGGTTGTGCAGGATACTGCATTGTGCAAGTTGCTGGTTGTGCCTCTCAGGGCTTGGAGGCCTATTTCAGTCAGCACTGCCTCTGAGAGCAGGAGGCAGCAGCAGGCTGTGCTGGAGTGCCACCTGTGGCCCCCTGAAATACCTGCCAGGGAAAGAACCACGGTAATCACTGAGGCATAGGGGAGAGCAAGAAGAACAAGCACAGCTGCTCTCTGGTGGGTGTCTTCAGTTTGCTCCTTCAGCACAGCTGTGTTTGCACAGCTCCTGAGGCCCCACAAAGCTGCCTGAGATGGCAGCAGGGTGACAACAGCAGGGTGCAAAGCCCAGGTCCAGGGCATGCTGCCAGCTCCACAACACCAGTTCCAGAAGACTTCCATTTTCCATAGCATATCCAAATGCACAAGCCAACCTACACACCAGCCCTGTTTAGCTACAGCTTTAGATGTTAAAACATAATGCCATCTATTTTTGTGTTCCTCTAGCTTAGCTTTTAGATGTAAACCTGTCCAGGACATCTCACATGGCTCAGCCTTTTGGAGCAAGAAGTTATAAGATAATCTTATAGAGGAACAGACAATAAAACCATTCTTTTCTCTAACACAGGGGTCAGATAAGGAAGCAAGATGTTAATGGAAGTTTACCACAGAAGCAGCCTGGCTTGGATCTTTCTGCCAATACTGGAAAGAGTGAATAAGTAGGTTTCTCCCCACTTCATAGGCACTTAGCTGTACAATTCCAGCCTTTGCTGTGTAATTTTTTACTCATTAAGCATTCAACCATTGTGTACTCCTGGAAACTGAGAAAAATCAGTATACATCTTACATGTCACTGTAAAAGGGATCTTAAGAATAACCAAGAAGCAGCAGTGCACTGCAATAGTAAGTGCAGGATGGAACATGCCAGAGTTGGGTAAAGAGATGCAATAATAGTTGGTACAGTTAAGTCAATGGCAAATAGGTGGACAGAAAGGGGAGGGAGCTATTTGACTTCTCAAATACAGGGGTTCTGAATGTACTCTCCTTAGTATATAGCAGTGGTCATTTTGATACAGAAGAGTCAAAGTTCAGAACAATAAAAACATGTTTCAGATGTGGAAAAATATTTATAAGCCTTAAGAACCTGTGTTAAAACAGTACAAGTACACCAGGGCAAATGCTTTATGTTCATTATACAGGGAACAGTGGGATTGTCATGTGTCATGGTCTAAGCTTTTATCTCCCTTTAGATGTTGTGTTATTCCAAAGAGATATTTTCCTTATTGCCTCATCATAGCAGGGGTAGGTGTAGGTCTTATTTAGGTATTTAAATTGCCTGGTTTGCTTCTCAGTTGTAACTTCATGTATGTTATTTAAACTTTTTTCATTTTTGCAAATACCATTATATTTTTGAGCATTAAGTATCTAACTATATTAGTTTAATAAAGCATTGTTTGTTTGTTTAACCAGACTGTCTTGTTAGTCTTTTATTCTCTAGTAAAAAGAAATTTTTCACATTTTCTTTTAGGTAGGCTACATTTGGAGCTGAGTTTTTTTTCCTTGAATAAAGTATTTTATATAGCCAACATGGCTAAGCAAACTGCAGATGACTCCCCTTCTCATGCCTGTAAAGGAAATGCAGATATTTAAGGTCTAAACTAGTTTTATTTAGTTTTGCATGAACTGACAAGGACACAGAGCCTACTTGAGCTGTAACCTGCTTCACACAGTAGTGGTGGTAATAGTTTCAGCCCTTAGGCTAAGCTGGCCCCACACTTCAGCTGTAGAGTGAAATAATCCCCAGAAGGTTTCCAGGAGCCTCTTACTTCAATGGCACATGAATTCAGCAAACAGTACAAAGCCATATAAGCCAGCCTTCCCTCAGGCAGGGCTGCCTGCAAGAGCTTTCCAGGAGGCACCTCCAAAGACAGAGCAATCAAGCCCCTACACCTGTCTAAAGTTACAACACTCAGAATCTTGATAGCACAGCTCACACATGAATACACAGCTGCATCCTTTTCCTTCAGTGTCCTTTATGCCCTCATCTTCTGAAGGGAGAAGCATTACTTAATAAAATCAGCAGACACTAAAAAAAGTTAATCCAGTCCCACTCAGAGTCTGACCTGACATGAACCATTTCCTTCTGCATTTTAAATTTATTTTTCATTATGTAATTCATTCTGTCATCAGCACTAAACAGGAGTTAAAACCGAATTCTCAATTACCTGCAGGTAAACTTAAAACAGCTTTACTCCTGCTACCCTGACCTTTGCATGCTTATCACCCTGTCATTTCAGGGCTTCTCAACTGAGTTCTTTCACCAAGAGCTGCTTTTTCTGCAGTACCATCACCAGAGGAAGATTTTCGATTGAGAGATGCTGAAGAAAAAAACTAGGTCAGCCTAGAGTAGGTGGCTTTCTGGAGACAGTAAGGCAGCCCTTAAAAGGATGGCAGAGGTTGTTTTCTTCTTTAAATTATTAAATACTGCAGTAGACCTAAGAAGTCCTTAGCAAGACAGGCTGGGGAGATGCTGCCAAGTCCCCTTTTTCTCAGCTGCTTTCTCAGCTTTCTGCAGAACAGCACCAACCCCACAAGAAACTGGCAGGAGACTCCCACCCCAGTGCCACCATTCCCAACCATCTCCTCAGCCTACTCAGCTCTCAGCTCTGTTCACCACCCCTTTAGGCATAAGTGTGCCTTAATAAGCAGCCACTCTCATGGCCCTACATCCTGGGGGACCCCAAACATCCCATACCTGTGGAGATTGGGAGCAACCAACTGTGGTATAGTTCCTGAAGCAGCTGCTTGAGCTCAGGCTGCAGTCAGTGCTGCCTCCACCTGCAGCAGGTTGCCTGTCTAATTCCCGTGCCTTCTCTGGCCAGCACCATCATCCCCACCTCACCCTGCCCTGTGTCAGGAGAGAGGGACCTCTGCCTGAATGCAGGAAGGGAATCTTTTTCACTGCAAAATAAGCTTAAGCCTTCCGGGTAACACTTGAACAGGGAACAGAGAAGCAACAGCACACACAGAGGAAGAGGGAAGCAATGCATGTGCCTGGGCTCTAGGGTAATTCTATGTACAAAACCAGGAACACAATCCTGTGTTTTTCCTTGATTTAAATTAGTTACACAAGTCCTCACTCAAACTGCCCCTGCCATGTCCCCAAAGAGCATTAACTGGGTCGCTATAAAAGAACTATAGTTTAACCTTGCCAGAAACCAGGGACAGATCTCTCACAGGCCACACCTGAACTCTTTCCCTAGGCAGACAATACCAGCCAGGGGCAGAAACCAGGCAAGGGCAACCTTCTCTGAGATGGCTGTCACCATGTGACAGCTCTGCCTCACCTCCTCAGGCAGTAAAAATAGCACAAAATACAGAAGTCAAAGAGCAAAAGTAAAGCTCTCACTGCTTCCCATACTGAAGGTACACAAGTTATTTTAAGTACCTTCACTTGTGCAAGTCTGCAAATTCACATATACAAGATAGGCAAGAAAAAATTTTTAGCTTATTGGGATGTTAATTAGCACATTTATGTGTCACTAACATTCAGTAAACTCCAGCCATCCAGAGCAAACGTTCAAATTGCATCAGTGAGAAACAAGGAAACTTCTCTACCTGAATATACACAAAGATCTTTTCCCCACACTTCAGAATAAGAAGGATAGAGAAAGGGAATATTAAGATTAGTCTTATTTGGGTCAAAAGAGCTAAACAGCCCATACAGTTAAGTACAGCATGCTGTCAAGTACATAAACCCTCTTCATCAAGGGCCACTTACCTGGCTTTTGCAGAAATACTTCATATTCCAGCCAAGTGCTAAGTCAACAAGACTTAAGTATATCAGGTTGTTTGCTGGACAATAGCTTAAGTAATCCTTTCAATCCTAACTTCTGTCAGGCCAGTGAAAGTAACTGATTTGTGATTAAGAGGCTCCAACGTGAGATTCATAGTTTCATTGTCTTTATATTATATTTTTCATTAAATACTAGCAAAAGACCTTATGATCATGTTAATTGGGGTCTCTACTCCATGCTCTCTTTGCATGAAATACTTAGAAAATGCAGCCTGAAATCTATTGCATTAATAATAGTTCATTAATAATGCCTAAATAAAGTAGGGGCTGCAGCAGACAAGCCCACAGCCTGTGCTGTTTATGCACAGCACATTTGACAAGTGTCAGAGTCTGGCCACTGACTTGATCTGAAACCTTGCACACTCTGAGACCGCAGAGCTGGCCCTGTGATGATCACTCTCCCTGCTCACACAGAGCTGCCAATGTTTAACCCAAGGCTGTTACATTCCTACTGCAACAAAGCACTCTCACTCTGTCACATGCAAGTATATTTTATGCCTCATTTCCTTGACTAGGCAAGGCAAGGAAAAGTTAAACACAGAATAAGAGCTGCGTGAAAAACTGCCTCACCTCAGGCATCATTACATCTACAGACAGTGCTGTCAGTATTGCAGACAAGACAGCTTTAGAGCTGTGCTCACATACTTTGTCCTCTCCCAGCACTTTGAACCCCCAAACTACATACTCCTGGTGCCCCTATTAGGTGGCCAATGGAACTTGCAGCTATCAGAAGATCAGGTCTGGCAGCAGGAAATAGGAAATCTGTTCCACTTGGGTTTTTCTAGTGTCCTTCTAGACTGCTGTATGCAGAAAAGGGAGGCTTCACTGTATATCCCCTTCAAAGACTTTTTGTAATGATCTGATTCCCATAAGAATAACAGGATCCTTTTTACAGTAAAGCTTTAACACAAATGCTGGGTATTGTTAAACAATTTCAATAAAGCCAGATTCTAATTTCCAGGTACTGTGCAGGGCTCATGTTTACAAGTGCAGCTGGAGGAGCTACTCATACTGCAGATACTGGCACAACACGAACTTGTAAAAACCCAATTAAACAGAATTATAATTGTGAACAACGATAAGCAATTCAGGAAAGGAAATTGGCTGCAAAGTCAAACAGGAATTTAACATAGCTGTGGTCTGTTTCAGAACAAAGACTCAGGAAATTAAGTATTATAGTCATTGTTCAAGACTAATCTACAATAAGGAGATCTTCAGAGGACGATCAGTGTTGATTTGCGTAACTAGATTCAGGAGAGGGAATACATGACAGACAACTCACTAAGTGACTGCTCCAAGTTTATTTGGAAATACACACTAATGTGCCATATTTACCATGTATGCTCTTCTCTTTAGGCATTTAAGAACAGCCAAAAGCAGTAGCATTGTGGCCAGAGAGAGAACACCAACAGCAGTCATTGCAATGCCAGTCCATGCCTCCTTGCTGAGGAGAGTGCTGCCTGCAAAGCAAGGACAAAGGCAGTTCATTTGTGGAGACAGATGCTCACTATTCCCAAGCAACACCCCCCAGCACCTCACTGGCTCAGTACCTGGGGCTGCAGACCACTCTTCTGGCACGAGGAGGACAGGGCCCCCCAGGCTTGCCACAGCAGAGTTCACAGCTGCCATCCCACTTTCTACAACAGAAACACAACCCAGTTGAACCCTGCAGTGCCAGTGGGTTATCTTGGATCAGTGCAACCTAAGATCCACTCAGACATCACCTCGCTTGCTTCTAGATGGCCTTGGGCATCTTTGTATGCACAGCGAGGAGTCTGGGTGAAAACGGTGGCAGATCAGAACACTGCAGTGAAAGTACACCTGGGACAAAGAATGAGAGGAATTAGACAGCCATTCATTTTGAAATGACAATTGCTCCTACTGCTACTGCTCCGAGTCCAATATCACCTACCAGGCCAGGAAGGGCTTTGTCACCAGAGACAAAAGCAAAAGTCTTCACTTCCAGCCTTTGGCGATAGTTAGCATAGCTGACACCACGTCCCACAGGGTGAAACACAGTCCTGTAGCTGTCTTGGTCATACTCACAGCTGCCAATAAATAAAAACCAGGTCAGAATATCCCATTGGAGAAGGCTTGTGTTGTTGGTGTTGACTCCTTTAAGCAGCAGATTAGAGTTCAAGGTTGAGGTTCTACCTTCTTCCTACAGCTTCCAGCATCCCAGGGCACTATTTGGAAGACCCTCATACTTAAGGCTCTCTTACTAAAGAGGGAGCCAGGGAGAATTAGGAACTCCTCCCACCCACTGCAAAAGGTGCTTTCATTTGTATGGCAGGGCACTCACCCATCCACGACGATATTCCACTGGGGCAGTGACCTGGGATCCTGCGAGGCCGTGGCCCAGCAGCCCATCCAGCACCAGGTGCAGGTTGGGGTCGTTGCGGTTCAGGACCTGCACCTCCAGGAAGATGGGCTGCCTCAGGTACCTCACTATGGGATACTGATCCTCACGGTATGGCTGCCTGTATGAGTCCTCTGCAAGAGCCAAAGTCACTCAGGTAAATAACTCAGGGTGCAAAGACTGGCTCCAGCTCTTCAGCAGCAGCTGGTTGGACAGCTGCTGTCTGTCTGAGGACCACAGATTTGAGGCATCCATGTCAAGCAGCATGGATGAGCAGCAAGGAAGCACACCAGGACAACAGAAGCCTATATACCAGAACAATTCACTCTTCCACCCACCCCAAGCTCCAGATACTTCCCAGCCACTGAGCCCAGAGCCAGCTTTACCTGGGTAGCTTAGAAGAACTAAGGAGAGGGAACCTTGATTCACTGAAGAAGGCGGAGGAGAAAGGTTGTCTACTTTTATAGTGAGGGAGGCATCACCATTGCTGAAGGAGCACACAACTGTTAACCTGTAACAAAGAAGGAGCAGGTCAAATCATGTATTGATGTGTGGGTGATACAGTACTGGATGGGCTAAAGAGGTTTCCAGACACACCTGAGTTCACTGTCCCTTGAGATCCTGCCCAGAGGAAGGTCTGTCCATAATGCCCTCACCTCATTCTCATAATGAATCTGCTCCCCATCAAACTGCAGGTAAGTAACAGCATTAGTGAGGGCACTGCTAATGCCTGAATCCCATCCCCACCACCCCAGCCACACACTCACCCAGTGCCTGGTCCCACAGCCATTCAGTGGGACATGAAACCGAACCCTGTCATTCAAAGGTGACTTGTAGGCTGGCCTGCACACAGGATCCCTGAGCCTGAGGGTATCCAAATCCAGCAGCGGGGTGGTACTCTCAGCAAGGACTTCAAAATCCATGTACCCATCCTGCGTGCATACAGCAGCTGTAACAGAGGTTCTCATGAGTTGTCATGCGAGTCAGTGACAGCTGTCAGGAACTGTCAGAGAGATGAACTAATCCAACACAAAGTCTAACAATGAGCCATGCTGAGGGATCACAGCACAGGACCTGAAGGGCTGCAGGAGTCAGGCACTCACCTATTGGTGTGTGCTGCTCACAGGGGCACTCAGGGTGCATCACCATCGCCACGGTCTCCCCATGGAGGTGAAAAGCCAGCTTCAAAGAGGACATGTAGTACTGAAGTCCTGAGCAGCTCTCCCCAGGTAGCTGAAGGAGAAGAGTCATTCTCATGGAGTGTGACTGCAAGAGCTCATTTTAACACATGCACTTCTTAGAGCTGATTAAGAAGTAAGCCAAGGCCAAAGAGCACGCCAGCCACAGGGAAAGCTGATTTGCATTGCTCCCCCCTCCAAGACAAATATTTTCACCTCCATCTCTTTTAGCCAAAAGCTCCAGGAAAACACAAGCTACCTTGCACAATGCCTATCACAAAGCCAGTTTGCAATCATCTTAATCACCCCTGTCCTCAGCCAGTCACAGGGCATGACTGACTTGACAGACACTTAATCAAGATCAGAGGTACTGTGCTCTGGGTCTCCAAATACCAGAGAGGTGTGAGCACACCAGCACCTGTGACTCAAGGACCAGAACTCACCCTGGATTTCAGGACTCCCCTGCTAATATACAGGGTGACCCCTCTCCGTGCATCCAGAGTGACTCCATTTTCCTGAAGCTGATCCATGGGATGGTCTTATTATCTACAGCCACATCCATAAGGATCCCTGGGAAGGCTGGGATGGCAACAGTCATGTGTGTTGCATTACAGATTGCTGGACCTGCAACAACATCTTTGATAAATGTAACATCAGTTTCCCTGGGGCAAAAGCAGGTCAGGTTCTGGCTTTTTCCATGCATTACCTGGAGCGCAAAGCATTCTTGACTCCACAGTCAGTCTGTGCTCAGGAGGGCCATGCACGAGCTTGAGTGCCACAGTGTAGAGCACCTTACCATTGTGCTGACAAAGAAGATGGAGCTCTGTTAGTGCTCAGCTCTGACCATAACACCAATCCCAGAAGGCTGTGTATTGCATCAGGCTCAGGTTTGCAACAGCAAGTTCCTTCCCACCTCACCCTTTCTAAAAATAGATGCTTATCATAACACTGCCAGTCAGATGTTCCCAGGACTGGCTGTGGCCAGAACTCTCCTTCTGGAGATCCCCACTTGCTGTGCTGCTGTCTAAGGTGCACACTGTGCCCCCATTCCTCATGCCAGGCAGCTCAGTGACAGCTGTGCAAAGCCAAACAGCTTGGCACACACCAGCTCGGTCCAGCCTGACAGCAGCTCTGGCCCTGGCCTGAAAATGCTTCCCTCAGGTCTACAGAGGGAGACAGTGCTGGCCAAACAGGGGCTGGTTAACACCTCAGTGCTGATTTTCCAGTCACATACCTTATAGGACACAACTCCAGTGGCAGCAAAGGCCACCTGAAAGATCACATTGTGGCCATCAACTAGAAAGTTATAGCCTTGCTGCATTGCTTGCCCAAGGCTCAGCTGATGTATTCTGGTTCCATCATCAACTGACAGATTCCAGGACGTTGGAGTTGCTGGAACCTGCAAAGCAAGAAATCCCTGCTTTGGGAAGGAAGGCACAGAAGCATGAAGGCATTAGATTTTCATCCCGCAGGGCTGCCACCTCCCAGGCTTTTTATTCAAGCTCCCTACATTGACAGGGCAGAACTAGGCTTCCCAAAAAAGATGGAAGTTCATCAGAGAGGTCCCTGCCCAAACTTGGGGCTATCAGGCTCAGTTTATGCCAAAATCTCAGGCACTCTCCCCTCCCCAGCTCCCTTCACAAGGTGGAAGGAACATACCATATGCTCATCACTGAGACCTGAAATGAGTCCTGGGAAGGTAACCTGAAACACAGCATGAGAATTAGACTGCAGGAACTTGCAGGGTTGTAGCCATGCAGCAGAGCCTCCACTACAGCTTCCCAAAGTAGACAGCCAACATCAGCTTCCCCAGCAACAGGACTAGAGCCAGACTGGGTACATCATTAACGACCATCTGCAAGCCAGCTCTCCAAAGAGCAAGCAGGCAAGCCAAGATGAACATGCAGCCAAGAGAACTCCTTGCAGCTCACTGGGGCTTTCCCCAGCTTTCTGCAAATTCCAGGAGACAGCCACCCTGCCTTGCAGGGCTCAGAGCAGAAACTACAGCACTCCCACTCCTCTACTTACTGCCATGAAGTCTTTTGTGCAGTTTGTTGCACCAGCAAACACAGGAGGAGTGACTTCATCTACATGGATGCTGTCACAGTGAGTGCTGTAGGTGATATTTGTCTCCTCTCCCATTGTGTCATTCACCATCAGCCTCAACCAGAGCTGGTGCTGACCATGCTACAGACAAGAGAGATGAATTAGAAAGAGGCAGCAGTACACACCACAGCATGAGGGCAGCTAAAAGCCATTGGGACTGAACTCTAACTTCAGAGTTGGTTTAGGTGCTTGTACCAGTGCAAGGACAAGATAACTTATTTTAAAAGCCCAAAGGAAAAGGATGAGCTTTTTAGGAAAGCAGAGGGGCACAGGGTTAGATTGAAGAGCAGAGAATAGAAAGATAACTGCAGAAGTGAAGAAGAAAACTCCAAGGAATAGCAGGTTTCAGTACTAGAGAATCAGACATCAAAAACAAAACTAAGTTAATAAACAGCAGAACAGTCCTGTGGTATTTCATATACATAAAAGCAACAGATACCAGTAAAGCATCTGGGTTTGGCCTCCCACTTACTAGTCTGCCTCCACAGCTATGATCAGCATATGGTGTTAGTTGTCTGTTAATACACATTTAACTAGATTGGTGCTCTGAAATGCTTGAATCTGGTCCATCTCCCTACAAGAAAATCTGTCAAGTAGCTCCAGTTCTCTACAAGAGAACACAATATTTACAGCAGGCTCTGAATGATTTAATGCATAGTTGAAAGAATAATTTCAGTAGCTTTGGGGATATTTTGGTTTTTTCCAACTTTTGGCATGAAGTGTTCTCCCATAAGAGTTTTAGGTTATAAGAATAAATCTCTGCAGTCTTGAAAAAAGTTCAAAATAGAACCCCTATTAAACCAGTCCTGTCCAGCAAAAAAAAATTTAAATGTCTCTTAACTCCATTACAGCAACTTCCCAGGATGAAGACCCCTTTACCTGCAGGCTGGTGCAGTTGACAAACAGAACACTGAGTATCAGCCTCTCATAATCCACAGTGTGGTCACAGGACACAGCCTCCTCACCACTTGCATCTAGGAGGGATGTGGAAGATTAGCCCTGCAGCAGGCAGGCTCCAGCAGGCAGGGCCAGGGCAGCAGCAATACGTACCAGCAACAGACACGTGCCAGGAGTAGTTGCTAAGCTCTCTGGAAAACTCAACTTCCATCCCATCCCTATGACAGGTCACATTCTCTGCAGAGGGAAGCCCACCATGAGTTCCAGCAAACCCTCCTGGAGGCACAGACCCTGCAAGCCCCCAGCCAGCCCCCCTCCAGAGACCCTCTATGCCAAGGCAGAGGGGAAGCAGCACCAAGCAAGCCCAAAAGCCACATCCCCCCCCCAGCCAGCCCAGAGGGGACACATTACCCAAGAGATCCTGATCCCCCAGGCCAGCAGCACAAGGGGATAAGCTCAACAAAAACCCAAGCAGGAGCAGCAACCTGGAAAGAAAAGGGAATCAAATGAGAGAGCAGCAAGGAAAGGACCCACCTCCCCTTGTATCCCCAACCACACTCACCACATCCTTGAGGTGCTCCAGCACTGCTGCCCAAACCCCATCCCTTCAGGGCACCACAAGCTTGGTTTTTGGCTGCCCAGGGAGGGTTATATAAGCCCCAGGTCTGGCTCACACAGGTGCCACCTCTCTGCTGCCCAGGGAACAGAGCACTTGCACCTGCTGCTCTTTGAGTGGGGCAGCTCACAGAGACCTCACAGGAATACTAAGTCATTAGCAGGGGTTGTTGTTGCCTTCCATCTTGAAGGCATCCTTTTCTCACTGTAATAATGTATTCCCTTTATTCCCATGCTAGATATTTCACAGAAAAATGCATGTCTGTTTTGGCA
This sequence comes from Sitta carolinensis, assembly GCA_032173965.1. NCBI lineage: Eukaryota > Metazoa > Chordata > Aves > Passeriformes > Sittidae > Sitta > Sitta carolinensis. The sequence goes on along the minus strand of CM063295.1, from coordinate 15,509,891 downwards.
GTTATTTTTTTTTAATAGGAGTTTTCTGTGCCAACATGACAGCATTTGAGACACCAGTGAGCTCAATGTGGCTTTCCTTGGGACTATTTGAAGCACTGGTGAAGATATTATGGGGGAAAAGATCCCCAAAACCAAGGAAAATGCTTCAACAAAGCAAAGAGCCTGAATGCCAGGTGGGGATTTCTACTTTTGAGCGCTCACAACAAAAACTGCAAAAGTCCCTGTGATACAGCAGATAACGTGACTGCTCCCAGCCCTGCTGTGTGCAGGCTCTGCAAGGGCTGCCCTTGGAGCCACAGCAGAAGAACAGCCACGTCAGGAGGTGGTCATGGCAGCACTGGCATGGGTCACACAGAGCCTGGCATGGGTGACCCTCAGCCTGGTGTGGGTCAGGCTCAGCCTGGCTGTGGGAACTGGCTGCTCAAGAGGACATCCAGCAGCAGTGTGTCCTGGGGCACAGAAATTTTGCCTCCCTAAGAAGTGAAGAAATAAGCTCTTATTGTTGTTTTAAATGTTGTCATCATCTCTGAATTGTGTAGCCACGATTATCGAGTGTGACTAATTTCATTCTTCTCCAAGCCCATTAGTTCCAAAGATCTCATTAGGCAAACAGAGACTTACTTGCCTCCCCCTGCATGGCCTTTACCATACCACATTTGGTGCTTATAAAAGTTTCAGTGAGGAATGTTGTTCTGGATAATACCTCATGCAAAACAGATGGCACAACAACATCACTGTGCAGATTTATGCTCCAAGTTATCTGCAACAACCTAACTGGTGATGCTGCAGCCTTTCAATCTAAATAGTTTAACTGGCAATATTTTATTTGAGACAGTTCTCCAATTAATAGATTAATACCCATATACACAATGAAATCTAGTAACAAATCAAAGCTGCTGGTTAAATAATTCATTAGTTTACAGCACCATGTACCATCACAACAGAGCTTCTCTTCTGAGCCTGGTAAGACATTTCAATTGGAAGTGGAATGGTTCTGAAGTTCTTTTCAAACACAAAAAGAAAAGCTTCATTCTAACTATCCAGGGAGTTTAAAAAGTTCACAATTTTGAGCTTTAGTCTCAAAAGAATAATCTCCATTCAGGCTGAGAAATTTAGCTCATTTGATGTTGAATCATTTATTGCATTTCAAGTTGAGGTTTTTGGATGGGACAAAGATGAACAAGTACCAGGAGTTTAGAAACAGATGAAGACTTTGTTTGGTATTTCCTTTTTTCTTTCTTTTTTGTGATGCCCACTTTTATGACAGAAATAATAATAAAGCTTGCAAAGTCCTGAAGCTTCTCCCCAACTGACAGAGGTTTTTCTTTACCTCTAATTAAAACTTGGAACAATAGTTTCCCACTTAGCATTATACAGGGTAAGTTTAAAATCAACATTTTCTGATGTTAATGATAAAAATCACACTGAGCTCAATACTTTGTAGGGTGAATTAATTAAGAGAAAACCAAATGAAGGTGCTTCATAAAAATGAAGGATCTTGAAAATTAAAAGGACTCTTCTGCTACCAAATCACTTTTCATGGGTGTATCATATTTCCTCTCTCCTACCAGGCACTGGTGGTATATGCACCATGTGAATGGTGATCATTTTACCCCTGAAAAAAAGGCCTAGTAAAAGAAATAAAATTTAATGGCATTAAGAAACAGCTAACATATATATACACATTATTACCTATCTTTGTGCTGCAACAGCTAGGTTTTCTAGTAGCTGTAAATTTAGCTCTGTGCTGATCCTGGTTAAATAGAAAACAGAATAAATGGCTACTTTTTTATTAGAAAAGTATTACTGCAGTGCAGGGAACCTGAGAAAGGGCTAAAAGTAAAACAGTCTCCTAAAGTGGGGATGGAGGTTGGCCTGGGTGAGCACAGCCCATCCTGACATGGCAGGACAGCACCAGGGACAGCTGTGCCTGGGGGTGACATGAGGGACAAGCAGGGCTTTGCTTCCCTCTGACCTGGAGGGGTTTTAGTCAAAGATTCCAACCTTCTGTCACAGGATCTGACTGCCTCTCCTTGTCCTCATGGGAAGAAAAATGTTGGTACAAGTTCATTCCTGAAGAGCTCTTCAACCCCTGTCTGAGAAAATAATGGAGAGCCCATTTTGAGAGGTCTCTGGTGTGTCACAGGGGCAGAATTATGGGAGGTAAATGAGGTGGCAGAATTCCATTTGGGGATTGCACCAATGCTGAGCAAGGAGTTGGTTTGTGATTCTCTAATGGGGCACAACAAGCAACAAAACCCCACTGCTAATTGCTGAGGGTAGAGTCTCTGAGATCCAGGTTAATTCAGTGAGTCACAGAAAACAGCTTGGCAAAAAGTAATGTTTATGTGGCAGCTCTTGTGAATGTGGCCAGAAGAACCTTGAGCTCACTGCACTGCAGGGAGCTGCAGTAGCCTCTTACCAACTTTTCAGCTGCTGTTTGAAAACTGGCTTTTTATATGCCTTGCTCTTAGTAATTCTTTCGAAGTTAAAGTTAGAATTAGTCTAATTCTGTAAGTTTTTGCTTGTAGAGGTAGCCCTTTATGCCACTGAAATCGGGGGAAATTATTTCTGAATCAAGAATCATTATTTGTGATGGGGAATGAACTCGTTTATTCCCAGGCAAGGACCACCGTGCCCAGGTGGGGCAGTGGGTGTGATGCCTTCTGGACCCCTCGGGTCCTTCCACAATAAACTACAAGAGGTCTCTTAACACCTCACTCAGGTGCTAAAGCAAATACCCCTTTTATCTAATGACTCATCTGTCTCTGTACCAGTCCTGAGTGTTCTTGGGCTCTGGTACCTTCTGCACTGCAGCTGGGCCCCCTTGGAGTGCTGGCAGGGCTGGGGGGCATGAGCTGGGTGTTCCTCCAGTCCAGGGGGTTTTCCAGATTCCTCACCATCTCACCTGGGGTTCCAGAGCTGATGCCTTCCAGAGGCTGACCTGGAACAGAGACTAGCCAGAGCAAAAGGATAAAGTAGGGATTTATTGAAAGGGCTCGATGGGCACACCTGGGCAGCACAAGAGCCCAGCTGGGCCACACCCAGGATGCACCCCAAAATGATCACAAACTGGATGACAGATCACGAGGTCTCACACTTTCACAAGTTCTGGTCCATTAGCATATTGGAATTAATTGTCCACTTACAGCTTCAGGTTACAAAGCTCCATCCTGCTGTTTTTTCTTCTCACTTAGCATTTTTTTGTTCTTGGGCTTGAAAGTTGTATCAGTTGTCCTTGGTCCCAAGCTAAAAAAAATAATTGTTTTGTCTACATGCTCTGCAAAGACAGCTTAGTAGCACTTAATATGAAGCCCAGAACTACCCACTAAAGCAGAATCTGAAAAATATAAAAGCTAAAACTTAAGGCATCAGGTGGAAGCCCACCATGCTTCCTTTTCTGGAATTCCCTGTGGCATCTTGAGGAAATCCTGCACATTTTTTCTGCATCTAAACAGAGATTTAAATACCTGTTAGATGAGTTTTATATTTGCTAGTTTCCTGAAGATCTCCTGATGAAATGCAATTTACACATCTTTGGTTTTACCAGCTTTACCGGTGACTTGCAGACTTGTTGGGGGTTTTATGCAAACATCACCCTGTTCATAATTTCCAGACTTTGTACACAAAATGGTTCTATGGAAGTGCCTGATTTGGCAGGGGAGTGACTTGTTTTCAAATACAGCTTCCCAGTAAAAGATGGGTTACAAAGTCTTCACCAATAAAAGTAATTGCTCATCCATTTCCTCCCATCACACTCAGGGATACTTTATTAGTTGTGGTGAAACCTGCTCACAACTACATTCACGGCTTTTGAAGGTTCTTTTGAAGATTTTTTTGTAGTTCAGAGTCCTTTTGCAATTCTCACAGAACAGTCAGGCAAAGACACAGAGAATAGGACAGGATCCCCTCTCTTAAGTAGTGAATAATGCATCAAACTGCACATGGCAGAGCCACCTTCCAGGAAAGGAAAGCACTGGGCTCCCCACAGCCTCGTTACCCATGCAGACCTGCAAAGAGCCTGGAGGATGAACTTTGCCTCCCTGCTCCCTGCTCCCAGGGACGTCCCAGCCTGTAATCATTAATGAACCACCCCTGTGATGGCAGAGTGACTGCACAGCCCGGGAGTCGCTCACAGCTGCTGCAATGTCGAGCAGGTACCACAAAGCAGCGGCCGATGGCAATGTGGACCTGTTGAAAGAGGCCACCAGGAAAGACCTCAACACTTCAGATGAAGATGGGATGACACCCACCCTCCTGGCAGCCTACCACGGGTACCTGGAAGCTCTGGAAGTCATTTGCAGGAGGGGGTAAGTCAGCCAGCCCCACTGCTTAAAGCCCTCAAAGCTGCAGCTGCTGCCTCGGGTCTCTGGCGCCCCACGAGCTGAAAATCACAGTGATTCCTTTCAATGCATTGCCAAGAATTGTTTCTTTGGTGGCATTGGTTTAGGTCCAGAGCCTGCAGGCAGGTCTCTTCATTGCTTTCTCAGACAGGGGTTGAAGAGTTCTTCAGGAGGGCTGTCAGTGAAAACACATCAGCATCCACAGAACCCACAGTGTGTGGAGCCTGCAGAGAGCAGCTCATAGGAACAGGGCCCTGGGACCTTTCTTTTCCTCACTGGAGAAGGTTGCCAACAACCTTTGAGGACATCTTCAGACAGCATTTATAGAGAAATCCCTAATTTGAAACAGTTTTAGCAAAAAATATCTCCCATTTGCTTCCAAAGTGCAGTTAGTAGGCACTTGTGAAGATCTAATGCTTTCCAGAGGCGAGTCACAACAAATAGCTTTGAGCCAGTAACATCCAAAATGGGCATTTCTCTACTTTTTAACAACTACCATCATGCTAAAACTGAGAATACTGTTTCAGAAGCCGTGCTAGGACCCTTGTAAATCATTTAAAAAAAAAAAAAAAAAAAAAAAAAAAAAAAATTGAAAGGAAGGTTTTCTACAGGTTTATTTTCTCGTAATAAAATGTCTGTATCATTTAAATGTCTTACATGGTCAAAATGTCTTATTGAAATGGTAATTACCTCTCCCACCATCAGATCTCTCTTGCTCAGAGCCTACCTTTTAAGCTGTGATTCTGTAATAACATCTAATAAAAGAAAATCTGCTCTTCTGTAGAGATACAGTTAATAAAGTGTTCTTTTGCAGAACAGTGAACAGATTGCAGGGAACAGTTGAATAACTATTTGGATGTATCTGAGTTTCCTTTTATTAAAAATGGAGTTGAAAAAATGGGGTTTATTCATAGATTTGCTTTATAGCTTATTGGGCTCAGGTGTGGCTGTGGTATCACAATGAGAAAGACCTTTGGACTGTGTGGTTATTGCTGTGTCCTCAGGAGAGGCAAAAATAGATGGACAGTTTTTCAACTTGTGCAATTAAGGCAGCTCCCAGGAAATACCTGTCACTAAGGTTTTCCCCTGAACACCTGCAAGCCAGAACAACTAGATAAGGAACAAATAGAAACTTTTTTTTCAAAATTTGAGTGAGAAATATATCTCCTACCATGTAAGCTGTGGTCACAGAAAACGTCAAAAAGATCAAAATTTCTGTATATTTGTTATTTCATGTTTTTCTAAGTTTTTTTCTCAGCAGAGGTCAGCAGTATCTCCTCAAAATACTCAGAACAGTATCACCTCAAAATCTTCAATTATATGTGTTTGTTTTAGTCTAAGATTTCTTGACACAATCAGCAAGATGCGTCTATCAGAGGTATGGCTGCATTCTCACTGGGGTTTTTTTGGAGAAGCTGATTTTTAGAAGATGTTTGAGCTGTTCTCCAGTCAGTTAATGTTTTCTTGTGAGAAAGTATTTTAATTATTTTTAACAAATTCGTCCTTTCCTTGAAGAGGTTTCCTGAGAGAGGCTCTGAGGTACAGAGCAATTTTATTTCAAGTGGTTGCAGATTTTAGGACTCTCAAGCTTTGGCCCTTGGAAGGTTAGCAATACTAACAAAAAACCCCTTTCATCCTGAAATAATTTGTCTTCCCAGGCAGCAGGAGACATTTTCTCTGCTTGCCTTGCAGGTACATGAATAAAGGCAAGTCCAAATAGCAGAATCTGCTCTTGTGGGTGAGCCTTTTCCTTGGGCAAGCAGGGAAAGGAGGAGGATGAGAACCCAGAGGAGATGTCGAAGCCTGCCCAAGGTCGCAGTGCTGAGTTTGTCAGTGGCTGGGGGCTCAGAGGCTGCCAGCAGAGCTGGCTACACATGGTTTCCATGTGTCTGAGTGCAGAAGCTTTGATCCTCAGCTGCCACCTCCCTGCAGCAAAGCCCGAGCTCTGCCCGAGCCCGGACCAGGCTCCTGCCTGGGCAGGGAAGGATGTGTTCAAACCTGACCCGCAGCAAACCTGGTGCTGCTTTCCTCCAGGGTCCCAAAGCCAGAGATCAGTGCCTGAAGGACATTTTGTGACAGGATGTGCCATGTCTTTCACAGTACAGCTGCTATGGCTCCAACCTCTGAGTCATTGAATGCTTCAACTCCCAAGAGTAGAAATTCTTATTGAAAATTTGGCCCCTGGCTCTGAAGTCAATAAAGATGTTTGGCTTCTGTGGCTGCCTTGTTGGTTGGTCACAAGAGGACATAAGCTCTGTTCTGAACATTGCTAAGGCTGACCTTGCTAAATGTGTATCTAAATATTCAATTATTTGAATTGATTCTTGTCTGATTCTTGTCTGTAGGCCAGCAGTTCAGTGTGAAGTCAGCACAAGAGTTAAAAATCAAGTAATACTTTTCACTGGCTTTAAATCCAATTGAAAAATGGGGCATTTTATTTTCAAATGAACTTCTGCTTTTCAAACAGTCATGAGTAAAAGCAGCTTACAGAGAACAAAAGAGTTGAAAAACAATGACATCTGTCTGGGCTTAAACTAATAGCAATGGAGACAAATGGGTAATCAAGGCTTTCCTCAGGATTATTTATCTATTATCTACCTAAAAAGTTACTGCAGGAGCTCATTAAGTGTGTATCACTCTGGCCAGTGAGCAAACCTTTTAGTATTGCCCTGTATTTGACACGCAAAAGGAACGAATCACCAAGAGCCCTTTAAAATATTCCATGCAAATGTTCTTGAAACAGTTTTGCCAGTAGTTCCATTGAGACCAAGTCAAAGCCTGAGCCCACTTTTAGTTGCCAGACCCTGGGATGACAAAAGAAATGCCCTGGCTGCCTTATGGGGATATGCAGTGACAGTCAGCTCTGTGAACTCGTGTAACTCACAGGGCAGGAATTAGAGCTCATGCCACACACAGCCACGCTCAGGGCGTGTGCGAGTGGGTGCAGCCCTGTTCTGGTGGCTGGAGCCAAGCCGAGCCATTGTCCCTGGGCAGCTCTCCTCAGAGCAGGGCACAGTGACACACTGAGCATTTCAGTGCCACGGCAGGCTCCGCGTGGGGAGCCCAGCTCACCGTGTGCTGTTTTCCCTGCCAGGGGGACCCGGACAAGTGTGACATCTGGGGGAACACGCCCCTGCACCACGCTGCCTGCAATGGCCACCTGCACTGTGTCTCTTTTCTCATCAACTTTGGAGCCAACATCTTTGCTCTGGACAACGACCTGCGCACTCCCCTGGAGGCAGCGGCCAGCAGGGACCGCAAGGAGTGTGTCCAGCTCCTGGACAAAGCTGCCACGGAGCAGAACCTGCTGAATCCAAAGAAGGTCTCCAAACAAAAGGCACAGGCCCACAGGAACGTGGAGAGACAAATCAGGGAATGCGAGAAGCGCCAAGAGAAACACCAGCATGAAATGAACCGGAATTATATTAAAGAAAAGGTTGGCACGGTGAATTCTTCCAAAGGAACGCACTCCAGGGTAAAGTTGCCCGGTCTATTTGCTTCAAATACCACTAGTACTTTAACCAAAAGCCTGAAAGATACTTTGAAACTCAAGACAAAGAAGACAGGCAACAGCACAAGGCGGCAGGAAACACAAAGAAATGACCAAGAGGATGATATGCGTAGGAGAAGTGTGATGCATTTGTTTGATGAGAAAGAGGAGGATGAATTAATGAATGACCTCGAAGAGAAAAACCTTGCTGGTAATGAGAGTCAGCTCTCCATTTTTCAGAGGCCAGGCCTTGGCAAGATTGTGTTTGGAAGGAATTTGGCTGCAGAGGTAAATCCCGAAACTGTGTCTTCTGAGAAAGAAGGTATAAGAGACACAATGGCCAGTGAGCTTTTTCAGTATGAAAATGCTGAGAATGGTGGGGAGGATGATGCTGAAAACAGTGCTGATGTCCCTTGGAATGAGGAAGAAGTCATTTGGGATGATGAGGAAACAGAGAATACACCCCTTGAGGTATTTCTGGCATCACAGATGCTGGATGAGTTTCTTCCAGTCTTCATGAGGGAAAAAATTGATTTAGATGCCCTGATGCTATGTTCTGATGAAGATCTACAGAGCATTCAGATGGAGCTCGGGCCAAGAAAGAAAGTCCTGAATGCTGTGAATAAAAGAAAACAGGCACTCGAGAACCCTGGAAAAACAGTAGATACTTGCTTATAAATTATCATACTTCTTGTAACCTACACACTGATTCATTACCTTTCCCTCCCTCCAAAGATTGTGCAACTCTTTTCAGAAGTCTGCAAAAGCAGAGGCAGAGAGGTCACCAATTGCTTTAGGAAGTACAGCAGGGATAAAAATTTTTCTCTCTGGATAGGTGGCTGTGGTGAACAGAATATTAAGTAAAGTATATTCTGCCAAAAAGAGAGAATGCGAAGATAAAAACCCAAAAGCTTTTTCTCCCTGAACTGTTTATGTGGATTGGATTTCTTTGGTCCAAATAATTTCAAACATCAGTGAAGGCCAGGCCCGCTGCATTCATTAGAAAAGGCCTTCCTTTCTTCTCCAAAACCACAATGCAAAGAGCATTCTCAGAGCCTGAGAGCTTTGAGTTTTCTCCATTTGTTTCTGTAAGATCAGTAAAACCACTATTCCTGGTACTGATGGTATGTTAGAAAAGGAATATGAATCTTGGTTTTAGCTGTGGTTTATTGACTCTAATCACCTCTGAATTAATGTAAATAAGACTAATTTACAGCAAGGTTCATGTTTTTGTCAGTAAAGTTTTTACTTCTGTATTGACAACGATTTAAAAATACATGAAGTGTCTTCCCAAGAGATGTTCCCTGTGAGTTGTATATTCCTTTCTTTTCTCATTAGACTGGATCCAATTGCCAGCACCCATCACATCCTAAATGTCATCAAGGCTGCAATACTCTTAACTACAAGAAGCTGAGTTTTAATTTTGAAAATTTTCAATCTATTTTGGTATAACCCCAGCTCGGTTCCTATAGGCTGCATTTTCCATGCAAAGTCCCAGAAATGAGGATTCATATCACAGACAATTTTCTGTGGGTTGTTGCCAGCCTTATCCTGAGAGCTGTGTATCACACACACACAGAGCTCATAAAAATAAAAAAAGAAAATGAGCTGTGCTGCTGTGGAAGCTCCTGCTCTTCCAGTCTATCTGGAGACAGTTGCAGCAGGGTTCCCCTGGTCCCTTGGGAAGCTAGCACTATCAGATATAAATTAATCACTCCTGTTGAGTTTTGTGAATCTAATAAAGTGCTTGTAGTGGCCATGCTCTGGCCAAGAGCACAGATTTTAGATGCATGTTTATTAGCAGAACATTTATCTTTAAAGCTCTTTTTATAGCTTCCCATTAGCCAGCTGTGATTTTTTCCTTAGGGGTATGCTGCAGTTGTGGATGCTAATCCTGGTTAATGATCTGTTTTTTCATGTTTCTTCTTTCCATATCATCTCATGATTGTCATTTGTATATTATAATACCTTTTCTCAGGTGGACTTTATACTGTATTCTTCCCTGCTTGGATTCCTGTACACAGCAGGTTGATATGTTCTTATATTAAGCAATCACACCAAAGTCCTCTTCTGTGCAACCTTCCATGATTGCTGTGCTCAGCACAGTAATCCAGACACTTTCCCCCCAGACTCTATCTGGTTGTTTTCATTTTGGCTAAGAAACTCCCAAATGTGTAACAAAACGAGAAGGAACCAATTAATCTTTCCCATTTGAAGGCATATGACAGGTGGATTTTCAATTCCCCTTCCCTGTGCTGGAGATACAGATGCTTCCCATTCCTGGTGAGAATTCTGGAATCCTGGCCAGCCCAGCCTCATCCTCCTCTGCACCCTCCAGAGCCTGGAGCAGCTGAGTCCCAGCACACAGGGCTGACACAAGGTCTGTGCTGCTCCAGGGACTCCTCTCTGCTGCAAAGTGCTGACCGTGTTGCACCTTTTTCAGGCCAGATTTTAAAAAAAAGTGAGTTGGATGCAGCTGTCCAGGAAACGCTTTCAGAAACTCTTAAGCGTGCAAACGCCTGTCACCGATGGGAGGCAAATGCAGGGAGAGGAGGAGGCACTGCAGGGGGACTCAGGAACCAAGGATCTCCCAATTGCACTGAAAATCTGCCTCTGTGCTTACTCATCTGCAGCCTCTGCCAGGCAGAGAGAACAGCAGAGACCATCTGCACATAAATAACCCAGCTGCCACAGGCACCTCCTCGGGCATTTGCAGCAAGGGTGGAGCTAAAAGGAACCTTGTCCTCCAGAAGCTGCATCAAGAGACTAAGAAGTGCCAGAACATCCCATATGACACTTATTTTTAGGCAACCGAAGCAATTTTTAGTATTTTTTTTATTAAATTTTAAAAGTGCAATAGTGCTAACTCTTCTCTGATGGGATGGTATAAAAGCAGCCATGTGGAAAAATATGGGGGAAAAATTAATAAAAAGGAAGATTCACATTTCAGGTTTTTTCCACTCATGTGCTTTGCTGTTTTCAGATTTTTCTTTACCAACCCCTTTGTTTGCTTTCGAGTTTGGAAGCACTGGAATCCTAGCTGTGACTCCTTAGGAACATTTGTACAGCTCAGTTCAGGAGGAAGGGCTTTATGTATCACATGTGCAATCCTAGAGCAAACCCAAACCCAAATCATAAAACCAGGCAATCTCACACAAGCACAGCCCTGCCAAGAACAAGGTTCCCCTTCCTTAAGGATTTAATACTCTGCACTGGACAGACATTAAGAAAATGTGCAGCATGGGACAACTGCAGAACCGAGTAGCACAGAGGAACAGAGCACTCCCTATTTCTTTCATTTACATTCAGTAATCACATTTACTGAGAGAGCAATCACTGCAACAACTTGAATCCTTTCTTTCTTGTCTTCAAATGAATCAATCACAAAACAGAAAAGAAATGGACAACAAAATGAAAGTCAAAGAAAAACAGCAGTATCTATTTTATTTTAATATAAATGCAAGTTACATAATTTCATGATCCACTACTTTGTAAGAGAAGGAAACAGAAATTGATGCTATTATTTCCCCTCAGAAAATCTAAAGGTGGCATCCAAGCAATTCCCATTGTAACTGAACTAAATTATTCTTTATTACATCAGAGGTACAACACTGAAGCCAGGCTCCCAAAATCTCCCACTGCCAATGATGTTGAGAACAATGTGGGGTTTCAGAACCAGGTCTTTGGACTGGCTCCACATGTTTTTTAAGGTGCATAATCTGTAGGGGAGTACATGTGAAAATAAACTGGAATTGTCTTCTTCCCAAACACTACATCTCACTTCAAATTAAAAATCTGGTATAACACTGGCAAAGAACTGGGATAATAATGTCACAATTATTAATTGTAAGTCTCCATGGAGTTCTTCAATAATGGAGCATTGTTTACTTTCATGTTTACCTCAGGTTAGTGTAGTTCTGCATGACTGAAGTAACAAAGTCAACACAAACTTCTGAATGCTTCAGAAATGACAGAGAAGAAACAAGAGTAATTTTGCTACAATTAAAACACAAAAACTCATAGAGAAATTTCTGTTGTTCTTTCTGATGGAATAAACAGGATCAGTGTTCAGTTTGGATCCACGTGAAACATCCTCCAGCCCTATTAGTGATCTGGTACCTTTCTATGCTACCTCTGCCACTTAGGACATTCTCCAACTAGCTTACACCAGGCTCATAACTGGGAGTGTTATTTACATCACACCTGCACTGTACTCTTTAACCTCTTCTACACTTACCTATGCACCCTCCAGGGCTTTAATGCCAGCTGCTCCTGACCCTCCTCCCTGTTGCTCTATTCTACTGGCATGTTATAAAATGCCCTGTCATCCAACTCCTCCTCAGCATGGAGAAACACTTAATAGCCTGCACAAAATAATATGCAAATAGAAATAAAATTTCACAAGGCACAACTTGTGAGCCTGAGACAGGAACTTGTTTCCAGGGCAATAGCTGTTTTTCAGCAGATGCTCACTCTTTTGCAAGGCAGTTGCATAACAGCACAAAACTGGAACTTTTCCTTCTGTCACTAGGTTCCTCTGCCAGGAAAGGATCACGAAAATTCCTGCCCCAGCTAATATCTGAAATAATAGAATAATTAGCAATTGAAGCATGATAGAGCCAAACTGAAAATATTTGCCTGTAGGCTTGAAATCAGTTTGTGTGGTTCCAGCCTTCAAGAAGCTTAGAAAAACAACTTAGAGGCACCATAGATTAATAGCAAAATCTCCCTACAGATAAAAGTTAAATCAGAACACATATTAGACTCTCACATTCTGTGTGATTCCTTGCAACACGAAAATGGCAATATCCCAGTGAGGCATGTCCTTAAGGGAGGTACTGAGCAGAAACCCAACTGTATGTAGGTATGGATATTTACATAAACCCCCACTCACAACTGGGCTCTTAAGTGAAAAGCCACTGAGTCTGAGGGCAAGGGAAGGTGGATTAAAAGGGGCAAAAAAAATGGTGACTTCCAGTGTGAGCTGGAAGGGAAGGTTCCAGGGATTAGCTAGGAGGCTGAAGACAAGGTCACTGTTCCTTGAGCACTGAGACCCACAGTAGCATTTAAAGTACCATCACAGGTAAGTATGATGCCACAGTCCATTCTATAAACTGATGTATTTTACACCAGAATGAATTATCCCTCTAAAACCCAAGAAATCTACACACAGGCTTCTGCTACATAAATAATTAGGAAGGAAAGACATTGATTCCAAAATTATACCAAAATATGTAAAGCTACCCTTGTTAATATCACTGCAAACATATACTACGTGCTGTTACAAAAAAAGAGACATTAATTAGCAATACTGCAAATATCCAATACTTGAAATTAGGAGACTTTGGAAAGTAGTCTATTGCTGAAATTTTACTTTTCCTTCTTGAATGTTCTAGAAGGGCCACATTCAGATAGGATTGATGCCTTTCTTGTTAACACAGGATTCAAGGAAACTAAGTGCAAACGATTTTCTTGGCCTTGTTGGCATTGTAGACTTCTCTCTTTAGTTACCAGCTGACCATGCATCATAAACAAATTTTGCTGCTACCGTGTCTTCAACTGCCATACCTGAAAAAGAATTGAAGTTACCTTCAAACAGCTATTCAGCTACAGTACAAATAACTTGGCTTCAGAAGGGAACAGGAAGACTCAGGAGATTATCTAACTGGACAGGAACAGGAATTCTTTCCCATCCCAAACACCTACAGTGTTACACTCAAAGTCCACAGACATCACGGAGTGTTGGGTGCGCCGTAAGAAGTTAATGTAACAGTAGGAATCTAATTCTCAGAGTTCCTATCACAAGTGGGCCCTTCTGGAGATGTCATGTAGCTCAGAGTGTGGTAATTCCTGCCCAGGGCCACCCTCTCCCAAAGCCCAGCCCCACGGGACACTGTCACATTGTCTCAGGTCAGACAGACCCCAGGGCTGAACAGCGGGGCAGTCGGGCTGCAGCTCTGTTAATAAATGCTGCACTCGTGTCTTGAACAACTGTGAAATGGAAAATGGACTTCTATTGTTTGCCTGCTTTCCTATCACTTTTCATTACATCAATCCTGCTAGATAAATAAGAAAGGAAATAAAAAGGGAGAATGCAAATCACAGTCTACTTTCTTGTGGACAGTGCATTGCCACAGTGGCTCTGAAGATGATCAGCAGCTTTCCCACGCATGGGGGACCTAATAAAGAACAAGGCATTGTTTTCTGTCAGACTTGGACACAGGAGGAGCTGTTCTTACCCAATGATTTAAACACTGTTGTTTTCTCAGGCAGGGCTGGTTTTGTACCCTTCAATACCTCCCCCAGCTCAGCAAAAATCTCCGCCTGTGAAAAAAATACATATTTATACAAAAACATAATACCCATACATGTATTAAGAGGGGAAAATACCCCTTTTCTTCTGATTGACTTCAAAAGAAAGAACTCCTCCAGTGCTGCATCCCAAAACTGATTACTTTCCATGGTGAAGCAGATCAACATTCAGACAAATTATATAGAAACTGGACAGAAATCAGAGGAGCAGAATAGTTTTCAAAAAAAAACAGCTGGCAGACTTTCCTCAGCCAGTAAGTTTTTTTACAGTGGATAGCTTGTTACTTGTCCAACAAAACACATGGGATTCCACACATTACCATATCTGGAGCTCTTATGTTAAACCTCAAAAGTGTAAATCAATTTATTCTGCAGACACATTAAAAGAGAAAAAGAAAACTCCATTGAACGTCAAAGAGTCCCTGCTGGCAAATCTGTGCAGATCATTGCCTGCTTGGCTTGTGTGGTCCATTCTCTGGGCTGGTCCATTCAGTGTCAATCACACTGCAATCTCATGGGAAGAAAGCTACAGGTTTAAACAACCAGATTTGAAGGACATTTATGATAACCAAACACTGCAGGAAATGTAGGTCTTTCAACAGCAATACACTGTTACCATCAAAAGCCAATGCTGAAAACATGCTACTGTAATATGGTGTCATACAATGGTAGATACAGAGGTTGCATGGTTTGGTCACAGACAGAGAAGTCACAGTTTGAAACCAGTTTATCTTTCAATCCCTGCCTGGAAAGTGTTAACAATTACATTTGATGGCCTCAGGTTGCAGTGCAGGACCTCATCAATAACAGCTCGTTTCAAATGTAAGCCTATTGCCACAAAAATAAAGCCCATGGTTTCAGAAAGTCTTACCCCTGATAAAATAACATCTCCTGATTCTGTAAGAGCAGCATCTCTGGAATCCACAAACAGAACAGAATTCTTCATCAGCTCATCATCCAGTTCTCTCCAGTCTGGTCTGCTTGCTCCAACAGCTAAAGCAACAAAACTGATGAACTTGGGAGCAATGTTTAAAACAAATTCAAACCACATTTTGTTCAAAAGACATGTGTAAAGTAACAATCAATGCTATTATGGAACTGTAATGTAGAATAAATCCAGTGTTAGCCTTGGAGAAACACTGATTGACAGGACAACCAAAAAACATTCAAGATTTGATATGTCAGTAAAATATCCTTGTCAGAAGAGACTGAGTAGCTGAGGCAAAAGAAAGTCCTCTCCCTTTGTCTGTTATCTCTTATACCCTTGTTTTCATCAGATCATTACCAAATGAATTTTACTCACCTTTATTAGATTATCACTTACTCAGAGAAACTGAAAACAAATCATGAAGCTTAATTTTTTATACACAGCACTAAGATCATTATCAACTTATAAGGGCTTAAAAACAAGCAAACAAGAAACCCAACAAAAACTAAAAGGACTACCCAGTAATACTGTATTCAGATATATTTTTTACATGTCCCACTGTTAAGGAACAATAAACTTGCATTTACTAAATTTGCCTTTGTTCCCCAAATGCCTCTTTAAACAGTACAAATGCCTCAATGAAGGGTAAAAAGAGGCAAGGAAAGGAGAGAGGTCTTTGTGTCTGTGTTGCCTCAGTGACTGTGGACCTTAATTGATTTTGTTTTATTTCTGGCTTCCATGCCATGACACAACGCAGACAACAACTTCCAATGACAAAGGAGTAAATTGAGTTTGAAAAACTGGTAGGATGCTGCTGGAATGTGGGACCTTCTTTAAATTGCTCCCTTTGAGAACTTGCTTTTGTCTTATTACCATGCTATCTGGAAAGTGCACGAGGTCACCTGAACAAGGCCCACAGTTAATAAAAATAAACAAACAGAGGCACGTCCAGAGACTCCAAACAGTAGAGTGGCAGGGCAACAAAAAGAAGCACCCTTACAAACCTCACTATAATTAGAGGTTAAATTATGATGTTCTTAACTCAGTTACTGCATTTTCATAACTCAAGTAAAAAAAGTAAATTAGTAAGATCAGCCCCAAAAGAAACAGTGGAGAATACAAAATTGGTGGAAGGAAAGATGACACCACCAGGTGTAACAACGAGCAGTAACTACTTAGAAATAAGAACATTCGTGTGGGATATTTAAATGGAGAGCAAGGTGAGAATAATGACAACACGAGGGTAAAGATGATGCCCCACTAAGAGAAAAGAGCAAATCCCATACTCCAGCAAAAATCCCCTGCTGGATTACGCAGGCATCCTGGCTGCAGAAGGACAGGGCTGGGAAAAGCGCTCCTCACTGCAGAGGGAAACTCAAAACGTTTCAACAGCTTTTCACCAGACGGCGATGGCACGGCAAGCGCTAATAAACACGCGCTGCACCCAAAGGGAACAGAACGTACCATTGATGTGCGCCCCTGGCTTCACCCAGCGCCCGCAGAGGATGGGGGCCGTGGCCATGGTGACTGTCACGATCACATCGGCGCCCGTGGCCGCCTCCTGGGCCGAGGAGCACACCCGCACGGCACCGCGCACCGAGCGCGCCAGCCGCGCCGCCCGCGCCGGGCTGCGGTTCCAGAGCCTGACCTGGGACAGGGCCGGGCAAAAACCACACAGACACGCATTAACGCCGAGGACTTCTTGCTGAAACGGAGCACTCGAGCAAAGCTTTCAGTAAATAGGCACACGTTTCCTAAGGCTGGGGGGTTTTTTCCCCCTTTAATGTTCTTATGGTACGAGTGAGTAAATTTTGGGAGTGTTCAGCTACATTTGAACGCCTGCGTTGTGATGCCACAATAGCATCTCCTTGTAGAGCTGTTCTTGTAAAATTTCTGAAAAATACATTCAAGGGAAAGTGACAAAAAGCTTATCCAAGTATGGCATATACAGTAGGATCTTCTCAGACAAAAAGCTATCTGAAAAAACTTGGATTCTAACCTTTTTTTCTTTTTAAATACCAACATTTGAGCAGGAAATTCTTGCTGCTCTGACTGTTCTTGGGTTCTGTAGAAACAGAACCAAAATATCATTAACTTAACTTTTATGGTGGATTGACCATGGCTGGGTACCAAGTGCCCACAAAACTGTCACATCACTCCTCCCCAGAAGCACAGGGAGAGGGAAGAGAAAATGAGATGGGAAAAATTTGTGGGTCAAGATAAAAGCAGTTGAATAGGACAGAAACAAATGGAGAGACAGCTTTGATGCTGTGTGAGCACTGCTCAGAAGCAGCCAAAACCCTGGGGTGTCATCAGAGCCCCCAGGCTGTCAGTGCACAGCACTGTGAGGGCTGCTCTGGGGAACTGGAACTCCATCCCAGCCTCGCCTGATACCTCTCCACTGGCTGTTCTTTTTTTTTATAATGAATCCTGCAACATAATAGAGAAAAATAAATGTATCCTCTTAAGATGCCTCTGTTACCTCTTTAAACGAGAACAGTTCTGTGAAGATTTCATAATGGCTGTATGCTTGAACACCAGCTCCCAAAATGCACAGTACTTCTGCAAAAGCTGGCATTAACAACTGAACAGTATCAGAAATAAAAAAAAGAGAATATGTAAGGACAATATATTAACAGATATTACAAATATATATCAAAATACTACAAAAGAAAGCAGTATTGTTAGTCCTTTTAAACAACAAAAAAGTATATAAACAAGTATTCAATAATCACCATATATATATTGGGTGCTCTTTTTATGCAAAAGCAAGCATCAGTAGCACCAAAGCACATCTTGGCTTAATTCCATTTCTTGGCTTAAATCCACTTGAATTGTCGGACTTGAAATTCAGATTTAAGATGCAAGAGCACGAACAGCAAGTTCTGGGGCCTCAGCACACTCCAATATTAACACACCCACGTGGCTGATGAAGTGTAAAACCACAGTGCTGATGTTCTGCACTGGCTGAAAGCAGGAGTCAGAATCCCAAAAACCATCAGTACTGAGAGTGGCAGCTGCACAGGTAAACTGGTCCTGGCAGCCCCACACTAATCCACCTCTTGGAATTCACTGAAGCCATAAATCACACCACAAGCATATCTTGGCATTGCAAGAGCCATAATACACAGATGTTGTAAAAGCAGGGATGGTTCTGAAGAACAAATAATAAAGTTCAGTTCTAAGTTGCTTTGGGCATTCTGGTTTAGTTCTTGTCTGTGATTCACCAGTACTTGGCAAAGGGGAAGACAGAGCTGCTGGAGTCCAGCCCCAGCCTATCAAAAAAAAAATCTCATTGATCCCATTTCTCAGTAATAAGAATTTGTTTTAATGTGCCTTTTAAAGACTGTGAAGCACTGATTTCAAAGGTCCTTAGCATAAGGGCATGGGTCTTTGAAAAGCAAATGCCATAAAAAAACCAAGATGACAAATACGAGCTCAACTTGAAGACTCCTGAAAATAATCCAAAACAACAGATGACAATGAAGGATCTGATCTTGAAGTACCTTCAGCAGCCAAGCTCCTTTGAAGCCAGCATGGACTGCATAAAAACCATCAGAACTGACCAAATACAGAATGGCCAAAATGAACAAGGCCCTGTAACCTCCTGTCCAAGGAGTTCATTGTAAATCATTCTGTCCTTTGGTTCAGGAGAAGCTCTTGGGGACAGGTCCTCCACTCAATCTCATGCCAGTGCAACTCCACTGCCATGGATAGAGTCACCCTGGCATGAGGACTGCCCCTAACAAAATGGGGAGATCAGCCTTCCCTCTGATGCAGGGCTGAGGAGTGACAAACAGTACTTTTCAGCTCTGGCCCTCTTCTTTGGCCCTCAGCCTTTGAGGTGAAGGCTAAAACCCTGCTGTGCAGTGCATGCTCACTTGCTCTCTTCCTGCTGTTAGCAGCCCAGCCAGTAACAGCTTTCAAAAAATAATTCCAACACAACAATTTCCAACTGAAATGGAAGTGATACAGAGCAACACGCAGCCAGACACACATCACCTGTCTTTAGACACTGAAGTGTATGGCCATGGTCAGGGACAGTCATCTGGACACCTTCCAGTGACAACACAGACACTGACAGACACCTCTGGACAAGGCATCATCTATCTTAAGAGAAACAGAAATGTGCTTTTTCCCTCTCTTTACAGATCCAGTGCAACCCACCTGTCCTGTTCTGACAGAAGAAGGCACCTGTATAAATAAAATTCAATATATCATCACAGCTACATCACCCAAAGCCATAAAGGGGAATGTTAACACAAACACAAAAGAAAGAAAATACAGTGAAATACAGCTCAGTAAATTCCTAGAAGAGGGTGCAAGAGAAGCCACAAAAATTAAGTTTTGCCTGTAAGTGCATATGTTATTATAAATCTAACTTAAAGCTGTATTGGATGAAAAGCCATTTGCATCATTCCTTGTAGTTATTTTATAACTCCAAGCCCCACTTAGAGAACAGAAGACACACCTTGGTAGCAATGGCAGAAACTGCAGCTGTTCGTTTTGCTGTAATGACACTGCCATCCAGGACCTTTAAAAAAATTCAAACAGACTGAAGTGAACACTGAAAAATGAACAAATACCAAAGATTTTCATCCAATTTGTAAATGATGTGATATTACAGATATAAAAGATATACACATGTAGAAGTTGGCAACTATTATCATACCAACCACAAACCATACGAAGTCATGTTTAAACTGGGCAGATTCTGTTTATTCCAGTTCTTCCATATCATTCCATTAGCACAAGAGGAGTGAAAATGGTCAGAGAAGAGCCACCTCCAACTCACCCAGCTCCTGATGCCCTGCACTTCCCTGGCTCTCCAGAGCAGGGAATACATGGAAATGATTCCAATATTCTGCACTCCAGGAAGACCAGGGCTCAGTGCACACTGGCACTGCTTCCCCAGTCTGCACTCTCCTGGTCGGGACAGAGGGGTGACAGGGAACCCTGGAATTCTTCAAACGTGTACCACACATGGGACACTCCAAGCTAAACGTCCATTAGCTAATGCATACATATTAATTATGGGACAAAAAACCCAAGAGGTTTGGTAGAAGAACCTAAGATAGTTTTCTTGACCAGTTTTGTCCCTTTAATAAATCATTATTACTAAAGTGCAATGTAAATCATCACTACTCTTAAAAAAATTTTTAAATTATTTAAATAAAGAAAAAGTAGTCAGACTCTGAATACTATTCCCTACAAACTGTAAATCCCTTTCAGCTTGAGACTTAAGATGGTTCAATATCCTTTCTCTACCCAGCAAGGGGGGGGGGGGGGTATTTTTGCTTTCAAATGCAAGATAAACTTCTAATAATAATTTCTCTCTTCCAGTTACCCTCTGAGCTACCAGATTCAAATCACAAGCAGCAGTAAATAGCACGGTGAGTACAGTTTAAAAAAAACAAAAGACAGGTCAAATCCTGTCGGTAAATCAGGCCAATTTACACCGGCTCCCGCTTCCAAGAAGCTGAAGTGAGAACGGACAGCATGAGCAGAGAAGAACGCAGGACACGCGACACTTACAGCTTTCAAAGCACCATTGCTGGGGTCAAACAGGAGGACAGTCGCCTGGTGAGAAGGCACAGAGGAGTCCTTCAGGTGCTCATAAAAAGTCACCAACTTGGTGGTGAGCGCATCGTCCGCAGCGCTGTACGCGGGCATGACTCCGAGGTACCTCGGGGAGAATTACCCGCGTTACGCACGCACCGTTATCACCGGAGCTCGCAGCCGCGGCCGGCCGGCCCGCCCGGGACCAAGAGCCCTTTCCTTTACTCCAAACCCCCGGACCCTCCCGCCGCGGTGCGCGGGGCGCGGGGCGCGGGGCGCGTCCTCACCCGCCGTGGCGCGGCACGGGCAGCACGGTGCGCACGGGCTGCACCACCCCGCCCGCCGCGCCCGCAGAGAAGTTGGCCAGGGCGGCCTCCAGCGCCGGCAGCAGCAGGCTGGCGCGGTGCAGGTGCTTCTCCACCTCCTCGGCGCCGATGAACACGGGAGGGGTCGAGCCCATGGCGGGAGCCGGGCGGACGGGACAGGGCAGGAGAGGAGGGCACGGGGTGACGGGACTCCGCGAGCGCGACACGGCGCACCGCCCGCACCGCCGCTAAGAACCCGCCGGGGCCGCCCCGGGATCGGCCCCGGGAACCGCCCCGGGAACCGCCCCGGGATCGGCCCCGGGAACCGCCCCGGGAACCGCCCCGGGAACCGCCCCGGGAACCGCCCGCCGGTCCCGGCTCCGCCTCGGCGCCCCACGCCCCGCACGGGCGCGGGGACAGCCCGGGATGTCCGCAGGGTAATCCTGCTCGAGGGCGGCTCCGGCGCCCCGGGAGTTGCCGTACCCGCAGGCATCACCCTGGCAGCGGTCGGCAGGAAGGCGGCTGCGAGCTCCCCAGAACGGCCCCGACGTAGGCTGGGCACAGCCACCGCGGGACCCCGCGCCCCGAGGGACAGCCCGAGGGACAACTGCCAGCGGGACCCCGCGCCCCGAGGCACGGCCCCGAGGGCCGTTGCCGGGCACATTCCCATGGCACATTGCCGGGCACATTCCCATGGCACATTGCCGGGCACATTCCCATGGCACTGCCGACACTGCCAGGACCCCGCGCGCCGCAGGGTGTCACTATCCCCAGTGCCCGGCAGGGGGCGACACCCCGCCCGGGCGCACAGCCGCCGCTGCCCGCGCGGTGGCGCTGTTGCCGCCCGGCGCGCCGCCCGCCGGAGCAGTCGAGTTGCGGCCGCGCTCGCTGGAAGGTCAGCGCGGCGCGGGGCGTGCCGGGAAGGCGGGGTCTTCCTCCGGGACAGCCATCTTGTCCGGGCCGGGGCCGAGCCCAGGGGCGCGGGACGATGAACGGGTTCCCGGTGGCTGCGCGCTCCCTCTCGGTGAGCGGGATCCGGGCGCGCGGTGCGGGAGAGGCGTAATTGGCCGTGACAGCCGCTGTCCGGGCCCGGGCACTGCGGGCGGGCATGACCCCGGCCAGCCCGGGGCGGTGAGCCGGGCAGGGGGAAGCGGGCGGCGGGAGGGGCTGCCGGGCTGCCCGCGGGGTCGGGGTGGGCGCCGGGGCCGGGCCGGGCCGGGGCCGCGGGCAGCGCAGCGGGATGGCAGCTGAAGGTCAGAGAGGCCGCGGGCCGGGCCCGCACCCCCGGGCTGTGCAGCGGCCGGCGGGACACGGAGAGAGGAGAGGCGAGCGGATCTGGCCGCGCTGGAGACAAGGCGGTGCCCTTGCCACTGGAGGCGGGGAAGGGCAGGGGGCTCGTCCTGCCCCAAGGCTCTCGTGGAGCTGCTGGCGGGCAGCTGGGGAGAACCTGTGTTGGGTGCCCGCTAGAAATGCGCTCGAGTGGGATGGAACCTGACCTCTGCGTGACAGCGTGCCTGTGAGTCAGTTTAGATATGCAGGAGTAGTTCATAAATAAGGAGACTTAGAGTTTAAAACTAGGTGTCTTACCAAACCCTTGGTGAGGAAGGAAAGGAGATTTTCCTAGATTCAAACGATGAGCAGTCTCTGGTAAAGCAGTGGGAATTACATCATTGGCATCCGTATAGCCGAGTGCAGTGGTGTTTCTGTCACAGGGTTTTCATCTTGAGGTGCATGAGGATTAAGTTATCTTTGGATGTGAAAACAAGAGTAATATGTAAATTTACTTGTATAAGCAACTTCTAAAGTGGGTGGAAAGAAATAGCATTTCAGAATTCAAATCAACTTTGTAATTTCTGTTTCCAGCTGCTGAAGGTAGGGCTCTTGTGATATTCACCTCTTTCATGTGAAGGACTGCTCTGGTTATTAAAATCCTAGAATCATGGCATGGTTTGAGTTGGAAGGGACATTAGAGATCATGTCATTCCAACGCCCTGCCATGGGTAGGGACATATTACACTAGACCAGGTTATTCCAGGCCCTGTCCAACCTGGCCCTGAAGACTTCAAGGGATGAGGCATCCAGAAATTCTCTGGACATGTTCCAGTGCCTCACCACCTCACAGGGAAGAATTTCTTCCTAAAATCTAATGTCACTCTCTGACAGTTTAAAGTTGTTTCCCCTTGTCCTGTCACTCTCTGCCTGTGTAACAAGCCCCCCTCTATCTCTTTTAAGAGCCCCTTTAAGGTACTGCAAGGCTGCAGTCAGGTCTCCCGGGAGCCTTCTCTTCTGCAGGCTGGCCTCCCCCAGCTCTCCCAGCCTGTGTGTGCAGCAGAGGTGCTCCAGTTCCTGGATCACCTCCACGGCCTCCTCTGGCCCTATTTTAGCAGGTGCAGGTTGCCCTCTGGGCCTTGCCTGGGCAGCACTCAGTGCAGACAGGCTGGAACACTGAGGTGACTCTTCAGGAGCTGAGCTGCCTACACCTCAGGGATTTAAAGTTACCTCCAAGGTGTCGTGCTGCATGTGTGGATGTTGTGGCTCTTGGTTCAGTTAACTGCTCTGCAGGTCTCTTATGGGATTGAGAGGGATACCCACTGCACAGCTGCAGAGAGAGGAGGGGAGGAAAGATTCTTACAGTGCTATTTCTTGAAATTCCAGAGTCCTTGTGTGAGTCATAGCACAGGTTCTACTGATGTAAAAAATAATCAGAGGAATTACAAGAGAATCACTGTCTTTACTCCAGTGTTTGAAGTCCTTCATTGTATTTCTTATTTAAAATCAGATTCTTTTTCAGTATATAAGGAAAACTGATGAACTAATTAAGGAAATCCATTCTCTTATGCTTTCTCCTCTAGAAGAGGTTTTACTCACTTAAAGTAGCTCCTAAAGTTTCACCCTCAGCAACTGCAGAAAAAGTGAAATTATCTCGAGAGTCTCAGGATCTTGAGGTCAGTATAAAAATACAGGTTGTTTTTTTTCTCCTTTCTTCTTGTTTTTTGAAACTCAGTCAAAGCAGAGCTGTGATAGTACTTCCACTGAATGAAAACAAAGGGTTTTTTTCTTTTTAATGCAGATCACTAAATTGCCAAATGGCTTAGTTATTGCATCTCTGGAAAACTTTTCTCCATCTTCAAGAATTGGTGTGTTTATTAAAACAGGCAGCAGATATGAAACCACCAGTAACCTGGGAACTACTCACCTGCTTCGTCTTGCATCTAATCTGGTAGGTGTTTATTGCCTTTGTTCTAATGTTGACAGTAGGTGAAACAGTCAAAGGTTTATTACTGCAAAAATGAATGATATGGTAAAATTTAATGTAAGGGATCTTATGAAGTGGAGAACAATGTACAGTGGTACTTGGTTATGTGGGTCAGTGCAGGAGAAACAAGAATGCCTCCTGGAAGATGGGAAGTAATACTTATTTATAGTTATGCTTTCCTCTGGTGTCTTAAACTAGATATATATATAGTTTTATATATATATATATGTATAGTGCACGTGTAGAATATTTCTCTTAATGCTGCCATCAACTCAATATCTGTTTTTTAAATCGCTAGAATTGTAAGTTGCCTGTGTTTGTTTAACAGACCACTAAAGGAGCTTCCTCCTTCCGGATCACTCGTGGCATTGAAGCTGTTGGGGGCAGCCTGAGGTTTGTACCCACAAAGAAAGATAATCTGTGTTGGTGAGATGCAAATGAGCCCTAGGACTAAAGGAAACATGAGACAATAAGCACAACAGTGTGTAGGTGGATAAGCTCAGCAGGGAAGTGGTACTTGAATACTGAATGTTGTCAAGGGAGGTCTTGTCCTTTTTGTTCTGTTAAGCTTCAAGGGTACACTCATGATTTGTATTTTAAAAACACCTTTCAATAAACAAAATATAAATATTGTGCACATGGAAGAAATACAATTTGTCTAGAAGCTTAATTTTCTTTCTGCCTTTGCAGACTTTGAGAATAAACTTCCTGAAGTCAGTAGACTTTTTTTCTTCCTCCATCTTTTGTGAACAGATTGCAACCTTGGGAACAGTACAGACAGTAGTTAGCTTTGGTGACTTGAGGGTTTAAGCCTAGAAAACAAGACTAAGAGGAATAAAAGAGGGATCTCGTTGTACCTGCTTTCTTTCAGTGTATCTTGAGATCATCTGGAATTTGGTTAAAAATAGTGTTTTATGACTCTACCCTTTTCTGGTCCTGTCCAGTAACAAATATATTGAAGGACAGGATCAAGTATGTTTTCTGCCCAAAGAAAGTGATTTCTAAATTGCTTTGTTTAACACATACTTTTTTTTCCGTATTTTCCTATTCAACCTTATTGGCTGTTTTACCTCAAATCATTGTGGTATCTTAAATTTTGATGGTCACAAGACACTTGTTATTACTTGAATACTGAAGATGTGAGTTTTCATTATGTCTCTTTCTGCTCTCTCTGTGTTTAAACAGTCATCCCAGACAGATTTAAGGTTAGGTAGTTATTCCAGTCTGTAGCTTGTTGATTAATTTGAGCAAGGGGGAGTATGTGTGAAAATTCACTTCTGTGTTCTTTGCTGAAATGGATTTTGGTTTTTTTCTCGTGTAGTGTGCACGCAACAAGAGAGAAAATGGCTTACTCTGTTGAATGCCTGCGAGACTATGTGTAGGTATCTGGGTGGGCTATAAAGGGAATTACTGCTGCCTTTAAAACTGCTTGGAGTGAAGACATGTCATTTTACAGGGTGGGAGGAATATCCATTCTCATGCTTTTGTTATAAATCAGTAAATTACTATATTAATATTCAGCTTCTCTGTCATGTTACTGAGCATACAAATGCAACAGAATTGAATTATCCTACTTTGTAGCAATGCTGATAACTGGTCTGGCTTGAGTAATGCATTTTGTCGTTAATGTGTTGCTTGTAGATTAATTTGCATTGATTTCATCTGCAGAAGAATTATGTGTTACCTGTGTTTGAAGCCTTTGTAACTTTTTTTTAATCTAGTGATACAGTAATGGAATATCTGCTGAATGTTACCACAGCACCAGAGTTCAGACCATGGGAAGTAGCTGATCTTCAGCCACAATTAAAAGTTGATAAAGCAATTGCACTTCAGAATCCTCAAGTTGGTAAGTGTATTTTCTGGTCCATTGTATTGGCTCTGCAGGAGTTCCTTCAAAATAAAAAAAAGTGGGAAAAATTGTTTCCCTTTTGCTGTCACATGAACATTGAATTTTTCAATTATTGATAGGTATGGTCTTTCTGGTGTTATGGAACTTTTCTTAATACACAGGTTTTTCCAGCCTGTGATCACATTTAGCAAGTAACATGCTGAAGACAGCTTAACACCATTCTCCTTGACAGCTTCCATATTATATCTTTTAATGCTTTTTGAGTACAACCAAAGAATGTGCAAGTCATGATTGTTGCTGACAATGTATTTGCAGAAGCTTGTGTTCTGAAAACCATATTTAGGTATTACTCATTGGTGTGAAAACAGTATCCTAGAAAAGACTTCTTGAATTAAATGGTTATTTTGGTATAAAACAATATGTATTTTCATCCCACTGAAAATGGGTTCCAGCTTTAGGATTGTAAATTTAGATTTCTGTGTTTAAGGGGAAAAAAAAGAGGAAACACAACACAAGGCCTCAGTCAGATCAAGCTTATTCCAGTATATCTTGTGTTATTAACTCTCATCATCCAAGATCACCCAGGTAGTTCTACTCAATAAACATAATTTGTATCACTCTGAACAAGTTTACCTTTGTAACCCATTGAAGGTGACAGTGTAATGTTGGGAAAATCTCTGGCTTATACTGAAGTGTTAATATTTTTTTAAATTGGTCATGTTCTTTTTTTTTTTTTTAACTTATATCAACTGCAGGTTTGTTTTCATAGTAATGTAATATTTTCAGTCACAGTTCTGTTTAGAAACAGAACTACGAAGAAAGGAACATTTCTCTTGAGGAAAAAGTGTGAGCAAATACAAGGAGAATATCAAGACAAAAATTACTAGAATACTATTGGCATGCAAAAAACACTTAAGGGAATTGAAGACACTAGAATTCTTCATCTGAGCAGGGAGCTAGATGAGACACCTCACAAAGCTACAAATAGTATTCGAGCAAGCCTGTTCTTTCTCAGGAACAAGGGGTGCCTGCAGTGAAGATGGTAATTAAAAGATTGCTGCTCCCCTTCCTCTAAACACTGATTGCATTCATAGCTTGCTGTTGAAGACAAAAAGTGTAGAGCACTTTAACTTTATAAGTTATTATATATTAGTTTATTTTGGTTACTTTTTAGTAAGTTACAAAATAATAGAAGGTTTCAGGCCAGATTGTTCCAGCCGAAGGATTTGGAAACTTCCCTATGAATTGGATTATTCCAGACCTGCTTCTGCAAATCTTATGGTCCTGAAAGTGGACCACAGCTCTCTCTCATTTAGTTTCATTTGTAACCTTCATTATATGTGGCTCTTGTGGTCATTATCTGAAACTTTGTTCTTCTCAGGAGTGCTGGAAAACTTGCATGCTGCAGCTTATAAAAATGCTCTGGCAAACCCTTTGTATTGTCCAGACTACAGAATTGGAAAAATTACTTCCGAGCAGGTAGGGTTCTCCGTATTGTGTTATATATCTGTTTCAACTTTTTGTCAGGAATAGATGGTGACACTTGAGAGAAAATTAGTGTATATATACAGTAGCATTTACTACCTTATTAATCTGGTGTTGAAATAATTTATTTCCATGCAACTTTTAATACTGCGTACAGAACTCATATTCACATTTGTAAAGATGGTTAATGTCACTGGCTTTCTGTAAGGCTGTCAATGAAATGCAGGTGTTCTTGTGTAAAAGGGTTTTGTAATTGTCACTGGGGAATGCAAGGGGCTATGTCAGAAACACACAGGATTTTTGTTCTTTAAACAAAATACCCTAAAATGCAAATTTACTGTTGCAGCTTCACCATTTTGTACAGAACAATTTCACAAGTTCAAGAATGGCTCTTGTAGGAATAGGTATGTATGTTCCTGCATGAACACTGCAGGAATTTGAGTTCTCTGTAAACTGCTGCCATAGGCTTCAATTTTATTTAACTGCTGTAGCTTTTCAATGTCATTGCATTACTTGGAATAACTGTTGCATTACAGGTATAAAGCACTCGACCTTAAAGCAAGTTGCAGAGCAATTCCTAAATATCCGAAGTGGATCTGGTGCTCCTGGAGCAAAGGCTGTTTATAGAGGGGGTAAGAATGTGTTTTGTATCTATTCTGACTGATTTTCTGCTTATAAATGTAATAGTATTTAAAGTTACAACTGAAAACTATTCAGTTGCCCTAAATGCTGGGCATTGAAGTGACAGTTCAGAAGCATGATATTTGTTTAATGATATCTGTTTAAGCAAGCAGAAGATTAAACCAAAGAAAGTTCTGTGATAAAACTGAACCCAGCTCTTCAACAGAGTTTTACCTGGGATATCATTTTTTCTCTAAAGTGAAAAACAAGCTGCCACTTTCTCTTGGCAGTTTTGGTAAGAGTCCTGTAAGAGTAGGTTAAGGGCTGTCAGGAAAGGGAGGTAGGATTTCTTTCAGAGCAGTCTTGTACCATTACCAACAGCTGTTGTTTAGTTGGGAGTATCAGATGTCTCTGTAAAGATGTGAAGGGGGAAAAGTAAGTTTCCAGCATTTAATATTTGACTGGAATAACTTCAGTTTCTATAAGCCAGCATAAATATTATTATGAACAAGAAGGTACACTATTTTTTGGGGTATTTGTTACGTGGAGACTCTTGAGTTTTATCATCCCACACTGTGTACAGTGGTCAGGTTCAAATTAGGCATAGTAAGGTAGTGGGGTTTGTGCTAGCAAGAAAAATTTTGAATATAAAGGACTTTTTAAAGTTACCTGTGGTCTGATGCTGCTTTCCTGAGTGGACATGCAGTAACTTCAGGCCCTGCCTTCTCTCTTGTTAAAGGAAAATGTTGCTTTTCCATGCCTCTAAATGCAGAATAGTTTCTAATTCAACACTCTATTACCTTTTATTCTGTTGTATTTCTAGGAGAAATCAGGAAACAGACTGGTGATAGCCTTGTCCATGCTGCTATTGTAGCAGAAGGAGCTGTTGTTGGGAGCCCAGAAGCAAATGCCTTCAGTGTCCTTCAGTATGTTTTGGGTGCTGGGCCCCTTGTCAAGAGGGGAAGCAATGTTACCAGCAAATTGACCCAGGGTGTTGCCAAAGCAACCAACCAGCCATTTGATGTAAGTTCAAAGGATTACTGTATTCTGATTTTTAAGTAAAATGGGTATTGTCTTTGAGAGGTTACTGCCTTCAGCTAGAATCTTAATTGGTTGACTCTTGCACACATTACAGTGTATCAGTGAAGGGCTTCCAGTCTGAGCTTTCCTCAGCACTGATGGAGTTGAGCTTCTTGAATTACACTATTTTAGCTCCTAATAGTAATTATTTTCCAATGCTTGATGCTGAATTACTCTGATACTTAAAACAGTTGATGATAATGTTTGTTTTGCAGGTTTCTGCATTTAATGTTAATTACTCTGATTCTGGGCTCTTTGGGATTTATACCATATCCCAGGCTCCAAATGCTGGGGAGGTGAGTTGCTGATTAGAATTTAAGTATTAACAGCATAACCTTCAGAGTAGTGTTTTGATTTGAGATGGTGGCTGATTCATTTAAAAAAAAAAGGAGATTCATCTGTTTTCCTGTATAAAAATGCTGCATGTTCAGTTATGACTTAGCTCTGTAAGCTGGGAATGAGACTTGCTTTGTGGGAAGGACAGATACATAATATGAACTGAAGTTAGTAAAATGCCTTGAATTGCTGACTGTAATGGCTGATTTACATTTGTAAGCCTAAGTATGTCATGAAGAACATGCTGTCTCTTGAAGCTGGCAGAACTAAACTCTCCCATGAAAAATGATGTGACCATATAAATTAATGCTGTGCTGCAGTTAAAATCCACACTGGGTTTTGTGCATTTTTGGGCACTCTGGGTTTAGTTTTGCTATAAAACTGTTCAGAATCATGTTCGGGCAGACAATCCTCACATTATCAGCTGCTCTTCCCTTGAAGTTTCCAGGGTATCAGATAATAGAAATAACATTGGTGAAATTTGACATGGGAAGAAATCTTAAATGATTTGATTTTCCTCAGGTCATTAAAGCTGCCTTGAACCAGGTAAAGGCAGTTGCTCAGGGCGGTGTCACCGATGCTGATGTCACAAAAGCAAAGTAAGTGTGTACAGAATTCTCCTGTGCTGTAAAGAGAAGTTTGTTAACATGCAGTTGCTTGTCAGACACAGATTATTCTGTACAGCAGAGCTTATCCTGTAATTACTTCCATGGGGAACTACTCACAGTCCTGCATTAAAACTGAGCCCCTGTCAATATTCTTTTCAAAGCTGTACTGATTCTCACATAGTGTTATTTCCTAATAAAAACTTGTTAGAGAAGTGTTAATATTTTCTGAAGACTGTTTCAATGTAAGAAATTCGCAGGTGTCAGCAGATGCTGTCATTTTAGTCATACTCTGTAGTATTAAGATGTATTTGAATTAGAATCCTAAATTGCATTATTTAGGTAATTCCCTTTACAGTTACACTGAGCAATTCCCAAAACAATTATAATGAGCAATCTGTGCCATCTTCAAAGAAAAAGAGTAATGAGGGTCTGCAAGTGTAAAGCACTGAATTAGTGATGTTACACCAAGTGCTGGAAATACATGCCCTAGGAATATTTGGGGGAGGAGGTCTCCAAATAGTGTTAAACTGCAGTGAGCTTTTAAAGCTGCAGTTGTGCAAAACAACAACATAGTACAGACTGAAGCAGCAAAGTGAAAGTATTGTCTATTGCATGTATAAAATACAAGATTCCATGTAAAGTATAGTTACACAAAATATGATAGCCTAGACATGATTGGTTCTGCCTTAGTCACTAGTAGCTAAAAGGGATTCTGGACTTTTGTACTGGACATTATTTGATTTGTGTGTTGTGGGGTTTGGTTTTGTTTCTTTTTTTTAATTTTAAACAAAGCTGTCTAGTATTAGGGAGTTACACACAGTGCTGCTGTGGCTAGGGTTTGGGGTTTTTTTCGTTTTTCTGGAGTTTCCCTTCTAGAATGGCTTCACAGATTTCCTATATTCCTCTTTTCCCTTTATTGGGACAAAAAAACCCCCAAACCAAACCCAGTCAGTTCTGTTTGCAGAGTCTGGCAATTCAATCAGAAATACCAAGCTACTTAATAAAGAGCTATTGGAATAAATAGTTTTCTGTATTTTTGTCTCAGAACAGAAGGACTGGCTTATAAAAGTAAGGTTTTCATATGTAGCAGTGATTCTGCATGAAACACAAAAAACAAACTCATTTAACAAAACATGGAACTATTACAGGAGGAGCCTGACCAATTACATTCACTGCTTCTTTGTCACGTAGGACAAAATTGCTCTGCATGCATCTGTTCTTGATGAAAAAATAAGTTTCAACTTCATAGTTTGTCTAAATGCATTAGTTACCTCTGGCAGAAACAAATCCTGAGCTAGAGAGCTGCCTGTGTGGGGACACAGCAGGTGTTCAAGTACCTGCCATTTTCATGCTTTGACTGCTCATGTTGCCTCTTACCTAACCACAGAATCCTTCCCTATTAGAAAAGGGAAACCTTTCAAAATGGAATCTTGGGAAGTTTAAAAGGACCAAAACCTCATTGTATTTACAGGGTGGTAGGGAAGGTAATAGCAGGACTTACAAGCTTGCTCATTCTTGATGCTTTGTTTGATGGCAGAAATCAGATGAAAGCAAACTTTTTGATGTCAGTGGAGACCTCGAAAGGGTTGCTGAATGAAATTGGCTCCGAGTCCCTGGTTTCTGGCACACACACATCCCCATCTGCTGCTGCTCAAAAGATCGACTCTGTAGCCACTGCTGATGTTGTGAATGTAAGTATGTGTCAGCATCTATCTACAGGTGTTCCTTAATCACTGTGTCAGGTCTTTTATGGAAAACTGATGCTCATTTCTGTGTGTTTATAAACACACACGTACACTATCTTTAAAAATAGAAAAGGCTCATTTACAAACCCCAGCTGGGTAGCTTTTGATGTTTTCACTTATTTTATTAATAGAAGACTCTAATCCACTACACTGTAAAACTGGTGTAGCTGGGAATTATGTAAAATTCTCATCTCTTCACTTAAGTTTACCAAAACTGCCAACTAATATTCATGGAAAACTTCATATTAATTCCAGTGCAGGTGATTCTGTGTCAAGGTTTTTAGATTTTAGGGGGTGTTTAACAAAGCAATTAAACTTCCAGTGATAAATTGATGTAACTTCGTTGCTACTGCACATTATCTATTTGCTTATATGTGAAGCAAATTCCTAAAAGTCCATCATTGGGACATTCTGAAATAAAAAATATATTTTTTTCAGTCATTGCTTATTTGTATTGCAGCAACTAGCGATAGCTTTAGTAGTAATGAGATATATAGTATTTTATGGTGTAATAATTGTTCTGGGAATAACCATTTTTAGAGTTCATGCCTTTCATATCCGACTGTCTATCTGCCATTTCTGTTTAGATTATAAAGTAATAAGCAGCTGTATTAGAAGCAATTAGATTTTTACAGCAAAATGAGGATTCTTTACATGATGGTACATTACAGTAGTGCCAGGATTTGTTCTTTATTTTAGTAACTTGAAGCTGATGCTATGAGTAGTATCAGCTCTTTTGTAGTGAATATTTCCTCATATCCACTTTCCTGGTTTATTTTCAGGCTGCAAAGAAGTTCATCAGTGGGAAGAAATCAATGGCAGCTGCTGGGGATTTGGGAAAAACTCCTTTTCTTGATGAGTTGTAAAAACAGATCTGGGATGGATTTGATTTAAGATGGACCTGAGCTCTAAGTCACTCATGTTCTATATTAATTACTACTAACTTGTTATTTATGAATTCAGTTCTTTCAGAAAGTTAATCTGGAGTAATTGTGGGCTTGCACTCATCAAATAAAGTGCTGAGTTCATACCTTTTGTGTAGAAGGTTTTTTTCACTGAAAATGGTATATAAAATGGCTCTGTACACTGGAGGTAAAAGCCACAGTGTGAAAACAAGATGACTTTTGGTCACTGTAAAGAAATAAATACATTAAAAATTACCACTGCAATGAAGATAAATGCTGTAATTACCACTGGTTATCTATGTATTCTTGTATATTCAGGAAAAGTTCTTGATAGATTGTCTCTACCATCCTAATATCAAGTAAAGAACTTGCCTTCAAAGCTTAGAGCTTGCAGTTTCTCCTTGTCTTGGACTAGCAGAGATTTTTTTTTTTCCATGACTTCTCCACAAGTAGCATTGGAAGAAGTCTTTGGGGGGATTAGCTATATATAGATAATCCATCATTTGAAATCTCATAGGACATACATTTTCTGAAGTCTAGGCATATATTAAAAGAAAACAGATAGAATACAGCATAAGAAATTTAGGATTTGAAGAAGCCAAGTTTAGAGCTGTTCTGAAGCAAAGCAAAGTCTTCCAAACAGGATGGCTGTAATACAGAGGGGCAGGAGGAAGAGGAAGGGGTCTCAGCATGAAGGAGGTCAAACACCACTGGCTTTGAACATAGAATTGCACAGTGCATCAGCATCACTCTGGAGTACAGCACCACACTGTGCCTGCTCAAGTGTCTGGCCTGTATCAGGTATTTGTCACATTTTGGATATTGCTGGTAACACGAGTGTTTAATTGTAAAAGTCCTAATCTTTAATCACTGTCAGTTCAATTGTATTAAACAAATAAGCTTTTCACAGGACTGTAGCAAGAGCTCCATTTTGGTATCATCAGCTGCTTGTCATTGTCTCGAAGTGTGGCCATTACACAGGGCCATGGCCTCTGCCTTCGGGGGATTTATTGCCAGCCAGAATTGACAGAGGAGGCAGGGTGGGGCTGTCAAAAAAACAAGGGATGCACACCTTATGAGACACTGCCAGGAGAGGCGGGGGGTTGAGCAGGAGCTGCCTGCCAGAGCTGAGGCATTGCAGCAGAAAGCAGCCACAGAAGATTTGTATGGAGATAACTTCTTGCTCCACTGAAAGTATTTTGAGAAGATACACAGACTATACAGCCCTGTTTCTTCTTGCTGGCAGGGAGAACAGGACATGCATGCCTCCCTGCCAGTTTGGAGAGTAACTAGGATTTTAAGACATTAGTACCTCCCACTAGCTCTGTTACATTTCTACTTCCTCCAAAAGGCAACAGAGTGGCACCAGCTCGTTCACACTACAAGCAGTAATAAAGTTGTTCTTTTGGGTTCCAGTTTGACACTTCAGAGATGATAATCATTTTAATCAGCTGAGGAAAAAAAGTCCATAAAGATAAAATCTAATTTGCTGCAAGAAAAGCTCCTAAGTAGTGCATTTGTGCATCTTACTTTTCTCAAGCCCCATGCTCTGTGCATTGCATTAATGCCAAAATAAGTGTGCTGCTTGTGGTATCATTAAGAAATGGAGCTTCTACAACATACTACATTTTTTGCAAAATTTTACAGCTTTGGTCCTAAACAAGTAAGTTCATCCTAAACATGAATTGAACAAATTCAGCTGTTTGGTGTGTTTTGTTTTTTTTTTCTAATGGGGCATGTGCTGAGTTAGATCCAAGTGCTCCATGAAGTACACTCGACTTGTTCCTTTGGGTTCCAAAAACTAAGATCAGCTACAAAGGGACAAGGTTTGCTACAAGTCCTCAATCTGCTTTAAACCTTTCTGTACTTGCTGCAGTAAATCAAACACATCATATGCTGTAAATATTTTGATTCCTTGTAGCCTTTATTGAAAACGCTTTTGAAGCTTGCCTTGTTCAAATTGTTGCAAATAGAACTTATTTTCAGTGATGCATATTCTTAATATTCAATGATTAGTGTTCTAATTATAGATGGGGGAAAAAAACCAAAAAAAACCCCACCAAACTCAAACCAACAACAAAATCAGTATCATATATAAACTTTTGTATATAAAAGGGGTTTGGGTTTTTTAGGGAATGGATGAGTGCTATCACGTCCTAAGTAAATTCTAATAAAAAAGTATTTAGTTGAAATTTATGCTCCAGATTTTTCACTGATTTTTATCCTCAGATCAAAAGTGCAAAGCCTTTCTCCTAAGAAAAGACTAAGAATTTCACTTGATGGTTTTTATTTCACCAAGCAAGTAGATATTTCTTCCTGGTGCTTGCAATTCTGAAGAAAGGACTGCCCAAACTATAAAGGCACTGCTAGGAAAATTGTCCTAATTTAAAGATATGCATTTTCACTGTACAGCCAGTAAATTTCTAAATTACTTCATTAGGCTCCAGTCTTCGCTTCATAGATTTCAATGTTAAGAGACAATTTCCTGCTGGAAATTACTATAGCACAGTACCATCCCCAAACTGTAGTTCATGAGTTTAATGTCATTGGGCTGGGGACCCATGTGGAGCACTCACATTTACAGACCTTGCAATTTCAAGTTTAATACAGGTGTCAGATGTTCCACAAGAAACCTTTAATAACTGGTAATAGTCTGCTAGTTCTGACACGGTTCATTTCAGGTTTAAAACGTTTAGCAAATGAACACCTGTGCAGATTGTTAAAGCACAGGGATTAGTCTATTACCACTTTGTAACTGCTCTGTAATAAAGAGAAATAAAAAGCAAACAATAAGGCAAATTAATTGCAAGCCTTGTGAATATTTGTGTTACTTGTAGAATGAAATTTCTTGAACAATAATGCACTGAATAAAGAATGTATTATTCAAGTCTAGATGCTACATAAAGGTAATAGTCAAAATATTTTTTGGAAAAAACCTGCTGGTGAATAGGAAATCTGTTTTTGCTGGAGAACAATGTATAGACTTAAATCTTGATTTGATTATGGAACAGTCACCATATCAGCTATTTTAAGATCACAGGGATTTCATCACAGTGGAATGCTGGCACCAAGCTTTATACAGTTTGTGCTAGTTTCTTTTCTCTATAATTTAAAACTGAGTTTCTTTTCATCTGTATAAGTGTAAATAAATCAGAGACAGGCTCAAAGCATAAATGCAGAACAAGGATATTTTCAATGCAATTAAATTTTAATGTCTCTATTGGTTCTTTTTACCTGGTTTCAGCTTTCCATCATTAGCTGTAGAGCTTTTTTCAACAAGGCTTATTATCTGGAGATGTGACCCATCCTGTACCATTGTGAGGGCTAATCCTTGTTCATCCATCCCAATCTCTGCCATCAATGCTGCAATCTGTGTGTGCTGAGAGAAGTTTTCCAGTGCTGTCAACTGCCCTTTGAAAAGTGAGAGGAAAACTTTACTAGCTGAAAGTGTGATATCATTCTTCAATAAAAGGTTTAAGGAGACATTTGAGAAGGTGCTGTCCCCATTCTTAAGTATCCAAACAGTTAAGCCTCTCGTCCTTAGTTACTTCTTTAGACTGGCATTATGTGCTGAGTTGCTGCCAAAAGATTCCATAAACTTGCTTTTTGCAAATAAATACACTGAAAATAGTTTTTACTTAGAAACTTATTTCTTAAAAAGTCACACATTTTGCCAAGAGAAGGAGCGACAGTGCTGTTACTTAAGTATTCATTACTAACAAACAGCAATATATTCAGGGAATGTAGGGAACAGGGCAAAAAGAACAGAACAGAGGAGTTCCCAGCTATTAAGGACTTCAAGAAAATACTGCATGCCTATAGCAAATGGATTTTTCAAATCACTATTTCTTCCATGCACCGTTTTTTTCTGGTTTAAAGGGAATAATTTCAGGTATTTTTCATCAAAAGCCTTACCCCTTTTCTCTACCCTTAAGAAAATTTGTCAAGTATAGGTGATTTCAATGGGAGGTAAGTACAGGGCTTGTCCTCCAAATAACAAATCCTACTGATTGCTGTTGAACACTAAGATTACTGATATCTCCATTTTGTTTGTACAGTCTGTCATCTACATAAAATACTTACATAAAAATAAACAGCACAGGCAATCATCCACTTGGCTTCCCAGTATGTACCATATAGACCATTGTGCTTCTCTGGAAAAAACAGGTGGGTGTTCACTGTTTAAAGGAAAAAAAAAAATGCAAACAATTACATATTTTCCAAGTACCTGTATATGTGGGGGCTGTTTGGTTCATTTACTTCAACATTCCCATACCAGAATGTCAGTATGGAAGGCACAGAACTATTGTGGCCCAAACTGGGCTGGTTTCCCACATTTGGTGCATTGTTCATTTTCTGGCTACAGATTCCCCACAGTTCTGTCGAGCTGAATCCATGGAAAAGGATGCCACCGAAAATGGCTGTATTTGGGTGAGATTTCCAGTCACAATTAATTAGATTTCCTTTCGAAGACAGGGCACAGACACAATGCTGTGTAGCACTCCTGAGGGGCTCCAGAGCCGCCAAATCTCAGTCCTTCCACCCCCCTGTTCTCATCAGTGCTACAGAAGCAGCTCTGGAATTTCACCTCATGCCCAGCCTTGCAAAGTGATTAAGAGCAGGGACTCGAGAAACAGAAGGCAGTTATTTGTGGTGAACACAGACCTGTGATCGCTCCCTTGGCAGTGACCAAGAGGCTCATTCTCTTTCCAAAATACCTCTGAGGATCGCGATGCATGAGGGCCGCGAAAGACTAGGCGGCAGGGCAAGTGTTGGGGCTCCCTGGCCAGAGCCGGGCACCAGGCGAGGAGTCCACGGGCACCGCCCGCCCCTCACGACAGACCCGCCCCTCACGACAGACCCGCCTCCCCACAGCAGACCCGCCCGTCATGACAGACCCGCCCCTCACGACAGACCCGCCCCTCACGACAGACCCGCCCCTCACAGCAGACCCGCCCCTCATGACAGACCCGCCCCTCACGACAGACCCACCCCTCACGACAGACCCACCCCTCACGACAGACCCGCCCCTCACAGCAGACCCGCCCCTCATGACAGACCCGCCCCTCACGACAGACCCGCCCCTCACGACAGACCCACCCCTCATGACAGACCCGCCCCTCACGACAGACCCACCCCTCATGACAGACCCGCCCCTCACGACAGACCCGCCCCTCATGACAGACCCGCCCCTCACGACAGACCCGCCCCTCACGACAGACCCACCCCTCATGACAGACCCGCCCTCACGACAGACCCACCCCTCACGACAGACCCGCCCCTCACGACAGACCCGCCCCTCATGACAGACCCGCCCCTCATGACAGACCCGCCCCTCACGACAGACCCGCCCCTCATGACAGACCCGCCCCTCATGACAGACCCGCCCCTCACGACAGACCCACCCCTCATGACAGACCCGCCCCTCACGACAGACCCGCCCCTCACGACAGACCCGCCCCTCACGACAGACCCGCCCCTCACGACAGACCCCCCGGGGCACCGCCCGCCCCACCCTCCCCACGTGCCCCGCCCCTCCCCGGCCACACCCATCGGCGGCGCTCGGCCCCGCCCCGCGCGCTCCGCGCCTCCTGGCCGGCCCCGCCCCTTACCCCACCCACAGCTCTAGCCCCACCCACCCGGCACGAGCCCCGCCCTCCTCTCCGCCCAGCAGCACAGGCCCCGCCCCGCGCTGCCCGGAGGAAGCGGCCGCGGCCCCGGGGCTGCCCCGCCCCGCCTCTGTAAGCCCCGCCCCCAGGCTGCGCCGGCCCCGCCCCCGCGGGAAGCCCCGCCCCGCCCGGGGCGCGCGCCGCGGCCCGCGGGTTCCCCTTCCGGAGCGGCCGGCGCCCCCCCGCCCGCCGGGTTCGCTTCCGGCGCCGTCCGGGGTCCGTTCCTGCCGCCGCCGCCGAGCGCGGCGCGGGGCCCATGGAGCCGCGGCCGTGAGGCGCCCCCGGCCCGGGCCCGCTGCGGGAGCCGGGCGGAGGCCGGAGCCGGGTGCCGCCGGAGCCGGAGGAGATGGACAAACTGACCATCATCTCAGGATGCCTCTTCCTGGCTGCCGACATCTTCGCCATCGCCAGCCTGGCGAACCCGGACTGGATCAACACCGGCGAGTCCGCGGGTGAGGGCGGCCGGCGGCGGGACTCGCCGGCGGCGTGCGGCAGGTGGCCGGGAGAGGGCTCCGGCAGCGCCCGGGGGGCTCGGGGCGGGCGGGGCGCGGGCCCGGGGCGGCGGGGCTGGCGTGAGGCGCCCCGGGAGCCAGCCCGGGGCTGCTGGGCCGGGCCCCCGGAGAGCTGCTGGGCCGGGCCCCCGGAGAGCTGCTGGGCCGGGCCCCCGGGGCTCCCGGCGAGAGAAGCGGCCGGGGGAGCTGGTGGGACCCCAGCCCCGGCAGAGCCCCGGCGGTGCCTGCCGGCCGCCTCGGCCGAGCCCGCTCCTCCCCAGGGCTCCTGCAGAGCCCCCGAGCCCGCTGGGACCCTGGGCAGCTGAGGGCCGGGACAGCAGCCCTGCCTGTGCCTCCCAGGTGCCGTCACCTTGGACAGGGAACTGAGATCTGTGCTTAGTTTGCGGCGGGTTTGGAGTGTTTCAAGCTACACTGGCGTTTTCTTTGTTGCGGGGAAGTTCTTGCTTCATTTATTTTCCCCCAGAATATTTCCTGCATGCTGATTTTTATCAGCTTTTAAACCGACATCACATGTGTTTTTTATTTTAGAGTAGTGTGACATTGTTTTCTTTAAAAGAGCAAGGATTTGGGCATCTGTCTTTTTATTAATGATGTAATTGTCTATGAACAATTTATTTCAGTCTGTTGATAAAGACCTGCATGTTCTGATCAGTGGAGCAGGGAGACAGAACAGGAGGAGAGCAGCTCTTTGATCTCATGGCCCAGAGGAACCCAAAGCTCCCTGTCAGGAAAGGAAGCCATCCTTACTGCAAACAGATTAAACTAACTTAACCACTTTGAGCGGTCACAGGAGCCGAGGGAACAGCAGGAAGCTGTGTCAGGGGAGGTTTAGGTTGGGTATCAGAGGGTGATACCAGGCAGTGACCACAGCATTCAGCCTGTGTGTGTTCAAGAAGTGTTTGGACAATGCTCTCAGATACATGGTGTGATTTTTGGGGCTGTCCTGTGCAGAACCAGGACTTAGACTTGATGATCCCTCTAGATCCCTTTCAGCCCAGGAGATTCTGTGGCTTTTCCTAAACTTAACATTTCCAAGCAAACCACAGGTTAGTACAGAGAAAACTGGTCTGGCTGTAAAGTCTTTTGTCATAAATTCATGCAGAGGGTTTGAAAAATTTTCTTCATCTGGCTTGCATCTTCCATGCAGTATTTAATGTGAACGGCTGAACTGGTTCAAATTGTGTCATATTTCCTTTATTCTAATGAAGTAGAGTATTAAAAACTATTTCAGATTGGTGACTGTACTGTGACCAGACTGTACTTATGGCTTGTTTGATTTGCTTCTAATTTGATTTGTTTCTAATTACCTGGTCTAGAACCCAGTCTTTCCTACATGGTTCAGAGGAAAGGAACGAGTCACTTCCCAAAGTGCAGCCTTCAGGAACTCCCTGGGTGACTTCATCATTCCTCCTGTAGCTAATTGTGATGATTTTCCTGCCTATGGCTAGATAAGAGTTGGTTCTTTCCTCTTATAATTCCACCTAACAGCAGCACTGCAGTAATGAGCCCTTCTTCAGGGGCTTAAAATCAAATAAAATAGTTTTAATTTCAAATATTTAAATATGTCTTTCTGAAGTCCTGCCTCATGTTAGCAGATCTTGTGCAGTGTGTAAGATGCTGGATTCTCCCTGCTTGTATACAAAGGAGATAACAAAAACTATTCTGAAAATAGTTCTCATGGAAAAAAGTCCTTCTGAAACTAAGCACAGTCCATTACATTCTTTTGTAAAGAAAAATGTTTTATATCTCTTCGTGGTACAAAAAATGTTTCCTAAAATATTTTAAGCAGCAATCATTATTTCTTAGTTACTTAGTCGATGATTACTTAAGAATCATCTGCCATTTCTAAGGTGCAACTAATAGTTTTAATTAGGCTGGCAACCATGAAATCTCTATGGATTTTTCTGAAGGACTTCACCAGTCAAAGAATGTTTTGACAGACCTAAGCCTTTTTTTTTTTTGTTTGTTTTGCTCTATTTTGAAGCCAAACAAAATGTTGTCTTGATAAAACCATAAAGGAGAGCTAGCTGCCACCCTTACTGACTCTTCTGTAGATTTTTAATGTTATAGGATTCAGTGCATTATTATAAGAATTGTGCTTAAAAGCAATACAAATGTGTTTTTCTGGTGCTTAGACCTTCTGAAATGAGCTCTTTGCCCAAACTGTAAAGAAAGGAAGTGTGGAGATGCCCATTGAACCAGGGACTTCCTGTAGTATTGAATTATGAGGCGAATGCTTTTATGAGTGCCATTCATCACCCAGAGCCTGCTGGGGAGAGATATGGCCCAGGAGGGCACAGCCCTGATGGTAAAACCTGTCCCAGCTGCTGGTGACATTCAGGCACTCTCAGCAGACTACTGTGCTTGGAGCACATCCAAGGCTTCCAGCTTCCATATGTGCCACTAAGAAGCAGGGTTTTTTTTGGAGCATCCTGCTCTCAGCTGGTGAAAGGAACTATTTGGTAACAGAAAATATTTCTTCGCTTTATCTCGGTGTTCATAGGTTCATCTCCTGTGGGAATTATTCTGGGTTCTGCTTTACAAGTCAGCCTAGTAGGGAGGAGGAAGGGCAGTAATAGTGTTTCTCTTCTTGGCTGCTGTCCTGGGGGTTCTGAAAGGCAGCGTGGCACAGCCTGGTCTCCTCAATACTGCAGCTGTTTGAGGATGGCAGAGAGCAGAGGTCTTGGCAAACCTGGGAAGGCAGCACTGCCTTGGCTCATTCAGAGCTGTTTACAGCCACTAAGGTTGGGAACCTGGGCTTATGTTTAAGGAAAAAAAAAAAATCTGTTCTGATTTGGATGCTAAACAATGTGTACCTCTTACTCCAGAGATAGTGATGAGTTTCAGCTAAATTGGTAGCAAA
The DNA here is from genome assembly GCA_032173965.1 of Sitta carolinensis. Taxonomy (NCBI): domain Eukaryota; kingdom Metazoa; phylum Chordata; class Aves; order Passeriformes; family Sittidae; genus Sitta; species Sitta carolinensis. The sequence goes on along the minus strand of CM063295.1, from coordinate 15,468,025 downwards.
ATAAATCGCTTGCTTTAATGCTTCTCTGAAAAACCTAGATAGTTTTCAATACTTTTTTAAATCAATATAGAAGGGCTGATTAGTCTCCTAAATCTTACTCTTAAAGATAAGCTTTATAGTCATTTGAAAAACGTTGGCTATAAAAATTTCTCCCCAGCAATTATCAGCAAAGGACTGCAACTGAGATTATTGAAGGTCTCAGATGCTTATCTGTCTTTAGGCCAGAGAAACTACACCTTTTTGAGCATGGGGCCAGGTCTCTGTTGGACACTTTTTTCTTTTCGTAGTTTTGTAAGAATCGTTCATTAACTTGGTTTCAGGTATTTCATACGTCTTTAAGATGGTAAAGGAAAGATGAAAATTAAATGGATTTTTCTTACAGTGAGTTCTCAGTGAGGTTTTGTTATTCGTGCTGTGCAAGTACAGAACACTGATAACTCCAATCTGGAAGCCAGTGGCTGCTCAGTATTCTTGCCCTGACTGCGTTTTCTTATCAAACTGACACTCTGTGTGAGAAATAGGACAGAGCAGGCTTTAATTTAAGCCAATGCCAAAAGTGCCACTGATTTAAGTAGGAAGGAATTTTGCTCCTGTATCTTTACACTTCTGCAAAGAACTTTATAAGCTGATAGTTTTTTCTCCATATGTTCCCTTTTTTTGTGTGGGAAGGTCTTTAATGATTTTGATATTTTGTCTTCAGTAGGGGAGGAAGGGGGATAGAAGCAGCTCTAGCTTCAGCTCTCAACTCTTGTATGGGAAAAAGGGTACGAATAGTATGCAGTTGAAATTAGAGATGTTAAAAGCTGTACATGTGGGGTGGTTGACAACTTGAAATGCTTTTATGGGGTTTAGGATAGGTCAAGTAATTCAAGGGAATAATTTATTCAAGTAAAATCTCCCTTCAGAAAGCTAAGCTATCAGTTTGTTTATGTGGCTTAGTCATCCCTTCCTATGTAGCATGATTGTTCATTTAATTCCAATTTACAGAACAACGTGTACCCTTTTTAGAGCAGTCATTAAGTTAACATGGATGTCAGGATTTAGGGGTGCTTAACGGATGGGTAACTCCTCAAGCAGGGATGTATCACACCCTCCTCTGCTGAGCCATAGGTCCCCAGGGAGCAGCAGTAGAGTGTTATGGCCAGGCCACTCAGCATGTGCCCACCAGAGCTGACCTGGGCCATGTTTGTGTTCAGCAGAGCTTCCAGTTTCATCTTGCAGCTATGACAAAAGTATCAAGGTCACTCGTGTTAGGAATTATACTTTTCATTTAAACTGCCTTCTGTATCTTGCTGTGCACTAACAGTGTGAGAATGAATTGTAGATCTAGAATATGACATTTATTTAAAATTGTCTGTTTACCAGTGCTGCCTTTCTATATGTATCTTCTAAAGTGTTACTTGTAGTTCTTGGGGTTTTCATACTCAGTTGCATTTTTATTTGTGAAGGATGATTTCAGATGCAGTGGTCTTACAGAAGAGCAGGCTCTGTGCAGCAGGCCATTCCTCCTCAGGCATTTAACTCCCTGCTCCTGTGGAATAAGTTGTCTAGTACTTAGTGGAAAATTACTGATGTTCACTGTTACTCCTCTGAATGTCATAGTTCTTCCTGAGGAATTTTGTTTCACAGTTCCAACAGGAACTGCAGCCTTGTTGGGATCAGCTTAATGAACTGTCACAGGTAGTATGACCAAGCAGTGATTCCTGGCTCCTGCTGAGCTTGGGACCTCTGAAATACATGGAATAAACCCAAGACCACATGAAGGTGCTCAAATGAAACAGTACTTTAAAACAGAGTAAAACAGATGAAGTAAATGAAGTATCCACAACTTTAAAAGGGTGCAAACTCGAGTTCCAGCTGGCATTATTGTTCTAAACGGAGTTGTCTGCTCAAAAACTAGTGATATGTAAAAGTCAGTATGGCATATTACGAGTGACTTCTGCCCTTTAGGGCCTGTGCTGACAAACTGTTCACATGCAGTGCTCCCTGAGAACAAGTCATGGTGTGGAGCAGCCATGGTGCTGTCCTCTGAAGGAGATAGTGTTGTGTCTGTGATGTGTGGGTAGTTGGCTTTTCAAAAACTGTCTGTAAAAGGGTTCTGGTGATCATTTGTTAAGCACCTTGCAATATACTCAAAAAACAGTGTGCATCTCCCAGCTCTTCTCAGTAGGAAGTGATGGGACATGATAGGAAGCAATTCTACGAAATTACTTTTTCCTAATGTTTTTTGTGCTATTATGTAGTGACTGTGACAGGAGAAGTTATTTGCCCTTTCATGAACCTGTTTGGATTGCATGCTGAGAATACAAAAAAAAAAGGAGGATGATACAGAGAATGAAGATTTATGTACCATCAGGTCCTAGAGGTGAGTGCTGAAAAGCAATCTCCAAAGCCATCTGAACATCAGAGTGTTAAAATTAGATTCTAGGATGTTATTTTCAGGGAAACAGATTTCATTGATGGATGCTCCCAGGTTTATGAGGAAGGAGGGAAAGGTGGGTTCTGATGTGTTGCTGATCCCCACAGTGAGGGATGAGGACCTCCTGCTCCTAAGATGCAGGCCCTGCCAGTAGCACTTGCATTTCAGAAATGTTGCCAATGCCTTAAAAACAACAATGCCAAACCCAAACAAGAACAAGATTCTGAACCCATATAATCTGAATACTCTAATAAGTATTGTTAGCCTGTTAATGGCTTTGCCTGGACTGGGAGGGTCAGTGCCATCTTTAAAAGGAACATTTCCATTCCACTTTGTGTCTGTAGATGCCTTTCAAGTGGATGTAAAAATGTGACAAAGCAGTGTTTGAATTGTGCTTGGGTTCTGTAATCGACCAGGCCTTAAGGCACAAGAAAAATCAATAGAAATGCATTGTTGTAATGAATTAATTTTGTGCTTACTCAACCACTCAGCATTTAAACATATGGAACTATTTTATGTGTAGGAAGAATCTCATGAAAGAGAGCTGTGTCAGCCTGGTTATTTGAGCCTGCCAGAGAAGACATGAGAGAGCCAATTGTTTTTGTCCATAGAAGAATTGATATTTTACATCTGCTTTTTAACAAATACAAACTCATGCTGCTCCTGTTAGGTGCACGTTTTGTTTTCTCTTTAGCGTGTGAAGGTACAAAACTGTTAGTTTGCCTTCCCCAAATCCTGTTGAATTCAGCAGTCTCTAATTAGGATTAGGTAAGAAACCTCGGTAAGATTATAGAGTACAGCTCTTGGAGCCAGTAACTTTCAAATCTGGCATCTGGCATGGCTGACTTTGGATGTTGGCAAGTTATTGTGGTAGTACCCCAGTTTCTTCCTCTGTAAAACAGAGGTGGTATCTTTATCACAGTAAGTTTTATTAGCATTAGCAGCAAAGCTTTAATTTCATTTTGTTTTTAAGTTTTGTTTCCTATCAGTTTTACTTATTAAACTGAGGGGGGAAAACACAGAATAACAGACATTTCATTTGTTCTTTCTAATAGGAGGTGCTTTGGATAAAGTGCTTGAGTTTCAGATACTTGGAATAACCTTTTTATTTACTTACCAGCAGTGTGCACAGTTTCTACAGAACTAAATTCTGTTCGGTATGTGCAGATACAGATTTGTTTTCTGTCCATCCTGTGCTTTACTCAAGAAGTATGTAACTGTAAAGCTGCTTTATACACAGATGGTTTTTCTGTGGGTAAGGGGCCTTGTTGAAACTTCAGCTTTGTGGCTTCAGGAAGTTACCTGAGTGTCCTCTGTTTTTCTAAATCAACTTAGACCTGATTTGAGGTGTGTGTATTACACTTGTTGCCACAAACACCGAAATCAACACGAGAGTAACTTCAACGTGTGAGTCTTAAAAGTAAGGATTCGGTGGTGTGTGCTGCAAAACAAAGATTTAAAATCTTCTGAAATAATAAAAAAAAGGAATCCTGTTAATGGCTGGGGCTTATTAAAAACGTTTGTATCGTTTAGTTTCCAGCCAGCACTTACATGTGAGCAGCATTATGTAAACTCCATTTGTACTTTTGCCAAAGCAAAGAAGATCAGTAGGTCAAACTTTTAAGCTTGACCTACTTTTTTTTTTCATAGATACTTAACAACAGCTCAACTTTTTCCCATTTATTTTCATGCAGTGCATTGCAGCGTGTAGGATTTTCATCTTAGGCAGGAGTTCTTCACCTCATTCTTGAATCCTTTTCCAGCAGTTGAGACCTTTGTATTTCAGAAGAATGTATCTGGAGTGACTCATGGATGAGGAAGTATATTGAACTTCACAGAGAGTAAATGCTGCTATCTATTTTAGAAACAGATACAAAATGACGTTTGTAGTATGATGGAACAAATACAATATGGAGGCTGTTTTATTCTTCTACAAAATAATTTGGGAAAGCTATACAATTATTTTAAATTTTTAGTTAATACAATTTTAAATTTAAAAATAATTTTCTTATTACCTAGTTTTAACTGATTATTGTAATACAGAGTGCCTACAAATTTAGCAATTGACAGTTTTTTATTAGTAAGGGCTGTATGCAGGAAAAAGGTTCTTTGATAATTTTTCAGCAATCCCCTTATGTATGCTCCAGCTGCTTTGCTCAATTTCACTTTTCTTCCCAAAGCCTCTGACTGATGGAGATATACACAGATCTGAAAAACTGGAAATATGGCCAAGAAGAGGATCTGTTCAGGGTATGTGTCTATTTTAAGGAGAAGGGAAACAAGCTAGACTGGCAAAACACTCCTATTGGCCTGATTCTCTAGGGATCTGTATGGAATCAATGGTCATAGGTTATATCCCTTCACAGTGGGAAGCTTTTGGATTCTTCCTGTGATACCATATTTTATTGCCTGTCTGAGGTATTGTCTTGTATACGTATTTTAAATTTTCTAAGTAGAGTTGGTGACAAGAGTTCAGTCTCTCTTGGGTACCCTAGGAAGCATCTGATTTTGATGGTTTGTCTGTGGGATGGGCTAATCCAGTAGGAGATACTTGCTGCTGAGAGTTCGGTTCAAAATTCACAGAGTGTGTAGAGCCTGGTTCCTGTCTTTGAGCAAAAATACTTGGTCTGTTACATCTGGATCCTTGGGATGATCTAAAATGCACCCTTGTGAGGACATGGAAAGCCTCCCAGTGATTCACTGCAGTATTCAAAGCCAGCACAGCACAGTGTAATAAGCAACAGTTGGCTGTTACCCAAAAACCTCATGGTAGCTACAGTTCTATGCCATAAATTACAGAGCACTTTGGGGTCATTAAGGATGACAGTCTCTCAAGGTGTAGTGATTAATACCCTCTTGGATGTTTAAATACTTGCCCAGTTGAAGACAGTTCACTTTAGGCCTTGATCTTACTTGATGGTGAGCAATTCTTTGTGCCATTGTTTGCACACTGCATTAGGAGGGCTGGGCTGTCTGAGCTTGGTACATCCAAGATTTAATAATCAAATGACTGTTCATAAAGTCAGGTAGGTTATTTCTGTAGTGCTTATCATGGAGCCAGATTGCCTGTTTGTATGCTTGCAGTTCTGATTCCTGGGCTTTCCTTTCTTTTGCCCAGGTTCTTGCATGGTTTCCAGTTCTCTTGCTGTTTTCTGCTATTGGCAGCAACGTAATTTAGTTGTATTTTGAGGAATAAGTGTTGGATCAGAACAGGACAACTGATCATTCAGTGTACCTCAAAACTGCTTTGCTGGGAATACTTCAGAAGGACTGCTTTCAGCCTAGATTCTTTGTACTTTTCTCAAATTGATGGCATATATACTAATTTCTGCAATAAAATCTTTGTATACACAGAAACGAGAGGGATCCTGACTTCGTTGATAAGCAGATGTACAAGTAAGGGGGAATGGTTTTGTCTCTAACATCAGCAGTGTGAGCTTGATGTATCAAACATTAGCAACCTCTAATTGTAGTGTCTTTATACCAAAGTCAAGTGAAGAAAACTCATAAAGGGTTGTCATGGGCTTCAAGTTTCCTGAAGTTTGACTTTTGTATAGTGGATGACTTGTTTGGCTAGAAAATTTGCTGTGATATCTTTGGTCTTCTGTATACAAAATAGAAATACTCTAAATTGAGCATTAAGAGATACCTTTTCTCAGTCATAGACAGTAATCCAACAGTATTCCCACGGTCAGTGGAAGTGTCAGCTCCAGAACTGCAACAGTGGAATGATCTGATTCCCTTTCTTGTAGAGGAGAAAAGGCACTGCTGCTTCCTCTGTGCCTGTTGATGTGAGGAGCATTGTAGGCGTTCCATGCTGTGGGGGAAGAGAAGTCACAAGGGTGAAGAAAGAACTTTTTTATTTTCCTTAGGTTGAATTGCATTCTGAAACAAATTGTGCACCTAAATTCATGTGTTAATGATGTGCTCTCCATCGTAGAAACTCGTGGGAGGAAGCATGTTTCACTTTGTTTTTTAAACCCACACTTAATTCAATTTAAAAACTATGCAACAAGATTGTACAGGAAACCTGAAAAGATTTGAAAGGCCAGGAATATCTAATGTGGTCCCATAAATTCTTTCAGTGGAATATTACTGGGTCACTCAGCAATTTCAAGAAGCACCCTGAAGCTTAATACATGAAAAATGGTGAAATAGAGTAAAGGCCAGAAGTAGCAGTTGCTGTTTCACAAACAGAAATCTGTTGACTTATGCCAGTGTAATCTGAAATAAATGTCTCTGTAAGTAGATGTTCAGTAAGATGAAGTTGGTGATAAGAGCAGAGGATCTCTTGGTTGTTTACATAAAATCTAAAATTAGAGTGAATCTGTTTCAGAATGTCAGTATAACAAGTGTATAAACATCTGTTAACAGATACATCCTTTGGAGCACTATATAACATTTGCTTGCTTTTTAAGAACAGTCCTACTTGCTCAGAAAGGATTGAGCCTTGCTGTTTCAGTAAAATTGTTATTTTACTTCAGTGAAGTGCAAATTTAACTGTTCAGGAATGATCTGTCTTATACTAGTAAAAAAAAAAAAAATAAAAGAGAACTCTCCAGACTCTAACAGTCTATTTTTGTAGATGCCAATTTATGATAAGGGAGAAAGTGTTATCACCACACAGACAGCACCTGTTAATTGCCTAAATAATTCATGCTTAAATTATGCAGGCTTCTAAAACAAGGACTTGCCCTAGCAAAAGCAATAAGAAAATATGTACTTCAGGATAAATCCTGAATATGCTGAATAATGCATTCCTATTCTTCTTTGTTTTTAATGTTTCTGTTGTGATGTGAACAGCAAGTAAATGTATAAATTTGAGAATGATTACTTCAGAAGAAGGTTGGGGTTTGGTTTGATTTGGTTTATTTTCCAGTTTGCCTTTTACATTGGGTGCTTAAAATGTTAATTAGCCAGGAAACAGTGTGCCAGCAGTCCTGAAGGACAATTTGCTATATCTCAGTCTGTTTTTCAGCACATGAAGTGTTACTTGTAGATAATAAAATCTTGGCCCTGTACCTAATCCCTGTTTGAAGTGCAGTTTAACCTGTATTCCCAGTTGTTACAAGCATGTCCTACACAGATTTGGCAACAGTTAAAAAGTGCCTTTAGGACTAAAAACTAAGGTTAAGTTTTATTTTACTTGAAATATTATTCTAGTTGCAATGAAATGCATTCTTTGGGGAAATAGGTGCTATTCTTCAGTTTATAAAAGTGCCTTATGAAAAAGCAAGTCTAGTAGAAAAAGAAAGGGTCTTGGATATCCCCAGTAAGTGGTATCTGATGCAGGTGGTGGTAACCTGTGTGTTCAAGGAAGGACTTGAAAGACCAGAAATGTGCTTAATCTTTCCAATTTTTGTATTGGTTTTAATGAAGGATTACTTCTACCTGCAAACCTCTCTTCTCATGTCCTCGTTGCTATAAATACAATCCTGCCATCAGTTATGTGATGTAAAAAACCTGCCACATTGTTAGGACATTTGGTTTGGGATTTGAGGGTTTTATTCTTTATTTAGTGTAGTCTGTTTGTTGTAATTTCAGGTAATCTGGGCCTAAAATATTCTGTCAGTAGTGGACCAGAGAAAGTTATGCTCAGGTGTAGCAAACACTGAAGCTCATAAGGTGTGTTCAGGCTGAGTGTTTGCAGAACAGACACCGAAACTTTGCAAATGTGTTCCTAACCATCTCAATGCCAAAAGGCATTTCAACACTTCTCTTTTCACCTTCACCACTGGGTGATTCATGAGACCATGGAAGAGCCACATCAGTGAGTGGGTGTCCTTGGAGCATGTCTGATGCAGGCTGAGATCAGTGCAAAAGCACAACAGTTATGTCTAACAGAGGAAGATGATCCTCATTCCTCATGAATTTAATTTGTTAAAATGCACAAGCAATCTTGATGTCAGAGCCAGGACCTGAATTTTCCCCCTACATTGAATGTTTTTGTCACTACCTTAGAGAAATTGCTTTAGGCTGTAACCAAGAAGGTTGATACTTATTTTCTCTCCATGAATAAAAAGAGGGTGAACAATAAGGTGCTTTAGTTGGTGTGGTTTGGGAGTTTTGGTGTATCCATCCTGATCTGCTTGAGCATATCTCATCAGTTTGTAACTCAGCTAACTTGGGGAAATGAAGCTCTCAGATGTGCAGGAGTTAAAAATGGAGGGCTCTGAAGTCCAGTTACTGCCAGCCTGTGAACAGACCATTGTATAAGACACCTGTGTGGCAGGTGATCTCCTGCACTGTGAGACCCAGGATTTCTGGGTTGTCCTGGTTTGCTGTGTTGCAGCACATGGCAAACCTGCCCCAGCCCCTGATGTCCCTGGCTCCTGCTGGTGCTGCAGCTCCCAAACCTGCTCGTCCCCAGACAGTTGTAGGTGCTGAGCAGGGCACTCCTGACAAGGTTGGGTGGTGTATTGGATAAAGGGATGCCATTTTACAGCTCTCTCTGAAGCCAGATAGAACTAACTGTTCAAAAGAACACAAGCTCATCAGATGTTAAACAGCAGAACAGCTGTGGGTGTCATAGCTTGTGGCTTTCAGCTGAACATATGGTGTAAAATGGTGTGGCTGACTCCAAAAATCACTTTTAAATATTGACACTGCCTTTGATCTTTCTTTTTTTAGTCAGTGAATTTTGTCAATTTTGAGGAGCTCTACTTTGGTTGGAGGAAAAATGGAAATAGCTGGATTCTTTGTGTTTTAAACTAAATAAAACATTGCTTTCTTATTTTAGGAATGTTCTCTTTTTTTTTTCCAGGCCCTTGAAACTGTAAAGATTCTAGTGACTGACAAAACTGCTCCATTATAAAAATGCTTACAGTGTTAGAAAATAAACAACCAGAAGGATGCAGCTTATTAGAGATCTTTTTAACCAACATTTAATTAATGCTGTCTTCTGAAGAAGGAACGAATACCTTCTTCTGAAGGAAAGAATACCTTGAGCGCAGGCAGATTTCTTGGCTCTGATATGTGAGAACACACAGCCTTTGTTGTGTCAGGAGAGTTGTTCCTGCATTAGTGCCTGAGGGTAGCTCTTAGAGTCTGGTGGTCCATCTCAAAAAAAGAATTTAAAAAGAGGGGTTGCAAAATTAAAAAAAAAAAAACAAAACATTAAATAAACTCAATACACAAGCAGCAGAGCATTGAAAGTTACTAGAATTCAGAAATAAACTCACTTTTTATTGGTTCAAATGTCTGCAATTTAGGCATCTCTTAGAACTAATGCATCATAATGATTGTCATCTGTAGTAATAAACTTTTCTAATACGTGTAAGTCTTTCCCAATAGATGGCCCCTGATTTTTTTTTTTCTGTTTGGGAAAGGAAGAGGGAGGGAGAAGACTGTGGGTTTTGTGGAGTGGGGATTTGGTTTGCATTAGGCATGATACAAATACAGAATTGAAAAATTTTGAGGCAACTTGGCACCAGATGTTCTTCAGCAGCAAGGCAGGCTTTTCTGCTAATATACCACAAATCTTTTGACACTGGATTTAGACTTTAAAATTTAGAATTTGTCTCCTTAAAACTCAGTAAGATTTCTAAGGAGTGCCAAAAATGGTACCTAATACATTCAGCTTTCTGGAAATTAGATTGTTAAATATAATTAAATTGGTAGGTTCCTCATAGCTAACACAAGCTGCGTTTGAAGCCAGGGATATTACCTCACCTGCATGAATATTTTTAAGAATACTTTGTTCCTGAAGCAAGTAAACATCCTTTATGTCTCTAGAGCAAGAAGGATGATGAATTTCAAAGTTTGCTTGGAAGGAAGAGAGCATCAGATTTGAGAGAAGGGGATAAATGGAGTAGAAGAGAAATAACAGATTGTATAACAATCTTACAACAAGGACTCTTACAACAAGGTTCTTAAAAGAGGCCCTCTGGATATAGCAGGGACTTGACAAGTAAATGTAAGTCTTTATTAAAAACTGACTTTTTAACATTGTGTAAATATTTTTTAGCTGTTTGCTTCATACCAGTAGAAATCCAGTGGGTGTATGAATTGATCTTGCATCTGGTCTTCTTCAAAGTGAGAAACTCCAAAGTTTTTTTTCCCAGGGTTACAATACCTATTAGATGATTTGAGAGACAAATTGGGGTGAAGGCCAGAAGTATAAGATCTGGAATACAAAAGGCAGGAAAGATAATTTATAGTCTATTTGTTTTGAACTAGTCTATGTTCTGTGCCTTTGCAGCTGATCCTCTGTTACTCTTCTCAGCCTTCCTGTAGATCATCCTTTAACATTCATAAATCTTATTTTAGTGAGTCTTGGTTTCCTGTTAATCTACTACCTGAACAACGTACTGGAACATCCGCAGTGAAAGAATCAATGTGTTCTCTTACATCCTGAATTCTGTTACATCCTGAATTACTTGCATGGTAACCTCAAAATTATTTTAGCAGCATAAGTGCTAAAGAGCATCTAGTCAAACTACCTCCATTCCTCACAAAAGAAGCAATTATTTTTGTAAGAGCTGTACCAGACGTATTCTCACATTGATTAGAGACTGGCAGTTGATCTTATCTTTTCATTCTTTTATATACCTTTTATACCTATCTAGGTATAACTCAGTTCCTACAATGACTGAAGCATGAATGTGGAAGACAAGGTGTTCAACTTGCTTATAGTTACTTAGTTGCAGTTAATTATGTGTATGTGCTGTTTAAAAAATGCTCTGATATGATGCTATTTCAGGCTGTAAACTTTTAAACTAAGTGGGTCAAGGTTGAAAATTGGGATGAGGACCATAATTTCCAAGGCTGTAACTGTGAACAGTTGTAGATAGAGAGCAATTCTGTGAGCTGTGCCTGTGGGCCTCCTTCAGAGGGACCTGACATCCAGAGACCCCATGACTCTCTCTGACTCTTACATGGGCCTTGCCCTACAGGATCTGGTGGTCTTCCCCGGCATTGTTAATTCTTTTTTCCTCCCTGGTTTTGCAAACCAGCAGGATGCTGTTATCTTTTTCCCCTTCACACCAGAGGCACTGCTTATTCTACAAAGACATAACTTTTCCCCTAATCTGCACTGCTTATTCGGAGCGTGGCTAATCTCATAAGAGGGTACAGGGCCTGATTTCTAATGGAGTTTTGCACTGGAATAAGCAGAATTAACTATATGGAGTACCTCCAAGACTGTGGTAGGGAATGATCAGTACTGTCAGTTCCCTGGATTTTGGGAAAGGCAGAAGGAAGAGCCCTCTGTTCCCAAGGAACTACTACCTAGACTATAGAATTCATAGAAATTTTGCCCAAAACAAAATACATATAAATAAACCCAAAGAAGTCATTATGTCTTCCCTCTTTGTATAGCAACTTCAAATGCCTGTTGCAGGAAAATAAATACCATATGTAAGAATGGGAAACATCTCACTTCAACTGCCAAATTCCTTTGATAACTTTGAAAATTTTCTTCTTGGAAGTCCCTCCTCCTTGTTTCCTGTGTGGGTAGGTGCACTGGAACTATTCTTCCCATACTGTGTTGTTTGTTCCTCTCAGAAATTCCTCAGCTATGCTTCACTCACATTGAAAGCAGTCTTCTCTCAGAAAGCTTGGTTGCAGGCAAGGAACAGCAAACATGTTAAAGGCAAGCTGGCCAGTGCCAGCTGGATTGTTATCCTTGACCTGGTCCATGGAATTAGTCTGCCATGACCCAGTCACTGTGTTTTCTTTAGACCTTTCGAGTTTCCACTTGGATTGGCAGCAAGCCATAGCTCTGCTCATTGCTGGAGCTCTTCCTCTTAGGTGCACCTACACCTTTTCCCATTCAAGTTTATCAGCTGAATAGAACTTAGAAATTTTCCAAAACCAAGCTGTCCTTGTCTGTGGCCCAGTGAGAGTTACAGGGAATGGCTTAACTGAGCTGTCCTTAACTTCACATATGTCATTCCCTGGCATGTGACTGTTACCTAACCAGCAGCAATGAATGTTTTAGTGTGCCCAAATAACACAGCTTCGTGTACTGTGCTCATTACTAAAATATAAAATTTAGCAGTGTCCTTGCCACACTGGCAGTGCTCTAAGATTTATGTCATCAGCACCCCATTAAGAAACCTCTAAACTGTGCTTTTCACTTAGCAAAGGTGGTTTAACAAGTCCACAGTACACTAAAGAGAAGTATCTCCTTTGAGCAGAAACTGTCTGCCAGTCCCAGCTGGCATTTCCAGCAGCACCACCCCATCTCACCAGGACAATGAGGGAGTGAGAGCAGGTGGCTCTCTGGGGGCATTTCCATGTTTTGAGCCCCTCACAAGGCATATTGGCCTGTAATGCTTAGTTCATGTTACTGTTGAGCATTTTGCTAAGGATATGGTTGATGTATGGGAGGCAGAAGTAAGGAAACTTGTCAAGGAATGTGAGGGGTTGCAGATGCATTTACACCCAAGGAATAGCATTTTGTCTAAAATGCTGGTAAAGGGTAAACTCATTTTTGAGCTGGGACAGTAGGGGAGTGCAGAGGAGGAGCAGGCACCCCAGGCTGAGCAAGAGCAGTTCTGAGGGGTTGTGCCTTGGAGGTTCATGTGCTGGCACAGCTGCTGAGCTCGGGGACCTTCTAACATTTGAGCCCCACCTCATTCACAGCATCTTGCTTTTACCATATTGGCTGTTTCTTGTGCTGTGGTGAGCTCCTCATGGCAGTGGCACCTCTCCTGTATCCATCTGTCGCAGTTGATCCCACCTGTCCTGGCACTCAGAAAACAGATGAGCAGTGAACATCTGAGTGGCCATTATTATGCTGCTGCTTTCCAGCCGTGCTATCACTGTGCCACTTTTAATAATTCAGAAGTGATGTAGAGGAGGGGGAGTTAAAGGGCTGCAGCAATCCTTGTTTCTCTCCTAGAGTGTGATTCCTCCTTGGTGGCTCTGTAGTTACCAGGGAAACAGGAGAGGGATGGCAGAGCACCGTGGGGCTGGAGTGGGACTTGGGGGTCAGCTTCCTGGCAGCTGCACTTCTGCACCGGGGGGAAATTGAGGGCTTGCCTTGCCTTTGTTTGGTGCCTTTCCCCCTCTTTTCCTCAATGGTTTTGTGAAACTTAATTGTTAAATAGGTGATGCTCTCCAGCGTTGGTGTATTTTTTGAAGAGGCTTTTTATCATTGATTCTAGTAAAAATATGCAGTGTCAAAAAATGAGCATTACTGGTGGTTTTGAGGAGTTGGATGATCACAAAGTCTTTCTCTGAAATTAACTGGAGCCCTGGTTATACACAGACTGTCATTGCTGAGAGGCTTTTTAATGTGTTAGAAATGCTTTGGCACTTCAGGGGATAGATTTACTGGAAAAGACTAAGGACCACTTCAGTAACATTTACTCAGTGCAGCATTCTCTGATTTGATAAAGGTCGAATTTTTAGTAATTAGCATATCTATCCTAATCACCTCCTGCTCTAGCTGTACAGACTGAATAATACCAGTCTGTACCCCAGGGGAGAGAGGCAGGGGAGAGCAGGGGAGCAGCGCCTGTGGCTCCCCAGGGCTGAGCCCTGCAGGCAGGGGCAGGTGGGTGGGCAGCTGTGTTTATTCCACTGCAGATGTTTAGGGCTGGATCCATCTTTCAGCTGCCTAATCTACTGGCATTAGCTGTGCTATTTGTTCCATACCTGCGTTAGGGGCTTCGATTTTCAGCAATTATGCTGAAGTAGTTCGGAGAGGATGACTTTAAAACCTTTTACTTACGGGTCTTGGATCTCAGTGGCACTTGGTGATTGGTTTGAGATGGGTTTTGAGCTGTTCTCTAACTACAGGCAGAAGGACTCTGGACAGTTTCATATCTCTATTCTTTTTTTCAATGATAGACTAGATAGGGGAAAACAAGATTTTCTGTAACAAGTTTGTTTGCAGCACCCTGGCAACTGTTTGCTTGATTGCTTCAGAATGGAGCCAACAGAATAAAATACCATATAAACATGCTCTTCTTTTGAATTTCATGGCAAATGAATACTGTTTTTCCACACCAGAGACTTCTTTTGAAGTCTTGAATTCAACAGATTTGTCACTATGGGATGAGCCCTGAGGTTTCATTTCCTTGTGCCCAGTTTATGCACATAAGTGCATATTCCTGTGTAGTCAACTTGAATTTTAACTGAATTTATGAGCACATAATGAGGTTGATTTTTCAGTTACCTTTCTGAAACCTTCAGAAATGGTTCACAGACGTCTTCCCCTCCATTTGGCTCCTTAGAGGCTGCACACTCAAGATTCAAAACCTTAAACATGGAGTATATCTACTTCAGATTTGTAATCCATAAAGCAGAGTTAAGAAAAAATACTGTGTATGTGCTAGCAGGATCTTAACCCTAAAGCTCAGTATATTTCCTCCAAATGTCAGATTATGAAATTTAATTGCTGACACTTTAAAACCCTGATTAAAAAAAAAAAAAAAATCCAACAAACCCTACCAGAGTGAAACAATACACTTTGGGCACCAGAAGTGATGTTTTGGAAGCCATCCTCTGAATAGTTTCTTGCAACTATCTTTGTGTATTAAGAAGAAATGCTACTGTGGTACTTGCAATTCAGAGATTGTTTTTTACCTCTGTTCCTTCATTTTCAATTCTGTCGTAAAAAGTTTACTTCTGGGATAGTAGATGTTGATAGAGAAATTGCATTAAAAATAATAGTTCAAGATGGAGTTCTCTTCTGTTTCCTCTTGATATGGCACTTCTGGGCTTAGCTGATTCTCTCTGAATCTGACATGTTAAATGTGCTCTTGTTAATTGAAAAAATCTTCAGCATAAACTACAAATTACATCTACACAATGAAATAGTTGTCTCTTTCTAATACACACTCATCTACAGCATCTGTTTTTTCCGTTTCAGTTAAGATACAAAATGGAACCAAGCTCAGCAGAATGACTCTTATCACTGCTGCTTTTTTCAAAGTTAAAAATGCACTAAATTATTGCCACGGAAGTCAGGAGAGGTCTTTGAATTCAGAAAATATCTATCAAGTGTATGATGTCATTTTTATGAAGTCATTCTTTGATTAGAATTGCAGTTTAGAAAAAAAATTACTCCTGCTGTAAGGATAGTAAAATTGTTGTTAAATCCTGGTCTTGCAGAGTGATTGGGATTAATTTCCTGTTCTATGATGCTGCAGTGAATGGCCTCTTTATCCCCAAACTACAGGAAACTGCTCAGTATTTTGTATGAGATTCTGCAGTGTCTGTGTTCCAGGGAGCTTGACTTTTAAGGACACAGGCACATCTCCCCTCTGCCCCAGCAGCTGATGTGCAATGAAAACATTGCAAGCTAAGGAAGAGAAGCAGATCATGTAAAACTGCACTGTGCAGGCGTGGAGCTGGACAGGATTGCTTGTGTAGCCTTGGCTCAGGTTTGTGTGATCCTGGTGCACAGCAGTGGTGTGATTGCTGTGTATCTGGAGTAGAAAATGCCAGCTTTATTGGTTTTGTAGTTGTTTGGTTTTTAGTTGAAAATTCACCCCTGAATCTTTTGATGGATGTATAGTTAAAAGGATGTATTTGAATAAGACTGAAATTTTGTAGTCTAAACAAATGTTGCAAGAATACTTCAACAGAACTGATTCAGTAGTGGTTTCACTTCTGGTTCTTCTCATCCCCTGGGATATGAAGCAGTACATTTAATAAAACTCTAAACATCTAATAAAACATGGTATGCTGCCTCCTAACCCAACAATTCTAAGCTCAGAAGTTGGTTCTGCTGGTAGTCATTGCTGAGGTGTGAGCAGAGAGGATCTGTAGGAATTGGGTCCAGGGTGCCAGGAGGTGCATTCTAGGACTGGTTACTCTTTTGACTATTGGCTTTCTCCTTTGTTTCATGCTTTTTCTTTCCCCCAGAAAGAGGCTAGAAATTATGATGGATGTTTCTCCCTCCAAAGGATATGCTAAATCCAAGCTTCTCAGTCTTACTGTAATTGTGTCTAAGTTGTCCTCTTTTTATTTGAAACAGGTCAACTGAAACAATATTTACTTGAAGTAATTTGTGGAGAAAGATGTTGACTCAAATACTGTCCACTGTTAGGTTTTGCTCCTAGTGTAGATAAAGGATAATTGTGATTATTTAGCACAACAGTTCAGAAGAAAGGACAGGACTGAGAAATCTAGAACTTAATGTTTAAGAGACACTGGAAGAAATGGATCTTAATATTGCATGTTAAATTTGGGTTAGAAAGATAACTTCATTATTAAAGCTCACTTAAAGATTCTTCATGAGTCTTAAAAGCACTGACTTGGATTTACAAGATTTTTAAAAATTATTATTTAACAGAAAATACATCATTTTGGTTAAATCTTTATAGCTCCTGTACCAAGCGTATCCTTTTCCTAGAATCCTTTTGATAGATCTTTTGTGTAGATATCCCAGTTTCTGTGTGTAGTAACTCTTGTTAGCAATCAAAAGGATTGATCAGTCTTGCATGGAGGGACTCTTTTTAATGAGTTACTGTCAAGAAGTGGGGATTTTTTTAATGTTTTTTAAATCATACATGAATCAAATGCAGTTTCTGCTGCAAGAGTCAGAGGCTTAAAGCTATATTTACAGATGAGGGAAAAATATATTAGAGAACTAAAGGCATTTTAGGGGGGGCTACAACTCATTTTGTTAGACTATAAAAGTACCTCATCTTGCACAGATGGGGGAGTGATCCTCTGTGCGAGTCAGCTACCACGTTAGCAGATATTGGCAGGCTTTATTACAAGTGCTTTATCCCTTTGATTAGACCTTGATTACCACTCAAGAACCAGATACAGCTTGCAGCCATCTCACTTCAGCTTGTGCAAGCGTGTGATGAAGGAACATGAAGATAGATGTTTATAGCATGCCCCCCATCCTCCGTGTTCCAAAGGCTTACTAGGGTTCATCAAAGAAAGAATCCCTTACTTTGGGGCAATTCTGAGCTGTGGTTTGCAATTGAGCGCCCCTCAGAGAGGATTTTGAAAGTTTACTTGCCTCTCTGCTATGTATTTTCAGGTGCTCTCACAGTTGGCCTTGTGCGACAGTGTCAAACCATCCATGGACGTGACAGGACCTGTATTCCTCCACGGCTGCCTCCCGAGTGGGTCACTACGTTATTTTTCATCATAATGGGAATCATTTCACTAACTGTCACATGTGGTTTGCTGGTGGCTTCCCACTGGCGAAGAGAAGCTACTAAATATGCCCGCTGGATAGCTTTCACTGGAAGTAAGTGACCTCAACTGCACAGTTGACCTGTATGCAGGATAAACTGGTGGAGTCTGAAATAACATCATAGTGTTGGAAAGGAAAAAGTGCTTAGGGCTCCTGCTATGCAAAACATGCCTTCTCTTTGAATACCACATCTGAGGGAAAAATAAGTCTTCAAAAATAAAGGGGTTGGTACCTTAAGTGACTCGTAATTGAGAGGGAATAGTGGTGTGAAAGAATGGAAGGCATGACCCCTTGACCTTCCTTGAGCAGTGCCATTAATTGACCTAAGAAAACGAGCAGGGATAGAAGAGGTCAGTCCTGACTTGAGTGGCTGTAGTATTTCGTACTTCCCCACTCCCATATATCCAGGGATATCCTGGATCCTAGCAGCTTGCAGTTACTGAAAATTCCCTCTCCGTGGCAGAGGGGGCAGTCGGTACAGCTGAGGTAACCTGTCCCTTACCCAGGTGTCTCGGGAATGCCTCCTTTGGGGTTGAGGCTGCTGCAGTTCTGCTCCATGCTCTCAGCAGCTGCTTTATTCAGAATGTCTGCATCCTAATTGGCTATGCAGGGGGATTGCCCACTGCAGAGCAGCTGCTGAGCTTCACAGCCCCGAGACTTCTGCTCCCAGGAGTGCCCTGCAGCCGTGCCTTGCAGAGGGAGCAGTGCTCTTCTGCCTCCCTTCATTGGGGCCCTGCAGCCGTGCCTTGCAGAGGGAGCAGTGCTCTTCTGCCTCCCTTCATTGGGGCTCTGCTTGAGCCCCAGGGTAACTCCTCACAGCTGAGCCTTCTCCAGCAGCCCTGTGTTTGCACACAGGGAAATGGAGCCTATGAGCAAGGGGAATAACTTTCAAACTTCCTTTTGTTGGTGTGTATTACAGGCTTAGCCCAGCTGTGAAATGGTGCCTTAATGGTGGGGATGGCAGCATGAAAAAACTCAAAACCCGAGGGCTTTTAAATTTACTTGAATTATGACAAACCACTAAAGGTAGTGTGAACACTGACTAGAAAATGCAAGTTTGTGGTTTACACGGGCATAAATAAGGTTTAGTGGAACTTTGTGAGATCTAATGATACCTAATATGTGTTAGATTTAACCTTGTTTTTGGGAAGGGAATAATATTAAAAAGTGCTCGGCTTCAACAAAGGTACTTCACTGAGGCACTTGTACAATCAAAGCCATCTTTCTGACAACATTGCTACACAGCATATTAAATTAATAGTGCAGCTCTTGCAGACAATGGAGCTATTGAAATGCTGTATCCATTGTGATTGACTTGCATTTATTTTCCAGTGAATGATTAAAATAGCAGACCTGAGTAGTGCTGAATATTCCATCCCAACTTTTCCAGTGCACCTGTTTGTCTATGCATATTTCATGTGTATCTAATATATGTGGGTAGGTTAAAGTCAAAAAACTGTATAAAGTTAAAATGCTTACAGTGAGCTGGAGTCAAAGCTCATGGGTGAAGAGGGGAGTTTGAATTCTAGATATCAATGTTTTTCTTTAATATCTCAAATCGCATCCCTGCAGCGTTAGTTTTCTACAGCTGTGATGATTAGTTCAGCCAAAAGCTGTGGTACCCTAAAGCTTTTTTGGTTTTTGTTTTTTCTCTGGAGATTTCTTTAGGTTTGCAACAGGTTCTTTATTAGATGTCTCAGTATAGAAGGACATTTTTATTTCAGCACTTGTCTTCTTGGTATGAGATGTTTAATAATGAAACACACTAATTTGTTCTTTTGCAAGTCAGAATTATTCATAATTCTATTAAGATATGATCTCTGCGTTGCTGAAATTATAAAATTCAATGTCTTTGGTATTCATCTCCAATACATACAACTCTGTGACCTTTGCATTCCTGTTAACAAAGATGATGGGGAATTTTATCTCTGAACTCACTTGTTAGGAAAATTAATTTTGAAAAATAGAAGTGAATGGAAGAAAGAATTCTAGATTTTTCAAGAAGTTGTTGAGAGTGACTTTTGTGGTTCATTGGATGCCACACAAATTAGTAACCTGTTTGTAGGTTAGTATTAGGAAATATGCAGCCATGTGGAATCAACTTGGAGTCCCCTGAGCAGATCCTTCCTGGGAAGTGCCAGTGCTGTTTAGATGAAAATGTGTAACTCATTAGAAGGGGGTAGGGAAGACTTCATGTTTGTATTACATCTCATCTGCAAGTGATTTCAAGACTCAGTGGCCTCGTGCAGGCTGCTAGCAGATATTCTTCTCTCAGAACTTTCTGAGCACAAGGCAGGATGTGCTGTCCTGGGCAGGCAGGGAAATCTGCTGGGGCTTCCAAGGGAAGCTCTGGGACTGGCAGCTCTGTTCCTTCAAATGCAAGGGGGTCTGGAGTAAATGTCTGAGGCAAAGAAATTGTTTTGCTCAGCCTTTTCCATACATCTCCGAGAGCAGCAAGAAAAGCCTGGCAAGAGGTTGCTTTTGCCCAGTTCATGCTGGAATTTATATATAGTTGTATAACTTATGTTTTTCATGGAATTTTTTGCTTGCAGTCTTGTCATCTTGACTCCAGGTGTTTTCAAGTAAATACCTATAGCCATTTTTTTTCATCTGCATTCCTATAAACATGAATTGTTGCTGAGAGTGGTCTTGTTTATCTTGTTTAGCTAAGAGATGTGAAGACAAAAGTTTAATCTGTCAGTTCTTTCTTGTTTACACTTCTGAAGGGATACACACACCCCAGAGGGTGTTCACAAGCACAGCATTTGCCTCATTCCACAGTTGTTGGTGGTTTTAGTGCACAGAAACTTATCCTTTAGATGTCTCTACAAACATCAGAGATATTGCTGTCCTCCAGGTCATACTGCATGAGTGACAAAGCCTCGTACAGGTTCGTGTGAAGGTTTCCCTTCAGTTTTTGTAGAGAAGAGTCTTCCAGGAATCAGTATTCCTACTGATGTGATAGGTATTGTCACTCTGGGCATAGATACTGTCAAAACTCTCACTGGTGTTTCAGTAGTACCACATTCATACAGTGTAATGGAGAGTAGGTTCCTTGTTGGTGTTCATCTCTGCACTGCCCGAGTTTTGTGTGATTCTTCAATGAAAAGAGTGTTACAAACCCATAGCTGTGCCTTGTGTGTAGGTAGCAGGCAAAGCTCTGATCAGCTGTTCCTTTGCTTGTATACCAGAACTGCCTTTTGCCATCCCAGCTTCTCTGCCATCTCAGCACTAATTATACCCCGGGACACAGTGACATAAGTTGGTAGCCAAAAAGTGACCTGGCTTTGGTATTTTTCCATGTCTCTGACACTGCTCCTATTTTGCTACCTCTGCTTCAGATTTATGTAAATCTCCTGCTTTTTCAGGGCACTTGTTTTCTATCTTCTGGTTGAAAAGATAGGATGTGGTGAAGGTGTGGAAATCTCAAATGTTATCGTTTTCACGGTCCTTCAGACAGATTCTGTTCATTTCCATAAATATAAAGAATGTCCAGAGCTTATTCCCCATGGAGGCCACCTAAGTGATCTCATGTATGTTATTGCAATTTTGGCTATTGCAGGAATTCACAGGGCTCCTCAAGATCTGTTTACATCATAGAGATTCACATCTCTTACCATCTGCTGCAACCTAGAAAGGGAATGAATTCTGTGTCTGCTACTACTGAATGAGGTGCTTCTCTAAGATGTATCAAGGGAGAAGATGCTAGACAGAAAAATCGTATTTCTACCTTTTTTCCAGCAGTTAACAGAGAGTAATTGGATTTAGTTTGAGGTTTTTTTCCTGAGGATTTAAAAGTTCATGAGCAATAATGGACTGCTTTTTGGAATGCAAGTAAAAATGGGGCAGGATAATCACATCCTTAACTAACAGTAGCTAATCTGTGAATGTCTGTCTCTGGTGTTCCCCAGTGAATAAAGTACTTCTTCAGTTATTAAAGATTTGTACCAGGTGCTGCTTTCTATGTTACATCTCTACAGAGGCAAGCAGATATTACAGTGAGCCCTCTGAAGACTAAACCTTTTTTTAAGACCCGGTTTTGTTTGAAGTTGTCATTAGATGCTCAAAACCATTTCAAGCCAAAGAATTACAAGAACTAATTGGGGTTTTTGACAGCCGTTATTCAGATGCAGACTAGAAAGCTCTTCTATGCTTACATAGATCTGCTCAAGAAACACGTACCCATGCTTTCCTCAGATGGACTCAGATGCTTGAACTACAGTTTTAAAAAGGAAACATTTTTTAAGGATTAGATTGCGTGATGTGCAATTACACGGACCAATAACTGTGTAGATTAAAACTTTCTTCATTGTTCAAAGTTTAAGGTCTGCTGTGTGGGTCCTTGGCTGTGTTCTCCTGGCCGGTCTGACGAGGTGGCTCTGAGCAGGAGTGCAGCGCTGTGCCCTTGCCGGGTGTTTCCTGGCTGTGCTTTGCCGGGTGTTCCTGCTGTGCCCTGCGGTGTTTCCTGGCTGTGCCTTTGCCGGGTGTTTCCTGGCTGTGCCTTTGCGGTGTTTCCTGGCTGTGCCCTTGCCGGGTGTTTCCTGGCTGTGCCTTGCCGGGTGTTTCCTGCTGTGCCCTTGCCGGTGTTTCCTGGCTGTGCCTTTGCCGGGTGTTTCCTGGCTGTGCCTTTGCCGGGTGTTTCCTGGCTGTGCCCTTGCCGGGTGTTTCCTGGCTGTGCCCTTGCCGGGTGTTTGTTTCCTGGCTGTGCCCTTGCCGGGTGTTTCCTGGCCGTGCCCTTGCGGTGTTTCCTGGCTGTGCCCTTGCCGGGTGTTTCCTGGCTGTGCCCTTGCCGGGTGTTTCCTGGCTGTGCCCTTGCCGGGTGTTTGTTTCCTGGCTGTGCCCTTGCCGGGTGTTTCCTGGCTGTGCCCTTGCTGGTGTTTCTGGCTGTGCCCTTGCGGTGTTTCCTGGCTGTGCCCTTGCCGGGTGTTTCCTGGCTGTGCCCTTGCCGGGTGTTTCCTGGCTGTGCCTTTGCCGGGTGTTTCCTGGCTGTGCCCTTGCCGGGTGTTTTCTGGCTGTGCCCTTGCCGGGTGTTTCCTGGCTGTGCCTTGCCGGGTGTTTCCTGGCTGTGCCCTTGCCGGGTGTTTCCTGGCTGTGCCCTTGCCGGGTGTTTGTTTCCTGGCTGTGCCCTTGCCGGGTGTTTGTTTCCTGGCTGTGCCCTTGCCGGTGTGTTTCCTGGCTGTGCCCTTGCCGGGTGTTTGTTTCCTGGCTGTGCCCTTGCCGGTGTTTCCTGGCTGTGCCCTTGCCGGGTGTTTCCTGGCTGTGCCTTTGCCGGGTGTTCCTGGCTGTGCCCTTGCCGGGTGTTTCCTGGCTGTGCCCTTGCCGGGTGTTTCCTGGCTGTGCCCTTGCCGGGTGTTTGTTTCCTGGCTGTGCCCTTGCCGGGTTTGTTTCCTGGCTGTGCCCTTGCCGGTGTTTCCTGGCTGTGCCCCGTGCCGTCCCTCTGAGGAGCAGCGGGGTGTCGGGATGCCAGCGGGACGCGAGGCTCTCCGGCAGAGCAGGACAGGGCTGGCAGCTCCTGCCTCCAGCACGTGGGAGAGCCCTGGTGTCTTTGGGAAGGCAAGGAGCCGCTGGGCTTCTCATGTGCATCGTGGTGTGTGAGAGCATCCTTCTTTGTTCATGCCCAGGTCCTCCTTGGATGCTCTCTGAATTCAGATTCATCATGCCCAGTATGAATAGGAGTGGTTTTTCCTCAAAGTTGAAACCTGTGCTGTGGAAGTCATAAGCACTAAGATATAAAGTATGTGGTAAACTGTTCATCTTGGATATACATGGAGCCCATTAAAAAATGGGCTTAGTGTAAGCACTGTAGCATCTGTGTTTAGTGAGGAAGGGCACTAGTGAAGCTACATTTAAAAATATTGGTGCTGCTCCAGCCAGTCGTTTCCAAAGACTAGAAACTTTGTTCTGGTGACTCCAAAGGGGACAGGCAAGCCCCCGATTTTATTTCATATACCTTTGGAAACAAAAGCAGCTGCAGCACTTCTTGCAGGGGAGCCGGTGATTAAGGTGATGGCTGTTACTATTGCCAGTAGGTTTTGACATGTTGCTTGTTTGACTTTGAAGGAGGCTCAAGCAGGGAACAGCATCCCCAGGGTTTCCTCTGTCTTGCAGTGGTGGAGCAGAGAAGGAGATGAGGACAGCACCTGTGTCCCTTAGTAGCAAACTAGAAGTAGCAGCCTGTGTTAACTAGAGAAAGCTGAAAAAATCAGCATATGATGCACTTTGTTCAGGCAGGAACATTGTAACTTGGCTTGAATTTTCTGGTTTGTGTGTGGCCAGGTTATAGGTAGAGTTTGAGGACTAGGAAAGGCTTTAGTATGAGCTGTGCTTCATGTTAGATGATGTTGGTATGTGGGTTCATGGGGTTGGTGAGAGAACAGCAGGTTCTTCTCCTCTCTCCCCCAGATCTAATTAGATTTGGTTTAATTATAGGTATTGTGGTGCCATAATCTGCTTACAGTAAATATTTCTGAAACAGCAGTGAAGCACATAGAAATGAAAAAAGAGTAAAGCACTAATACTTGACTGAAGTGGTAGAATCAAATAAAATTCTGTTTTATTAAAAAACCCAGTTGTATATTCTTGTATATACAATCAAACCAATTCAAAAGCTAATCCTTTTTATTGTGAAGAATATTTTGCCTCTCAGAGGAGCCATATTTAGGAGTCATTCCCTTGGTTGACAGTAGAGTCACAGCTACATCCAAACTAAACAGGGTTTCTTTTCCAAAGGTGTGTCACAGGAACACTGAAGTTGTCATCTGGGAAACAACACTGGATGTTCTCTCCTGGTTTTGATCAGGGTATTGAAATGTGCTTTGAGGAATCTTGGCCACTATTGATACTTGAAGGCCTGTGAAATCTGTATGTAATTCTTTAATAGTACTTTGTATAATACTTCTTGGACTTTGATGCAGAGCCAGTTGCAGGAACAAAACTTATACAGGGGTTCGAAGTGTAATAAAAACCCTCATTGCTTGGTCTCTTTGTTCACAGAGTCTGAATTTAGTTTTTCACTAAGAAGCTTGAATTAAAATGAATCAGAAAACTTTCATTTCATTATATCACAATGGGAAATTCTAGGGATATTTCATTATCTAAGGAAACATTCATATGATGTTAGGAAACTGGTGTCTTTTAATCTTAAAAAGAAACTGTAATTACAATCTGTGTGTTTTCTATTTTTAGCAAAGCTTTTACAGAAAATGAATGTGTGAAGAATGGGAGAGGGCAACTACAGTTGGAAAAAGACAACTGATAATAGAAAAAGTTTCTTCAGTGTTGAATGTTACTTTATCTTGACTGGGCAAAATGACTAAAATAACTGGAGAAGAAATGACTGAACTTTGAGATGGTGATAGAAGTATATCTACCAATTTTTTATTCTGTAAAGAGGGTTCATGATCTAGTGAGCAGAACTGAAATTACAGGCAGAACTGGGGACTTTTAGTCTTTCTTGGGAGTAGATGAGGGATGTTTTGAAAGCCTACTCAGTCATTTCAAGCAAGTTATCAGCTCAGATAGCTCTGATCTCAGCTCTTCAGTTCAGGATATTTTGCTTGTTTTTCTGGAGCACTCTGTGAACAGGTAAATATTCTCACTTTAACACAGCAGTGACTGTTTCTTTCTTTTCTCTTTTCTTTGCAGTGATTCTATTCTGTATGGCAGCCCTAATATTTCCAATAGGATTTTACATCAATGAAGTTGGAGGTCAACCGTATAAATTACCCAATAACACAGTGGTTGGGTCTTCATATGTACTGTTTGTCTTATCTATTTTCTTTACAATAGTGGGACTTCTATTTGCTGGCAAAGTTTGTTTACCTGGCTGATGAATGTCTGGACTGCAGGACTTTTATTTTGGAAAAGAGAAAAACATCAGAATTGCATTCTCAGGAGGATGCCTAAATCAGACTGTCAAACACTGACTGAAAAGAGGAATGCTTTGACTTGTTCTCACTATGCACTTTGGATGAAAAAAAGGAGAGCCTTTCCCATAACCAAATACAGACCACACTGACTAATCTCCTGAGCATACTTCAATGCAGTCAGGTCTGCACTGTGATAGGAACTAGTGAAGAAGGCTTTACACTGAGAAGCATAATGCCCCATGTTACTGGACTGTTCCTGTTTTTAACGTCTAACAATTTGGAAGTCAAAGTATTTATGAACTTTGTGGTGGACCAGAGGGTTGCAGAGGAATTCAAGTGAGGCTGGCCTCGCTGTTTAGGAGATTAGTGTTTTACATCTCCCTTCTGATGAGCAAAGCCTTTGGCACCAACGTGGATCAATCCTGCATTACTGCACCAAGAAGCCAATAGATCAAAACATGTTCTCTCAATGTATGTAAAGGTAAAAACATACATCCCCTGCTCCCCCATAAGCTCTAGGAAACACTAAGGAACGTTTTAGAGGGGGATTTCGTCCTTATATTTATATAAATATATATATAAATATATATATATTTTGCTGATGCAGTATACAGTGTGTGTGTATGTGTGTGTGTGTGTATATACACATATGTATATATATATGTATATACACACAAATGATTCCTGGAAGAGAACTCAGAATGCTTTGCTAGCGAAACACTGTGGTGTGCAAAACTAGAACTCAATAGAAAAAAGCCATTTTTCTGAAGGCCACATAGCTGAGAGTCTTCAGTTTACCTCATTCTTTGTAGCAGCCCTTGATTTTAACAGTTTTTTGTAATAGGTACAAACGATCCCATGCCTTTCTAGGTGCAATTTTAAGTTAAGCTAAAATTCTTTTTATGGTAATTTATTTGTATATGAGGGTTGAAGGCGAGATCATGTCATACCTTAAAATCCTAATTTTGGGAAACTGACACTATTTAAATTATTAGCAACTGTTGTCAGAAAATCTCTTTTTCTACTGCATTGTTACATAAGCATTCATATATGTTCAAGCACAGCATTTTACCATAGGTAAGCATTTCTCTAGCACATACAAAATGCAATGTTTAAAGTAATGCAAACACTATCCCACTGCAAAGATGGATGAACTTATTTTCAGCTGAGTGTTAATTCATCTTTGCAAAAAAGAAAATGAGCAATATAATTGTTAAAAAAGTATGCCTTGTTTACTAAAGTTGTTATTTGAAATGTAAATTTAATGGCCACCCAAATTTGGCGTAAATATTCCTCACTAAAAGTAGTTTTATTTTTCGACACAAGGATAAACCATTGAATCCACAGACATCTTCATTCACTACAAGGTTGGTGTTCCAGGGAAGCTGCCTGCACTATCAGTATTTGTTTTCCAGTTAGTACATAGTTTGCCTGAGATTCATTCTGAAAACAAAAAAAAGTATTAGTTTTGAGCACTGTTTCATTGAGCTTACTAGAGGAACTGCTTAATGAATAGACAGTCATTTTAGGATGAGATTTATGGATCAGCAGTTTCCCAAATTATCACTTACTAGATAAGCTGGAGTGTTTAAAAATAACACAGTTTGCACAATTATTTTAAACTCTGTGCCATTCAGACCATAGTGGGTCCTTGCCTTTCTCCATCTCTTCCCTCCCAAGGTATTTTAATACAAAAAGGTTATTTTTTGATGTATATTTTCTTTTGAAATCTTTGACCAAACTTGCCACTGGAATGGTTTCTAAGTAATTTTTTTTCCAGTCAGCTCATTCACAGGTAGAATGGAGTGTTTATGGATCACTAAATTTTTCCAAAGTATACTAATCTGTAAATACAGCCAAGCACTTACTTCCAAGTCATGGTTTAAATAGAATTTGGTTCCTAATTTAAGCCTTCATCTGCATGGGCAGTCTGAGGCCCCTTGTGATAGTGGTGGAGGTAAAAGGCAGGGTTCAGCTGCTTAATATGTGTCAAAATTTTGGTGTTATCACTGCTGTCCTAAGATAAAGTATTCACTAAAACTTGGATTATAAATTACCTTTTCAGAAATGTTACACTTGTAAATAGTTTGAGATTTTTGTAACTGGGACACAGCTGGGGGGTGGGGAGAGTTTCTCAGCTGCTAAGATTTCTTTCCCTTCCCGCCCCTCCAACTTACTTATTTCAGTTATTGTAACATCATGTGGATTTAGGCTTTCATTAAATGGATCATAATAATAAAAATTTTTTAAAAAACCCAACCAAAAAAACCCCAGTTAACTTGGAGCATACCCAGACCGTGGTTGGCTGACTGGAAATTGATCTGATCTGCCAGTGCTATTGCTATGAATTATTAAATGTTAGCAAAGGTTTAACAAGCAGATTTATTAAATATTTGAGCATTTCAAGTCCAGAAATAGATGCAGCCAAATGCATTTAAAAAACCCCAACCCAGTAATTGAAGAGACAGCAGTCAACAGTTGCTTTTAATAAGGTCACTAAGTACTATATAGTACAGTATTAATTTATAGCAGAAAATCATATCTTGTAAACTGTATATAAAACACTGTTTTATGGTGCAATCATTTGTCAAACTTATGTCTGTTACTTTTGTTTTAAAGTTGTGTGCATTCTTTTCATACCTAAGAGCATCACTGTAAAATCTGCTGAAGACTATTTATAGGTTTTATTTGCACAAGGTTTTGTTTTGAACTACAGGAAGTTCGTATTGAACATGCCTAAACATCTGTAGACTTTCTCAGTTCATGAAAAGCAAATGTTTCCATATGAATCTTCTCCAAAGGTAATCCCATATTTGTGTTGATTGTTTACATAAACTTTTCTGATTCTGCCAGCCATTATTTTTTTAACTTTTTGAAGGACAGCTCATTTTATACATCACCAGAGAATTCCATTTATTCTTTCGCTTCTACATCCTCCCAAAGGTTTGATGCCCCATCATAATTCGTGCACGCTTTGTCATTTATTTGACTAACAAACCATAGGATTGGAAACTGACGATACTTTCAGAAGGAAAAACTAATAAATTCATCCGTATAAATCTTATCCTTGAGCTCAGCTGAAATAATCCCGAAGCTGGCTTAGCCTGGGAGGGTGTGCTTCCCGGGATGCTCCCGCCGGGCCCTGCCCGTGCTTTTGCTGGAGGGCGATGCGGAGCCGTGTGTGGAGCCGCTCCCGAGCACGGCTGTAGGTTCCCGTTCGCCCCCACGCACACACACACACACGCGGGGAAATGAACGCTGTCCTTGAAACCTTTGTGAAGGATGAACACAATGAAGGAGAGGGTGGCTGCGGGCGGGCCGGCCGCCTGCGCCCCCGGCCCTTACTGAGCGTTGTTTTCTATCGGTTAGAGCATTTTTTCAATTAATGATTTCCGAACAAATGTTAATACAAACTGTATAAAATGAACATAATTTTCTTCACTTGTATTTTTGTTATTGAGCAAGTTTATCAAAATAAATTGTCTACTAAAGCGACTGCCTCCGGCTGCACTGAGTGGAACCGACCACGCCCCGCACACGGGGGGGTGTGTGTGTGTGTGTGTGTGTGTGTGTGTGTGTGTGTGTGTGTGTGTGTCCCCTCTCTCAGATGTGTGTTCCCCCCTCCCTCAGGTGTGTGTTCCCCCTCCCTCAGGTGTGTGTCCCCCTCTCTCAGGTGTGTGTTCCCCCCCTCTCTCAGGTGTGTGTCCCCCTCTCTCAGGTGTGTGTCCCCTCCCTCAGGTGTGTGTCCCCCTCTCTCAGGTGTGTGTCCCCTCCCTCAGGTGTGTGTCCCCCTCTCTCAGGTGTGTGTCCCCCCTCTCTCAGGTGTGTGTCCCCCCCTCCCTCAGGTGTGTCCCCCCTCCCTCAGGTGGGTGTGTTCCCCCCTCCCTCAGGTGTGTCCCCCCTCCCTCAGGTGGGTGTGTTCCCCCCTCCCTCAGGTGGGTGTGTTCCCCTCCCTTAGGTGTGTGTCCCCCCCTCCCTCAGGTGTGTTCCCCCCTCCCTCAGGTGTGTGTCCCCCCCTCTCTCAGGTGTGTCCCCCCTCCCTCAGGTGTGTGTCCCCCCTCTCTCAGGTGTGTGTTCCCCCCCTCTCTCAGGTGTGTGTCCCCCTCCCTCAGGTGTGTGTCCCCCTCCCTCAGGTGTGCCCTCACGCCCGGCGGGGCCCCTCGCCTCCCGCCCTCGGGCGCCCTCCGGCGGCGGCAGGAGGCGCCCCGGGCCCGGGCCCGTCTCCCCCGGCAACCCCGCAACAGCGGGCGGGGAGCGGGCTGGGCCCCGCCGATCCCGGCCCCTCTCTCCGGGCGCCCCTCCGCTCCGGGCCCCCCGCCGCTCCCGCCCCGCCGCCCCGGGGCGCCCCGCCGCTCCCGGCCCCGCCGCTCCGGGCGCCCCGCCGCTCCCGGCCCCGCCGCTCCGGGCGCCCCGCCGCTCCCGGCCCCGCCGCTCCGGGCGCCCCGCCGCTCCCGGCCCCGCACGAGGGAAGGGTCGGGCAGTGCCGGGCTCTGCGGAGGCGCTGTCACTGTGCCGGGAGGGAGGCAGGCCGGGGCACGGAGAGCCTTTCCCCGTCAGGTGAGTCTCGGCGCCGGGCACCGGGCGGCGCGGGGCTCTTCCCGCGGGAGCGGAGCGGACTGAGGGCGCTCTCGGGGGCGGCAGGGGCTGCGCTGACACCCGCCTGGAGCCGTAGGGCCCGGGGGGCCTGGGCCGGGGGAAGGCGCTGGAGCCCGGCCAAGGGAAAAGCGGCATTTAATGGCTTTTGCTTGACTCGCAGCGCGCCTGAAGCCGAGGGCAGCTCGCCCACCCGCTGCCAGCGCGCCTGGCTCAGCTCCCGCCGCCGCGCTTTGCTGTGGTTAATCTCTTTCTGGTTGAGCTCTGTAGCCGGTCTCCCAGCAGCTGTGCACACGTGTAATTAACTGCATAAAATCCCTTAACAGGCAGCTCGACAATAGTTCCTAAATGTGTTTTCTATAAGTGGATAATTGTAACTTCTCTTTATTTTTTACTTTGCTGTTGTTCCACATACAATATAAGTTGCTGACAATATTAGTACCTTTCTAATAGTGTTTATTCTTGAGAACTTTAACTCTTTTGCTCTAATGCTGTCTTTTTACTTTTATTTTTAACGAGGCTAAGTCTGTTTATAAAATGGATACACACACCAGGAAAATGGCATGGTTGTTGGACAAGGATCAATACTTGGAAAAAATAGGGTGAGGAAACCTACAAAATCTTGTTGAGATTTCTAGTAGATAGAAAATAAATTATAATTCATATAAAATATATATTATATCCCTTCAAAACATCGTATATTAAATTAATGCTTAAACAACTGTCAAAGTATAGAACAATTCCGACAGAAAATACTAGAAATGACTTTATGACAACACAGGAATATTATGGTTAATGAATTGCTCTCATAAAATTATTGTCTCGTAGGTTGACAAAATTCCATCTACAGGGTGATCATCCACCACAGCAAGATTTTGCTGTGCCTCATCTAGGACCAGATAATGGATTGCTGGGAACACATAGCTGCAAGACACAAGATGTGCTGGTAGGCGAGTTTTCCTACAAAATGGAGCAACCAGTACAGTAATGCATGCCCACCATACATTCATAGTGGGGAATAAATAAACTGATGGACGACTAATATGCTTCCTTACATACATTTGCATGTATACACTGACAGTTTGATAGATGTGATCACTCGTGTCATGAAACTGCATGTAGTTTCTCTGCAGAGATAGGAATCTGAGAACAAATTGAACAAAACAATAAATGAGATCTACTGTTGATACTGCATTTTTCCTCCTAAAAGCAGAAGCCAAATTCAAACTCTGAGTTACGTTTGGGAGATGCTTATTTTTATTCCTCTCTGGTAAATCACTGGGGTATTTATTTTAATTCTTTTATTGAACTCTTCTGTTTCTTGTCTTCAGTCCCGTCTGCTCTAAGCTAAGCTCTCTTTCCCCTTCCTTTAGCTCACAGTCTGGGGATAGTGTGAAAGCCTCTTTTCCTTTGTATCTCACATTTACAAGAGTATTCCAGTACATAAAATAATGTTCTTGGACATACACTGCCTCGCAGCAACTCTCTTTAGGACTTAAGTTTTTGTCACATTTAAACAGCACATTTAATTTCTTATACTGCATGTAATTTTTTCTCACTTGATCTGTAGAGAGGACAAATGAAGAAAACACAGTCTCAAAAGATGCAAACAACAGAAGAATGGATAAGAAACTACAGCTTGGAATCCTTGCAATTAACGTTAGAATATCTGGTAAATGAAGGCAATATTTTTTTTGTAAGTACAATACTGCCTTTTCTCTAGTCAGACTTCACTTTTGTGCATCTCTGATATAAACCATGCACAGTGCTCCAGGAATTCAGGAAATGGTGGTGAAGAGGTGGAGTTTACAGAGGAGACTGTTACTGATTTTGAATCCAGACTTTCTGAGTAAGTATCCATCTTCTTTACTGTTTTGATGTGTAGCAGATTCTGTATCTTCATTACTGCAGGCTGTGCCTTAAATCTTAATTTGTTATCTGTGGGCACCTCAGAGTATCTCAACATTAAATCCTTTCTGCTGAGATTTAGAGGAAGGGATCACTGTATGTCACTACAGCTGAGGCTTGGGGGTTTTTAAGGAGGATGCTTATCAAGCAGGTGTCCATGTGAAACAGTTTGCTCATTTTAGAAAGGCAGCCAGTGCGTGGTCAGGTTTCCATGTGTAACACTGTGTAGGTGGGGGTTATACTTAGTGTAATTTGGATTAGCTTCAAGTCATGGATACAGCTGTGCCATGGAAGTTGAAGGTATTCTAAGTGAATTTATAATGTATAAAATCAAAGAGACTTAGGTAATTTATAGGTTCAATAGGCTGTAGAATAATCTTCACAATTGATAAGAATGATGCCATTTCAGCATACCTCACTGTGTCAGGCAATGCAGAAGCAGTTTTTCTGTTGTGAAAAAGCAAAATGGATTTTCCCTTTTAAAATGTTGGCTTAAATTTTTTGTTTGCCAACTTGTAGACACTACACACGTGGGATTAAAAATCCATTGGTTAAAGTAAAACAATTTTAGAGGACAGGAAGCATTTTGGTTTACCTCAGGTTATAACTGTTTTGATACTAAACTGTTGGAAGTTGTTCTGCTTTAGTGAAAGAAGTTTTTAATTGGTTAGCCCTGGAACAACCAGTTGTGTAAGGGCATATTTAACATATTTTAAACTACCTGTTTCTCACACATTTTGCATCTGTGAAAAGAGGAATGTGATGAAGATAGGTGGTTGATTGTTACATTGAAACCCAGTGAGAGAGGATGTTGTGGCTAAATGTGTGCTCTGCCTTTTGTCAGAGTGATTGAACTCTACCAGCACCGAATTCAGTGGCTGTTGCAGGGCAGCAGAAAGGTAACTCGAACTTTGCAGTATATATTTTTAGAATTAAACTCTATGTGGCATTAAAGACTAAATTAACTTTTGAATACTAGTGAAAGGTGGGTTCCAGAAAGCCTTTGTATTTTTATTTTTTACTGCAAGTTCCACATCATATGTGGTGATGCTGATGGTGGATTGTTTTTCCTGACCTTTCATTGGTATGCAGTTTTCTGCTTTCTAGATTTGGTCTTTTCCTTTCTCTTTGCAGTCTTAGTCATCAGGTCCTGTGAGCACAATTTAAATGGGAGCAGACAGTGCTGAGCTTAACCTCTACCTGGAGTGGAGCTGTCTTGTAATTCATTGTGCCCACTCTGGCACAGCTGCTTCATCACACTGTGCCTGGCAGTGCTAATGCTCAGGATGGAACTCCCTCTTGAAGGCAATAGGGAAAGAAGCAGCATTCCAAAATCTGGTTTCCAAAAAGTTGCTTGATTTAGTCTGAAGGAGACAAAGTAATTTTTTATTTATCCTCTCAAGTAATGAATAAGTTGTCTTGGGAAGAAGGTAATATGATTCACTGGTAAGGATTACCTGGGAACCAGTAGGACTCTTTTTTTCTTTTTTATTTCCTCCTTGACTTTATCACTGTGTCATCTTTATGCTAAAAAGTTCAAAATTAAAACAAATATCTAATACTTGGTTTACAAATGGTGTTGTACAGAGTAAACAGTAAAATTTTTAAACTGTAGAGAAGCTAATATTTACAGTGACTGTTCTAAGGTGTTCGGTGTTATAAAAGGAACCAAAGTTGGACTTTTGGTTGATGTGTCTCATTTGAGTTATGGACCTGGACTATTGGATTTTCAGAAGAACCTTTTGGTAAGTAATGAAAAAGCAAATTTGGCAATTTTAACATACTAATCAAGATTTTGTGGAACTAGAAGCCAGGAACCAAAGAGAAAAATTTCACTTAAAATCTTAATATATGTTAAAAAAGAAATTTTCTGTTGTAGAAAAGTATGCTCCGAGTGTTGTTGAAAGTGTAGTATTTTTTAATGTCCAGATCAAAACAAATCCAGTATATACTTCAAAATATTATTAAGGAAAGTGTTATTGTTAAAGTTTCTCAATTCTATCAGGATTCTCTGTGGAATAAACTTCCTAACAAGAGCATCTGTAGTTTCATTTGTTGTTTCAAATGAAACTCCTTCAAGAAAACTACGTTTCCACATAGTCAGGTTTGCTTAACCTGAATATCTGAACTATTGTTTAGCCCTAGCCATGATTATGTGCTAACCATTTTTTTAGAAGTTGCTTGGTGCATAAGTGTGTGCATTCTAGTTCACTGCTGTTTTATGTGGTCATCAGCTGAAGAGAAACACTGGTACCAGAACAACAAATGTCCCTGCCTCCTGCCCCAGTAACAAATTAGTTAGAATGCCTAAATTTGCAGGTTTTGTCTCTATCCTTTCCAAATATTTGAATCTCTATGAGTTTTTCTTGGTAGCTGAAAATATTGCTGTAACTGCCTTTAGGAAATCACTATTTTTAGTCTTCTACATAATAACTCTACCAGAAGCAGCATGGATAGTAATGCATTCATAATTTTTTATTTATTAGTGCTTAATAGATGAGCAGCTTTGTTATAAGAAGCAATTGTACTGGCTCTCATTCAGTACAGAAATTTCACCACTGTGGGAGAGTCCAAAAACCATCAATGTTCATGTGTAAGTAAGTTAATTTCTGTGAAAAATCAAGGTGTTTCAAACAAGGTCTCTGTTTAATTTGAGCCATCTCTTGTAGGTAATAGTGTTTTTCATCTTATGGCTGCAGTGATTTTAAAAAGGGAGAAAAACAATAAATTTGACATGCAGTCTGTGGTTTCAAGATAGTTTTCTTATATAAAATATCTTAGCTGCTTCTGTGGTTTGTAGTAGTCTTTGTGATCTATCTTATTTAACACCTAAATATTCTTTCTTTTTCTTGTTTCCCTCTCCTAGGCTACATGAAGCAAGACAGTGGGTACAGGAGCTAGAGCCTGGTCGAGGCTGCAATTTGCTGAAAGCCTTAAGGCATGTCCTTCCAATGAAAGAACTGAATTCCTTGGTTCTTATTGTAGGAAGCTGGTAAGTTCATTATCTGTCTTAACAACCAGATTTCCCTTGGCTACAGAATTGGTACAAGAAACTGAACTTGATACAAAAATAAACAGAAAATTCAAGATCCATGTATGACATATTTTTAGTTTATTCCTTTGAATTCCTTTATTTCTTCCCTTTTTTACTATTTATAAATCTTTTCTGGTATGAAACTATGTTTTTCCTTTGCAGATCACTTATCACAGTAATCTATTGTGAACCTGCTAGCTCTAATTCTGCATCCATTAAGTGTCATTTAAGATGTCACTGAAAGAGTCCACACCTCTGGGAAGATGAGAGGATAAGATAGATTTTGCTATAAAATAGCATTAAGCATTCAAAGATGCTTATCTCTGTGATCTTAGTAGTGCTGATGGAGAACTTGAAATGTCTGATTAAATACATGAAACCAGATGAGATTATATAAGTTATGGATTTCAATTCCACCCTCCTACTGTCATAATTTGGAAAATTGCAATGTTGGAGTTGGGATTACAAGACTACAATAAGGATTCTAGGAGCATTACCTTACTCCTAGTTTACTAATTGTATTTTATTTTAAATGTGCAAAAAGGGATGGTGTAAGCTTGGCAAGATTGATACTTAGAGTAATTGAACTTAGATTTCAGGTAACTTATTGAACACACAGTTTGATTACAAGGTTCCAAGTTTTACTTAGATCTGCTCTGGACAGGAAACAGAAGTTCATACTATGTGAAAAATTCCTTCATTTCTGTTCCTGGCAGAGGTGTAGCTGGAAGGAAGGGTTTTTACTAGCAATCAGAGCTCAGGAAATGAAAGCTGTGTGGGACACTAAGTTCTAAACATAAAGCAAAGTTTTACTTTCTTTGGTGCCTTTGGAAACAGAGGACATCCTTACATACCAGAGCTGAAAGGT
Organism: Sitta carolinensis; assembly: GCA_032173965.1. Taxonomy (NCBI): domain Eukaryota; kingdom Metazoa; phylum Chordata; class Aves; order Passeriformes; family Sittidae; genus Sitta; species Sitta carolinensis. The sequence goes on along the minus strand of CM063295.1, from coordinate 15,432,223 downwards.
CTTCTGTCACAGTGGCCAAAGCCACAAGTCCTGATTTTTAGCTTTCAGGGCTAGCAGGGAATACTTCAGAACATTTCATTCACGAGCTGTTATGAATGGGAATAGAATCCTAGTGGGTTTGTTGTCATTCAGATTTTCAGGACAGAACCAAACTCCAGTAGTGACAGCTCAGTAATGGTTGAAAGAGGGAGAGAAGGTCCTTCCAAAGGCATGATAATGCTAAATATCTAAATAATTCCCATGATTTCTTCTTTCCCAGGTTTTCTTCCAGGTCTTCTTCAAATGGACTATTTTTTCCCATTTGATTACTGCTCTTGCTAATATCTTTTTTCTTTACTTTTTTTAATCAGCCCTGATCAGTCTTTTGAAATACTATGTGATTATGCTCAGCAGTGTATGCTGGGGAGAAAAGTGCAGATTCACACTGTTACATATGACTGCAGCAACCCTGCTTCTCTTGTAAGTTATTGTGTTAATACTCAGCTTCCTGAAGTGCCCTGTCATTTTTCTTTCCTATTCAGCTGTAATGCCTTCTGTCATAAACTTGTGGGGAAGCTAACCTAGTCATTAGAGTTCTTGAATTAGTGTTGTATTTCCTTCAGAGCAGATTTGCATGCATGAAAAAATTGTTGGGATGTTTGGAGCATCATCCTGTACCTTGCTTTACTGAGTTACTTTTTCAGCTATATTAAAATAAGACTGGTAAGCAAATGATGGAAACAATTATTTTGGCATTCTCACTACGTGTATCTCAAATATTCTTTTTCTGTCTCTACTGAGAACTGAATACCAACAACCCACATTATCAAAAGAGACTATCAAATCAAAGTAACTGTTTCTCCTCCTACTTTTATTTGTAGGCAGTTCTAAAGAACCTTGCAGGAGCTGTAAGAGGCCGTTATCATTGCTACTCTTCCAAGGGAGAGGTAGGTCACAGGGAGAGAGGCAAAGGATTTTCCTCTATTTTTGATGATTTTTCATTGAGAAGGTAAAATAATTACCACCTGACTAGAAGTTGGTAGTAAGAATTGGTTCTGAAAGTCTCTCTCCCAGAAATGCTGAGGATGTGCTCAATAAACATGTGGTTAATTCTTTCTGCAACTGAAAACATTTCCTAAAAGTACAGTAAATTTTGCAGTTATTGTTTACTGACTTATGGCTGATAAAAGCACTGGCTTACAGTAGAGTGATTCAAAGTAATAAATACCTTATTTATAAATGATAACTAATTTATATGGAGAGCATTAGGTACATTTACACTCAATTCTGCTATGCCAGGCAGTCTTGCATTGATGTTTGCACAGCAAAGTAAGAAAGCTGCTTTCAGTTGGTGTTTGAACAAGAGTTAACTTATTTTTGCCCATTTGTTTTTATAATTGCAGAGTTTTGATAGCAGTGATTTTCATCTGCTACTTCAGGAATCGCAGAAGGCCAAGGACCTACTTAAAAGCATCAAAGAGACTTTTCAAAGAAGAGTTGGTGGCTTGCTTGATAGTAAAAGAGCAGATGTATGCATCTTTTTATTTTCAAATATATTTTGAATAATTAAGGTTAGAAATTTTAAGTGTCCACAATATGAAAAAAAAAATGTATAACTGATCAGGTATTTTGATATATGAACTCTGAATATTCTCTTTTGAACATCCATTGTAAGACTGAATTAAGAACAAAATCAGTAAAGGAGACATTTTGCTAAATATTCTCCAAAAAGCATGAAGAGAACATTGTCCCGTGATCATTATGGGAATCTGAGGGGCACTAGCCTAACTCTATGCACAGTCATATAAATGAAGTTCCAACAGTCCTTTAAATTGGTGAAGAGATACTCCTGTGTGATTTAGTTGGATGTTTAAATCCATTGCAAACATGTAAGGGCTTGTCTTGGGAGCACTGTTATACATGTCTGGGAGGAATTTTTTTGATAGCAAATAGTCAGTTCTCTGTCACAACCACTGTAGGTACTTGGGTAGGCTGATCTGAAAGGGGACTGAAAGCTCACATTGGGTATCCTTGTGTACCTGAGACATTCCAGACAGGAGGCACTCATTTGTGAATAAAATTTCTAATTTTTTCCCCTCAAACTTCCTATGCTGTGCATATATTTTTTGTCTCTCTTCCATCCTCATAGTTACTGAGAACTGTGTAGTCTACCTATGGAGCAGAAGTCACTCTGAAATGACTTACAAGATTCTGTATCCCCAGTTAAAGCCCTTTTATAGGAGGACCAATGATAGCTATTTCAAAACATTTTGCTTGTTGGAATCCCAGCACTTAAGTTTTGATTATGTTCACCAGGATTCCATGCTGGATATTTTGAACTGAGGGTAAAAATTAATTAGGTTAAAACTTGCAAGACCTTTTCTTGAAATCCATTTTAGGTTTCCACAGAATTTGCACATACAGCACCTTCCAGCTTCTTCCCGAAGCCTCTGAAGCACAAAGGACCATTAGTTATTCAACCACCAGGCATCCTGGCCCAAACCTCAGCAGACTGGTTAAAGATACATGGATTGAAAGGTAGCACAGAAAGAAAAGCTTAACAGGCATGAAACATGAATTCAAAACAGAGTATGTGTTTTATTTCATGTATTTTTTTTCTTCCTATAGCTAAAAAGTTAGACCTTTATCAAGTTCTGGCTCCCAATGCTTTCTCTCCTGTGGAAGATTTTGTACCTATTCTTAAAAAAACAGTATCATCAACTCTACATGAGGCAAGTGATGAGGAACTTATTTCCCCAGCTTTGTGGGTCTTTTTTCTTTCTCTTGATACATTTTTCTAATTTAAATCAGTCTTTATAAGTTAGCTGAAATTCTACAGGCTGAAATTTGAGTCATAGATTCAACTCTCAAATACTTAATGTCATTCTTTAAGAATGACTCAGGAAGAAATTCCATGTTAGTCTATCTTCTGGTGGGTTCTGCAAACAGGTAACTCTATTTGTCCTTCTAGAAAATGATGATGCAGTTTGAGTGGTATGATGGAACTGTAAAAAATATCCATGTTGACCTGCCAGTATTGTCCAACTATCAGGTGAGTTGTCTATCATGATGTGGCCTTGTCAGGGTTAGACTGCCATCTAATTATTCCTCGTTAATTGTCTTGTTAGCCAAGTACTGCAGGGATTCATGTGCAGACAGCTGTCCATGTAAGTGTGCAGCCACTGGAATTCTTGCAGGCAGTAGTGATTCTTGAGGATTTCCTCCTGGACCAGAGTGCAGATCATCATCAAGTTTAATGAAGGAGGAGCTGTCTGGGGATGTTTGCAGCCAGGGTTTGCTGTACAGTGCTCTGTCAGTCCTTTTTCTTTTCCACTTCAGTGGCAGTCCTGACAAAGGGCTATGGGAATGTTTCCAGGCAGGGCAAATAATTCATTAAAGTGGAAGTGGTGTGAAGTTTGTGAAACTCTACAGCCAGACCAAAAGGAGAATATGAAGTGGCTGAAATGAAAAGCAGCTTCTGTGGCTCCTTGCTCACTGGTAGATGCCTGTGTTTTGTGCTCCAAAAGCATGCTAAATTATAGTTCTGTTTCTGAGATCAGTGCCCCTCTCTAGCTTGATGTGCCCTCATATAATACCTACATATACTTGTGAAGGTCATGGTGTATACAGTTGGGACAAACTACCTTAATATCAAATTGATGCTGTTAAAGAATTACATGTGTTTGAGAATATTGGGTTATGTTAAATTACGTGTTTTGTTATGAACACTGCCTAAAAAGGCTATTGAAGAAAGGGTGAGCTTGCAAAAACAGTATTTTTTTAAAGCTCTTTTTTTTTTTATCTTTTCTTGATATGCCTGAACCCTATTTTGTAGCATGGTGGCAAGAGGAAAAGTGAAGATACAGACCTTTAGATTCTTTGTTGCTTTTTTATCACTGTATGTTTCTTTCATGGACTGTGTTCTCATATCTGTAGCCATGAAATGTCACTATCTAAATGAATGAAAATGTGTTTTATTTTTTCATTATTATGCTGTTATTTCTGTATTAAGTATTTGGCAATAAAATATTTGAACTTTTTATTTTTAACTTAAATTTTCTTTATTTATGCATAGAAACTCCTTGCTAAAATGGTAAGAATCTATGAGAAACGAATTGACTGGCTATCTGTTGCTAGCAGAAGAATATGGGGAAGTGTTTGTGAAAGAAGGTATTGTATTTGATTTTGGGGGGGTTGTGAGGTTTGAAGTCTTAATGTGCTTGAGAATGGTGTTTATTTACGTCTTGTCTGAGGCCTTACTCAACCTTAATTGCATATTTGCTTTTTTTCCTGTTTACAAACCTTGAGTATGGAGTTTCAGACAAAAGGAAGGTAGCTGAGGCCCCTGTTATAGAGATTGTCTTGCTCATTGATGAAGGATTGACTTAGCCCATCTGGCCACTCTGTTGTGCTGGGAACTCACATCCCACTGCCTGTCCATCACATCTGTGAGTCTTTCCAAAATACTGCTCCCAAATTGCCCCCTGGCCATTAACTGGGACCATCCTGAATTGTCTCTGCAAGCAAGACTTAAAACTGAGCATGCTGAGCAGCTCATCATTGACACTTTTCTCTGAACAGGTAACTCAATAACATCAGTCAGAGGGGGAGGAGGAGCTCTTTGGGCTTCAGGAGCCATTATGGCACTACATGTAGCCACTACCCTGATTATTCCATAGTTTAGGAAAGATAGAAGTTTCTATTACTGTTCCTATTTTTATTTTTTATATGTCACCTAATGTTTTGCAGATTTTTTTTAAAAATGTAGATTCAGTGTTTATACATTTTGATACGTAGGTAGAAGATACTTTCCCTGACAAGTTAGAGTGCACTGAAGACAAGAATACATAATTAAATAAGACTTTTTTCCATTTTTAATGAACATTTTTTTATATAGGGTGGTTATACTTGTTGATATATCAGTGACAAACTCATCCCACCTCTCTCATATCCAACATTCCTTGCGACTTTTGCTTGAGGAACAAATGTCAAATAAGGATTACTTCAATATTATAGCGTAAGTAACTCTTAAAGAGTCTTCTAAAATAACTGTAATGCATTGCAATGAAAGAAGTGTGCTGACAGATTGTAGTTACTGATAGGCATATGTTAGTATTTAATGGTTTTTAGTGAAGTATTTGCAAGACTGGCACTGATTGGTATTTGTTGGGTGAGAGCATGAATGAGATGAATGGAGACCAGATTAGTAATTAAAAATCACTGTTTTGGGTAAGGGTCACTGGAACTGATTGCATCATACCTTTCACAAATACTCATCCTGCTACACTGTATTAACATTAACATAAAATAGAACAGTATTAATTCACCTGTCAGAAATTCACCAGAAGAGGATTTTGATGTCTCAGGTACCATAACTGAGCACCCTTTAAATTTTACAATAACTCCAATACTGTTTAATATTTTATAGTGTTAAAATTCTGTACTTGGCACTGGCAGGCAGAAACATGGCACAACTGCTAAGCAGCTGCTGGGCAGGTGTCTGCCAGGTAAAAGTAAGAGCCAGGAGCTCGTGGAGTTCCTAACATGGTAGGAGAACAGAGCCCTTATCTCCCAAGAGAGATACAGGCAACAGCTGAGGGTTGGAGTTCCTTTTCCTCAATCCTTCCACTGAGCTTTTCCCAGATCATGTAGGATCCTATTCAGGAAAGAAAATCAAACAGACCTTGGGTGATGGATAAATGTGGATAATTCAATGGTTTGTAATAGAAGATAGTTGGCATTGGGCAGTTTTATGTCTGTAATACCTCAAATTAGATTTTTCTTCTTCAGTGAATTTATCTTTTTGCTTGTTCTAAACCATAATCTGGAAATTAATTGCTGCTATCTTTCCATGAAAGATTTGGGAGTGACATTGTGCCTTGGCACCAGGAGCTGTGTCCTTCCCAACCAGAAAACTTAGAAAAGGCTTGGAGGTAGGATCAAATAATCATCCCATGTATGTGAATACCACAGAGAAAAATTGCAAACAACTAAAAACTGTATAAGTTTGTCATCCTACAAAAACAGGCTGCCATGTTCCACACTCATTGTTTATAGTGGTTTCTTGTGAAAACATTGTTGTAAAAGTTAATAAGCCTGGTGACTTTGTATTTCATATGTATATATAATATATATGTACACAGATACCTAAGTGTCTGTGTAAGGAATGAACAGGTTACATGAAGAATTGAAAACTGCTTCAATTACAGCTGGGATGGGAGAGCTAAATGACCAGGGTTTTCCCAGCCCTGGGAAAAAAATCCCAGGTTTCTGTTTGTGGAGTCACACCTTCTGTGTTCTCATACTTCTGGTTTCATTTCTGTTTCTGTAGGTTCTACTATATTAATATTTTTTCCACATAAAATTAGGAGAGAATTCTTTCCTCTTTATGCTTTGTATCTTACTTTAAAAACTAGTTTGCAATAATGGCAATACAGCAACCAGAACAAACAATTTGTTACATAATCTGGTTTTGCTTTCCGTCATTTTCAAAAATTTTATGTTCCAGTGAGGTGTTAAGATATTTCATTCTCTTTATTGCTTTGAGCAGAAACTAGAGCTTTTGTTTCTTCATTCTTTGAACTGTAAACATCTTGGTTTAGGTGGGTGTTGAGCTTGGAGTGCAAGGGCAGTAGAAATTTCATGAGTGCGCTCAGAAGAGCTGTGGAAGTTGACTTCAAAGACAGAGATAAACACAAATCACAGGGACTCTACCTGCTGACTACTGGAATACCTGATCAGCAAACAGTGAGTGTCATCATAGGCAAGTTTTCTCTAAGTTCCTGTCAAAACTATTTATTACCAGCTTTATTTTTTTCTTTTTTCCCTGTCTCTTTTTTCCACTTAGGATCAGTCATCACATTCAGAATATTCCTCCTTTACATACCTAAGGCAGCACAACTGTTAGGATCCCAAACTTCCATTTCTGTAATCATTAGTCACGTGTTGGAGGTAGCAATTATTAATTATGTGTGAATTACAGAAAATTCAAGACATGATTTTAGGATTCCTTTCCCACTCCAGACGTGGACATCATTTTGCTTCAGATTTCTGAGTTGGAACAGGCTGATTTTTTGTAATTTCTGTACAATTCATGGGAACTAAGACACAAATAATTTTCCAGTGGCTCTCCATAGCACTCTCTGCAGAGATTGCTGCTGTTCTTTTCCCAGTAATCCCTTGCTTGGATCCATGTCTGTAGTGAATGTGCTCCATGAAGCTGCGTGCCCAGCCTCGAGTTTCTGCATGTGTGCAGTGAGGTGTCTCCTGCTTTTTTTAGCAAACCTCTGGAAATTCTGGCTAGACCAAAGAAATCATTAGAGCCCATATGTTTGACAAGAAAACGAGGGGCAAAGGGACAGTTTCATCCCTGCTTTGCTTCAGTGCCCTGCTACATTGGAGTCCACCGTGTCTGTCTTTGGTTCCCCAGTCCACCCCAGCTCACCTCGTGCCTGCAGCAGAGCTGTTGCCTCTGTAAGCAGCAAGAGCAATGTGTATGCATGGACTGAGGAGCCATTGGACTACTCAGGCTGGCTTCCTGTGCTGAGCTGCCCCAGCTGGGAGGATTTGTACATCAGTCAGGAGCCAGTAGAGTAGATGGCAGCTTGTCGGAGGTAGAGGCTCAGCCTGCTGGTTTTTTTCCTGTCTTACAGCACACCATCAGTGCCTATGTGGCTGAGGCGTGTGGGGGGTTGGATTTACAGCTCCACGTGTGTCTGTTCAGTGTGACCAAGGACACTGACTCCAGTGGGATTATTCCAGCCCGCTATGCTAACCCGAGGCAAACTGCCAGTGCTTTGAAAGAAATTGTCCAGGCAGCCCATGGCAGGTTTCACTGGTTTGGAGAAGCAGGTATGAGCGTTTTTCATGACTGAAATTGTGTTCATTAATGCTTTTTTACTCCCAAAGCAAGCAGTTTAGTTTCTCTAAGATATACTGATGCTGTACTAGCACTGAGATATAAACACAGGTCAGAGTTTTATTGAGATTTTCAATCACATTGCAGAATATGATGATGCAGCCTTAATGAAGGAATTTGTTTGGGTTTTTTATTCTGTTTGAATTCACTATTTTCTGTTGGCCTTTTTAAAGATGCTTTAAAATACAGTTACTGATATGGTAGGTCCAGATGACCAGGCTTGCAGGAAACAAAGGTTTTTTGATTCTCTGCAGTGGTATTTAGTATGTCTTACAAATTGTTTTACATTTAAAAAAAATACTTATTTTGTACACTTTAAAAAACCCATGCTAATCAGCATCTATTTGATTATCAGGTATTTTTGAAAGTGATGATATTACCAGTATTATATCTGAGATGGAAAAAGCAAAGAACTACTCCCAAAAGGTATAAATTATATAGAACTTTTTAAATTATGCGTTTCTTCCTTAAAAAAATTGCAACAGTGTTTGTTCAGCTGACAGTTCAGGAGACTGGACAAAACCCTTTTATGATGAGCAGGAATGTTCCAGAGTGTGAGAATAGTGACCATAAATATGGAATAGAAAGCAGTTGCCCAATAGCACTGCAGTGGCTGGTGTTGGATAGCCATGATTCCATTCCAAATACAAGTTTAATAAATGATTCTCCTTTTTGTTGCCAATCTTGTGATGAATTCCTTTCAAGTAAATTAATTCTTCATTATAATAAAGTTATATATGTTATATGCAAATAAATAATACTGCATTCTTGTAGGGAGGGTTTGTCATTAGCACAATGGCTTTGTCAATTCTGAAACAGTTGTTCTCTCAAGTGTACTGAGGGTGTAGAACTAGACTGTATCTCACCATATTCCATGCACAGGACTTTTCTCCAAAGATATGTAACAGAATAACTGAGGCAGTATAGCCAGCCTGGCAGTGTGGTGGCTGTTTCTTATAAAAGTGAAAAAAAAAAAAAAAAAAAATCTGCAGTGAGAACCTTGTCCAGAGGGCTGAGTACCGTTGGAAGCAAGTCTGAGTCACAAAAGTTGGACATTTTTAAAAGAAGAGTTGGTGGCTATTCAGTGACACCTGAAAATACTTCATCATTTAACAGTTGCATATACTTGGTTCCCCATCTTCCACTTTGTTCCAGCCTTGGTCTATGAACACTGCTGCCTTTTGGTGTGGTGTGTTTGCCCAGAGCAGGAGGGTTTGAGCAAGCACAGCACAAAGGGGTTTCTGTTCAGTTAGAGGTGTTAAGTATTGTCAGATAGGAAATGTATGTATTAGTATAGTAATAAATACAGAATACCTGGTTTTGAAATGTCATTTCTTTAAATTCCATGTGTATGAATTACTAAACAATGTGGATTTCCATTTCAGTGTGCATTCCTAGTGGAGTCCTTAAAGCAACGCTCAGTAAATCAGTCTGTGAAACCCCTCAGACCAGGAGACTCAAATGTGCTTATGAGGAACAAGAGAAAAAAACCACAGAAGGTGCCATCTCCTAAACCCACAGCTGTGAGTGTGGCTAGAATGGTTTGAAATGGTCCCATTTTTAATATGCTGTGTGTTAATTAAAGATCCTGCCTAGCTATTGGATGCTCCTCTTGGTGAGAGAAGTGCTCAACTGAAAATTTGAAGAAATAAGAGCAGCACTTTGTGATAGTACTTTGAATTTATGTTTGCGTTCAAAATGCTAGTTATACCAAAAAGTGCATCATACTAAGTAATTAATTATAATGGAACCACATTGTAGTGTCAAAAGGTGTCTAACTAATCCTTCCTCTGACCTTAAAAAATAATGTTTAATGGAAACAAAGGCAAAGCAGAAATTTGCTTTATCAAATTACATCTATTTTGCAAGTCCTTCTAGAAGGTACTGAATATTATGATGTTCTGCTCATTTACAGATGAGACAGCTGCAGCTCAGTAGCATGTCTTTGGCCTCACAGAGAGCCAGCATAACATAAGAACAGGATTCAGGATTTGTTTCCTGCCTGCTGTGCTTATTTCCATGGAGCTTCACTGCTGAATCCCTTGGGATTTTGCTGGTGTTTGTTAATTTTGACTGTGCATACATCTGTTTTGAGTAGGTGTGCACATCTGTAATATGCATAAAGGGCCAGTGCTTGCTGGAACTTTCAGTTCTCATCTTTGAAATGGGAATGGCATTGTAGGTGTGGGAATATAGGAAATGGGAATGTAGGTGTGGGAATGTTGCAAAGACTTTGTAGGACTTCCAGGCTGTTTTGTCAAAACTGACATATTCTCAACACCTCTTCACAAATGCAGGAGAAACTAATTACTCAGAGATGACAGTAGAGCATGGTTTTGCAGGGATTAAACTTGTAGAAAACAGATACAAGGTTGTGTGTAGATGTTTGGTGATAATTATAGTAGAGCTGTATGTTAAATTATATCAGTTGCTTGAAGGCTCAATGTCAGAGCAAGTCTTATCTACAGTAGAGTTAAACAAGTGCCTGTGCTGTTTAGCAGACTGCTCAACCCCTAGAGGGATAAGCCAAACCAGAGGAGAAATTACTGGTGTCAGCCCTAGATTTTCAATAGTCAATAAATTGCTGAGGAAGACACTAAATACTGTATTCTATAAAGCAAATTACCCTATTAGACTGCTCCTTTAGGAGGTAAAAATGGTCCCGACTCCTCTCCCTGTAGATGTTAAGTCTTCAGGTTCATGGTAGCAGATGATATTGGCAAGATAATTAAAACAGAGCAATTAGAGTTACTTAACCCAGCAAGAAACTGCAAATTAATGTGTTGTCATGGCAGTCTGGATTTGTCAAAGCCAGAGTAAAGCAAGAATTAAAGAATAAAGAAGCATAGTTCCAGGTTGGAATAATGCAGCTACAATCCAGCTGAAACATTTGTTATTTTTTTGTTACTAAAGGTGCTTAAGGATGTTAAAGACACCCGTGGTGCAGAGAGAAATGCTCCTGTAAGAGTCCTGGCTTGGCGTCCTCCTAGTGCCAAAGCAGGAATTCCACCAGGTCTGTACACATCAGGGGCCTTTAGTCCTCAGTTGCCTTTGTGGTTTGCTTGAAAGACAGTGTTTAATTTAGAGGTTTAAATTAAGATTTTAGAAACACCTGGAATTGTAATCTTTAATAAGATTTATAGGAACCATCATGCTTCTTTTGGACTTCCTTTTGGATGAGTTTTAATTATAATTTATCTCATTTGCTTCTACACTGTGCAAGGGAGGAACTCTGCACAGCTGTGCAATGATTTCCAGGTCCTAGGACTGAATACCTGACCTTTATCAGGAAATGTCAAATGTGTCTGATGGAAAAGAGAACCCCACTGTGTTCCATACCTGAAGCCAGAAGGCTCAGCAGTTCAGACATTTATTATGTTATTAGTTCAATGTATACATTGCCACTAAATCTGCTAGATCCCATTTTAATTAATATGCTGTTCCACTTGATTTATTTATGATCTAGTAATACAGGAAAAGTAGACCACCAGTGTCAGGTTGTTTGAAGTGCTGACTCTTCCAACTGCTCCTGATGTGTGAAAAGCTCTTAAACTGATTCCAGTTACTGCTGGTTGCTTCAATTGATTTCTCCTCCATTTTGGTTTGGTTTTTTATTTCCCTATGTTTTTAATTTGTATCACTGCTAAGTGACATTTGCAATTTACTTTTCTTCACATTAAATTAGTCTCCAAATTTCCCGATGTTGATATGTAGCGGTGTTCACAAATGTGGATTCAGATTTGCATCTGAGGTGCTCTGTACTAAGTTAACTGGTCTCTCCAACAAATAGTATGCTTGTTCAAACCCCTAATTTTTTTCAAACTAACTTCTGTGGTAATTTCAGTATTTCTAAAGGTTTCATCTCTATAAAAGTCTCTTAAATAGTGCTGTAATATGATTTTTCTTAATCAGTATCAAAGAAAATGAAGCATTTATAATTGTGGTAATAGGAATATATGAAGAGAAGAACAGGGTTGAGTTCTTCTCATGTAAGAGTTTTATCCAGCTGAGCTAAATTAATGGTTTTTTTTATCTATTATTTACTTGTGCACCAACAGTAAAAGAATGGCCTCTGACTGAGAATAAAGGCAAGCACAACCCCAGGAAGCAGCCAGAGCTTTCTGTGTCTGTATTTTACACTGGAGAAGGAAGAAGTGTGGGTATGTGTTATCAGGATGGGATGGGTGAAGCCCTTTTCTTATCAGCACTTCTATAAAACTGGCAGGATGTTAAGTCACTGATAACCAGTGTGCTTTGAACAGTGAGTGGGAGAGAGTTTCACTTACCAAATAGTGGTAAGGATTTTTAGTTTGGGTGCGGGTGGGTGGCACATTTTGCCTGTTTTTTTAATTGGCTTTTTCTTTTGTAAAGTCCCTTGGGATCTTTTGGTCGAAGGTGTTCCAAGGAAAAGTGCTGTGAACATGGTTTCATTGATTACAGAAGATTTGGTTTGGAATTTTTTGAAGGTGACAATTTTTTAAAGTAACTGATTTTTTTAAGGTACTTTGTTCATTTCTTAAATAGGTACAATATATCAGAAGTATCCAAAGGCAATGTGCATAAGAAAATCTGTTTGCACTGTCACATTGCCAGAGGAAGAGGAAATCTGTTCAAGCAAAGAGGTATTTTTCTCCTTCCTAATAAATTGCTGTTTTGGAACTATCCATCTGAATTAATGTAAATGTTAATAGTGATTCTGTACAATGTGTTTTTATTTAAACTGTTCTAATATTTGCCAACAATAAATTGCTCTATTTGTTTGTCTTACAAGTGGCTGACCAAGTACAGTATTAAAAAGCTTAAACTGGAATTGCCCAGACTGATGTTTGGTCCAGGCTGTACCCACCAGAAGAAAACTGTGGAGTGTCTGCACAAGAAAGTATCAGCAAGATACTGTTCTATCTTCCCCAGTGCAGAAATCAATGTAGGTTTTTACAGATGTCAGGTACCTCTATTATTGAAGGACTCTACTTGTTTAGTGAATGTTGGTTGATGTTTCTGGCTTTCTAGTGTGATTTTCTCTCCACTCTTCCCCGTTCTTTCTCAATCAAAGCAAGTTAGAGAAGGTCTTTTATTCACCACAAAAACCATTTAGCCTGTTTGAAGTCCAAACTGCATGTTCTTTAGAATGTGTAGCATCTCCTCTGCTCACAGAGTATGAAAAATAATTTAAAAAATTTAAGTAAAACTTTTCAAAATCATGTGTGAGTTGAAACTGAGAAAATGTTGCCTTTTGATTGTTTCAGTTTGTGTAATGACTGGAGAGAAGCATAGAAGGTTAAGTGCAAGCAACAGTTACAGAATTTTCCTTGCCATATTCCACAGATGTAAAGACAAAAATCTCCCTGATGTCCAATGCCATCATTGCATATGTAGCATCTGAGCTCAGATTTCCTGAAGTAAGATGCTCTTGTACAAACTGTATTTTTGCAGGGGGTTGTGAAACATCTGCAGTTTCCCCCTCAGGAGCTGGATACCTGCACAGAGCAGCTGCAGCAGGTGCTGCAGCGCTACGTCCAGAGAGTGCAGTGGCTCCTCTCAGGTACTGGGGTGCCTCTGGTGCTCTGCAAAGCACAGCTGGAATGTGCTCAGCACCTCCTTTGCTGCTGGTACAGTGGGCCTGAATGTAAATCTGAACCTCCAGTGTGAATAAAGGGTCTCTGTCTTGAGTTTCGTTGAAAGTTTAAAACTTACTTTTGTGAATGCAAGACAATTCAGGATCTGTGCAGCTGATAAACATCTGGCTTGCTGACAGATAATTAGGGTTTGGTCTTTGTGAATACAGAGCAGAAGCTTTCTATCAACAGAATATATATAGTGACATATACAAGCAAAATTAGCTTTTCTCTAGCATGTTTTGCTAAGAATGTGCTCTGCTTAGAAGTTCAGCATCACTGCTGGTGAAGACTATTTTGATCTCTCTGTTGCTCATAAAGATCTTTATTGGGAAACAGTTTAATTTTTTGCTGGATTGTAAAGGAGCTACAGATTATTTAATGCAAGTTGCTACAATTAGCTAGTAATTAATGCTTGATAGTGCTAGTTTTGAAATGGCCAAAGGCTTTTCTATTGTTAAACTTTTAACTACCTAATTGCCACATAGATTAGACGTAATTATCTAGAAATGTTCCCAGAATTTCCCCTAAAGACTGAAGATTTACATTATGCTCAATAAAATAAGCCTATGTAATAACTCTTAATGAGTTTGAATGTTCTGGCCCAGGAAGCCGACGGTTGTTTGGTACCATTCTAGAAGCAAATGTCTGTGTTCTGATTGATACATCTGGTTCCATGGGGCCATATTTGCCATCTGTCACAGAAGAACTCACCTCCCTTATCTGGGAACAGCTGAGAGAAAATGAAGTCAGGTATGGTGAATTACTGATAAAGTCTGAAATCTGCACTGGTTATTACGTAATCAGATTGCTTAATAATTACAGTAATACAGCACTGGAACACAATTCAAGTAATCATTGTGTGTTAAACATGCATGTGACAAGAACTGCTTTTTCTGTTGCTTTGGCCAGTTTTAAGTTCTAAACTCTCCAAGATCTGAGCCTCTCTTGTAGGCTGATGCTGTTTACCCTTTTAGGCTCAGCACTCCCATGGATTTTCTATGTAAGATAGTAGATGTTCAAAGTAAGATATGCTTTTTGACTCTTCCAAGGCTGAAGATCTTAATCCAACACTAGGCTCTTTGATAGGGTGTTTGGTTGGATTTGTTGGATTTTTTTTACTGTTGGATTTGCTTTGTGTTTGGGGTTTTTTTAAAATTTTATTTATTTACTTATTTCAAAGCTGGCTTATCCAAAGTGACTCATTGTATTGGTTAGGGTTAAATGTTGTGGCTCATCTTTCTCCTCAGGTTTAACCTGCTGAGATTTGCAGAAAATACAGAGAGTTGGAAAGAGTATCTTGTAGAGGCAACTGATGACAGCTGCCACGATGCTGTGCAGTGGGCTTCCACCTGCCATGCTCATGGGAGCTCCTGCATCCTTGCAGCCTTACAGGTGGGTGTGCCACAGCTTGGAGAACACATCCTGGCCTGTGGGGGTAAAACACTTCCACCTGACTGCTGATGTTCGAGGACATTTATTATTTTTAGATGTCAAAGGGTACAACATCTTTATATGCAAATCACTGAACAGTTTAGGAATCGAGTCACTGTTTCTGGCCTCAGGGCTTATAGATACTCACATTAATTGCTCATACTAAGTTTAAAAAAAAAGTCAAATATCAATAGTTTTGTTAGTATTTGTGTTCAAAGAATACTGGAGAGGGAAAATAGCCAGTTGCTCAAACTGATGTCTATGTCCAACTGTGGCTGTGATATGTTGCTCTGACCCAAACAGGATTTTAAATAAGCAGTGTTTGTTGGAATCTCATGGGTTTTGAGTACAATTCTTGAACTTCAGTAACAGGTGAAGAAACTTCTCCTATAAAAATTCTCAGTGTAGAAATCAACTAGTAATAATAACTTAAAACTGAACTTGCAATTTCACGAGATTTAAAATTGGCATCAAAAAAGAAATGTTGCCTCTAAGGAATGATTCTTCTTCCAGACATCCTTGCACCAATATCTGTATAAATGTTATGGAATTCATCATGATTGAAGTCCAGGAGAGCTGCAAGGCATGTGGTAGTACAAAGATGTCCACTGAGTCAATCACTGTAGCAAATTTTCATAATGCTCGTTCAAGTCCAAGTGAGCCAGATTTTCAGACATTAAACAACTTTAACTCCCATAAAATATGATGTAAAAATCTTTTTTTTTAAGACTTTTAAGAAGTTGTTCTCCAAACCCAGTTAATTTTCTTATTTCAATGAGTCAATTTTTGGCAATTCCTTGCTTATAAATATGTTGTCTTATGCAACAAATTATCTACTTAAATTTTCAAATTCATATCCTTGATCTCCCTCCCTAATGAGTGAAAATGAAAAGACAAAACTAAGTGGATTAATGATGTGGCAGATACAAAACTCTCTTAAATCATTGGAACGCTGTTTTTGTTCTGAAGTGTAACTTCTCATAAGTGCACAAGTTAGTTAAGCTTATTTTGTGCTTTTCAGAAAGCTGTCCGTTTCCAAGGTGTAGAGGCACTGTATCTATTGACTGATGGGAAACCAGACACCAGCTGCAGTCTGATTTTGAAAGAAATGGAAAGCTTGATAAAGAAACAAGCTATTAAAATCCACACCATTTGTTTTAGCTGTGCAGACAGGTATAAGATACTTTGATGCCTACTTTGTTTTTTGTCAGGAGTCTGTGCTACCCAGCTGGGAGCAGGGAAGGTTGTTCTGACACAGGTAATTGCCACATGGCCTACAGGAATTTATTATCATGTCCTCCAATCTGTTTTGATGTCATTTTTTTGAGGAGTTCTTAGAAATTACTTTGCTGTTGCTTTTGGAAAATAATTTTCATCAGTAGCTTTCTACTTTGTGCTAACAGAGGAGCTGTTGAATTCCTGAAGAAGCTTGCTGCCCTAACAGGAGGGCGCTTCCACTGCAGTTCTGGAGGTGAAGATGGACAATTAGCAGCACACAGAATATTGACAGAGGGGCTGGATGATGAAGATGTATGTTAAATAAACTGGTTTGTTTTATTTCTTTGCAACTTAGTTCTTCATCAGTAGAGAAACTTAATTTAAAAAAGAAAAACAATGAGAAAAAATAATACAAAACTTTTAAGGTATCTCATATTGAAACCAAAGAGAGAAATCTTACTATCTGTTTTTGCCTTTCTGCTAACTGCCTTGGTGAGCTGCCCAAGCCCATGAAAGGAATACACAGTGCAATATAGGTTTTGAAAGAGAAGTAAAAAATATATCATGTCTGCATGTGGTTTTTAAGCTAACTTCAGCTTTTACTGTCTTCTTATCCTTGCCATCTTGTGTTTAATTTATTGTAAAATCCTTATGTGGTGCTTAGCACATTAATTCTCCAGCATGAGACCTTGGGCCTTGCCACAGCAGAAAAATGTAACTGAACAGAACCAGGTTCAGTGTAGGCTTGCTGTGCTCTCCTCAGGACTTTCCCTGCAAGTAGGGAAATGTAGAGCTTAGGATAAGTTAATTAAGTTGGTGAAGCAGAAAATAATAAATAGGTGCAAGTTAAGACATTTTAACTATGTTTTCAGAATCCAGTTTTCCCTTACTTTGAAGGAGATGATTTAAAGAAACTTACACAAGAAGTAGCAAAAGCTAGAAGTTTCTTAAAGCAGGCAAAATCTTGGAGGTGAGTATTTATCAAGAATCTTTGTATTTATTATTTTGTGGAATGAAGACAAGAACATCTGACTTCCAATGTCTGTTATATAAAAAATTAGACCTGGAGAATTGTCTAGAATAGGAGTGAAGGACAATTAAATTGTACTGATCCTTACATTTCTTCATTGTAACCCTTCCTAACAGCCAGTCCAGAACCAGAAAGCACCAATTCAATAGGAACAGGAGGCAAAAGTACCTGCAAAGAGCTTTAAAACGCATTGTACCTCCTCAGTGAAAAGTCACCCAAGTACAGGGTAAAACAAGGACTCCAAGGTGTTCTGTGCCTCTGTGAAAAACTGCTGTAATTCTTTGGGGTTTGTTTCTCTTTCAAACAGATTATTGCTTGAAAAAAAAAGGAACACAAGCAAAAAAGATGACTCTGGTTTTCAAAAACATGTTCAGGTAAACAGTCACCACATTTACATCATAGTTTATGAATAGTTCATGTATTTCAGTAGAAGGGTAATATTTTATTAAATGTATTCATTTCTAGCAGTGACTTTTTCCAAAGTTGGAAACATTTGTAGTGATTTTAGTTCTTAGCTGAGCTAGCCCACAGTAAAACCCCATAACCAAAGAACAGCTCAAAGAGAACTATTTGGGGTGAAAAGAGCAAGGCAGATGTATATTTGTAGTTATTAATGGTCTGGCAAGCAGTTAAGCACATTAGAGGGTTAGAACCAGATGTAATGGCTCTAATAATAATTGCTGCATGGGCTGCATGATTTATCTGTTAAATGAAAAGGCTGCCTGAAAAAGACCCCAGTAATAGCAAAGACATCCTCAGCAAACCTGGGACTGTCATTACAGAGAGGTGAGAGAGGCAGCTGGCAAACTGAACCTCTCACAGAGCCAGCCTGCTGCTTTAATTTGACCAAGTAAAACCACAGGAAAAGAGAAATTGCTGGGTGGAAGTACTTTTCAGGGTTAAACAAGACAGAAGCATTTGTCACAGAGCTGTTTGGGAGAAACAATGGACACACAGACAGCTGCAGAGCCGCACTAGAAAACGTTGGCCTGCAAGATACTCATCAAGGCAGATACAGAGCAAGACTGGGGTTTTAAATCCTTGTTTCTATAGCTGTAGTTTGTATTTTGGTTCCAAAGCATTTCCCAATCATTTCAATAGGATATAAAAAAATCCAGTCTACCTGCTGGTTAAGAATGCTGGTTCATGGAGAGTGGAACTGGAGCTGGTGTGCAAGAGTGTGTGTAGTGGGGCAGAGAGTGTGAGTGGGCAGAGAGTGTGAGTGGGCAGAGAGTGTGAGTTGGGCATGTGCGCAGTGGGCAGTGTGCGAGTGGGGCAGTGTGCGAGTGGGCTAGTGTCGTAGTGGGCAGTGTGCGATGGCAAGAGCAGTGTGCGAGTGGGCAGTGTGCGAGTGGGGCAGTGTGCGAGTGGGGCAGTGTGCGATGTGGGGCAGAGTGTGCGAGTGGGGCAAGATGTGTCGAGTGGGGCAGAGGTGCGAGTGGGCAGGTTGTGCGAGTGGGGCAGAGTGTGTGAGTGGGGCAGAGTGTGCGAGTGGGGCAGAGTGTGCGAGTGGGGCAGAGTGTGCGAGTGGGGCAGTGTGCGAGTGGGGCAGAGTGTGCGAGTGGGGCAGAGTGTGCGAGTGGGGCAGAGTGTGCGAGTGGGGCAGAGAGTGCGAGTGGAGGCAGTGTGGCGAGTGGGGCAGAGGTGCGAGTGGGGCAGAGTGTGCGAGTGGGGCAGAGAGTGCGAGTGGGGCAGTAGTGCGAGTGGGGCAGAGTGTGCGAGTGGGGCAGAGTGCGAGTGGGGCAGAGTGTGCGAGTGGGGCAGAGTGTGCGAGTGGGGCAGAGTGTGCGAGTGGGGCAGAGTGTGCGAGTGGGGCAGATGTGTGCGAGTGGGGCAGTAGTGTGCGAGTGGGGCAGAGTGTGCGAGTGGGGCAGAGTGTGCGAGTGGGGCAGGTGTGCGAGTGGGGCAGTGTGCGAGTGGGGCAGGTGTGCGAGTGGGGCAGAGTGTGCGAGTGGGGCAGAGTGTGCGAGTGGGGCAGAGATGTGCGAGTGGGGCAGAGAGTGTGCGAGTGGGGCAGAGTGTGCGAGTGGGGCAGGTGTGCAAGTGGGGCAGATGTGTCGAGTGGGGCAGAGTGTGCGAGTGGGGCAGAGTGTGCGAGTGGGGCAGAGTGTGCGAGTGGGGCAGAGTGTGCGAGTGGGGCAGAGTGTGCGAGTGTGGTGCAGAGTGTGCGAGTGGGGCAGAGTGTGCGAGTGGGGCAGAGTGTGCGAGTGGGGCAGTGTGCGAGTGGGGCAGAGTGTGCGAGTGGGGCAGAGTGTGCGAGTGGGGCAGAGTGTGCGAGTGGGGCAGAGAGTGCGAGTGGGGCAGAGAGTGCGAGTGGGGCAGAGAGTGCGAGTGGGGCAGAGAGTGCGAGTGGGGCAGAGAGTGCGAGTGGGGCAGAGAGTGGAGTGGGGCAGAGAGTGCGAGTGGGGCAGAGAGTGCGAGTGGGGCAGAGAGTGTGAGTGGGGCAGAGTGTGTGAGTGGGGCAGAGTGTGTCTGAGACTGCAGAACTCAGCATTTAAGGGCTGATCACTCACGAGGGATGCTTGGAGGGAGAGCAGACATAAAAACATCCCAGAGGAGCAGGAAGTTGTTACAGGCATGCAGAAATAAAGGCTGGTGTTCCACAACTATCTCTGTAATTCAGTGTTCCAAGGAGAACTGTATTGCTGGTGAAGTGGATAGGAAGGCATTCCTGTTAAAACTCTCCAGAAAGTGCATAGCACTGTACCCTAAGGAAACTTAATTACTTTCAGTTTAAGTTGTATTGTTTTTCCATTAGTATTTTGTCAGTGGTGACACTGAGCCCATGCATTTTATATATTTTGGGTTGTATTTTAAAAAGTATTAATGTGCTTCACTTGCAGGATTAAATTTTAGACAAAGAAAAGATGCTGAAGAGGTTTGGAATCATACTATTTACCTGCTTCTTTTCCAAGTGTGTTCACACCTTCAGCTTCAAGCAGAAAGAAAGATTTTTTTTCTTGTTTCATGTTTTTGCACAGAGAAGTTTTGCTAATAATTATTTTGACTTTGCTTTTCGTGTTGGCAGTAAAGAAAGGTGTAGAGCTGGTGATTCAGAAATGATCAGACATGCAAGAAAGTTGCTGTTGCTGATGTAGCCTTGTTGTGTTGGTATAACCAGACACTGCCTTTCTTCTGAGCAGTTCTGTTCTTACGTATTTCCTGTCTAGAAAGATTAAAAATATGTTTGCCAGTATCAGTTGATTTGTGAAATATACTTGGTTTTTACTGATTTCTGTAATGACAGCTCTCTAGTATTTTGTAGATGTTCACTGTTGTCTTTTAGAGGGTTAGAAATTCATCTCAGGTGTTTAGTATATGTAATATAATAAAAATGGATTCGTACTTCAAAATTCGGATACTTGATCTGCAGTTATTCAGGAGCCATTTGCATTTCCTGAGTGCCACTGGATATTCTGGGATATGGGAGATTGTGTCTTTTCTGTCCCTTTATCTCGTTTGTCTCTATAAAGAATTAAAAATTACTTCTGTCATAAATATCTCTATTTAGTGTTGTATGCTCTGAACCAGGTGACTCCTGCATTCCATGTTTGCCAGCCTTTACTAGAATGCTGCAATTCAAACTGATGCTTTGTGCTATGGATCACTTTCTGTGATTTTATTTGTGGATTTGTGTAACTGCTGAGATGATTTGATATGAACATGTTAATTGTAAATTAATAGGATTGGTAACATTTCTGCATTTCTGTTTAGGGTATAGATGATGATCACTGATAAAATGAGAATTTGTACTAACAGAAATACTAAAACAATAAATGCAGGTAGAAAGGATGAACTTTCTGTATTGCCAAAAAGGGTTTCTTATTTGTTCCTTGGAGGATTTAAGAGCTGTCACAGTACTGTAGCACAGATCCTTATATTCCTATAAAACTACTTTGAAAGAGCTTAAAAGGAAGCACACTTCTGCAGGGGTGTTAAATGTTATCAGAGGCTCTTTGCAAAGTAAGATCATTTTGCAAATGTGGATAAGCATCCGAATATTTCAGTCTGTTGTGTTAGACTGCAATTGTCAAAGCTCTCATTTAGAGCCTTTTTCCCCCATACAGTATTTGGTGTTCAGAGGTCTTACTCTATCAAAACAATTGTGTTTACACAGTGTCTCCATTGGCTGTTGTCAGAATTGGGGCAGCCTACATCAAGAGTCATCACTGAGCTGTTTGTTTTGGCTTGCACTGGGCGTTTGTCTCTGTGGGCAGAGCAGAGCAGATTGTCTGGCTCTGCTGAGCAGGAGCTCACACTGCACCTCGGTGCTGGGAACTCAGGAGCCTTCTCTGCTGGTGGTGTGAGCTAAGGCCTTCTACGCCTCCTCTTCAAGAAAATGCCATGAAAAGTAAGGAGCAAATGTTGGTGTTAGAATCTGTGTAAGCACAGAAGCTGTAAACCAGTCAGGAGTTACAGTATCGAGCCATTACAGCCCATCCAAGTTCTCTTCTTTTTCTAAACACGTTTAACCTGTGCAGCAGAGCCTTGTGGTCTCACAGCCTGCTCAAGCCCTGCTACCTCCTCAGAGCAGCTCCTTCCTTTAAAATCCAGATTCCACCTCCTTACTACCTACCTAGAAACTCCCATCCTACCTGTTCCCCACATGCTGAGGGCTGCTCAGCCTGGAAGATGTTTTCAGGAGATGCCTCAGTGGGGATGACCTGAGTAAGACTCAGTGTCAATCTGTCAGCTCTGTGTCATTTGCTTTCCTGGTTTGTGCTTGCTGGAATGCAACCCACTGTATTCAAGACATAATAAAAGAGGAGTTCTATAATTGACCAAATGCATATTTTTCTGCCAGCTTGTTTGTAAGTCATGTCATTGCTGTGACTCACTGAATATGCTGATTTGTGTGCAATGAATTAAAGACAAATGGCTGAACCAGTTGCTCCCTCCACGTGTGTGAGAGAGACTGTGGCAGGAGAGAGGGCATTTCCCTGTGGAGCAGCTCCTGTGCTGCTGTCCTTTCCAGTTTCCAGCTGCTGAGCTCCGTTTATCTGGTGCAGATGTTCCCTTAGCAAGGACTGGCAGTTCAGGAACTCCTTCATGCATGCTCAGCCATGGCTGCTTCTCTTCCAGGAGAAGGGTGGGACAGCTTGGCATAGCAACAAATCCCTCCACCCACATCTGCCTGAATTGGAGTCAGCCCCAGCAGCTCACACTGCTCCAGAGGAGGGTGATGGCAGTGAGAGCTGGGTCCTTTAGAACTCTGTTGTAAGAATTTCTCTGTGCCTTACAGTAGCAATATGCTTATAAGCATGTATATACATCTGTAACTACAAACTTCCAAGACTTTAGGCACCCAGACATGTTAATACAACTAAATCATTGGCATTTTCATGGAATCACTTTAATGCATCTAAATCAGGTGTATATCAGGTGTATATTTCATTCCATTGAACTTTGGTCCTTTGTGAAACCATCTCGAACAGATGCTTTATTAGATGTTTGCTTGCTGATTAGTTTAAATAAATAAATAAGTAATAGGAAGAGAGGAAGGGAAAATAGAATTCCATAAAATTGCCAGCATCAGAAAGTACCCTTTTCCTTCCCTGTTTCAGTTACAATAATGATAATTTAGGTTTGAGGTAGTGAATACACTGGCAGAAGTAATTTATAAGGAGTCTGATAATCTGTGACTCACATCATGTGAGACTTCATCAGTTAGAGTCTTAAATTCTATCCAGAATTTGATAGGTAGCTTAGGCAGAGCTTTTAAGCTACAAGTTTATATCTTTTCAGTGACACGGGCTGCCTCTGTCACCATGGCCACTCCTAATGTGGTACCAAGGATTTTCTAAATAGAGGAAAAACTAGCAAATAACAAACCTGTTGGAATTAGTGTTATAATTTCTTTCAAACATGCATTTTTATGGTTTGTTCAACACTTGTGTTGTCTCTGTGAATGCCACATGTAGCAAGCCAAGCTGTGATCCCTGCTAATTGTATAGAAATGTGCCTTTATTCAGTACAAGCGTATACATTATTTTTATTTATGATGCATTTGTATTCCTTCCCTTCAAATATTGCATAAACTGTCCTCTTCTTTAACAAGACCCAAGGGCTGACATGGGGATGTTTGTTGCTGCTGTGAGAAGTTGCTTTGTTTCTTCCTGTAATTCCATCCTGACTTGGCAATGCAGGCTCAGAGTTATCATTTCATTTGACCTGTAAATCAATCTGTGTAACATGCAAAGTAACCACGAATGCAAAGGAAATGAGAACAAAGTCATTTGAAAAGCATTTTATAGGGCACATTCCAAGGCTGTATTTATGTGTGCTTTATTCCTTCCATGAGGAAACAGTGAAATATGCAGAACTGTAACACAAATACACAAAGAAACAGGAAAAAGGAAGGCTAGAGTGAGAATATTTATGTATGTTAATGAAGAATGGAGGGATTTTAAGAAGAACCTGATCTCCTAGCTTTGCAGCGAGGACTAAGGATCTGCATCTTCTTTTCCCTTCTGGCCTGCACTTGGAGCATTGCATGGGTAAGTTGCTTTGCCTCTGGGCCTTACTCCTCTAACTTAGCAAGGAATGTGAAGAATATTGTTATAATAACAACTTGGGTCTTATATTTCATTTGTTATTGTATCAATATTGTGTTGGTAAACTTTTTTAAGGATAACTTCATGCCTTAGAAATGTTTGATATGTAAAAATGTTTAGCATTTGGTTATATGAAAAATATTCTGAAGTTTCCTTTCCCAAATTCAGATCTCATGATTTACCTTTTTAACTAAAAATTCTGAGCCCAGCTAGACATAATTAGAGGAGAGCTCTATTCTTTTTCTCTTCCATTAACATTGCAGGACCTGATTTAGATGCTTTTTAACATTTTCTGTCTTCTCTCGTACAAAGGGTGAATATCTTACTGTTGTCACTTCCCTTCTCTCAGCTCCCTGTTGTTTTAGACATCCTTGTTATGAGGGTGGTTGTTTTGTAGTCACAAAGAGCTAAGTTCCCTTAGTCAAGAGTACTTACACCCTACAGCAGCTGTGCCCAGACTCCTCTGGGTCTGCAGAGGGATCAGCACTCTGTCCCCTGTCCAAACGAGTGTCACCACCCTGAGTTCAGAGGATACTCCTCAGGACCTCTGATGGGCCATCTGCATGTGAACGAGTGCACCAGCAGGTGCTCAAACACAGGCATAGCTTGGACAACTCTGCTAATTTAGGGCTTAGATGCAGAAATCTTTAATAAGTCAAATGAAGAGAGGGTATTTTATGTATGGCAGGTATTTCAGCAGAACCCTGTCCTTGAGTGGGTTTAAGAGAGAGCTTAGTCTCTTCTGATTTCCTGCTATTCCTCTGCCCTTGGGCACTCCAGAACGTCCCATCCTGCCTGTGATTCACAACAAACAGCCAGCTGTCACCTTACCTCACGCCTCTGCTCTTCCTGCTCTGGTTACTCTGCTCAAGGCTCCTCTGCACAGGATTGTGCACACTTGAAAACCATTCTTCAGGTTACCCACAGCTGGAGCACAGCTCCTGTTCTATGGCCTGGCAGTGCAGAGCTGAGACGTTCACAGGACCCAGACCTGGTCCCACACATCTGGGCCATGGTTTGAAACCCCGCAGGGTCCCAGTCCCCAGCAGTGCTCAGAACCAGCACAGGGACCAGGCACAGGACCACTCTCTGTGCTGGGCACGCAGACTGTCTTGTCTTTCTTATGCCAAATCCTCTTTACTCAATTCAGGCTTGGCTCTGGCAGCATGTGATTTGAAATGAACTTGTGTAAGCGTACTGGGTTCCTCTATGAAACAGTGCAATTACATTTCAACATTGCTTTTCAGTCTGGATGTGAGTAACGTTCTGATAAACCAACACAATGTTTCAGAAATGTGGCCCTCGTCCATGTAAATAAACGAACAAACTCCCTGACACCTTGTATTCTACAGTCATCTGCTATAAGCGCTGGATGTTTTTTTGTTCCTATGTGCCTACATGAACTATGAATGGTCATAGGAGAAAAAGTAGAAAATGGAAGTATAGAGTTGTGATTCAAGACCAAAAGCAAGCTCCAATCTTAATGCAGCAGCTTTTATCCTTGTAACTTTAGCTTCTGTTTCTTTCAGAAATATTTAACAGGATGCATTGAATAAAATATGACCATCCCTCTTCACTAAAAGTAAGAGCATAAACATAACAGGAGAGTACAAAATACCAGTTCTGAAAACCCCTCTCAAGTGTCCCCTTCTTGCCAAGGTGGAAACCAAAGCCAAACTAAAATGCTCTTTGTTAAATTTCACTGAAGAGTGAGGGATGGATGTCCTTTGAATAAGATGACAAGCTGCTTTGACTTTTGAAGGAATTCTGGAATAGTTCAGGGATAGAATGGGGACTTTATTTCTTGCATTAAATGATAAAAGCTGTCAGTGCTGTGGACAGCCCTAAACAGACAGCTTGGTGTTCTTGGGGATTTTACTGTGAACTGAGCTTGTCACTCACTCAGCAATCCAAGAAGTGCAGATTAATTGGACAGGTTCAATATTGGGGTTCTAATGCCAATGATAGGGATTTTAGAACATACATGTTATGAGAAAATGTTTGCCTAGGTGTCAGTTTGAGTTCTTGTCAGCACAGGAATATTAAATTACATTTAAATTGTAATTGGTTACCTATGAACTTGAGATATTTCTAACATGCAAACGTTGAAAATTGCAGTAATTTATATTTAGATGTGGGAATGGTTATTTAGCATCTTAACTACTGTTTTGAGACTTAATTTTAGACACACCCATTTAAAAATGTTGGCTTTGATTTCTCATTGTTTAATTTGCAAAGGCACGTGTGTTTTAAAAGTGCTTTAAAATCTTAGGACAGAGCACATATATAATTATTAATAATTTCATTAATTCATTATTCATTTTAAATGCATTATTTAACAGTACATCACTTTTTCCTGTTCTATTGTGTACGAGGTAGTTTGTTACCTTCATTCATCTTGAAAGCCAGAGAATAACCCTTCTGCTTCCAGTTAAGCCTCTCTGCAAATACAAAATTGGGTTGGGGATGGAGATAGAAAAGTCAGGATAAAAGCGCTGAGTAGCACTGCCAAAGAGGATTTCTGTTTCTTCTCTAGTAGTTTATCTGCAGAATGCTGGTACCACTGGTATGTTTGTGTTGTGCAGTGTCTTACACTGGTACTGGGTAAGTGAGAGGTACCATCCTGTTCAGAAGGCTCTGATGTGGAGAATTTTTATTTTTGTTTCCTGACAAGGAACATAAATTATGTCCAAATTAAGCCCTGCCCTTTTTTGGGTCCCAGCCAAGCAGCAGCTACAAAGGAGCAGGAACAGCAAAAGGCCTGAGCACACCTGAACTCTGCCTGCCTGAGAGCACCTGATGCCCTTGAGTCACGAATTGTCCAGCCCAGAGACACCTCGCCCTCTTCCCTGGACAGGAAGGCCTGGGAGAGCACTGACTGCAGGATCCTACCAAGGGTACTTACTACTTCTTTAGCTATTTTTAAAAACCTGAGATGTTTGACTTTAATTTTTTATGGGAAGTAATTAGAACATTTCTGATATTTGGCATGACAGTAGGGGAGCTAAGAGCAACTCCCACTACATGAGATGTGCTGCATGAGATATGACTGCTCATCATGCAGAACACATTAGTAGATCAGAATAGCTCCTACAAATGCAGAGAAAAAAGAAGGTTACTGATTCCAAAAAGAAGCATTTTCAAAAAGGAAATTGCTTATGTTCAAAATTTGAAAACGATTTTCTAAATCCATGTAGCAGATTAATATACTAATGCTATTAGTGATTTTTAAGGAAGACGTTTCTAGAAAACTTGAAATTTTTTAATGCAACCTTCAGCTTAAACCTTAAGGAGATATTAATGACAAGTATTCAAATATATACCATTTCTCAAATGTCTTTTTGTAATATATATGATAAGCTTGACTTTACTTCTCCTTGCAGTGTATAGAGAAGACGCTTTTCCTCAGAAGATAAGGCAAAGGAATTTTATATGGCTTAAGATTCCTGCATAGCATACTCTAGAGATACAAATTTATGTTTCCTTGCTTGAACAGGAAAGCATTGGTTTGTTTTCCTGGCTAGTAGGTTAACATCAATTTGGCATTAACATATCAGAAGTTAATGACTTTTCAAGGATAAAATGTTTGATTAAACCAAGTATTAAAAAAATGCCATCGTATCTGTTAAGGCTGGGTAATTATAATGGCTCTAAAGTCCTGTAATTTCTCTTCATTTCTATATAATATAAAAAAATCTATATAATATGAAATATTTTCATAATATTATGAAATAATATTATATTTCTATATAATAGAAATGCAGGGATATGAGGAAAAGACTAAATATTGGCATATAAAAGTATTCAGACTCATTAAATATTATGCATAGAAACCCCATCACCAAAAGTAGGAATTTATACATTTTAAACATATTACGATGATAAAACCAATATGGGAACATTGTAACACTGTGAAAGCAATTGAAATTTCCCCGAGCTCAAAGCAACAGGCAGGAATTTTCAGGAGCTCATTGCGTTGCAGTCGTGATGCCAGAGCGATCCCCGGAGGAGCATCCCGGCAGCCAGCCCCGGCAGAGCCGAGTGGCGGAGCCTGCCGGGCCGCTGGCTCCCAGCAGCAGCAGGACTATGGTGACGGGAGGCGGAGGCTACCTGGGATACAATCTGGGATGTGCCCTGGTTAGCTCGGGAGTTGCTGTTGTGCTGTTTGATGTCCGCAAACCTAAATGGGAAATTCCGAGCGGAGCGGATTTTTTCAAGGTATGTTGGAGTTACGTGGCTAATGCTCGTTATCAAGGCTTCCTCTTAAGGACCTTTGATTAAAACATTTATGGAAAAGCCTTTCAGGACAAGGAGAAGCCGTGGTGAAAGGTCCTTGCATGCATAAGTGCCTGATTAAGGGATGGCAAAGAGGATCCCAGTGATGCTCTGTTGGGAGGTGCCATTCAGCGCCCCAGGGAAACCGTGAACAATGACGGGACAAAGGTTCCTGCTCAGGGGAATTGTTTCAAGTAAAAAGGTGAGAGCCAAGACAGGGCAATAAAAGGGATCACAAATGATCAGAACGACGGCCACGAAGAGAATAATTGAGGAAACTGGATTTCCAGGCAGGGAAAGAGGTGACAAAGGAGCCGGAGAGCTCCACAGCCTGTGAGCGGCATCGTTCACTGTCCTCCCAGTACAAGAAAGAAAGGCCATCAGGAATGAGGAGTCAGTTCAGTACAAACAAAATGATGTGGCTTTTCGTGCAGTGGGTGAAAGGCATGTAAAAAGCCTCAAGAAAAATTTGCCTCCATTGGAAACTGCTGAATAGATAAATTAAATTAGGCTCAAGAAATCCTCTGAATGAAGATACTTCAAGAGTAGGAGAGCATTCTGGGGGAAAGCGTCACATTTGCTTGCCCTGTTCACGCTCTTCCTGCAGCACCCATTTATGAGCACCGCTTCTTTTTGATTTTGAACAATTCAAGGAATTACTGTGCCTGAAAAAAAGGGGAACACAAGAGATCTCCAGTATTTGACGGCTCGCTGCCCTGTGTGGAGGACACATTCCCCAGTGCCTCTCACAGCTGCTCCAGGTGCTCAGGGTTGGGCTCTGGGGGCACTTTCTGGGTGCCCCGGTCATGTCACACCAATCCTGGCTCGACCCAGGGTATTGCTCAGCTGATCTTTTCTGAGCATTTACTGTAAGAGCATTTGCCACCCCCGCTAGAACGGGGAAGTTGATGGCAGAGCTGGAAGGGGTCACAGGACCTTGGTCCTGCAGGCTGCTGTCGTGATGCCAGGTTTTCTCCTTTGGGCTCCATCAGCCTCTGGGGCAGGTGGAAGGGAGGCAGAGGGGGATGGAGGATTCTGGAGAGAGCAGAATACCAGGCTAGGCAGATCTTGTCTGACCCAGGATATTTTTAAGTTCAATTTCATAAACAACTTTTAGAGAATATAGAAGAGGGATAAAGTATTATTGAGGAACTGTTGAAACACCATAAGCTTGATTTGTTAATGCCATAAGTACACATAATTTGATGTAAGTTTGTGGATCGATGGTAATTTACATCTTCTAAAGGGGGCTTGAAATCTTACAAATGATCTTCTAGAACAGCAGGGTTTTTATAAATCAATTTTAAAGAATAAATATTACAAGGTGCAGAGAGTTACCTGGAAAATTGAACTATGGAGTCCTAGTAAATAAATGAATAAGAGACTTCAGAGGTTTAGCCTTGTGCAGTGATTTGGAGATGGCTAATATCGTTAATACTGGTAGCATTGCATTGCATTGCATTGAGGGTGGGAAGTGTAAGTCAGCTGTATTTGTGAAATACTTTGACAACCTTAGGAGAAAAAAGTTGAAAGTTAAAGACTGATTAGATTAGCCTTTAATATTACCTTCAGTTGTTTCTTTTGGGGTTGTTCTGTCAACTTCATTACAGGAAATAATATAATAGCTAATATTTCGAAGTATCTAAACTCTGAAAACAAAGGTACTATAGTTTTGTTATCTGTATGTATGGGAGTACAGTTTATGTAGTATTACCTGGTGTACAAAAAATGCCATCATAGGATTTAATACTAGATACAGGTGTGCTCAGTGATATACGAAAATGTACACTAAATAAAGTATTAAATACATATAGATTGTACTGGGTTTTTTACTCTTGTCCAAAACTGTAATTAATGTTATCCTACTTCAATCGCACGAAACTTTAAGTGCACCAAACAAGCCTTAGATGGATAAAAAGACATTTGTGAAGCCAGCACAGATCATGCCTCAAGGTGCCAACAGAAAGGGGGTTTTCTTATTTGGTGATTCCGAGGCAAAGAGCTGAGCCCTTCCTGCTGTGATTTATTGTCCCCGGGGCTGGATTCTCCGGCCCTGGAGCACTTGCTGCTCCCATTCAAGTCAAACAAGTTTTGCCAGCCTGGAGGCTGCAGGACTAAGTGTGAAAATACGCATTATAATTGAAGCCAACAAGAGTCATCTTTGTTTTGCAACAAAATACTGGCAAAAGTCTTAGTCATTGGGTTTTCTTCCTGTTCACAGTATTTTATTTAATTGTTGTTAAGTACTGTGAAAAACAGATCAGAATTCCTTTAGATTTTCCTTACTAGCCATAGTTAATACAGTTCCATAGGGAATGTAAGGAGCTCTACCTGTCAAAAATCCATTCTTTTCTCATTTTACAGGGTGATGTGAGGGATTATGAAGCAGTGTTCAAAGCTTGTGAAGGGGTTGACTGTGTTTTCCATGTAGCTGCATGTGGAATGTCGGGATTGGAACAAGCAAGTACCATTTTCCTAAAGCTTTCTTTGGTAATTTTTGAGAAAGAAAACAACTTGTGTGCATGTAACAAATAATGCAATTTTACAATATTTATGTCAGACAGAAGTTGTTATAAAGGCCAGGTCATCCATACAGGAAATAAGGGAGGCATTCCTTAAATAATAAAGTCGAAGTTGTGAAAGTAATGTACTACAAAATGTTCTAGAAAAATGAGATCATGGTTTAAAGATCTTGGATAAGAAGGCCTGGCCTTTTTCTCTGATCTGAAGAAGAGTGACAGCATTGCTCTAAAACTAATACTGATGCACTTTCTTCTTGTGAACTCAGTCATGAGGAAACAGACCACAATCAATATGTTATACTGAGTAACAGTGACAGTCACAGAAAATGCTATCAAAATAGTCATACACCTACTAATTTATTTCAAGGGACAGGTCAGACTGTCACTGGGACAAGAGCTTGTGAAAGCTTTCAGGGAGCATAACCCCTGCCCGTAATTCTTGTTTCTATATCGTGGATTATCTGGGGTGTGACAAAATATTAAGTACTATTATTTCCTTTTAGATGCATTTTACCTTTCATTTTCCAACTTCCTTTGTTCATGCACTGAACAAGACAATAAAAATTAGAACTGCCTGAAATTCCTGTTCGTCAGACAGACAGAACTGTAACATGTACCACAAAAAGACCTCAGCTATTCTAGATCTGGCAACTGTAACAATCACATTGTAATTATGACTCGTCTGATTAATTAAATCTTGTGCAAACTCTATTTCTAGCTTCAAAAGAAAGATCATATTGAATCCATAAATGTTGGAGGCACAAAAATAATAATTGATGGTACGTACTTAGATTTTCTTTCTCTGCATCTGACCCAAATCATGCATTAAAGAATTTCTAACTGGATGTTTCCTGTGAAGGTCAGGCAGTAAAATGAGGCTCTTCTCTCCCTCCTGTCAGAGTATGATATAAGTCTGAGTGTGTAGGTCCCATTAAAACTGGTAGATTTGCCACTGGTTAAACTAGGGATAGATTTTGAACCTGGACTTCATTCCCTAGCAGTCCAACTAAAACTCTCCTCCATGTTATTTTTTGGTTATTTTTTCCCTTTATTCTATGTAATGGAGAAGTGTTATCCTCTTTCTTTATAGAAATAACATGAGAACTGTTGTACTCTTTGTTGTGTCATAAACATTTGGTAACAGACACCACAGATGTGTAAGTATGTTTAGCTACTATTTTATCATATTAATACAGAAGAAAATCCATCCTTTGTGCTTACTGTGATCCCTTTTTACTATACACTGATTTTAACTACTGTCTCTGGAAGATGCCAGTAGATCTCTCAGTATATTCAATTCCAGAAAGAACATTTTCTGAGTGTACTGTAAATACCAAAGCTACCTTCTCTTTGTTTTTTCCCTCAAAAACCAAATTGGAAAAAAAAAAAAAAAGCAGCAA
Source organism: Sitta carolinensis (assembly GCA_032173965.1). Lineage (NCBI taxonomy): Eukaryota > Metazoa > Chordata > Aves > Passeriformes > Sittidae > Sitta > Sitta carolinensis. The sequence continues at coordinate 15,400,278 of CM063295.1, read as the reverse complement.
AATGGCAAAATCAGTTTTTTTGGTAGACTAATTTTCATGCTACCTGTGTGTTATTACTGGAAAAATGCAGAAATTAAATAGTAGGCAAGTAAAATTCTAAATGAGTTAGAAGGAAGAGTTGCCACCTATTCCCCTCTTCCTTCCCCAACCTCCAGAGCCACAGAAACATGTCGTGTGGAATTTCCATAGGCTCCCAGCAAACCAAGACGCTGGGAGGAGCATGAACCTGCTCATCTACATTTTAATAATAAACATTATTACTGTATTTTTCCCAAATATTTACAACAATGATTAACATTTATTATTTTCAAAATGAGCCAATGAACCAGCAGGACAGACTGTTCTGTAGATTCTAAAAATTCCTGAGTTTGCATTTTAATTCACGTCAACTTTGGAAATATTGTTAAATGAAAAGGAAATTTACATTATTCAAATTTGCAATGACAAATATGCAGCAGAATTTAGCTACAGTGTCTTAGCTACACAAGACTGGAATCTGTAATTAAGTCTTTGTTTTGCAAATAACATTAATTTCCTTTGTATTTAAAGCATGGCTGATTATACCCTAGCAGGGTGTGTTTTCCTGTTAGCACATGGTTTGTCACTTATGAATGGACTGAGACAAAGGCAGGTTTGTGGATGAGGGCAGAGCTGGCCCGTGCTCCTGTGTGATTTCATGTTCCCAACAAGTGGGGTGCAAGAGGAGCTCGAGGGACCCAGGGGAACGCAGTGGCCTTGGCGTGGCTGCTGCACAGCACTGCCCCGAGAGCTGTACCACAACAAATGCTCTTACTCACCTCCTTTGCACTCCGTTTGTAAAATGGACATGTTCTAAGAAAGGTTTCTCAAGGAGGAATTTTTCCCCCACCAAGATAATTCCTGTACCCAGCTGACAATCCAGTGACATGATAGTTACACGTACCTCATCATGAAACATTTGGTGACCACAATGTGTAACGATCGCATATTTTGGATAAAAATTCCAGCTGAATAGAAGATAATATTATATTAAATGATAAGGTAATGTTAAAATTAAAATACTACCTTTTTTTTCCTATAATTGTAATGTTTGTTTTCAAAAAGAAAATACGCCAGTTCAGTTATTTCTCCCTCTGTATTTTTGTTTTAAAATAATTTATTTTGTGTATCACTATAGTCTGCAAACAAAGAAATATCCCTAGACTGATATATACCAGTACAGTGAATGTGGTGTTTGGAGGGAAACCTATTGAAGAAGGAGATGAAGAAACCGTACCATATTTTCCACTGGAAAAGGTACTTTGTCCATGGGATGGTGCGGCATGCACTGTGCTCCAAAGGGTAGATTATGTGAAGGCTCTTCTGAGAGCAGGGGTTTACTGAAGATGGTCTCAGTACATTCAGCACAAAAAGTGAGTTAAGTAAATACAAATGGACTTAAATTCATTCTGAAGCTAAACTTGTGCCACTAAAGTGTAAGTCTGATTTTTGTCATAAACAAACTATATATTTATTAAATCCTACTATTTTCTAGTTTTGTTTTGCTGTAAGTTGACTAGATTGAAACGTTGTCAGTCATTACTTACTGTTGTCAAACAATGTTTGCCTTTACAGATTCAATAATTATCTTATTCTGCTTCCTTATAGCAATTCAATCATTATTCCAGAACCAAGGCAATTGCAGACCAAATGGTTCTTGCTGCTAATGGAACTTTACTCAAAGGTACATATAAAGCATTTGGGGCTTTTCTATCATTAAGGGTGCTAATGGGCATTCCTTTCTCTGGTTGCTCATTTATCAACAGTATAACTGAAATAAGGATTTATTTGTTTCTATTCCTGTCTTTGGTGGGTAATTAGCTGTTCTGATTATACCAATTTGTAAGCACTGCCCAGTGGGTAATCCCAAGAAGGTTTCTCGGGCTCCTAAGCTCAGGTCTGTCACTGCTGCTGAATTCGATTTCACACAGAAATGAAATCAAGTTCCCAGGAAGCCGAGGCACAGAGAATGGTCAAAACGAGCCTCAATGCTGACAGTGTGAAGTTGCGGCAGTAGGTGTGGGGCCCGTGCTGCTCTGGCCGCTGTGTGACAGTCACCTGTCGCTCTCTCCCAGGAGGGGACCAGCTCCACACGTGCGTGCTTCGCCCGCCGGGCATCTACGGACCCGAAGAGCAGCGGCACCTGCCTCGAGTAGCCGTATGTGTTTTGTAGTCAGCTCTGGAGGACACCACAAGTAGTTGTAAGGGCATAACACAAGTGGTAGTACCTTGATTGCGGTTCTTAAGCATTCCTGCAGCAATGTGGTGAAAGCTTGGGGAGGGGTCATGTGGTGCAGGGCAGCAAATAGCAGGAAACCAACCCTGCGGGCCAGGATCGAGCTGGGCTTCTCAGTGAAAAGGAAAAGTGGAAGGCTGACATGCCGTGGTAAAAGAAGTAAGTCTGCATCCCTGTCATTTAATGGAAATTGTCTTTTAAATATGCATTTTAGTTTCTGCCAAAAAATACAGTGCCGCTCTATTTTGCCACTGCCTATCAGTGCAACCATCTTTGATTTCCAAAACCACCCACTAGTTGTTTTTTTTCTTGTGACACATTTCTTGTGCTGTAATTATACACCAATACAGCAAATTCCAAGTATTTGGGTTGACAAAAAATCAATATTATAGTGCATAATAAAGGAATAATGTAGTTCTCTCATGTTTTCTGTATCTACAGATAAATATCCAGCGGAGACTTTTTAACTTCAAGTTTGGGAATCACAAGGTTCAGATGAACTGGGTCCACATAGGAAATCTAGTGCAAGCTCATTTACTGGCTGCAGAGGCTCTCACCTCTGAGAAGGGCTATGTAGCTGTAAGTAAACAATATAATCATCGTGTCCCAGTAGCTTGAGTTCTTAAACAGGTTTAACTTTTGAAGTTTTGAGATCAAAGAGTGTCCAAAAAGTCATATGCTAAATTCTCTAAAACAGTGTGTAGCTCCACAAGCACACAGTGCAAATGCAAATACATTTCTCTCGTATTTTGATGATGTTTTTGTTTGGTTTGAAAATACATTATTTCCTGGGTTAGTGGAGGAAACTGTATTTTTAACTAGTTTATATATTCCATTACTCAGATCTATATATCCTGTTATTCTCCTGGAAATAGGTTCTGACCCTAGCTGCATAAAATTTAGAGCAACCATTCTGAGACATTGCAGTTGAATTTTCAGAGCTGAAAATTCCAAAAAGAGATGTACAAAATTAATGGAAATTTTTAAAAGGTTTTCCTTTTTGTTCTACTGGTCATAATTGCAACACCAGTCTGAGGGCTGTGAAGCATTACAGAACTGACAACGGTGCAGCAGCTGCTGCATTCACACTTCCTGAAGGGCCCAGATTCATTTCGATTGGTAGGAACATACAGACAACAGGTACTGACAGGTGAACACCTCTCCATGTGTTCTCAATTCGTTCAGTGCTTGGAAGCCGTGCAGTTTTTCAGATTGATGTCATTCCCAGTCCCAGGTTTCCTTGGGCGCTCAGGTGTTGCTGGTGCTCAGAGCTGGGCAGACTCCTCATGCAGAGCACAGCTGGACCTCGACCTCAGAGCTGTTTGTTAAATGCCATCAGTGCTGCCTCTGTTGGACTCACAACACATGTGATGTGCCCAGCACATCAGGAAGAACACAGTGCTCCCACAGCTGGGCTGCTACACGGGGAACCTGCGCTCTGGTCTACAGTAACCATGGTTACTCATCCTGGCTCTCCCCCAGGGAAGCCCAGGGAGGGCACTCTCCTCTGTGTCCATTCGCCCTGGGCATGCTGGCGTGTCGCTCACTGAATCCTGACAGCTAGGGAGGTATGAGAGAGACACAAATGCCACCCTCTGCACAGTTTTGTCACTGTTTTTCTCTGCTTCTTTACCAGAGTGGTCAGGCTTATTACATCCACGATGGTGAAAATGTCATCTTCTCTGAGTGGATCGTGCCTTTGGTACGTACTGCACAGCCCTGCAGCTCCCAGCACCGTGTGGGCACACGTCCTGTCACTCGCTGACACTCCAGACCAACTAAATGAAGCTCAGTGCACATAAATTACTGAATTACTTAACCTTAAACTCGGTCCTGTTTTCCCTGCATATCCCAAAGTTCCACTGGTGTTAAGGGAAGTTTTGGATACGTGTAACTGTGGAATTTGGCCTTCTTGCTCGGAGAGGCTTTAGTTGAGAGGTGCAGAACCTGCTGCAGGACAGAGCGTTTCAGGAAGCAAACCCCCAGTGCATGGCAAACTCTGGCACTGGCAGGACTCTGAGAGCCACTGCTCATCCCTTTGTCCTGACATCAGCTGCAGCACAGAGGGGAAGCCCACTCAGAATCTTATCTTACAAGCTAAAAAGAGACAACACTACATTTTCAGAAATATCAGGCTGGGATTCTAGGAGCAAGCCAAAGTTTTGATCCTGCAATGCCATCACAGAAAATGACTGCAGCAGAAAATTGGGCATGTTTTAAAACTGTAGTTCAGTATTCCAGTCTGGGACACTTCTCCTTGGAAATGGTCTTTTATTCCCCTTCCCTGTCCAATTGCAGATGAAGGGTGGGAGGTGGGCACCCCAGAATGAGTAGTGGGCTTCAATTGCATTTCTTACTACCTGTATTGACAGGAAGACAAGCTGGAAAAACAAGTTTAGATGCAAGTTTTATCAATGTTGGGGTTTTTTTGGGGGGAGGGGGTTTCCATTTTTGTGCCTCATTGACTCCCTCAATTTGATAAAAGTTCTCTGTTATTCTTTCTTTTTATACCCTTTTTAGTTTGAAAAATTAGGCTACAGGAAACCTTGGATCCATATTCCTGTTCTCCTGGCTCATATAGCAGGTAAAAAAAAAAATAAAATTCTCAATTATTGTGGGCTGTTTGATTTTTTTTATTTCTATGAAGCTACATAGCGGTTTTATAAAATGCAGGGCCCCAAATTGCACAAATCATTTAACTTAACATTATTTTAATTGAGAATAATCACTTGTGCCATGTGGTATTAATTATACCAGATAAAGTTTAAAGGCCATTAATAAACTCATAATGTACTTTATAAATTAAACAGTGCCTTCTACCAGTAGGAATTACAGGATGTACAATGTCAGCATTGTCTCGTTGTTATCCAGATGTCTCATTAAGTAATTTCTGTTTCACAGCCACTGTGATGGAATATCTGCATCTGATACTAAAGCCAGTTTTTAGCTTTACACCTTTCTTGACAAGGAATGAGGTAAATATATAAAAAAAGAGAATGTTTATATATTTCTGATTCAAATTCTCATTAAGGACACGATACACCCTTTGGATTGCCAGCACTGCAGTTCTGTTTTTTGTTCTGTTTCCATTGTAGTATCATTGTTGATATATTTTCATCCAAGTTCTATAAAATTGGAATTAAAGTCACTGCCATAACTGTCCTTTTGGCTTTTAGGTGTGGAATGTCACTGTAACTCACACTTTCCGGATAGACAAGGCACGAAATCAACTCGGTTACAAACCCAAGAAATTCTCATTCGCTGATTCTGTGGATCATTATCTAAAAACAAGACCTACCTGCCAAAAAGATCACACATTCCTCAAAATAGTGTTTGTTTTTGGCATTTTGTTAAGTTTGATCATTCTTTCTTTCTTCTAAAATCAAATAACCACTCACCTGTTCCAGAAAAACCTCATTTTGTTTCTGAGTATTAATTATCTGGTCACAGTACATTCCTCAGCCACTCTGGACTTTGTTATTTATATTACTCTGATGACACCTCTCTGAGCTCATTAAGAAAGAAAAAAACAAACAAACAAAAAACAACTAGAAAAATGAAAATATAGGACGTACCAGGAAATGTTCTCCAAGAGCAACACAGTGTTACAACAAAGGAGTTCACCACAAATGGGTGCAGGAATAGTTTTAATGGAACATCATTAAGTGATTGTTTCATGCTGGGAAGCATTTTCTAAAAATGGTAATTCAGGAGGGTGAGAAGATTGAAGAGGAACTGTCAGAGGACAAAAGTGCTGTAACAAGTCCAGTAGCTCCAATGAAGAAAACGGTGACTAAACAACTCTTCTGATGAAGCCATGGCTACAGCTACTGTCAGTTAACCTAAGGAATTACAGAGACCTGGGAAACAGTGCAAAAATATGGAAAGAAAATATTTATAAATAATAGGTGATTAGAGGAAGGGAAATCATATTTATGTAAAATAGTTTCATTGTTCTAAATATTTGTAAAAATGTAATAAATATCATTATATGTGTTTGTAAATCAAATAATATCCTTTCAATGCAATAATAAATAATAACTGAAGCAAATACTGTTTTTAAGGATCTTATGGGAGGGTGGAATTCATCCAATTGTTACTGCTCTCTAGAGTCACATTCTCCACAACCCTGTAGCAGTGCTGGCACACACTGTGTGTTCAGGGAATTGCATTTTGGGGTGAGCAGATAAGCCAAGCACCAAGACAGGAGTGAGAATCCAACCTCTCTCTTTTCCCCCTTCTTAAGTCTTACATCAGTTGCTTCTTGGGTGGATTGCACTACGTGAGCCACCTGTGCTGCATGTACACACCAGGTGTAGCCCAGCCAAACCTTAAAGATGTCATGAGTTTTTTCTTAGGAACCAGCTTTGCTCTGACTGGGGAGCAGCTGCTCCCTCTCTTGCACCCCACATGAATCAGGAGAGCTGGATTTGCCACAATGGGTCGTGGAAGACAATGATGGAAAAGCTGTGCCATCTGATTATCTCCACTCTGTATTCATTTTGCCTTTTCTTTGAATTTTACAGGATTTTTAAGACCAGTAAGTTTATAGAGATTCTCTCACTCTAAAGCTATAGGATATGCAGGAGAGCCAACAGCAATCCTGGAAGAGTAAAGGTTACAGGTAAAAGACAATACACAGTGACAGGAATAATGGATGAGCAACCACAATTACCACTGCAACTTGTGTAAGCAAAAATTTGTTTTACTCTAATTTTTTTCTCTTCACTAAACAAATAGTTCTATGTGCAGTGAAAGCAGTAGAGTCTGCTTGATTATGGATTTGCATTTGGAGATTGTCATTGTCCATACAAAGTGTCCCACTGTACATCTTCCTTTAGCAGGGGCACTGCTCAGCCCTCTCTCCCATTCCTGGCAATTGACAGGAAGCTTAAAGAAGCTCTGTATGTATGAGACCTTTATCCAGGTTTGAATAAAACCAGTCAAATTCACAATTTATCACTAAAGAGCTGTAGCTGAGCCAGCAAGTGCTGCAGGCAGGCGGTGCCATGTAAGCCTTTATTCCCTAGAAATGCAGAATAGAAAATTGCAAGTATAAAGTTACTTCCCAGTGAGAGCATTTTAGCTGCATGCAAACGTTCAATTTGGTTCTAAATTAGTTATTTATAAACCTTTCACATCGCTTTTATTGGACTAACAGCTCAGGATGCATCCCGGATTACACCAGCAGTTTTCACAGGAGTGCAAGCTCTGACCTTGTTTGGATGCTCCTCAGGAAGGACTAACCAAGGAATTCACTGGCTTTGTGGTTGGAAGTCCCTGTGGAGTCCCATCATTTCAGTCCTGTAACACCAAACCTGTGGTGTGTTATTTGGGTAGGATGCTTTTTACATCACTGTTGAAAGACCACTGATTAACAATAATTAGCTTCAGTACATTGATTTATCTTTCTTACAGATGCAGTATTTGAGATTTTAAAACAACCTCAGTAGCAGTAGGGAATAGCTAGCTCTCTTATATCTGTGGGTCTTTACTGAGTCTCAGTTTAAGCTGGCTCTTGTTTGAGTTACTCCTACTCTAACATAACTGCAATGTGTCTTTAAGTGATTAAAATTTAATATGAACGTTCAGACACAGCACAGCTGTAACAAAAGAGGTAAACGTGTTCAAAGCTTAACTTTTGCCTGGAATGGGTAAACTGAAATTCTGCAGCTCCTGACCCTTCTCACACCCTCTCAAGCTCAAATGACTACAGGGAGGCTTGGGTGGAAAGGGACCTTAGTGCTTATTTGTTTATTTGTGCTTGTTTGGGAACTCCTGCTGGTTTGCAGGTGTCTCAGAAGTTCTGCATCTCTATGAGCCATGTCCCGCCACTGACCGGCCAACCAGTAGGCAGGAGGTGGTGTTTTTTCCTGAACAACCTGTTCAACAGGTACCTCAGTTTGGCCGGAGCCCTCACTACTGACAGGATGCTTTTGTGCAGCAGTCACAGCTGGGTGAAGACACTTGAAGGTAAGAACCACCATAGGCTGCTCTGGGATCCAGGGATGCTTTGGCAACCCGGGAATACCATGACATGCTGTGGGATCCCCAGGATGCTGTGGGCTACAAGGATGCTGTGCGATGAGCAGAATCCCAGGGATGCTGTACAATCCCAAAGCTGCTGCCAGATGAGTGGGACCCAGGGTTGCTGTGGGAGCCTGGGGATGCGGTGGGATGTCAGACATGCTGCGGGGCGAGAGGGCGCCGGGGATGATGCGGGGTGAGAGGGCGCCGGGACTGCCGCGGGACCGCGCCGGGGATGCTGCGGAGGCTGCTGCCGGCGCCGGGCCGGGCTCTCCTGCCCCGCGGCCCCAACGACCCCAACAGCGCCAGCGGCCCCGCCGGCTCCATCACCCTCCCTGGCCCCGCCGGCTCCATCACCCTCCCTGGCCCCATCGCCCCCCCGGCCCCGCCGGCCCCAGCGGCCCCATCACCCCCCCTGGCCCCATCGCCCCCCCCTGGCCCCGCCGGCCCCATCACTCCCCTGGCCCCATCTCCCCCCTGGCCCCATCGCCCCCCGGCCCCGCCGGCCCCAGCGGCCCCGCCGGCGCGAGTCCCTGCGCTGCCGCCCGGCCGATTGGCAAGCGAGATGCAGAAAGCCCCGGCGGGGCTCCGGTGGCTTTAAATGTTTAATTTTGGCCGGGGCAGGGACGGGGGTGTCGGAGGGAGTCGATAGCCACAGCCTCTGAAATGCCCTGACTGCCGGTGAGGAAACCCTGAAGGGCAAGAGCCCACATGTTCAGGAAATAAGTGATTCACTATTACTTTTTTCCTTAATGCAGTTTTTAACCCGTTCTATAGTATAGCCTCTATTTTATTCGAGTTCCCCTCGAAAGCGAGGGATTTGACAGCCTTGTTCTCTGATACGCCTAAAGTTATAACATAAGGATTGGGCATCCCTCTCCCTCCGGAAATCCTCATCTATCTCAACTCCAGCACTGCCAATGATAACAACTCAGTGTATTCTTAATTTATGTTCAGCTGCTGGTACTTAGAAAGAAGCTGGAAACCACTTCTCTCAGATGTCTGTCTTGGCAGTAAACTGGGGACTGTAAATTTTGGGTTGTTTTTTCTTTATCTCTCTTAAACAGGCCACATTAAAGTCAGATTTTGCTGCTGTGAATAGATCCTGTCAGCATGAAACTCCCTGAAATTGCCTGCATCCAGGAGTGCTATGGAGCAATTTTCACCATGTAGAAGGGATTTTTACATGTATCTGGTAGTGCCAGGCACTATTTCATTGACACAAAACCAAAAATGAGTGGAGTAGCAACACCCTATCGCCGAACCTCGGACTGCAAACGGAACAAACATGCTAGAGAATTCCCTGAACTCAGTATGAGAGCTGTGGTGACAGGAGGAGGTGGCTATTGTGGATACAAGCTGGGATGTGCTCTCGCCAGTGTAGGAGCTTCTGTTGTTCTGTGTGACATACACAAGCCTTTGTGGATGATTCCCAATGGAGTGGTGTGGATTCAGGTATGAAAAATAATATTTATATAATATTTTCCCAGCAGTCAAAGTTAGTTCATTTGCCTTTTCCATAATGTCTTACTAGTTTTCACAGAATCTAAATATCTAATTGCCAATTATTTCAAATTTACGAAATCTTTTTCACTGTGTGAACATCTCACATGAGTTTTGGTGAATGGATTTTAGTATATCTGAAGTCGGGAGACCAGCGAAGCCTGTAATGCACAGAGCAGTTTCACTCCTGATTCCTCAGGATCCTGCCTTCATCTAGGCCTTGGTTTAACCACCTGTAGAATTCGAAACACAGGACTATTGTGAACCTTAATGACTGCTTTAAAGTCCTTTGGGTTCTATGAAAGAAAAGTATAATTATCAGCAAGCAGTGAGGTGTGCCCAGTTTTGAGTCCCAGGACCCTTGTACAGCAAGTACAGTTCTATATATGCATTATACATATGGATTCTCTCTGTGCTAACCCACTGTATGACAAATGCTCACCTGCAGCTTTGATTTCATGTCCAAATATCTTTTCTTATGCATTACAGACAGATATCAGGGATTACAGTGCCATACTGGCAGCCTTTGAAGGGGCTGACTGTGTATTTCACATGGCTTCATATGGAATGTCAGGAACAGAGCAGGTGAGTCCACATAGTTTTGGTTTTTTCTGTGTCTGCCCACACTGAGGTGAGAGACTGACGCTGTAACACTGCTTGATAGATTTCATCTCTTCATATTGCCCTGGTCTTGTGGTAAATTGCTCTGTGCAAACCCGAGTGCCAGCTGCAAGCAGACTGCTTGCAGAGTCATTTCCTCTCCATTACAGGTTCTACCAGCACCCTGGGAAGGGGGTTGAGATGCAAATGGCACTGAAAAGTTCTGGAATAATGTGAAAACAAAAGGAAGGACAAGGGAGGCTGGTTCCCTTCCAAAACTCTGATTCTTCCCTAAACATTCACATGGATCTCCTAGGTGTAAGGTCACTAGGAGGAATAAAATGTTAACTAAATTATTTCATATATTATTATTATAACAATGATAATATTTCAAGTCTTTAGTTGTTTGCCATTGGACGAAAAACTGTATGGATGCACATGATGTAGGACTGAGTCACAATTTTATAATAAAATATATTTTATAATATATTTTATAATATAACAATAATAATATTTCAAGTCTTTAATTGCTTGCCACTGGACGAAAAGCTGTATGGATGCACATGATGTAGGACTGAGTCACAATTTTATAATTAGAGTTACAAGCACACACACACATACACACACACACACAAACATACCCCTTTCTTACTCTATTTAATAAGAAGAACTTCAGTAATTACCCTGTCTGGATAGAACAGCTCACTCAAAGCTGTTTGCCACTGAGCAATGCATAATTGGAATTGCTCTGGTTAGAGGCAACTCATCCCTAAAGTGCTACTGAAACACAGATATTTAACATACTGCTGCAAGATATATAATAACTGGACATATATTTTTAGACACACTCCAATTTTCTTTGTTTCAAGCAAACTTGTCTGTAAAAATACATGAAAAATACAGGTATAGTTTTAAAATAATTATTAGACATTTTGAAGTCTGAAACATCAGTCAAAATGACTTTTTTTACAATCAAAGCACTATATTATGCTTATCTGGGGACATTTATAACATCCCCCTATTGAACTGAAAATGTATTATTACTTAAAAAATGCGTAATTTTTTTTCTTTTTCTAGTTGCATAAGAAAGAGATTGAAAGTGTAAACATTAATGGAACAAGACTCATCATCAATGGTAGGTATTTAACTGTGCCATTGAGTGTTAGTACAGCATATCAAACATCATATCCCATTTGGAGAGTGACAGTTGGCCTTTTTGGCACACTCCATTTGTTACCAAGCACTTTACATTGTTGGCAGAAAATGAGGAAACATGGGGGGGTTTATGCTCAATTCTGCTACGAGGTGTGATATGAGAGCCAGCACTGCAGTTCAACTGCTTCAGCTTTTCAACACCTCGTTTGACAGATATCAAAATCTGTGTCCATGTAAGGAGTTACCCAATTCCCTGGGTATTTCGTAGCAGTTAACCTGCTTGCTAACAACTCGTGCACAGGCAGTGGACAGCCCAGGAAGCTGGAGGACTTCTGTCCTGATGCCCAGCAGGCTGGAGGAGCTCTCCAGAGGCACAGTGCTGGCACCCAGCTTAGGATGTGCCAGAGTAAAGCACTTGCTTCTACACTGATGTCTTTCCTTTTAAGATTTGACACTTTCTTAGAAAAAGTGTCACACAAACTTCTTTCCCAAATAATTTCCCACTAAAGTGACTGACTTTCTTCATTGCTGCAGCCTGCAAACAACAGAACATCCCTCGGCTGGTCTACACCAGCTCAGTGAATGTGGTGTTTGGAGGGCTTCCTATTGAAGATGGGGATGAGGAATCTTTGCCATATTTCCCAATTGACAAGGTATTTTGTTGTACGGTATTCTCAAATTCTTCTGTTTGCTTCCATGTTTCTGAAAAAGCCTGGAGATTTTATGACAGTGTTTTTGCCTGATGCAAGCATCCAGGTACAAGAAAGGCTGGGTGGGAGGAGAGTTTGAGCAGCCTGGTCTAGTGGGATGAGCCCCTGCCCATGGAAGAGGGGGCTGGAACAAGATGATTGAAGTCCTCTTCAACCCAAACCATTCTGTGATTCTATGAAAGACAGAAGAAAATCCTTTACACTCTTTGAAGATGCTATTCACAGCCTTGACACGTGACTTTTATGTACATCAAAGTATCTATTTCTTTGTTTTCCTATTAAGGCCTTGAATTTGGAAAATAACTCCCACAGTGCTGCATTAACATCAGGGATAATCCACCTGCACGTGAGAATTCTGTTATATGGCTTGGTCCCTCTTTAGCTATTTATTATCTACATGATTTTTCTGGTTTTCCCTTAGAGGATGAAATATATTCAAGGTAGAGATGATCTAGAAAAGCAGGCTATTTTTATATGGTTTTATTGCATTTAATTAAAAAAGAGGAAGTACTTCTGGCTGCTTTGCATACACAGTTGTTTTTTGTGTCCCTCCTCTCTCCATCAAGTACTTCACAGTCTTTCAAGAAGTAGAGATGGAGATAAAATATGAATATTTTTAATAATATTTTAAATAACATTTTCTCTGGGACAAAGTCACATGGAAGTGAGCAGGATACCTCAGACCAAGTGTAATGACTTCAAAACTTGGCTTTTGACTTTTCCGTTACCTGAAGAAGAAATCCAGATTACAAAGTAGTGATCAATTACATTCCTGGCAGCATTCAAAGCATACATATATTTATTGCTTCTCAAATGTGCTGAAATTAATTAACCAGATTTGCATACATGAAAAATGCTTCCTTACACTAGAAATATTAATGTGTTTTACCCTGAACCTAATACCCCACAACTTCTATATTTTGAGGTATTTGTTGCCATCTGCTAAGTAAAAATTAGTGAAGAAGAGATGTCTCTCTGTCCTGTCTTTTTAGGAACAGATACAAATGTATTTGCTTTCTCTCTGTAGCTCGTTGACCATTACTCCAGAACCAAACAAATTGCAGAACAGATGGTACTAGCAGCTAATGAATCTTCACTAGCAGGTACTTTTGTCTGAGCATGAGTTCATAGTAGAATTTACTCTTCCTCTTCTTGCTCCTCCCCAAAATCCTGTGCCCTGTATCAATCCTTAGTGGACAAGATTGCCCAGCAGTTATGAAATTACCAACACCCTCTCACAAATTAAAGTATTTTCATTTTAAACTTATTTTTAATTGATTTTAAGTTCTCACAATGTCTGTAAAAGGTTTTAGGATGATAGCAGTAAAGTATGTTAATGAAAAATAATAAGACAGCTATAAATTAAACAAAACCAAGTGTTTAATGTCACTGTCTCATGCAACATAAGTTAAACACGAATGCTGATTAAATTGTTACATACCACACACCCCCTCAAGTTATATTTTAAAATCTGAAGTAGCTACCTGAGCCTAGAGCCTGGAATTATTTATTAGTGCTTCCCACAATTTTCCATGCTGAGGAAGCCAGTTATACACTTGAATACTTAAGCTCACCTGTGAGATACTATAACTGCCAGTGCAAAACAAATTAATGTAAAGTGCAACATGATTCTATGTGACCAAGTGATACTGAGCTAAATTTAGCTGTGGACAACTTACAGAAAAGACTCTTCACTTGATACCTGCAGAGGGCTATAACAGATAGAAAGTCCATGATGGGAACTCCATCCCAACAAAATTATTTTGTTTAAAATAAGGAAAGGGTTTCCCCCCTCCCTTTATTTCCTTAGCAGCTCTTCACATCAAAGCCCCTCCTAATTTCAGGATCAATACACAGGTCTGCATTTGTCAATGAAATAGAACCAGTCAGTGCTCCAAACATTCCATTTTGATCCTGTGCCACAGCAGGACTGTGTATTTTATATGTCCTCGTACAGTACCTTGTACTGCTAACAGGTCCCTGCCTCCCAGCAATAATTTTGTGTGGGATCAGTTGGTTTCATTCCACTATCCAATATATTTTTGAACAATCTGCTCATTTCAGTGAACTCATCACCACAGCCAACACATTCATTCACTGCTCTGGCACAGGGACAAGGGTCTCATTAGATAGAGATTTTTAAATATCTGGTATTTTCTTACAACACAGTATGTTTGCAGGACTTCTCTGAATCTTATCTTGCTATTTTGCATGCTCTGCTTCTCCCATCTTAATAACCAGCTACTAATGTGGCACCTTTTGGTATGCATTGTTTTTTAAGGTAATGAAATTAATTTAGAGTAAGTTCTGCTGCCTCAGCCTTTGGTTCATACAAACAAAGGTACAATGTAGTGATGTGAAAGTCTCTTAAGAATGATCTTATCCCCTGTTCCAGGAGGTAGAGTACTCCATACCTGTGTGCTTCGCCCACCAGGAATCTATGGACCAGAAGAGCAGAGACACTTGCCAAGACTAGCAGTATGTCATCTGAATTTTTTAACCAGCAGAGTTTTCTATGATATGGGTAAAAAGCTGAAAGGAGCATCACTTATTTGTATTATATATTGCTAAATTGGGTAGCAGTTCAACAATTCAATTGTCTGCTGAGGATATTATAACTTTTTTTAACATGCATTACATCTGTAAAATGTAGATGTAAAAAGACTTTTTTTTTTAATACAAACACATGAAAATCCTTCCTTATAATTCAAATTGATTACTGTAAGATTCAGGCCAATCCATGATATTTCAAATGTCTGTTTACATGCAACTTACACCAAATGGTTTTAAATATTAATGAAAAGAGATACAACAAAATATCTTATTTCCAGTCTCAACTATTAACAGCTTTCACTGTCCAATAAAGCAGGTTCCAGAATTGGAAGCACCCTTTTACAACAGGTTACTGAAGGGCAGCAGCTGAGGTGTTCACATTTTACTCTTTTTCACTTGCTTTTAAACTGCAGGGCCAACAGATGTCGTTTAGAACATGATCCCTGTAGAATTCTGTGAGCCAGTTATTTTAAAATAATTAGTATAATATAAAGTTATACACAGCTTTCAGGAAATAACAGATTCAAGTTGACTGCACAATAGATATTTTTTGTTTGTGGCTGAGGTAGAAAATTATATTGCAGTCAGCCAAGATATACTTTATCATCTTGTAAATAATGTTAAGAATGGAAATGTAATTTTAGTTAAATCTGAGATTATTCTTTTAGCCTCTTTAAAATGATAATATTTTAAGGTTTCTATTTGATTTTGAGCTTATTTGCTTTGAGCCAATTTTAAGGCATTATGCAAATGTCATGTTTTGCAGTTTCTAAAATTTGCCTGTTCAATGAAGATTGGGATGCTTTCCTTCCAGCTCAAGTGTATCTTCCAGTTTTTCCTAGCCAAAGCTATTTGACAAATTTGATCCAATTTAGTGAATATTTCTGATCCACTCAGAACTGTATCTTACCTTTCCATACAATATTTTCCTTATCCATAGGACAGACGTGTATTTTTGTAAATTCAGGACATATCACAATACATGTTTTGACATTTTCTCATGAGCAGTTCCCTTGAATATTTTCAATTCATTCATGTATTTCATTTTTTTTTAAGTAGAGCTAAACCTACATTTAGCTGGACAAGAAAGTACACCTTACCTCATGCTAAAACCCGTTTTTCTATGGTTTCATGTTTGTTTATATCTACAGAAGATTATTGAGAGAAGGCTGCTTAGCTTCAAGTTTGGGGACCCTACTGTTAAAATGAACTGGATACACGTAGACAATTTTGTCCAAGCTCATATTCTAGCTGCAGAAGCTCTCACCCCTGAAAGGAACTACATAGCTGTAAGTACACAGTAAAACCACCACAGATCTCATTTGACAGTGGATCCTGCTGCTGTATGCTGTGCTATAGTTACCACTGCAGTAATTAGTTATTGCCCTTCAGCTTACATTGTTGTCTGTGTTTCCAGCTGATAAATGTGCTATGAGCAATGTGGGATGGGGCACAGCATTGACTGTAGGTGTTGCTTAAGAGATGGAATAGTCAGTTCTGTAAGCATATCTCCATCTTTGGATTTTTAAAATGCAGTATTTGTCATTTCTGGAAGATGAACAAAGAACATTTGCTGTGTTGGAAATGAAACTGGAAGTTCAGGCAGATTCATCCTGTTCCCCTAACAGGTCCAGATTTAATGTTCTGAACTGTCATGGTCAGTTCTTTCCACACCATATGCCAACAGAGACACATAACATTTGGGTTCATTGCTTTCAAAAACAGTAACAACTGTTTTCTCCCTTGCAAATACAGGTTTTTAATCACGTAGAAGCATTGCCCTGACAGTGTATTAGAAAGGGGTTCAAAGTAGATTAAACTACTTTTTCTAAAACCCTGAAAGCAAAAGGAAAGCAGGAACGTAGGTCTTGGCTACACAGGACTCTTCTGGATTCCAGTGAGCCTTAACCAGAGCCCGAGCAGAACGTGTGCCACCCTTTGTGGGCCAGCAGCCCCAGTGAGATGCAGCCCCAGCTCCAGTGGTGTCTGCACAGTCAGTACAGCCACTCTGAACAGGCACCTCTGTAATAGAGCATTTACTCCAAGGCATAATCACACAAACCACCTGTTCACCAATTCCATTGCACACAACAGTGCAAATGAGTGAAACACAGAGAGTTCATGACTTGCATGTGCATCCACTCATATTTCATATTGCTACATCATTTTTAAGCTATTCATAAGGGGTGGCAAAAAAGAAAATAAGTCAATATACATGCAGTATTATTTTTACTGACTTGTCTCTTCTCTACCTCTTTAACAGAGTGGCCAGGTGTATTTCATTCATGATGGTGAAAAATCCAACCTTTTTGAATGGCTAACTCCACTTGTATGTATAGTATCGATCTCCAAGTACATTAATTCATTAATTTCTTTAACTGTATGCAACTTCAGCTTTTGTGTACTTTTCTGTGCTACATTTTGTAGGTTTGCTTTGGGTATAAGAGTTCCACATGGAACTCCCTGAATGAGGGTTTAATTCCTGCTTGAATTTCAGTATAACGAAGCCCACCCAAAATACTACATTAAAGCAACTGTCTTCCCTGAGACCAAAGGACCATCTACACCAGCACCCTGTCCTGAGCTGTTACTCTCTTCATTTTTGGTGTATGCAGATGGGAATAATGGGCATTTTGGCTGGCCAAAAAATATAAGTCTTAAGTTTTCATCTGTTCATTCTTTTCAAAATGCCATGTCGTTGTTTATGATAGGCTCAAAAGCATTAACATGTCATGATGTTAAATTAGGTATCAGCACACCATGACATTTTGGTTAATTATTATAATTTCTTTCCTTCTTTTAAGATAAGAAAATGACAGTGTCTGTGGGTGACATGTAACTGGCATTTCCTTAAAAATGAAAAATAGTAAATACTAAGAGCCATGATTAATTTTTCTGTTTTAACAGTAAATATTTCCATAAATATCTTCTACTCTGGAATGTTAAAACTTGCCTGAAGTTTCTGGGGTTTTCCATTGTTTTTAAATCTTTTTCAGTTTGAAAGATTAGGTTGCAGTAAGCCATGGATACGTATTCCTACTTGCTTAGTCTATGCATCAGGTAAAATATTTTATCAACATTTCTCTTTCCTGTTCATTTCAAACTGTAATATGATATTGTTCTATTTTATTTGCAAACAATTTTCATTTTCATGTATAAAAACAGTATGCTGTGTGCTCATCTAGTGCTCAGCAGCATAAAATTCACCTCTGTGCAGTATGTTGAAACCAGAATGATGTCTCATTCAAGTCCCACTAAAACAGGTTTTTGTAGGACCTAACAGATGTATAACTTTGTGGAGTTAATGACACAAAAAGTGAAATGTAAAACTCCATGAATTTATGAAATGTGCTGAAGAGTGTCTGCTTTGCTGCACAGGTAAATGTCTTGCTCTCTCCAGAATCAATTCCCCAGTGCAGCTCAGACAGAATCCAACTGAGTTCTCTGTTGCCATATTTTTTATGGAGCCTCGTGACCTTTTACACTACAGGTGTCCCCAACCTTTTGCCTTTTCCAAATCCTTTTCCCACAAGCACAATAACTAAGATTAAATCCAGCCCCTTGTGAGCAATTAGTCCTGATGGTGTTAGTAATGGTGTCCTAAGCTCTCAGGTCTGTGATTACCCTTTGTGAGCATTTACAGTATGAAATATGTCACATTCACAGTGGCAAAGCAATTTGCTGTTCTTAATGGTAACTAATTGAGGTAACTCAAGTCAAAACCTTTTGCTATGCAGCCACATTCATGGAACACCTTCATGTGATTCTGAGACCAGTTTTTGATCTGCCCCCACTGCTGACCAGAAATGAGGTAAATTCTGTGTTTGTAAACTTTCCTTCATTCCCATGGGATCCATACATGTCAATATGAGGGAGACTTTTAAATCAGTAGAAAGTAAAATCCACCCAGTGCTACTTCAGACTCCAGTTTCCAGGGTAAACACATGCATTGTGTGCAATTTAGGCAATATATTGTGCTTGGCTGCTATGATTTTCGAAAAGAGCTTATGCTTGCAATCTGGAAGAGGCTTCTACAGCTCCTCTCTCCAAGGGTCAGTATCCTGTATGACTTAGCTCAGCCTTTAGGCACCTAGGAGACGGCATTCATCTGCCTCTTTGAGTAGCTAAGCAAGAGAACATTTGCAGAACAATTTCTGTGGACGTTTACAGATTCTACTTTGCATCTTTTAATGCCTCTTTGTGCTTTCAATAATCTCCTTTTGAGTGGCCAAAAATAATGTGTGCAATACTCTTAGGATATTGATATAATGTTTGGGGGGTTTTGCATTTCACATGCCCTTTAACTGTGTCTTTGCTACCGTTTAGTTTGTTGCAGTTGCCTGTGTAGTCACCCCTTTGTATGTTGACTCTTTTGCCCTGTAGGTACAGAACATTTCTGTAACTCACACATTTCGAATCGACAAGGCACGAGCTCAGCTGGGGTACCGCCCACAGAAGTTTGACTTTGCTGATTCAGTGGACCACTACATAAAAACCAGACCAAAACCCACGAATTATCAACTCTTCCACCATGTTTTTCTTACTTTAATTATTGTCTTCATTTTGTTTTTTCTTTCTTTAAAACTT
Organism: Sitta carolinensis; assembly: GCA_032173965.1. Lineage (NCBI taxonomy): Eukaryota > Metazoa > Chordata > Aves > Passeriformes > Sittidae > Sitta > Sitta carolinensis. The sequence continues at coordinate 15,380,889 of CM063295.1, read as the reverse complement.
GCTAGCCTTTCAATTTCACATTTTTTAAAAGAAAGACAACATTGACCTGCATAAACTGCCCAGTCACAGTATTGCTACCCAGATCATTTAACCTCCTATTTAACAAGTTACTGGCACAGTGCAACAAACAGGCAGCTATTTTTAAATTTACAAACAAAATCATACCAGATGAGAAATTAAAATACAGTTAACAATAACTGCCAAATCACCAAAACACAACCAGAGTCAAGATTGTTGTCTCTATTTCAAACTAAAATATACAACTTTCCAAATTGATTGCTGAAGTAAATGAGAACCTGCAGAAAGAACAAGAGCTGCAGACAGCCTGCAGTGCTTCACCAGTGAAGAAAAACGGCTGAAATAAGGTGACCACAGCTTCTGCCATGGCTCACTACCTTGAGGAACAGAAGAACAAGCAAAGGCACAGATAGATTACTGCAAAGAACACACACCAGGCCTACACAGACTTCACACTGTGTGGTTTTATGAATTAGCTGTAGCACCATATCGAAGGGAAAATAAAAGAGTCCTTGAAACATTGCTGAAGTCCCTGCTGTACCTCTGCACAACGTCCCAGAACTGCTCCCTGCCCTGCCCCTGGTGCAGAGCTGTGGGTACGTGCTGGTAGGGTTTTCCACGGTCAAAACTGGGTATTTTAGTTAAACTGGAAGTTACTAAGTTACATTAGTTAAGTGTATTTATGTCACAGTAGAGCAATCTGCCGCGATGGGTTGCATAGATCTTTGTACAGCTTCCTCACCTGTAACAACAAACAGTTCAATTGCTCCTAAGCTGAACTTAAAGCACAAGTCTGTGTAAAATGTGCTTTTCACATTATTGTTCAGCTAAAATGGACCCAAAGCACAGTCCGTGAGGCTCCAGCTCCTCCCCATCCACCACTCACAGTGAGAATTTATCAGAGAAATCTCCTTCCCATCTGCATCTTTCCAACTCGTAATGTGGAGAGGGAACAACTAAGAGCAAGATGCAAACAGTAGCGAGCTTGGGAAAGGACTAGGGATGAGAGCTTGAGAAATCATGGTCTGGAGGGCAGTAATCATGGATGGATTTGGGAATTCAGGAGAGGGTGGGAACACTGGCCCCTCCCTTCAGTCCGGGGCAGGCCGCACAGCCCCGCGCCAGTCCCGCTGGTCGGGCTGCTGTACCACAAGAGCCGCACGGAAGGAGAGAACCCCCGAAAATAACACTCTTTATTCTTAGCGGAGGAGCCTGACAGGGCTGTTCCCCCTTTTCTCCCGTTCCCAGCACAGCTGTCTCCCGCTGATTTTAAGGATGTGACCGCCGGCGGCTGCCGCGCTCCCGCGGGGCGGGGGACGAAAAGGAGCCAGAGCCGCCGCGGGGACAAAACAGCTTGGCAGCGGTGGGATTCGAACCCACGCCATCGAAATGACTGGAGCCTAAATCCAGCGCCTTAGACCACTCGGCCACGCTACCGCCTGGTTGCTCAGGCTCCCGCCAGGCCTCTTTGATGGGGGCAAGGCCGCCCTTCTTTCTGTCCCCCCGCGCACATTGCTCACCCGTGCTCGCGGCAGCACGCACCGCCCGCCGCGCCCCTGAACGCTGCTGCTGCTGCCGCCGGCCCGGGCCCCGCGCTCTCCGTGCCCGCGGCTGCAGCTCCGGGCCCGGCCCAGCGCAGTCCCTGCTCCCGCCCGGCAGGTGGCGCCGCTGCCCCGCGCCCGGTGCCTGACCCGCGGCCGCCGGCCGGGCTCGCAGCGCGCTCCGGCTCCTTCTCCCGGACTCGGCCGGACCTTGAGCCTCGGGCCCTTCCTCCTCAGGGGATCCTGCCGTCGGCATGCGCCTCGGGGCGCTTTGTCTGCGGCAGGCCCGGGCCGGCCCCTCGGCAAGGCGCTACCGTGCGCTCTGTGCCCCCCAGCAGCAGCCGCGGCTGTGGTGGATCAGCTCCGGCTGCTCCTCGGGAGGGCTTTGCCCGGCTGCGCGCATCCGCAACCCAGCGATGGCCGTGCAGGTCTGAGGGCAGCCGCGATAGCAGGCGTGCACACGGCTCCCGGCCAGGAAGAGCGTCCGTCCCGCCCCTGTCAGGCACCCCTGCCTTCCCTGCCCGCTGCAGTCGTCTCCGGCCCAGCAGAGCACGTGCGCTACCCAAGAGCTGCCGGCTCGCTGCGTGGCCAGTGACCTTCCCGGGCATGGCAGTGTGTCCCCAGCTGAACCATTCCCACCCAACGCCGGAGGCCCCGCCGCCTTTATCTCGCTGGCAGCCGGTGGTCGGGGCTGCCCGTACACTCATTGCTGTCCTGCCACGTCGGTGCCTCGCTTACCTGCTGCTGAGCTCGGGCGCGGTGCGAGCAGGAGCCTCCCTGTCCACCTCAATGAGACAGCCGGCTTCGGCAGCCACAGCCACATTCGGTCACCGGTGAGTAGAAAGACGAATTCTCATGTTCTGGGAGGCCTGCAGGAGAAATTTGTATAATTACATTGTGGACACAGCGAAAAATATCAAGACTAAATGTAATGTAATTAAAACAATATGGAGAAATTATGTCCACCATTGCACTTCTTCCCATAGAAAATCATGCATTGGTGCTCCAGGACGTTTTAGGTGTGTGTGTTACGTGCACCTCCCATAGGACTGGAGTGAGCTTTATGACCAACTTGATTTACCTTGTAAGACCAGATTGTCATAGGCGTATGAGGGCACAAATTGTCAGACAATTGATTGATTTAAAGGCAACTTTAAAATCTGCAGATTTAAAGGAATGCAGAATAAAATTGCTTTGAAAGGCAATATCATATGGGGTGTCCTTTCCTTTTTCCTTTCAAAAACCACAGTTCCCTAGAACAATGATTTCTAAATGGAACCTTATTTAAAATGAGTAGACTGAAACTTTACAAGCTATAGTGCTCTTGGAAAAAAATACATGGAGTACCGAACATACTCAATGTAAGAATAACAGATTTGCAGGTCACTGATTTCCTAGGTTGCCATTTCAAATTTAATTTTTAATATTTTCAAACAAGAAAAAGAGTGAATCAAACTCTTTAAGAGTAAAGGATATAACACATAATGTATAAATAGAAAAGTAAAACTAGAAGATACAGCATGTCTGGGCCAATGCCTGATTTCAACATGTCTTTAGTTTTTCATCACTGATTGTTCTTTTAAGAAAATGTTACAGAAAATAGAAGAGAAGCTCCAGGCTTAAACCTGGGAATAAGTAACTCTTGCACCAGGTGTACTTAGAAGAGAAGCTCCAGGCTTAAACCTGGGAATAAGTACATCCTTGCACCAGGGTAGCAAAGCTGGCTTATTTAAAAGCATGAGGACTGTGTAGCTTGAGAAGGCATAACCTGTGTTCCTGACAGAGCAGAACATTCTCCATGAGGATTTATGGCAGGAGGCAGCTGTGTGTTCCTTTTAGTCCAAAATGATGCCGAGTAGTTTGTGTCCAGAAAAGAGCAACAGAGCTGGTGAAGAGTCTAGAGGGTAAATCCTCTGAGGAGCAGCTGAGGAAGCTGGGGGTGTTCAGCCTGAAGAAAAGGAGGCTCTGTGCAACTCCATGAGAGGACAACATGGGGACCAGCCGCTCCTCCCAAGTAACAAGACAAAAGGAAATGGCCCCAAGCTGCATTGGGGGGTTCCAGTTGGAAAGTTGGAAAAATTTCTTCACTGAAATGGTGGGTTAAGCATTGGAACAGGCTGCCTAGGGAAGTGGTGGAGTCACCATCCCTGGGAGGGTTCAAAAACAAGTAGACATGGCACTTTGGGATGTGGTCCAGTGGGTATAGTGAGATTCAGTAAAAGGTTGGTCTTGACCTTGGACGTCTTTTGCAACCTTAATGATTCCATGATTTACCCGAGTTTAAAATGAGCTACTCTCATGGTGTGTTCAGCTGAGCTCATGTGTCACACCAGTTACAGTATTCCACCATTATCAGTAACCTACCATGGCAGGTGGTGATTTTTTAACCATTATCAACGGATTTTCACACAGTGGGAACCAGACATCTGGCTTCTCCTAGACCTTCAGAATTCATTTGATGAGTCTGTGCTCTTCCCAGGCCCTGCCATGAAGCATACCAACATCAGTCCTGCTGAGCGTTGCCCTCCTTGGGTGCTCAGCTGAGCTGAGTGAGAAATAAGAAGATGCAGGTTCTGGTGCTCATGGGGCAAAAGTTCTCAGTTATTGGTAACTGCTAATATTTACCACAGTGATTTGCAGCGGGGAGATGAGTAGGACCTCAAGAGTTTTCCTGCAAGATCATTAACGTTGCAAATGTGTTTCAGTTTAAACTCTGCACAAATTTGAGAAAAAATGTGCCCTTAGGAAGCAGCATTAAATGGGGGCTCAGTCAAGTGTCTGCTTGACATCCTCAAACCAAGACTGCAGCCTCAGCATGGTGCTGGAAATTGGTGACAAAATTACATGTACCCTCAAATTGCAGGTGGTGTTCCAGCACACGTGTGCTGCTCCCTCCAGTCCCCAACTGAGACACAGTTTAATTTATTTAAGTAATGGTGGGTTTTCCTGGCAGAGACTCAGAGCATCTGCTCGGCGTGTTTTTAATTAAATATTGGTAATCTTCCTCCTGAAGATTATCTCAGCAGCAGTGTTTTTCTACTCTCTTCGGAGAGCACAGGGATTGTGCATTTTTCTGTTTGTGGTGCTGCAAGAGACCATCCATTTGTCACGAAGGATGCGTTCACATCTTCCAGTCTCGGTTCTGTAACCCGTACTCATGGTAAAAAGCGCTAATGAGGATTATTTACATGAATAAGTGATTGAACAGCAGTAAAAAAGGCAGACTCTTTGCAGACTGCCAAGTAATACAATGAACCCAGAATCTATTTACATTAATTTCCGTGTAACTCATTAAAGGATAAGGAGTTCTGTTTAAATTTTAGACAAATTCTAGCTTGAGGAAAAGCTTAAACATGGGCATTTTCAACCCAGAAAGCTAGTGTTTTAGGACAAATGCAAATGTGGGTGCTTTGAGGAAATGTGGTCTTTAGAACGTGAAATCTGGTGCACAATACTGCCATTTCTTATGGGGAAATGTACAATAACGCAATTTAATTTAGCTGAAAAGACCAACCTGAAGCGCAGGCAGGCCCCATGGTCGCTGCCCACACCTGCTCCTGTCCTTCCCTCGGGGCTGGGATCTTGGGCGCTGCCGTGCTTCCCATGGGAGCGCCTGCCCCAGGACCGCCCTGCTTTCAGCTCCGCACGCAACGGCAACAGAAATGAAAGCAAACTGGAGTGCCTGTCCTGCGACCTGCACAGCCGCTGTCCTGCCCGTCCCCATTCGCTCCGGGATTCCGCCATCGCTACCTGTGGTAGCTAGGGGTTCTGCTCAGATTTTGAGCGGGTTTCTCACTGGATTAAAGTGCGCGGCAGGCGGCTCGGCGGGTGCCCGCGGCGCGGCTGAGGGGCGGCGAAGGACGTGAGGGCGGCGAGGGGCGAGGGCGGCGAGAGCGGCGAGGACGGCGAGGCGTGAGGGCGGCGAGGGACGGTAGGGGCGGCGAGAGGCCGTAGTGGGGCGGCGAGGGACCGTGAGGGGCGGCGAGAGGCCGTGAGGGGCGGTGAGGGGCCGTGAGGGGCGGCGAGGGCCGTGAGGGGCGGCAGGGGGCGTGAGGGGCGGTGCGGGACGGTCAGGGGCGGCGAGAGGCCGTAAGGGGCGGCGAGAGGCCGTAAGGGGCGGCGAGGGACCGTGAGGGGCGGCGAGAGGCCGTGAGGGGCGGTGAGGGGCCGTGAGGGGCGGCGAGAGGCCGTGAGGGGCGGCGAGAGGCCGTGAGGGGCGGCGAGAGGCCGTGAGGGGCGGTGAGGGGCCGTGAGGGGCGGCGAGAGGCCGTGAGGGGCGGTGAGAGGCGGCGAGGGGCCGTGAGGGGCGGCCCCGCCGCCCGGCTCCCGCCTCCTCCCTGCCCTCCGCGGGGCGGCTCCTCCGCCCACCGCCTGCGTGCCCTCGGCGGGGCGGCAGCTGCGGCGGGCGGCGGCGGCTGTGCGATCGCTCCGTGGCGGGCTGCGCGGCGGAGCTGGGCTCTCCTAACCCGGTAGGTGCCGTCGCGGGGCCGGGCCTGACCCGGCGGCGGTGGAAGCTGCGGCGGGAAGGGCGGGAAGGGCGTTTTTAATTGCGGATAAACGATGATCGGTGGGGCGGTCAGAGCCTGCGAAAGGCCGGCGGGCAGGGTTCTGCGCGGGCCCAGAAATAACGCGATTTGTGGTACTGGGCAGCAGTGCTGCGCTCGCACCTGAAGATTGGCGTTTCGTCCATTTATGTTTCCACGATAGTGCGCGTAATTTGGTTCCTACGCTGTTTAAAAGTGCCAAGCGCTGTCTGTGACCGTGGAACAGCTGCTGTGTGCGGGGCTGACCGCGGCTGAGTCCGCCTTGGCAGCTTGGGACCTCTCCAGAGCGGTTCGTGTTGGGAGAATTCTTCAAATACCTCAATGCGCATAAAGTGTGGAGTTAATTAACAACGTGGGGTACTGAGCAAATGCTTACAAAACATCAGCGGTAGGTGATTGTGCAAAGTATTTAAAGCCGGTTGAAATACCAGGTCTATTAATGGCAATGGAAGGATATTTTAAAGTTATCCTTTTCCACCCCCGTGTTTTGGATACTCTTAACGTGGTGTTTATTTGCGTGTTTGGCAGCAGGGTGACTTGCCTCGGAAGGGCTGTTCTTGTGCCTCACTGCTGCAGCTCTAAAAGCCATGCTGGGTGTTTGAAGCCGTGCCGTGTTTCCTTGCCCAGGGTTTTGTCTCAAACGCTTCGTACTCTGAGCTGGTGCATGAGTAGCACCCCTTTGCTTCATTAATTTTGCATTGCTGCTCTCTACCACTCAGACTAATACAATGTTTACCCCAGCCATGCTTGCGAGCAAACTGAGTGGGATTTGTGCCATGGTGTTTGCAGTAGTGATGCACTGGAAGGGACCTGTGTTAAAGACTTCTCATTAGAAATCTGTCTTTGGTAAGACAAGGTTTTCAAAGATAGACGGTGAGTTGATACATCTCTGGGGTTTTTAATCTTGTTTTTTATCACTGCTCTTACCTAGACTCACTGAACCTGCTTTCTTGCAGTTTGTGGTGCAGGTGAGAACAGACGTTTGCTTCGTAGGGTTCAGTTGGTGTTTGGAAAGCACAGTAGTCCTGTAATATGCTACAGGACAGTAACATAGCTAGTGGGGTTGTTCTGAACAAGTTTATGTAGCTCTGGGTCTGTAGCTCATAAAGGTGATACTGCTTTTTCAGGTGCATAGTCTGTATAGTTGCTTAGGTTAAATTTTGAATCTGTACTATGAAAGAATGTTAATCTGAAAGGTGACCTCTCCCTTTTAAGAAAAAACTGTTTGTTACTCTTACAGGTATCCTGTTAAATGGCTTTAACTGATGTGGTATTAAACCAAAAGGGATTTAGTATTATACCTGGGAGAGCTGGGTCATGCTTGCTTTAATGCTTCTCCACAGACAAGCTGGGACTTCTCTTACAGGGCAGCTCCTGCTCTCTGTCCTGTGTTAAAGAGTTGCAGAGGGCTGTGTCTCAGCTGAAGCAGTGAATTAGAGGCAACTGGAGATGCTCCCATTGTCCCTTCTTTCGTTGACTGGACCATTCCTATCACTCAGCTCTTTGGGATTAATTAAGGCAGCTTTAGATGCTGAGGCCACTGTAGAACCTTGTTCAGGAGTCTCACTAAACCCAGCAGTACTTTATAACAACAGACACCGACAAGAAGCAAGTCATGCTTTAACAGCCCTGCGATGTGAATTTTCCCTGCTGTTTATCTGTGTTCACATATTTGCATGTTGTTCTTGCAACTCACCTGCCCCTCCTGGTTGTGTGGCTCTTGGATATAAAGGCAAGAGAAGGAAAAACACTTGAAACAGGCATTGAAAAAACAAAAATTAGTACAGAGTAGAGCAGAATGAGAACTGTATTTTAAATTATCTGCATTTTGAATCACATAGTACAAGGTTTATAAAAAATGGAATAAATTTTCAAAGTGGGTTGGAGTGGGTAGTTAAAATTACAGGTTTTGTATGTGATAATGCAGGTTTGGTTCAGTGCAGTCTCACTCTCCTTGTTGCTTAGCCTGAGGAATGCTTCTGTAATGGATATTAAAAATTAAATGATCAAAACACAACAGCGGTAATAACAGAAATTCCTATATAGTGCAACTTCTGTGCAATAAAACAAAAGCACAGAATATAAGCCCTGGGATGAAGCTCAGGCTTTTTTATAAAGCTTTTTGTCAAGCAGAATGTGAGGTTTAGAGCAGTGTTTGTGTATTTCAAGGTGTTGTTATTGAATTCTGTTTTAAAGAACATTTTATGTGAGTATGGTTCTTGGTACATACACTTCCAAAGTAAACATCATAAGTACTTTACAAGAAATATGATTCCAAGAAAAACCAAGAGACTTTTATAAACACATTAGCTTTAAATAGAAGCTGATTAGTTTGGTGATATTTCATTTACACAAGTCACAGCAGTCAGAATGTTTGCAGTCACTGCTGCACAAACCCGCATTGCTGCTGCTTCTCAAACTGTCCAGAGCCCCGTGGATCTGCTGATGTGTGTGCCAGCAGGAGCAGGAGGGAGTGCAGGCCAGCACTTGGGTGTCCTGGGGCTCTCCAGTGCTGTGTCCTGGCTTAGTCCTGTCCTTGAAACACTTTGACAGCTGCTGGCTATGAGTGTGACAGGCAGGAGGGGCTCCCAGCACCCCGTGCACCCTGGTAAGAGGAGCACAGTAAAAATGGCAGGGGCAGCTGAGGACACCTTCCCCTGCCAGGTTTGTGCTACTGCCCCTTTCCAGAACTGGCAGCTCCTTTGCTGGAGGAGCAGGTGAGCACCCAAGAGCTGCTCCAGTGCAAAGGGAGTTGGCTGAGCCCTCTCCAGCAGTGGTTTTCCCGAGCAGCTGCTGCCTGATGGAGTTACCTGTGTTGCTGGCTGAAGTGTGGGAATGCTGCCCCTGTCAGGAGAGCAGTAACCAACAAGCTAAGGTTGCTGGTGATAGCTGCCACATGTTAAGGCAGTGTTTCTGTGGTGACCAGTTTCTCAGTAACTGGGGAGTGAGGTCTGCAGTTATAAATACTTCTGTAGGAGTGTATTCATCTTCCTGTTTCGTGCAGAAAGAAGACTGAAAATGCAAAGTGCTGTGGAATAACTGTAAAGCAAAACTGAAAACCTTTGAGGTTGTTTTATTAGACTAGCTGTGTAAAAAATCCCTGATTTTGCTGGTTGGGTGAAGAACTAAACAATGTGACACTTAGAAATGTCTGGTTTAAATTATGTCCTGTTGCTCAGCCAGCATCAGGGCCAAATCTTGAATATTCTCACTAATCCTCTATTTTGTACACACCATTATTTCCAGAGTGTCTGTGTAAACTTCGACCTCTTCCAAGGGCTTTCTTTAATCATTCCTCCACCTCATTTTTCTGCGGTGTGCTACACTTTCAGCAGCCTGTGGGCCATTAGCTGAAAAAAGCCAACTTAAATGTTGTGGATGGTGGAAAATGTTTCTGTGCTGTTCTTATAATATTCTCTAATTAATTTGACTGATCATTTGTACACAATATCCTTGAGAAGACTTGTCCTGAAAAGATTGGAACATTTGACTCTGACGTTCGAGGTAAAACTCTCTCAAGTTTCTAAGACTAGTGTTGTGAAACTCAACATTTCATATGAGGAAGAATAAAAACATTTGGAGGAGGAGATAACCAAGCACATAATAATACTAAGCTCCTATGTTCTGAGTCCTGTAGAATGCTTCTCAGCAGCTCTAGCAGAGGTGTTCAAAACTACATGTAGGTACTTGAGGATTACTTTTACAGAGAAGATGCAAATATATTTCTTTTCTGCCAGTGTGCTGACATCAGTGTTATGCATTATTTTTTCTTTTAATAACAATCTTTTCCTTTTTTCCTCTCTCACCCAGCTTCTTCCCCCTGTTTGCATGTGCATTGGAGTAGTGAGTGTTCCCAGTCCTTGCAGGAGTCAAACCAATCTCCTGCAAACATGGCAGACGAGGACCTTATTTTTCGTATGGAAGGGATTGATAATGCCAGAACAACTCCAGCAGACCCTGGGAATTACCTTGATGCTGATAGTGATGATGAAGACAATTATTTTATCTGTCCAATAACTGATGATCCAGTTTCTAACAAGTCTGCCAGTACCAAAGTAGACAATTATTACAGCAGCTTAACAAAAACTGAGCAGTACAGTTCAAGCTCTTCTCCCAGAAGCTTTAGCTTTAAGGTAAGTATTGGCTCCAGTCTTCATTAAGCTTTTTGTTGGCATGAGACATTTTCTAACTGCTTCATCTCTTGTAACTAACACTTTTCAATGAAGATACTCATCTGTTTTTTCCAGACCTGCAGTTAATTCCATTAAGCCAATAGTCTGACACTGCCATGGAATTGCTTACTGTCCCTTTCAGTTCAGGGGGAGACCTTCCTCCACTCAGTCCAGGAGAACAGTTCACTGCCATTAGGATCACACCATTTACAATGCAGTGTGTTGATTGGGAGATTCAGAAGATAATGCAATTGGTGTAAGAAAAATTGGGGCCTATCAGAAGAATTTATTATGAGTTTTGCTAGTCTGTGATATTTTTAGTTGAACAAATAAAATTGTAAATTATAAAATTGTATGGGTAAATTTAGTTCCTTCTTAGGGAGCATTTTGACTTTCATGCTTGGGAATGAAGTGTCACACTGGCAGTAGTTCTTGACAGTGTACACAAACAGTATCTGACCTTTTTGGGCTGAACAGCAGCTAGAGCATTGCAGGAAGGACAGAGGGGCTGTAGCTGGTGCTTCCTTGGCAGTGTGTGCTTTTTCACTCAGCTCCCTTCACACAGAACAGGCCAGGCAATGGAGCCTCAAGTGACACCCACTCTTGTAGCTTAGATATTCTAAATAAACACAGTTTGTGCTAAACTGGCATGCTTCTTAGATTTTCTTATGTTTAATGTGTTGTATTAACACATTTCTTATTATAAATATTAACATTTATTTAATAGATTCTCTAAAATCTTGGGTTTGCCTGATGCATGCTTTAATTGTGAAAGAGTACTGGGAGTTATTTCAGTCAGATAACATAGTGACTAACACGTTGAAACTGAAGCTGGCTTGTCTGCAGGAAGATTTTTGCCAAAGCTAGTTAATAGAAACATTGAAAGGTACATATGTCTGAGGAAAGTGAGGAGCAAAAGCTTAGTGTGGAAATGGGACAGATGTTGGTGTATGCTAAACTATGCAAGTTAAGACCTGATAGGGAGCTTAGTCTTCATTTGTGTGTACATTTTAACATGTACTGAACACTTGCCTCTGGGTCTGCAGTGCAATTTCTGAGTCATACAATCTGAGATAAAACTGTTAAGGACTTCAGAAATACAATTATTATCTCCTTCCTAAGCTGTCATTTTGCTTTTGCTGAATGTTTGTGCCCATGTTTTGATCTCCACAGTGTCTAGTTTGGAATTGTAGCTCCTATCACAGATAAATTGCTTTGTGTTGAGATGTGGAGCAAGCCAGTCTCCATCTCCTGTTTAAGCTGCAGGAATGGTGACTTGCAACACGGTGAAGCAGCCAGCCAGGGCTGACAACATCCTAAACCCTGCAGCCTGGCCTGTCAGAGTCTGCCTGTCAGACCTCAAAGCTAAAGAAAGGCAGTGTGGGCCAGTGATAAGGAAAGGCAGAGCCAGATAAAGAAGTTGCTGTTAACTCTGTGCTTTAAACAGGTCTCAGCAATGCTTAATTAGCTAGCTAATAGGTGAGACCCTTTTAATAAATACTTTCCAATAGAAAAATGACCAGCTTACCTCAATAGGTTTGTTAGCAGGTGTTCTAGAATGAACTTAAATTGGGAATATAAACTGAAGTGTGGCTTTTAACTGGAAAGTTTTGGGTTTTTTACTAACAAAGAGAACCAAGACTCTTTGTCAATCATTTGTCTTATCACATGTATTTTCCTACTTTCATGTCTCTCATGGATCCTTTAGAATGACACACAGCATCGTTCTAAGCATGGCTCTGTGGTTGACCATGGTCGGGTAGGTTAAAAAGAAAATGTCAGCACCATATCTAATAGATGCATTTTGATTTTTTTTTTTTTCCCTTTTATGGACTTTTTTTTGTTCATTTTTTTATTGTTTGGGAGGACTGATTGCCTCAGCCCGTAAGAGTCATCAAGTCAAAACTAAAAGAGGTACCTGTTAAATGGAGTAATACCCATCCTGTGTTCTCTGTGCTGAAATTTCACTGTATGGCAGCCATTTGCCTCCAGCAGGAGAAAAATTGCACTGTTAGCACCATTTCCATGAAATCCACCTAGTGTTTGTTTGAAGACTAGGATACAGCTTTTGTACAAAGCACCTCAAGAGATCAAGCACATGTAATTAACTTATTTAAATTATTATCTAACATGAACACAAATCACCTTTTGGAGAGGGAATTGCCCAAGATATAACTGATCAACCAAGCAGTTCTTGTTGCTGTCTCTCCTTATTTCTGTCATAGGTATTTGAGTATGGAAATTCTCAGGTCCATATGAGCTGTCATTGCATCACCTAAGGCCACTTCATTTTCTTATGAAACATGTAGGCAGTCTTTCTCAACATGTCCTTTAAACTCATCTTCTTTAATGTAGTATCGTTTTCATTTTGCATTAGTATTGTGAGAAAGGGGAACATTTAAATTGTTTGCAAGGTATGCATAGTTAAAGCTGAAATTCAAAATAAACATGGGCATTTAAAGTTTAGCTGCTTCAAAAACTTCCTTGATGCCATTGCTGACACAAATTTATGTCTTTTTTTATAAAAAAAACCCAACTTATTTTAATTCCTGAAGATAAGAAACAAAATAATCCCAAAATTTTAAAAGTTGCTGTTTCTGCACACTTAAGAGTTCAGTCCGAGTGGCAGTAATAATATCTCAGAGCTCAATACTTCTTTATTGGCAGGGTGCAGAGTGCTTTTTCTCCTGCTCACTTTGCAGAAGGCATTTGGCACTTCACAGGATCATAGCTCCAGTTCTCTTGGAAATATACAATATAAGAGAGGGAGAACAAAATGTTAAGTGTAAAGCATCCAAATTGGCTGGTAGAGAGAGACTGTTTGTACTTCAGAAAAATGCTTTGATATCTTACTCTTGACTTGGTGAACATTGAAATAGCTACTTGTCTGGAATTGTTATGATAATCACTTTTTAAAACATTCTTATTTCTTCTTTCTCATGCTGAGCACAGTCTGGGACCCTGGGGTTCACAGAACTTCTTTCTTGATCCATATTAATTGAATCTTTAATGGACTTTCTTATACTTATGCATGCAAAACCAGCATATGCTGCTAGGTATGAAAAGCTGAAAATTAAAACAGAAAAAGTGATTTAATATCACCTTGGTGTGCCTTATTGCCATTTGCAGAGCATGTTAGAGATATCTGTAAATTGTATCTGGTATATACTGTGCCAGATTCTGTTCTCAGTAACTTTACAGTGGTGCAAATTGAACTGAAATCTGTGCTTTATATATCTGAGCTGGGTTTCATTATAATTGAAATGATGAAAAGGTCAGAGTGGTCTTTGGTACTGCCTGGGCCCTGCTGTGAGTAGTGCTCTGGGGCCTTGTGTAGTGCACATCTCCATAGCATTGGGATCCTGATGTGCTCCACAAAGTGCTGGTTTTGTGAGCTGCTGTGGATTATGAATCAAGTGCCGGTCTGTAACTTCTTCAGGAAACCTGGAAACATGCTATTGAGAAAGCCAAGCACATGCCTGATCCCTGGGCAGAATTTCATCTGGAGGACGTTGAGACAGAACACGCCACTCGTTACAGGTCTGTGGGTCTTCCTGCTTTGGATGCTGATATTAAATAGGGCTGCTGGTTTGTGCAAGGGCTGAGTTTGTGTAGTGTAGAATATCTGGGTAAAGAACTTTAATAATGCCCAAAGTGAGTGGGCCTTAACTCAGTATTCCACCAATATGTAAATACTGCACGTCATCAAAAAATAAAACTTTCAGCAAACCATTCACACTTTCTCTCCCACCTAAGCAGTATCTAGGACTTTCACAGTGTAGACAGGAAACAAGGCTGAAAAGTATTTTCTGCTTGATTTATTAAAGTCATAAATGTAATCTAATAAGGAAATTATTCCCAGTGAAGAGACAGCATACTTAGTTTAATTAGTTTGGGAAAGAAAGCAACATAACCCTCCATGACTTTCCCAAAATAGAAGTTTCAGTGTTGCTAGTCCATACAGCATTGATGCATGTGGCTGGAATTTACATTCTTACAAAGCCCAGAATAGCTCAGTGTGGTCTACGTGCTAAAAGGGAGTTTGTCCCTGAGACTGGTTTCAGTGCTTTAACACGAGCTTTGCCAAAATATTTCCTCTACTGACACAGGTTTCTGGGAGGAAGGGTTAGGGGTTAGAGGCCAGTTAATCCCCACTCAGCATCAGTGTTTGGGGAGGCCTCTCTTCCAAAACCATGCCAGTCATGCAGTGCTGCTCTTCCCCACAGACTGCATCTGTCCCTGGTCAGCCACACAGCCCTGAAATAGTTTGCATATTTAAAAATACAAATAAGGGATAATTTTGGTTTAGGGCTACTCAATATCCTTTTAAAAAGAGATAGCTCTGATACTCCTGTTTTTGTCTCTTTATTTGCTGCAAACTGGGCCGATACATAATATACAAGGGAGAGTATGAGGTGTCTGCAAGCATGAATTACTCTGTGCAGGTTGGGGGAACCAGGCTGGGAACAATCATGTGTTGATGACTCAGCTGCTGTGGTTCTCAGTTTGGCTTTCACTGTGTTGGGAGTTAAAGGGTGGGGAGGAACCACAGTCGTACTCTTTGTATTATCACAGGGTTGTGCAGGGACTTGCTCCTCCTCCCTCAGTGCAGTGTTGGGCAGTTCCTGGCCCCACTGCTTGTCACAGCTGGTGCTGCTCACATTCTCCACAGCCCCAGGGCAAATACCCAGCCAGAACCAGGCTTATGCAAGCTCAGGGTTGGGGCAGACAACCTGTCCAGTGTGCAGAGCTTGGTGAGGCCCTTTCTGCCCTCAGTGTGCTGCCCAGGCTTCACAGAGGAGGTTTAACTTCAAAGCAGATGAAGCCTGATTTGCAGTGTTACAGAAGTTCAGATTCTGTTCGGAATCTGCTTACTGACAGGAGGGTTCAGTGTCTCTTCAAAGAGCTAAATGTGTTTCTGCTTGCCTGCCCAAAATGAGGAGGGCCAGAGTGTAGCTGGAGTACTGGAAGCTTTTGTGTGGGAGGCAGCAGCACTTTCCAGAGTCAGTTACAGATAAGGAAGGATGGGTGCTGGAAATGGGAGGATTTGGGTTCCCTTCACGTTTTTCTGAGACGTATCTCCTGACTTTGCAGGTACAATGCAGTTACTGGGGACTGGGTTGAAGATGAAGTCCTTATCAAGATGGCTTCTCAAGTAAGATCACACTGTCCTTCATGTTTACCAACAGCAAGTTTGTAATTCCCTTCCTGTTCCTGAATAGTGGCAGCAAGATGTTTTTCATAGAGAAATTCTGAAGTCTCTGTGTAATTCTTTTCTCCTGTCTCTTTTTCTTTGTATCCTTCTCTCTAGAATAGAGTAGAAAATGGAGTCAGACCTTCCCTGTCAGCAACATGAGGCATTTGTTCCATTCCCTGTGATTTCCCTTCCATGTCACCCCTCCCTTTTCCTTCTGGCATAATTTCCCTGCCTGGCAGTAGTCCTGCTATTTTGTGTGCTCCCAAATAATTTCTGTTCTTAGAATGAAAACCAACTGAATTTTCTGTATGTAGAAGGCACTGTCATTTCCCAGTTAAGTCCTGGGTTGGTTGTGTCTTGGTATTGCCTTGCTCTGTGCTGCTGGCTGAGTATCTGGCATCTGGAGAGATGATGCTCCCTTTGGGACATCCTATATGGAAGCCTAAATGCAGAGAGCATGAAGTCTGTGAAGCTTCTTTAGGCAGTCACACAGAGCTGACTTCCAGCTGGGGAGAGAATTGAAATAGCTTATTTAAAAGCATACCATTTGTTCTCCGTGGGATATTGGCAGGGGGAGTTTATCCAAATGCCTTTTCCCCAGATACCTGCTTACACTACCAGGGGTTTTTCACTTTTCCTTGAGGAAATATTTTTATAGAGCCTGTTTGAAAACTACCTTCTGCATGGTATAAAAGGAAGTCACGGTTGTCCCTTTTATTGATTAGAAATCAACTTCATGGAAATGACAATGCTGGATTTTTGGTTTTTTCTTTTCCCCAGCCTTTTGGCCGTGGAGCAATGCGAGAGTGTTTCAGAACGTGAGTATCTGCCCACTTCATCTTTGCTGACTTCCCTGCAGTATTTTTTTCTGTGGTGACTGGAATTTCACTTAGATATAGTGGAAATTGTGTAACTTGACTCCTTTCTAAAAGGCTTTGCTGAGGAGTTTATCCCTGTTTCTGTGACTGCACTTGCAGGTAGTGGGGTTCAGAAAGGAGAATCTTCTCTGAACGTTCTACTTCAACCATCCCTGGGAGGCAAAATATTCATGGAAGTATAGTAACAGCCACTTGATTTCTGTGTTCCTTGTATGCTAAAATATCTTAAAATTTCATGTGAGGTCATAGGTGTGTGCAGCCTGGAGACCAACTTGAAGCCTATAGTTAGGCAGAGAAAAGAGAAAGAAAGAATATTTGTATGGTGCAGTCTCAAGTGGAAAAGCCTCCATTGCTGAGGAAGGTTATCCTCCTAGAGTTTGCTTTGGATCACATATACCAGAATAATGTTCTGTGTAAGGCAGAACTTGAACACTAAGAGTTGTGCTTCCCAGAAGGATAAAGTGTGGGGGAAGACAGAGGAGGAACTTTTCCTTCCTTGGAGAGTGTTATCGAATGTTATTGTGGGGATCAGCATCCAGCTATAAACTGGTGTGTGCTAAGAGATTATCCCACCCCTTCCAGGCTCTGGAAACAGATGTTTCCTGCAAAATGTATGTGTCTGTGTGTTTAAAACCTTTCCCCCTTCTTCCCATATGTGGAGTCCAGAGAAATTGCACTTCATGTGTGGTTTCAGCTGTGGAAGGATAGACACTCCTGAAAGATGGAAATGTGATGTTTTGAACTCGAGCAAAAATGAAGAAAAGTAACCCTTCAGTGCTCCAGTTGGGCACGGTTTCAGTATCAGTTCATGCTGGTGGCTCTGTTCCTGCAAGGCCAGCTGGATAGAGTAGTGAATGAAGCTTAGGAAGTAACAAATCTCAGCCTGCTGACATTGCTTTTAGTTCTTGTTACTTACCAAAGTGTCCATTACACAATAGCTTGAGTAATGCCATAATCAGAAATTTGTTAGCAGTTTTGCCTTAATCTCTGGTACTAAAAAAGCCTAACTTGAATGTCAGCTTCCTACTGCTGGGTTTCCCATATGTGTCAGTGGTAAAGTGATATTTCCCATCTGGAGCGCTCTCCTAGATTTTTGTAACTTTTAAGTGTTTAGTTAAGACAGTGTCAGCATTAGCTGCTCATGGCTTAGTGAACCAATGTGAGGATATTTGCTTTAGACAAACATGGCTTGTTTTATGCAGAGGAGTGTATTCCTTCAAGAACTGGGAAGTTTGGGATCTGGTTGAAAGTCTTACCTCATTTCCTTGTTCATTCTTTCCAAGGCCTCTGTTGCAGTGACTGTGTGTCCATCCCTGCAGGAAGACAGGCAGCAAGAAGTTGCTTTGCCTGTAGAGTGTGCCCTGTACCAAGACCTCTGCACCAACGTCTTGGCAGGGAGAGGAGAGGAAGGAGGGGAAGGATTGAGAGTTTGAGTGCTGCTACTAATTAAAGCACCTGCTTAATGCATTTGTTGGCAGCCAGCAGATCCTTTCTGATCAATGTTTTCCTGTGCTACACACTACCACCCCCCTGCCCCAGCCCCCCTGCTTTGGAGAGATCTGTGGATTGAAGATTTGCCCATCAAAAAAAGGGAAAAGCTGCATCATGAGAACTCGTCAGGTGCAGTTTTCCTTTTGGGAATATATTAGTTACTCAGCAGTCACTGTTTTGTGTTGAGAAGCAGCAGATTGCTTTTATCCCAGGAGAAGGTTTCTCAGTTCATGTTTGAAAGGCCAAGCCCTCTTAATTTCTGCAGAAAATAATTATTGACATTAGAACAGGTTGTTGACAAAGCACCAGCCCTTCATGCTCTGTGTTTGAGAGGAACAGGAAGGGAAAGGAATTGAGAAAAGGAGAAAGTTCAGAGCTCAAGTAGCTGCAGCTAAACCAGTTTGGCACATCTCAGCCATTCCCATGGGATGTTTCATTTTCCCTTGTCTTCTTCCTGTGCTTCATGTTTCAGATAGAGTATCTGGTAAATGACTGAGGGTAATGCTCATCTTGGAGCCTGCTCTGTCCATGCAGGCAAGAAAACAGGAAAGATTGAATTAAAATCCTTGGGTTTCCTTTCACCAACAATTGATTTCTCTTTCAGAAAAAAGCTGTCCAACTTCTTACACACTCAGAACTGGAAAGGTGCCTATAATTATGTTGCCAAGCAATACATAGAGAGTGTGAGCAGGGATGTTTATTTTGAGGATGTTCGACTGCAGATGGAAGCAAAACTCTGGGGAGAAGAGTACAACAGGCACAAGCCACCAAAACAGGTACATTCAAAGATCTTGCTAAGCAAAAATGCAATGTTGTTCTTCTATTGGGTTAGCTCTCAGACATAATTTAGAGGGAATTACTTGTTCACATTCCATCACATTTAAATGCTTGGACAGATTCTTTTGCCCTTCTCTGTTTTCTGTTAAACGATAGCTGATTTTGAGTGGAGTACGTACAGAAATTGCTTTATATTTCCAGGACTAGAGGCTGTGTGTTTGTGTTTGTGACTGTCCTCAGCTGTTGACTGAAAACCAAAATAAAATTACGCTTGTATTGCTTTCTTTGATGTGTGCCCAGCTGCTTTTGTGATAACCAGAGATGTCACAGAATTTATTGCCAGCAGCAGTCTCAGCAAGCACTTAACTGTTAGTGCTCCAGGAAGGCAGATGCTTAAATCTTGCACACCCTTCCAAACATGGAACTAGCATTGATTTTTGAGAAGAGCTGGAAACCTGCTGGAAGCCTTAGCAATTTAAATGGCCAAAATGAGTGGTTTTGATATGTGAGATATTTGCATTGCCTCCCGTATGAGGGTTAGTTAATAACTACCTGGCTCAGGAAGGCAAGGCGGGTCTACAGTGAAGCACACAGAGAGAAATCTATAAATGTAGAAGTTTTAAACGCCATGTTGGAGAAAGTATATAAGTAGAGTGAGAGTTGCGATGGTTTCTGCTTTAGGAATGTGTGTGGGTCAGAGGGAGAAGGTGAGGCAGGATACAGAGATACCTGACCAGTAGATAACCTCAGCCCTTCTCTGAAAATGCATTTCTTCAAGTTGTGCAGTTGTGGCTGTATGTTTTGCTCTCTGGGTGCAGACGCTTTGCAGATACTCGTAAGGTACCCATGAGATAAAATAGAAAGGCAGCACTTGCTAAGAATTTTTTCAGAGGGGTTTGTTGCAGAAGTGAGCTGTTTCAAAGTGACTGCTTTTAATTTATGGAATTCCTCCAGTAACTCAAGAAGCACATGGCTTCCCCCACCCCCTTGTTAAACAGAAGAAGGATCTTTGCAATTGCTCAGATTCTTGCGTTGGGAAAGTTTTCGCAGCTGGAGAATTCACACACACTTTGATCTGAAGACAGTATTCTGTTAGTCATTGTTTATCTTCTTTCCCTCTCCAGGTGGATATAGTGCAAACCTGTATTATTGAAATGAAGAACAGGCCTGGAAAGCCTCTCTTTCATCTGGAACATTACATTGAGGGCAAATACATCAAATACAACTCAAATTCGGGATTTGTGCGGGACGACAACATTCGTCTAACTCCACAAGTGAGGCTTTGTTTAATGCTTTCCATAGAAACTGCTGCAGGGAAGTTCTGGGCTCTCTCCAGAGGTCTTGCATTACTGCCAAGAAAGGAAACTACAGGCTCTGCAGTACAATGCCAGAATAATTTCTCTGTTTGCAGTTTGTCTGCCCCTTACTTGGGCCCTGCTCTTTTAGGCACTGAGTGCTTCTTTATTGGATTTCAGTTGATTACAGTTGAGTTGAACAGGGTTAATACTGTTTGGAAGCCTTAAGCCTTTGACTCTAATTATAACTGCAGGCATCAAAATATCTCAAACTTTCTTCAAATTGAGGCAGTGAGAGAGAGCTCTCATGTGCTGTGTACTGAATAGTCTTTTTGGTGCCTCACATAATAAGAAGTGGCTGGTATCCAATTCATGTAAACAAATCTAGTCCATTTGCATATAAAAATGTAGGTTTTTCGAGCTGCAGCTTCTGAATAGCTGAATCTGAGATTGCATATAGAAATACAAGTACAGATTTCAAGTGATTCTTGAATGTTGTAAAATAAATTTAAAATACTATTGAAAAATGCAACAATGTCAATGTAACAAAGAGGTATTTTACTGAGCCTGGAGATTTTTGTTCCTTACATTTTTTTCCACTATTTTTAAGGTATTTGTCATGAGGCTTAATGCAATTCTCTGTAAGGAGAGCATTTATGTTCTGGGCTGTCATTTGTACACTGAATCAGTGCTGTGCTTTCACAGGTTGGGAACAAAATGTTCCCTGGTATTTGCTGCAGTTAAAATGTTTGTCTATCACCACCAGTCACCTCCCCCAGGCCTGGCAACGCTTTTTTGGAGGCCTTCCCAGAAGATTCCTAATATCTCAGCTTTATTCTAAAGAGAAGGGCTTTTTATACCTGATTCTTGAAATGTATTTTTTCGAGTGCACAAATGTACATTTCATTATCTGATACACAAATGTAGACACAGAGCAGTTGCTCAGGGGGATCATTCAAAGGGGAAGAAGAATTTTTGTGGATGCTCACATTTTTTTATGGGGGTTTTTTTTTTCCCAAACTGTGACAGAGCTTATGCTTGTTGGCAGAAGGAAGCAGTGTCCCAGAGCAACAGAGCTTGCAGGTCCACAGGCACAGCCAGAATGTTTATACAGAAGTTACTCTGCAGTTGCTTCAGAGCCCACTGTTTTTATTCCTGTCAGCCAGTTCCCCACTACCCAAGGTGAAGACAATAGTGGAAAACAATCTCTAGTACAAAAATGAGGAATTAAGCAATCTCCTTTCCCCTGCCTGTGTCCACTGCTCCTTTTCTCCCTGCTTTTTTTAGCCTCTGTGAGTTGGAGCAGGTTGGAGAAACAGAATACTGCTTTTAGTCTGTCTTGGTGCTTTCATCATGATATTTATACCAGTTATATTTCACTGATAGGGTTATCAGACTTCTTTTCCCATTTATAACAGGCCATTATATGATTGAAGGGAGAATGTTCTCAGATGTCTTCTGTGGTTCTTTGCAGGCCTTCAGTCACTTCACCTTTGAGCGCTCAGGACACCAGCTCATTGTTGTTGATATCCAGGGAGTTGGAGATCTCTACACAGACCCTCAGATCCATACAGAGAGTGGTACAGATTTTGGAGATGGCAACCTAGGTAAAATCAATGATTCTGTTTGACTGCTTCTCTTTTCTCCCCAGCTCTGCTGAGTAGCCACTGCACTGGGTGAGCTGACACATTTCTGCGGGTCTTGCAAACCCCTGGGGAGTCCTGTTGGAAGGAGTCCTGTACAGGTCAGGTGTCATATAAGGACAGTCTTAAAATGACAGCTAATCTTGCCTCATGTCTTCTGCCCTACTCCTAAACAAGTAATGTAATTAAGTAGTTTCTGCATTGAAAACAATAATCCTGGCCTTTTGATTTCCTTGCCACGTTGTAGGAATGGATACAGCTGAATGCAGAGATAGGCACCATGCATTTCTGAAGTTCCAAGTGTCTATATATGAAGTTGTTCATGGGACTGCAAGTTTTGTAAGCAGGATCAAATCTAGGCACATTTCTCAGTGATGAAGTTGGATTAGGTTTTTGTTTTATCTTTTTCGTACGTAGCTTTTCAAGATTTTTCACACTTCTTTCTCATGCAGAGAAAGTGAAAAACTCTTACAGGTCTTGAAATGGGTTAGGCTGTGTGCTACAAAGTGTTTTCTCTGTGTTGACTTTTTAGGGAAAGCTTTGGTACTTTCAGCTTTTAATAAGTAAATTGTAATATAAAATTAGAGTAATCACTTTCTCAACTTCTTGTAATGTCTTAGGTGTTCGAGGTATGGCCTTGTTCTTTCATTCTCATTTCTGCAACAACATCTGCAAAAGCATGGGGCTTGCACCATTTGACCTTTCATCCAGAGAGAAAGATGCCTTGGATTATAATAAAAAATTGCTTGTAAGTGTTTGATGAAAAAGTTAATTAAGCTGTAGCTTTAATTAACAGGGAACCTTCTAACACTGTATATTTGGGACCAAGTAGATCTTTGAATGCTGAAATAATTTATAAGTTTTGGATCTCACAAATGTGATCTGATCCTTGTTGCAAATTGATCTCAGTTTCCGCTGATTTTGGTGGAAATGGGACTTCATGTAACACTTGGAACAGAACTCAGTCCTAAGCAAAACTCTCTGACAGTAAAAATATCAGGGCTTGATATTCTGAAGCAGTGTAGAACTTAGCAAAGCAAATAATTCTGTATACATATGTATATTTCTAGAGGACTCCTAATAAACATTCCCGTTGGCTTGTGTAGCATGCTTAGAACCCACAGAAGGCTTATTGACACTTTGTCGTTGGTTTGCCAAGGAGTCTGCTCAAACCATTCTGCGTGGCACGGAGGAGAAGTGCGGCAGCAGGCGGGCCAGGACGGCGTCCGGCAGTCGCCCCCCTCTGCTCTTCCGCCTCTCGGAAAACTCGGGCGATGAAAGCATGAGCGATGTGGCGTTCGACTCCCTGCCCTGCTCTCCCTCCTCTGCAACCCCTCACAGCCACCGGGCGGACATGCTTAGTGAGTGACCTCCTACGTCACCTCGGGGGGGTTCCGAACATCGCACTGGTGCTGCTTTGGCTTTGGCTTTGTTTCTAAGCACTGCTCTAGTCCAGAGCAGTTGTTTCTTGTGCTCCTCTTTGAGCAGAAATGAAACTAAAAGTACTTCTATGTAGATAATTAATGCACAGATGCTTCTGTGAAAAAAACAGGAGTGAAATGATGATATCTAGAGCTTTTTCCTCAAGCATGTTATTTTTATAATAATAGCAAATATTTTTTTCTCCTAGATTGGCCTGTGTTCAGTGAAGTAGATAACTTGGATCAGCTTGACAACAAAAGGGTGAGTGTCTTCCTAACAGAAAATGAGGTTGTAGTTGCCTAATGAAATGTGTCTTTACAGGACTTCCCAAAGATTTTGTTCAGTAAAAGCACATAAAGGTGCTCTGCCTATTTGTATTGCTGCAGATCGTGTTACCTCTGTGCATTTGCTGTCTCTAGTAAAGGAAAAGCATTTTATTTTAATATATTCATGATTTTTCCACCAGATATTTATTTGCATCTGGTGTATTTTAACAGGTACTTACAGCATGTGCCTGTTCCCCTACCTACATGTTGTGTCTTGGGTGCTTGTCCCAGCTGCTGTGGTATTAAAGCTAAAGAATCCCTTTGGATTAGGTCTCTGCAAGTACTGGTACCATGGAATATGAGAGAGCCTTGCCTGAGGAGGTGCAGGAAGTTTTCAATGGGCATTTTCCAGTGCTGGGCCTTAGTGCCAGGGCACTGAAGCTGAAAACTGCATTTAGTGGATTCTCGACTTGATAAAATATGCAAGTCCTTGATTTGTTTTAGTATATGTAAGGGAGAAGACAATCTTAGACTACTTTATGTATCATTAACTTTATGTAATACATACTTTAATTCCTTCTGACAGAAGTAGCACAATCATTTTCATCCAGTATAACTATCCAGTATTTTTCGTTGAAAGAGTAAATCATTTGCTCTGTGGAAAATGTCAAGCTGAGGTCCTTACAAAGTATAATGCTAATGCTGTTCTGGTCTTAACTTCTGTAGGATTTTGAAAATGGTGGAGACAGTGGGTATCCCAGTGAAAAGAGAAGTGAGACAGAAGATCTGGATCATAGAGAGAGGGTAAGAACGTGACTGGTATAGCAGAGCTGGGGCTGTTCATACTTAAACTGTTTTTTGTAGAAGAATCTTCTTTATCCTCCTGATCAAGATCTGATCCTCATCTAGACTTTGAAAACAGAGGAAACAAAGAAATTCCCCCATATTGCAAGGTTACTAATTCATATTGAGAATGACTCTCTTACAGGAAAAAGATGATTTGTAACGAGTAGCTTCATTTCAAATGTCATATTTGATTAGATGTTGTTGTGTGGGTTTTTTAAGTATTGAATATTGCATTTAGGAGGTGTAACCATCTTGTTATGTGGTATCCATGAATATGATCTGCTTTCAGACTCGTTTACCCTCTCTACTTTGTATGGCTTGAAATATTTCAGAACTTAATGTTGTTTTTAGGTAATAATATGGAACTTTAGAATTCCTGGTTTAGTTGGTTACTCCTCTATAATAGAAATTTTTCAATAAATGCATTTTGACCTGGAGATCTTAACAAGATACTTAATTAGAAGATAGGAAATAGAATAATGCTTCCAGAGATACCACTCCTTTTGTCACTTCCTTTGGTAAGGTACTTGTCATGGCATCTCCAGCTTACAGGATTAAAGCCCATGTGTGCCAAGTTTTTTATCATTTTGGTTTGTTTCTTAATATGTTGTGACATCACTGAAAGAAGAGGATCCAATGGAAACAGTTCTGGTCATTCTCACTGTTAATTCTGTAGCAGGAATAGTCTAGAGTCATGACTGGCAGACATCAGTTCCTGCAAATTGAGTGATGTAAATCTTTACATTAATGTAGGGCCATTCAAACAACAATCGGAGGCAGGAGTCTGATGAAGACAGTTTGGGAAGCTCTGCAAGGGTAAATAAAGCAGAAATGTTCACAGACTGAGTTTGCTGCTCTGCTTGTCCTTTGTTCCACTCATCTGCCACCTAACCACATCACTGAACCAGATGTTGGTTTCCCTTCCTTTTCAGCTACAGAAAATGTTTATTAATATTAACTTAGCATTCTGTTATTTCCTTTTATGTTTTGTGTTTGTTTTCTTGTTAAAGAACTACTGTGAAACAAATTGTCACCTCTGTAGCTGACCTCTGTCATAAATTAGTGATTATGCATGGGTTTCTCACTTAAAAAAAATTACAGCTCTGTGGATTTCTTTTCTGCCTAACTAAATTATATTTCCTTTCTGCACCTTACTTTTGGAATTCCTTCCTGTATGTAGCTGAATGATTTCTTAAAAGCATGCAGTGTTTGAAACAGATACACAGTGAAGAGAGCTGTTGCCACCTAACTGAGTTAGGAAAGATCAGACCTTGTATGCTTTTACAGAATATAACTTCTGTGATAATTGGTCTTCGCTATAAGCTTAAAAAAATAACTGCTCTGAAAGGAAAGAAAACACAGAGCTTTGACAGCAATGAATAATTTATTTAGATAAAATTGTCAAAGTTTCCTTTCAATTGTATTTCCTGTTTCAGAAAATTGAAACAGCTTTAACAGACTGAAGTTGTGTGCCAGTCACTGTTCCTGTTGTGCTTTCTCTGTGTACCTGCTAAGGCCTTAGTTGTGATAGGACTGTTTTCACCTACTGTTTCCCACCAATCCATCGTGTTCAAAAATGTCTTCATTTGGGTTTCTCCTCCTGAGAAATACCAATGCATGTATCTGCCTGTAATCTTCTGCATTGTTACATGTCATTTTTCTAGAATTCTAGAATGCAAGCTGCATTTAAAGTGTTGGGAGCTAAAATTCTGGACAGAAAAGTATGGGTTTCATTTCTTTGTGCATGAATAACTTCAGTGCTTGCAGTGTGACTTCAGTTACTTATTTTTGTAAGTAACTTTTTCTGATTCAGAACTTTAAGATGCTGCTTCAAAGTGATGATGTTTGGATTAGAAATTGAGGGGTTTACTCCATTTCTTTAATGAAGAATAATTACCATTTTTTCAGCTACTAACATGACTTTTGAAAGCTGTATTTTAAAATACAGTATTTACTACTAAATAGCAATATTAATAGAGGCTTTGATTCCCAGATGGTAATTTAGTGGATGGGAATTTTAATTTTGAATATAAATAATGGTATATTTCATATTTCAGATCAGTGTGGAGAAATGGAATCTTTACAACTCTTCCAGAGTGCACATCCACAGACCATCCTGTGTTGCCCAAGAAATTCAGAGGCTCAATGCACTAGAACTTGAAAAGAAAATTGGGAAGTCAGTCCTTGGAAAGGTAGGATGGGTTTTCTCCAACAAGAAACATCTTGTATTTATTACTTACATAGAGGTGTTGCCCTGCTTGCATTTATTTGTGCAGTTGAAAATAACACATCTATACCTTTCTGTCACCTACCCATGTTGTATAAGGGACATCTGAGTTCAGAAACTTGTGAATTCCATCTGCTTTTGGCCTTGCAACATCTGGGCTCATGTGGGAAGAGCTCTGCTGTTGTTAATCTGCTTTTCCAGAGGCATCACACAGGGAAGATAGAGGGGGATGGGTGTGGTGTGCCTGACCCACATACCTTGCACATAGGCAAAGCTGAGCTCCTGAAAACTGGTAGCATGGACTTACTCTTTTTACTCCAGACTATTCCACATAATGCAAATGTGAATTAAGTTTGGGGTTATGTATGACCTTAAGCCCGCTCCTAAAACATGATGTAAATCTTTCTGAACATTCTGGGAGCCTTAGGTGTTCTCACACCTTTGGGTGTGGGAAGAAACCTATTTTTCACAGAATCTTTTAGGTTGGAAAAGACCTCTAATATCATCCAGTCCAACCAATCACCACCTTGTCAACCAGACCATAACATTAAGTGCCATGTCCAGTTGTTTCTTGAACACCTTCAGGAATAATGATTCCACCACTTCCCTAGGCAGTCCATTCCAATGTTTAACAACCTTTCCCTCGAAGAAATTCTTCTCAATGTCCAACCTGAACGTCCCCTGGTGCAGCCTGAGGCTATGTCCTCTCCTGTCACTAGCTTGGGAGAAGATACTGAGCCCCCATCTTGCTAGAACCTCCTTTCAGATAATTACAGAGAGTGCTAAGGTTTCCCCTGAGCTTCCTCTTATTCCAGGACGTACCTCTAAGACCTGGTCAAGTGTGAGGTTTGGAAGGATCAGATCCCTAGCTCATCCTGTGTCTCTCCCGTGCTGCTGTGTGCAGGTTCACTTGGCCATGGTTCGCTATCACGAGGCCGGGCGCTTCTGTGACAAGGACAAGGAGTGGGATCAGGAGTCAGCCCTGTTCCACCTGGAGCAGGCTGCAGACTGTGGGGAGCTGGAGGCCATCGTTGGCTTAGGCCTCATGTGCTCTCAGCTGCCACATCACATCCTTTCCGAGGTCACTCTCGAGGTATGGAAAATGCCAAAGTGCAGAATTGTGGTCCATTGTCAGAATAACGTAAGAATAGCAGGAAACGGAGTTGGAACAAAAACTGTACTTAGGTGTTCTCTAGTCTCTTTAGATAAAATAGATTACTTTGTAATTAAGGATTTGAACAAAACAGCAGAAAACGCTGCCTCTTTCAGGTTTTGAAGCCACCTTTACTGTTCAGTTGCTTTGTTTCTTGTGGCTGTGCCAATTTCTCAGACATACTAAATACTTGCTGGCTTTGAGAAACTGTTATTTAATGGTAGAGGGATGAAGGGATGGGTTTAGAAACATGCATTTTAAAGGTTTTGTTTCCTTTACTAGGATACAAAGGAGAACAGAAATAAAGGATTTAATTACTTGCTGAGAGCAGCAGAAGCTGGAGACCGGCCTTCCATGATTCTAGTAGCAAGAGCATATGATACAGGTGTAAATCTTGGTGCAGACAGGTACTGTGCATGGCTGAGTAAGTGAACTTGGTGGAACTTCACTAAGGCAAGGCTAGGGCAATGATTTCTGTGCTTTTGTATTTCAGCACGTCTTCATTATTTAATTGAGTTTTCTGTTTTGCACAATAGTGATACTCTAAATCTACCACTGTCAAATAACGTTGAATTGAAGTTCACTGAGCATTCTCAGTGTGCAAAAGTAACTGATTTAAAAGTATTTATGAAACAAGACTCTGCAACTTCAGGTTTTTCTAAATTGTTTACTCTCACAAATATAAATGCCAGACTAAAACCATACAACTAGTAATGAAGCTCAGACTCTGAAGTTCAGCAAAACACTTCAGTCTTGATACTTTCTCCTGTAGTTCCTGCATAAAGTGACCCAGCCTCATTTTGCTTTAGTGACCTAATGCCACAGTGCAGTCACTGAGTCTCTATGAGAACTTTTGTTTTCTTGGAGAGCATTGAGCCAGTACAAAATTGTGTGCTGATTCTCCAATGCAAAGTACCTTTGTTTCTGAAGGGAACCATCTTCAAAATTTATTTTTGACTTCAGAGGCCAGGATTGGCAGGAGGCACTGCACTGGTACAATGCTGCTCTGAACATGACCGACTATGATGAGGGAGGTGAATATGATGGCACTCAGGATGAGCCCCGCTATCTGCTCCTGGCCAGGGAAGCAGAGATGTTAATGATGGGAGGGTTCAACCTGGATAAGGATCCACAGAGATCAGGTGAGGCTTGTTTGGTTTCTGTTATCTATAATTTTGCTTTTCCTTCCCTTCTCCCCCAGCATGTACCCCAAATTTAGATTTCTTGCTTCAGCTGTTACAAAACTTAGAGAGTGTCAATGCCTTCAGATTTAATGATACTGGGTTGTAACAAGGCTGGTGGTAGCAGTGAAAGAAGAGATCTTGGCAGGGACAGGGTAGTGGGTGGTGCCAGGTCTAATCTGTGGCACACTGAGTCACTGCACGACAGCCTTCACTGCCTCTGTGGTTGCCCTTCTGGGTCACTCCCCTGAGCTGCAGGTTGCTGCTTGTAGTTTGAGTTACACCCATGACTTCTAGGCCCTACACAGCATTCTCTTAGCTGCTGTGTAACCTGCATGCTAGATGTCAGTCTTGGAGGGCTCCCACAGTCTGATCCTGATTCCAGTCCTTCCAAATACGTTGAGGAGCCATCAGCACCCAGTTGTATAACTTCCGACTTGAAGAGCAGAGGCCAGATTCCCAGCTGATGTGACTGACACTTTTGAGACACACCCATACATCTGGCCCTGCAGTTTGACCTCAATTTCTTCCTTTGTCCTTTATTTCCTTCAGGCTAAAGCCATATTCTTTCTTTACTCTGTCAACATAACTGATGCTGTCTCTTCCCTAGGTGAGCTTTACACAGAAGCAGCAGAAGCAGCCATGGAAGCCATGAAGGGCAGACTGGCAAATCAGTACTACCAAAAAGCAGAAGAAGCTTGGGCCATGATGGAAGAATGACACTGAAATTAAGCAGTTCTTGTATATAAATTTTTTTTTACAGACTTGCTGTATTTGCAACTAAAAAGATGTATTTTTATGTTATGTTACCAGGTTGGTTTATTTTCGTATTTTAGTTTTATAATTTTTTGAGGGTATAAATCTAAATGTAAGTAGTATGTAGGGTGCCATAGCATACTTCTGTTTGTGTTTTAAAGCTGTAATACACACACACTTGGACCTTTTGTACTTTTTTTACTGTTAAAACTGAGGGGCCTAGTTTTTTTGACAAATGAAAATTAGGCATTATAGTTGAGGTTTTACATGTCCTGTTTTTTACACAGCAAATGATAAGTGTGTTTACATTTTCTTTCTCCTGCCCACATACAGGAAAGTATTTTCCTAAATGCTCAGCATTTCTCCATAATTTTTGGTGTATTGCACCAAATTTGCACATGAACATAAATTTTCAGTTTATGGTTGCAGCTACTGATGTTAATAAGTCCCATTCTATTTTGCTGACCCTGCTGGACACTTACTCTCAAATGTATTTCAGATGGAATCCTTAGTTTGGGGAGGGGTAGGGAAGATGATTCAGATTGGTAGTGAGGATATTCAAGGTGGAATGCTTTATTCATTACCAGCATTGCATATTATACCATTAGAAATCCTTCATGTTCCTGATGAGGTGAGGCATCCAGCTACCTCTCTCATTTTCACATTTTGCACCACATAAAAGTTTAATTGTATAAAATTCTACTGATCTTGTATTTGTCCAATGGTGTACAGTAGTGAGATTTGTAATATATGGGTAATTTGAAGTTAGTTTTACAGTGGCATCTCAAATCATTGAAGATCATCTCACTTAAAACGAGACCACATTTTCCACCATTTCCAGATGGATGTTTGAAGAGGTTAGGAGGTGTTGATTCATCTATTTCTATGTACAGAAAACAATTTATATTGTTTAAGTATATTTTAAAATGGTATTTTATCTGCAAATGCCATTTAGAGAAGAGTTTCAGGTTTGAAAGGGAAACCTTTATTACCCCAAAACACTTGACTTTGTGTCCTCTTTGCCTGATCCTAACCAGTGAGGGGAGGACAAAGACCTGGTGCTGGTTGAACTGTCGTTGCATAGAGAGAAGTTTCTTCACATCCAGTCTTTTGTTCCAAAGCTGCTGTGCTATCTATATGGATAGTGCAGAAGCTGTTCCTATTCCTTGGCTGTGGTTAACAGTCATTTTGCAGGAGATTTGAGATGGAAGCCTCTGCATCCTTGGCCTTGCAGTCTCCTGAGGAGTGAATTGACTTGCACAGGGGGCAGCCCCTGTGAAGTGCTGAAATGCTCACCACTTCAGCCAAGCTCTTAAAAGCAGACATAAAGCTAAGCAGATGATGCAGATTGATTAGAATTTCTCACATGCATAGGAATATTAATTTCTTGTAAAATGCAGAAACTGTTCAGGGAACAGAAATCAATTCTTCCTTTTCTGTGTAAGTGCCTGTCACTGGAATCAAATTGTGCTCCCAGTTTCTCTTTTTTATGGCAAGTGGCTCTTGAACTGCTGTTTAGACAGTATTTAAGGGTCATGTCAGTAACAACTGCCACTGTCTGACAGAGGTGAACTGCTGGTGGTTAAGGGAGGATTTGAACACTGTAGGAGGGAAGGGAAAGTGGCCCTTCCTTGGATGATGTGCTTCTGGCTGGTGCTGTAACCAGCAGGCAGTTGTAGCTGTGAGCAGCAATGCAACACATGGCAATACCTTTTTGCTGTAGATTGCAGAGGTTTTGGAAAAGTACTACCCATGGCCTTTTTCTTTTTTGTTTTGTTTTGAGAGTGAGGGCAAAGCTCTTCACCTGTTAATAGAAGAATGCTTCATTTCTAGATCTCAGTTGGTCTTAGGTAGTAGGGTACTAAAATGACCATATTTTTGGACCTAATATTTTTTGTAGCTAACATGCTGAACTAGAACCAGAGGACTGCGATTCAGATAAATGTTTTCAGTGCCTATCCAGAGTTGTGCTTTAGATGCCTAAAGCCTCTCTGGGATGGGGCCTTTTTTGTTAGTTCAGTTCACAGCATTAAGGTATCAGCTGTCAATGAAAGGTGAAGCCACTCACCTCTGAAGACAGTTGAATGTTCTGTTCTGTGCAGAACCTGTACAGTGTAGGGACTATAGCAAAATCAGACAAAAGGATTTGTTTCTCTCCTAAGGTGTTGATGCCAAATCATTGAGATTTTCCTTGAGAAAGAAGCATGTGTGACACCACCACTAACCATGTAGGGAGGAGATTGAAAGTGCCCGTCCAGAATGTGCATGCAGAGGATGTAGAGTGTAATTATTGACACTTTTTGGTGTAGTTTAATTTGCTAAATTCAGTAGTTGCTAAAGTTGCTGACAGCTCTGTGTAGATCTGGAATGTAAATTTGCTCACAACTCAGTGCAGAAATTATTATGGTTAATTCTTTGTTTGCAAATACTGCTTTTTGGTGATGAAGACTACCTTCTGTCCTGAGGTGTATCAGATGATTTAGCCATTCAATAAATGGGACTGTCAATAATATGAAAATGGAAACTGTTTACAGAAATATTTGCAACTTATTCTGTGACATTCTTTTGAAGGGAAGAACTGTATATTTTAAAGACTTTTGCAATGATATTGCTTAATGCTGTATTTTTAATCTATTCACAATGAATAAATAAAAATATGTATTTTTTAAAAATGTGAAAATAAACCTGAGGCTCAGCCTGCCAGAACGTACCTGGGTTCAGTGTTTCCAGACGTCAGTGGGAATACTGCTTGGGTAAGGACAATGAGATGGAAGCCTTTGTTTGTATGTCAGACAAGCAAATACTGCTTGCCTGCATCACTTAGTCCTCTCATTCACTTTGTCTAGGTTCATTCTGGCTAGTCAATAAAATTGTTCTTGTTGCTTTTCTCAGTAGAGTTTTACTCATTAGTTATGGGTGTTTGCTTTTGTTTTCTTGGTTTGTTTTTTTTTTCTTTATAAATTGCCAAAATTCAATCCTACTATTG
Source organism: Sitta carolinensis (assembly GCA_032173965.1). Classification (NCBI taxonomy): domain Eukaryota; kingdom Metazoa; phylum Chordata; class Aves; order Passeriformes; family Sittidae; genus Sitta; species Sitta carolinensis. The sequence continues at coordinate 15,348,496 of CM063295.1, read as the reverse complement.
CAAGCTTCTGGAAATCCTCTCTGTTTGTACTGTTCTATTCCTGATTTCATTCCCTTTCAACAGTCAGAAGGAACTAACTGGGAGGAAATTATTAGATGTGTAGCAACAAACTCTGTTTTCCTCCAGAAAACAAAATGATCAGAGACGTGCTCTCTGATTTACATTTGATTATACATGTAGTGTCTGTAACCAATGGGGAATGAAATATAAGGACAGGAGGGCTCTTTTGCAGGGTGCTGCAGAGGCTTCCCCATGCCTTCAGCTTTAGTTTAGTCCTGAGAATGGGTTGGAAATTCCTGGGCTCTGTGATTTGAGGTGTGATACAACATCTAATGATAAACTGTCATCTTGCTATGATTTATTTCCCTTTCTGTGTCAGAATAATCTGTGTGATACAGGCTCTTTCAAACTGTTAAAAAGGGGGCCCTTCTTGTTGCTTTTTTATTGCTTTATTTAGACAGGTGAAATTTCTTACACCTGTGTAGTTTAAACAATGTGAAATTATCCTCTAGTAAAGGCACTGTGAAATAGCAGAATTTCCTAACAAAAAAGCTCCATCTGGGCCTCTGCACTGTACAATCACTAAGATGAAAAATGGTGAAATTTGGCACTGCTCTAGCTTTATAGCTGTGTAGTTTTTAGATATAGCTGCTGTCACAGAGATGGAGTGTTTGGCAAGTGAAACAAAATAAGAATAGCATTCTTCAGAAACCATGGAGACAGCAAACTCTTATAGCATAAAGTGTAAATAAGTATATTGTCTGTTTCTTAATTTCTGGTCTGTGGGACTGATTTGAATCTCTCTCTTCCCTACAGATACAATTTCACTCAGAGTAGAATGAGTGCTGACAGAGCCAGGTGTAGTTACAATGGGTCAGATCAGGACTTCTCATCTGAATTTGGACAGGCAGAATTTCATCTGAAGCTCTCAGGATGGATGCAGGGCAGTGCTGCCAGGGGTGAGTCAGGGTATTGTCAGGTTTAAGGTCAGGGTAAACTCCCAGTTGCTCCTGCTGATGGACCTAACTCCTGTGTGGAGACAGCCCAGGGCTTTGGAATCTATTGGGCCTTGCCCTTAGTCTGAGAGTATTTGATCCAAGTGTTGGGTTCTTGCTATTCTCTGGCTATCCTGTGCCAGGAAAACAATGTAATGAGGCTGGTAGCTTGTGTTATAGCTTGAGTTCTCTTCTATGTTAATTCTTTTTTAATTTGCAAAAGGTCCTGTCAGTATAACTGATGTTGCACAGGTGATATGAAAAAGCCCTGGTGACCCAACTGCCACCCTGGAGGGACAGCCTGTGCTCTTACCCCCTGTCTGTGTCACACCTGGCTGATGTGAATAATCTTGGGTATACAGGCCTCTTTTGGTGCTCAAGAGAAATGTCTTTGTGGCCAGGCACAGAAACATTTCAGGGACAGAGGCTGAGCTCAGCTGTGACAGGGCAGAGAAGCACTTTTCAGGAGGGTGTTGGTACCTTGCACTGCATGTGCAAAAGGACCTGTGGGACTGAGCAGCCCATGCAGTAAGGAGCAGTTTGTAATGAGGGTTCCATGCAGCCTCCTGCACACACACACGTGCTCCTCCTGCTTGGAGACTGCTAAAACTGGCTCTTTGCCTAAACTTTTCTGCCTGAGCAGGTTACAGGTGATTTGCTGTGTGAAGCCAATTCAGGTCTGCCTACCTCCTCTCCTCCCTGAACCTCTCCTGCTGCTCTGCAGTCAGCTCCCTCTGTTCTTAAAAAACCCCACATCCTGAAAAGGCATTGAGCTGAGAGTGTGAAACTGCAGCAGCGCTAGAGGGGCTTATTCATGTGTGTGCTGTTATTCCTCAGTACTCGTAGGCAGTGAATGAAATTTTTAGCAAGACTGTGGAATGCTGCAGCCTCTCACAATGAGAGTGCTGAAACACTGGCACAGGTTGCCCTGAGAGGTGGTGGATGCCTTATCCCTATAAACATTCAAGGTCAGGTTGGACGGGACTCTGAGCTGCCTGAACTGGTTGAAGATGTCCCTGCTCACTGTAGGATCCGACCTTTTTTAGGCACCTCCAACCCCAACGAAAGCATTCCTTGATTCCATGTTCAGCAGCTCCCTGGAAAGAGCTGGCACCGCTGTGTTCTACAGGGACAGGCTGTGGGAGGTGCCAGGGGAAAGGGTTGAATGATGCTGTCAGCAGGGCTCCAGCAGGTTTATTTTCTCTATCCTATTTAAATGAACTGCCACAAGGACAGAATTAAATCAAGCTGCATTAAGGCTTTGTGGCCTTACCGTAGAGAAGCTGGAATTTTTCTCAAAATACAACCCTTCAGTTGTAATTAAATGTGAAAATAACATTAATTCTTTAAGAAAACTCACCAGACTTTCAGGCAAAATTTGTCCAGAGACTCCCAGGGGCACGTTCGTGGAGAACCAGCAGCTGAGGTGTGCTACCACCAGTTTGCACAAGTGCACTGAGTCCCTGTGCTATAAGCAAAAGAACACCCCCAGCCATAAACCGATGACTCTTGACTTTGCAAATTCAGTGAGCTGTGGCTTTGCAACGGAGAATTAGAATTTTAGAACTTTTTTTCGTCTTTCAGAGGGGGTGCCCGGGCGATGCCGCCCTCACCGCGCAGGCGGCTGTGCTGCTCCGTGGCATCCACGTGGCAGCGGGCGCGGCGCCGAGGGCCGGCACGGCTGCTCCGCCCGTCCGTCCCTGGCTGCATCGCGCCGCTGCCAGTGCCGCTGCTTGGAAACGGGCTGAGAAGGATCTCCGCGTTTGATTTTTCGGGTAGAAGGGGCGTGTGGGCAGAGCGGTTGCTGGGGTGGAGAGGCGTGGGAAAGAAGGGCTAAAAGGCGTTCTGCAGTAAAACTCGCGCCAAAGCAACGCCGCATCACGGCGGTAGCGTGGCCGAGCGGTCTAAGGCGCTGGATTAAGGCTCCAGTCTCTTCGGGGGCGTGGGTTCGAATCCCACCGCTGCCAGTCTCCTTTTTGTACCGCGGGCCGGCGCCATCGCCCCCTGGCGGCGGCGGCGGCCGGGAGAGCATTGTGGGAAGGAGGAGGCGCCGCGTCCCCACGTGCCGGCCCGGGGGCCACCAACATGGCGGCTGCCTGAGCGCTGCCCCAGCGACACGGAGCGGGGGAGCGGCGCCGCCGCCGCCCGCCAGGCCCGCGCACAGGTACGGGGACAGCGCCGCTTTTGCGCCTCCCGGGGCCGCCCCGGCGCCGGGGACCCTGCGGGCGGTGGCGGGGGAGGAGCGCGGCCTGGGATGGGGTGGGCTCTGCCTGTGCGGGGAGGACGGTGGAGCCGGGACTGCGAGGAGTCGGCACCGCCGGGGCAGCGGCGCCGCGGCGCCCTGACAGGACCCGGCACGGGCCGGGGCGCTTGGAGGCCGGGCGGGGTCCGACCGCAGCCGCGGCCCCTCGGCTCCCGCAGCAGCGCCGGGGGTGCCGGCCGGTCTGCGCGAGGCGCGGTGGCGGTCGGGGCCGAGAGCGGCGGCTCCGGCCGGTCCTGGCGGGGCCGAGAGCGGCGGCTCCGGCCGGTCCTGGCGGGGCCGAGAGCGGCGGCTCCGGCCGGTCCTGGCGGGGCCGAGAGCGGCGGCTCCGGCCGGTCCTGGCGGGGCCGAGAGCGGCGGCTCCGGCCGGTCCTGGCGGGGCCGAGAGCCGCGGCCCCGCCGGTCCTGCCGGGCTCGCAGCCCCGCGCCCTCCTCCCGGGAAGGACTCAGCGCACCCGGCCCGAGGTGCAGCGGCTGCCCCTGCCTGGCACCGGCTCTGCGGGGCTGCAGCCCAGCCCAGCCGAGCCGTGCCGCCCGGGGGGATTCGCTTGGTCCGGGCGGCTCGCCGTGGCCTCTCCGCCGGGCCCCCTTTGCCCGCAGCCCTGCTGTGTCAGGACAGTGCGGGCGCCCGGAGCGCGGAGCGGCGGGGAGCACGGGACCTGCCCCGGCAGAGTCGCCCCGCGGCGGGAGTGCCCCCTGCCCCCGGCACGGCCTGCGCTGCCCGCCGCCTGGGCTGTAAAGAAAGGTTTATGCTTGATGCATAACCTGCTAAACCCCAAAGGTTTGCTTCGGTGACATCACCTCCAGAGAGAGGTCCTGGTGCAGAGGAACCCTCTTGGGTTCGCTGCCAGAAGATGACTGTGCAAAGCTGCTTGCAGGCGAGGAGAAAATGAAGCGAGTAATTGGGTCAAAATGATAATTTCCTTAAATGTATGGAAGGTGCTTCAGCTTCTTTTTGCAGCTTCCATTTTGCTGTGTGCCATGAGCCACCCTGAGCAAGAAGATTGCTCAGAGCCCCTTCTAGAGCAGCCGGGTGCCAGAGTTAGTTGTGGTAGTGATTCAGGAAGATGGCACTTTTCCCACAGTGCTGTTTCAGCATTTATGCTTTCAGGCACTGGTCCAGCAGAAATTCTTGGCCTTTCCATGGCACTGCATGGTTGTAAGAAGAATATTTCAGGTTTCAGTGTTAGTACTTTTGGGGGTCCATTATTACTGACAAATTTAGGTGAAAATGAAACACTGGAGCGTTTCTTGCAGGCCTGACTAAACGTCTGTGTGTCAAATGATATGTGGGTTTGCAATTTACCTTCTTACAGTTATATTTAGGTCTTTGGTAGTAAAATAAAATTGAATCTTTAATACTCAAATGCCCTTCTAAGCTCAGAGTGAGATGCAGGATTCAGTTGCTTTATCACTGATTTTTACAGTTCTTTAACCACAGCATTTTTCTTCACTGGTTCTACATCAGTGGTGTTATGGGCAGCTAATGAACACTTTCATGGATTGGTCCTTGCATTGGTAACTTTGTGGGAGAAATGAGAAGATTTATATCTCTTGCCCTCCTGCGAGCTAATAACTCACACTAATAACTCACATTATACTTTGGTTTGCACCTTAAAGGAAAGTCCCTCTTAAAAGAGAATGGTTCTACCAAAAGAAGTTTGAACCTGCTGATCATGTTTGCTGTCTCTTAATGTTTGATTCCACTCTGTAACTCTTGTGATATCATAGATACATATGTATGAGAAATGTGGAAATTAACACCACTCTATGTATGTATATGTATCAGTCATAGGATTGTGTCTGCATTCCTTCATTCTGATTCAGAGGATTTCTTCCAGTTGCATGAGTATTATAAGTTGTGCTGGGACACACTGCTTCCTATTTATAGATGTGTCAGTCTCACTTTCCAGTAAAAGGATCTGTAGTCATGCTTTGTCTTCACAGGACTAAGAAAAAAATGTAGTTTCTGTAATACAGCATTTCCCCTGAGTAGTGACAGGTGGATTCACAAAGAGATTTTGTGTATAATTGCATAAGCAGTGTTCAGTGAGGGACCAGAGACCAGGTCCTTCAGGCTAAGTTTCTCTATCCCTCCTTAGCCCAGGAAATCTTAATTTCTCTTCTCAAAAGTGAAATCACTCTCTCAGAAGAGAGAGAACAAGCCTAGCAGATACTTGGTAATGCAGGCTGTCGGGAAGGGAAGGGTGGTTCCCTGTTCTCTCAGGAGTGTGGGGAGGAGGGAGGGTTTGGACCCCAGTGTCCCACCTTTTGGGTGTTACCACATGTCCTTGCACGTCTCGGGCATCCTGCCGCCGTCAGCTCTGTGCTGGGTGCAAACTGCAGGGGTTCCATGGCTCCAGAGCTGCCCAGTGGGTGTTGGGCCACCCAGGGCACTGAGCGGGGAAAGAACGAGTGGAACTGGCAAACCTCATTTCTTTAAAACATCTTCGCGTGTATTTCTGGGAGGAACTGGGTGTCTGAGCACAGAAAACACTGATATCAGTCAGATATCACATACTCAGGGTTTTGCTCACAGCCCAGCCCGTGGTAAAGGTACTGGCTCTTTGCTGTGAAGGTGTTTTGCGTTTCTATAGAATTAGTTCAGATAGGAATCTGAAATACTAAATCACCACTAAGTGGTGGCTTGAGTACTTGAAGAGAATGCCATTGTTCTAGATGTAACATGGATGCTGGATTCCTTCTTTTCCACTTGCTTGGTTCCCAGCTGATCCTGGATGCTGCTTGTTTCTCCAGCAAAGGTCCAGCAAAGAAGCAAGCTGTTCTTAAGGAGTGAAGACTATGAGGGAGAGTTCCTGAACACAAATCTTTTTTCTTTGCTTGATACCTTTTTGCTAAAACGTTCCTTGGTCAGTTTGTGAGAGCTCTTATTTTTTTATGCCTATCTTGATAAGTATTGGCTGATTAACAGTGTCTTAGCATTGTTGCAGTGGCATCCCAAATAATTTGTAAATCCTTTTGTTTGGTTTCAGCAGGGAAAACTATTGTTGCTTTAGCTGAGAGATCATTTTTATTCAGATGTCTGAACTGGGCATGTCACTGACTCCAGCACTGGGTTGAGCATAACGAACTTTTGTTCTAGAGTGTCCAGTCCTCAGTTAATATTGGAGTCTTATTTTTATTGGAGTTGGTGTTGTTATGAAGAAAAATCTGCTGTTCTGCTGGTTTCAGAGGACTCCAGGAAAGGCTGAGCAGTGTGTTCTGGAGCTCTCATTTAGCAGTACAGTCTGAAGAGTGGCAGGTCAGGGGACAAGGCTGCAGCTTGTCAGGGAGATGAAAGCAAAGTCAGAGTATTCCCAGACTGGAATATCTGAGATGGTGACCTGCAGGGCCAGTTGTGGCTGGAAAACAGCTTATACCTGTGTGCTGCTGTTAGACAGTGTAAAAAAGATACACCTTATGCAAGTGCAGAAGGCAGTCTTTCCTTCCCTAGGGTGCTGGTTCAGGGCTTTCTTAATAACTGCAGCTTCCACAGAAGTTACAGCAATTAACCTATTTTTGAGACATTTGCTTGTCTCTATAATTTTATGGCCTTCAGTCAAGATTGCTGAGTATCAGGGACCTGTTCATGCAAACACATACATTCCTTCAAAATCCAGACTAAACAGATTATCACTGAAAGGAACCAAGTTGACTTGAACAGTACTCGAGGCTGCTTGTGGTATGTGACACAGATGAAATGATTCATATGACATTTCTGTTTTCTTTCAGGTTGTGCCAAGGAATAAGCCAAGAAAAAGCTTTGTTTTATCCTAGCATGGCAAATGAAGAAGATGATCCAATTATACAAGAGGTAAAAGTGCATTGTGGCCATAGTGATTGTACATGAGAATTTTTCATTATTTTTATTTCTACAATTCCCAATGTTCCTACATTGCTGAAACAATTTATCATCAACATCAGTGGTTGTCTTTTAACCAATGGCTGGCACTGTACAAAGAATTATGTTGTGTGGGCCAACTTTATGGCTCATGGTATCTATTTGGTCAGAATAGTCTTGTCCACATTGGCAGATTCAGCTCAGGTTTATCACCCTTTGTAATCTGTCCATGGCAGGAGAGAAGGTGGGGAATTTGCATCTACCACTGTGTGCTTCCAGTGAGCTCCATTGCATGTCTCTGGGAGCTGAAAAAACTGGAATTACTTTGATGGGTTAATATCTGTTAAATATGAATCTACAGTGTTCATGCCTTCTGCTGAGGTAAGGAGTTGTGTTGAGTCTGGACTTCTTTAAAGGACTGCTGTGTCCCAAGAAGCAGCCACAGTGTCTTGTCACTTGATATCTGAGTTTACACACCAGAAGCACAAGGAAGGGCAAATCCATAGAAGGTGAAAAGCCATGAGAAAAGGAGTGGCAATTGTCAGGAGTGTATCTAAAATGGCAGCTTCCATATGTCTTATTCATGAAACATCTGTGCATTTTCAGTTCTGATGGCCAAATGCAAGTATTGAACCAGCTTGAGGATGTGGGTGTCTCTTGTCTAATTTAGAAAGATTTTATGGCAAAACACCAGTAATGAACTTACCTTTCAGTTGTGCTGCCAAACTGAGAACTTCCTCCTCTTTCTATTATTGTGATAACAGATTTGCTTCAGGTCCTTGGAGGAATAAAATTCTTCTTTCACATTTGTTTGCCAAGTTTCCCTAGAGAGGAAAAACACACCTAGAGCCACTGTCTGCTGTCTCTTTGTAGTGAGATTTTTAGGTTTGGTTTTTAAAAAGGCCAACTGCAGAATTTCATGTCAAAGTTAGCAGAGAGGAAACTTCTGACAGGAGAGTCACGAATCTGTTTTATATTAGAGTTCATAATGAAAAGTTAATGTTGTCAGTATTTGAGCTCTAAGGGTTATACTTTTATTAGAGTTGGCATCTGATGAAAGTTACTTGTTTTGCTTTTTAGATTGACGTGTTCCTGGCCAGAAGTCTCCTGGAGAAGCTCTATCTGTTTCAGGTATTTCAGTTCACTTTCATGCAGTGATAGTTTGTTAAAAATAAATGCAAAGAACATAACTTACTGCTTCAGTCTGCCAAGTCTTGGATATAGTGTACCTGTTTGGGTCCCAGTTTGGAGGCAGGAGTGAGGCTGCTTGGTGATGTGGCCTGTGGGTGTGCTGGAGACCTGGCAGCTTTAGCAGGATGCTTCTGTGGCTGGGAGGTTTCCCTGGGACACCATGCTGTCCTCTCAGCATTCCCAGAGGGCTCAGCAGAGAGAGACCCACGTGGGTCTGCTCTCCTGATCAGCAACATGTAGCCTGTAATTTCTGAGCTAACATTTGCTCATGTAAGCCCACAGGTATTTTACTTTTAATAGTTCTACAGAGAATTAATGCTGAGGGATAAGGTTTTCTTTTTCTGCTGGACTAACGTGTGGGAGTATTTTCCTGTGTTACAGTTTATTGTGGTGTGTGAGGGTCAGGAAGGGGGTTGTGAAGTGAGAAAAGCAGAGGGCTGGGAGGAAAACAACAAACTTTCTAGGTCATGCTCCCAAATCCCCTGATGACTCACAAATCAGTCAGTGTCTTTTCTTGGTGTCTTGTCTCTGACATCTGGCAAGTGGATCTGCATGTGATGGGACAGGGGAAATTGAGTTAATTTCTGTGAAATTCTTTGATCTTTAAAAGAAGAGGGGTGTATGAAATGATCTGTTTTCCAGTATCCCATTCGCCCAGCTTCCATGACCTACGATGACGTTACACATTTATCAGCGAAGATAAAACCAAAGCAGCAAAAGGTTGGTCATCATTTGAGTCCAGTCTGTGAAAGTTTGTTTATGATGTGCAGAATGTACTTAAGAAAAGCACATTTTGCTGTTGAGCTGTTCTAACCATGTGCAGGACAAGATCTCTGTGCTTGAAGGTATGAAGAGTCTTTTCTTGTGTCTGTAAGGTAGAGTTTAGAATAAAAGTAGTTAATAAATCACGATGGGAAAGCCACTATTTTAATAGAAACAGAATCACTCAGGGAAATGTAGTTACTAATGCTACTTCAGTCTGTGGATGCTTGTGTGAAAAGAGCTTGAATGAAAAGGTCTTTACAGTATTCAGGGAAGGGCTGAAGAAGAATTCAGCCTTGGAGCCATCCTCTGTCTTTCAGTGTCAGTGCAAGTCTTGATTTCTCTCTTGCCTGGCAGTGAATCATCAGGAGTCCTTTTGAAATCACTGGGGCACTACAGGTAAAGTACAGCTAAAGCCAGGGTCATTACACTTGCTTGCAAATGTATCCCAGAGCTCTGGCTATTATTTTACAATGTCTTATTTTAAAAACTGCAGCAGTAGATGTCTGTGTTACTAGAATTTGGTTCTGGGAAATAGTTAAAGGAAGTGCTTCAGTGGACTTTGGAGTTAGAATGCATGTTGTGTTCATGCATGTTTAATTTTATTAAATTCAGCAAACATTTGCACTGTAAGCCTGTGCAAACCTTTGTAAATATACTGCCTCATCCAGGGACTTGAAACTAGTTCAGTTTATGAATGACATAAAGGGAAAGAAAAAATAAGACTGTAGCTGTGATACACAAATTTATAAGGGCTTTGACACACCCTGAAGAAGAATATGTGCTGTATTGTCATAGGATATAAATAGAAATATTACGCAGGAGAATCCTTAATTTTGGACATTTGCCTGAAATTTAAAGTTGAAGTGGGGGGAATAGTTCTTATAACTAAAGATTTGGAGCTTGTTACAGGGCTCTGAGGAGTGGAAGTCAGTGCTGAGTGCTGCAGTCTTGACTTGGCAGAATGGAGGCCTTTGCCTCCCCAGAGGACAGCTACTTTGTGTTCTTGGTAGCACAACTAGGAGGAGATCCATCTTACGAGAGGTTCTGAATGGTTCCTGGGTGATGGGAGGCTAGAAGGAGGTTGGTTGTGCACCTGATCTGTACTGATAAGTAAGTTAGACTGATAGTGTCATGGAAGGAATCCAGAAAAGTGAATGTGTATTTCAGGGCTGCCTAAAGAACTCTGCTTTTTCTGTTCCCATTCATGTACATGGGAATTCATGTATCTCCAGCTTGTTGGTTAAGTGACCTCACTGTACCAAACCCATCTATGTGCTGTTCACCTCTGTGTGAGATTTGCCCTGTGGATTTGAATGATGTTGCTTACGTACTTAAATTTGCTGTAAACCTGGGAAATGTTTCTAAGTGTGGGGTTGGGTTTTAATTGATGTGTTTGGGGTTGTGCCATGGTCATTAGCTGTCTTTCCCTGATGTTCTTTAGGTTGAACTGGAAATGGCCATTGATACTTTGAATCCGAACTATTGTCGCAGCAAGGGAGAGCAGATTGCTCTCAACGTGGATGGCACGTGTACAGATGAAACAAGCACCTATTCCTCGTAGGTGTCCTCTTTCCTTCCTTTCCTCTTCGGGTGTGAGCACAGGTATCTGTGGGTCCACCAGTGTCTGTACAGTTACAGAGGCTGCTTTGGACACTGTTCTGTAGCAAATATTCTTCAGAGTAACCTACATTTTTTGGGGTGCATTGTGAATTCAGATTTGCAGACAGAAGTGATGAGTATTTGTCTGGTGCGGTTGTTGAGAATTGGTGCTTTCAGGCTTTTGGCACCTGCATGCCACATTGCCTGTGGAATGCCATCTCACTGCCCTCTTCTGTCTGCAGGAAGTTGATGGACAAGCAAACTTTCTGCTCTTCCCAAGCTGCCAGTAATGTTTCCCGCTATGCAGCTGCTGTTTATAAAAAAGGTAAGTTTCTTCTGCTAAACCCTCACATCAGTGAAACATGCTCAGTTCAGTGTTAAGATAAGACCTATTTGATCTTTTTTTCTCCCTAGGTTTTAATTGACTGATGGGTCTTTAAAGAAAGGAAAATTTTCCCTTACCAATGTCCCAAGAGTCCTTGAGTAGGTCTAGCAAAATTGTAAATATCATATAAGAACACCCTGGGTTTGTAGATCCCTGCAGAATCTTAAAAGGTCATGGTGACCTGAAATAATACACACTTGTAGCATAAAATTATCATTATTATTTATATTGCTTTCTTAATTTAATTTTGTTGGTCTTCTTTTCCTGTTTAGCAATTTTTGTCCCTCTCTTGGCTGCCCAGGCCATCACAGAGTTTTGGGCTGGTGGTCATTTGAGATAACAATATGTAGATTGTCTTCAGTGATGACTATTTTACTCGGGGTCTTCTGGACTATGGGTCAGGCCTGTGCTAGAATGTGTCTCTCTATAAGATGTGGTTTCAACACAAAAGGAAAAATAACAGAAACAGGTCTTGGTCTTTCCTATTCCCTTGAAATCCTGAGCACTGGATGAATTTTTCACTTCAATCCCTTTTTACGTCTTGCTGTATTAAATATTTATGCTCAATTGAAGCTGTGGCTTTACAGAGACAAGGAGATAATGAAAAGTTGTGTTCTTGTGCAGTGGAAAGAATCAATTTTAACCAACATTAATTCTCTTTTTCAGGTGAACTTCACTTGACTCCACTACATGGAATTCTTCAGCTGAGGCCAAGCTTCACCTACTTGGACAAGGCTGATGCAAAACACCGAGAGAGAGAAGCTGCTAATGAAGGTAAATTCTCCACAATTGTGTTTTCTTAGGGGAGGTGAGATACAAGTTCTGTGTATAATATGACTGATAAGAGTCATTCTGTTCTAACAACACAGTCATCATAAGACCATTTCTCAGATTGTTTCACTGGTTTTGTTTTTTTTTTTTTATCTAAATGCTTTTATGGGCACATAAAAAGTGTGGGGGATTGGCAGAGGGATGGAGGTGCTGGGAAGTGACAAAGGATAGTGGTGGGGACTGTGTCACCACTGCCACTGGAGAAGTCATGACAACAGGGTGTCTGTCCTGTCACAGGAGCAGTGTGATGCTGTCACACATGGTATAGTTTGGCAGGCAGGGATTGAAGCCATGCTTATGGAGTTCTCAGTGTGCTTTTTTCCTCCACGGGCCCCAGACTGGCTTTGGCTGTTTCACTGCAGTGGTGTGTTTATTTTTGTGTTTCCTGACAGGTGGTGATTCATCCCAGGATGAGGCTGAAGATGATGTTAAGCAAATTACTGTATGTCCACATTTTCCTTTTTATGCTGGTTCAGGCAACAGTTCACAAGAAAGCTTGGCAATTCAGAGTGAAATGAGAGGGCAGCAAAGCTCAGCTAGTCCTGCTGACCCTGGGCTTGGGTGGGGGAGGCAGACAGACTCACCCTTGTTGCACAGGCATAAAGATGACACTGAGAGCAAGGGGTGATTCATTGGAGCTAGGGCCAATATGTTACTGATACACCAAAGCAGAAATGCAGATAGGTTTTTTCCAAGGCTTTTAGGGCTGTGTTGAATGACCCCAAATCTTTTAGGTCCGATTCTCCCGCCCTGAGACTGAACAAGCTCGGCAGCGACGTGTTCAGTCCTATGAGTTCCTGCAGAAGAGACAAGCAGAAGAGCACTGGGTTCACCTGCATTATTATGGCTTGAAGGTAGGTGTGTGCTGGCTCCTGAGGAGGCTGCCTGCGCCTGAAGGCTCAGCCAAGTCCAGAGCTGCTTTTAAATCCGGGCCCATGGGAATCAGGGAGTCATCAGAAGATGGTGAAGAAGAGGAGGTGTGTAGGCTGGACCAGACTGCAGTGCTCTGTATCTCCTCTGCTGGATAATGCTTTGGGGTCTCTACACTTCAAAACTGAGAGCTGGACAAATATAAAGGGGGGGACCTGAGTGTAAGAATCACTTGGGTCTTGGATGGTAAACTGGACTTTGTGAAAGAGTTGGGAAACCCATTCAGTCATGTGTGAGAAATCCTGTTTGACTGATTTGTGCATGCCTGTCAGGAGGTTTTAAAGGCATAGCAAGGGAAATGTTCCCTCATCACATAAGCATCACACGAGGAAGCAAAAGCAGAACATCAGTTAGTGAGGTGGAACACTTGAGTGGTGTAATGATGACAGGGTGATCATAGTTTGGAATGAGAAGTCCAGCTCACTGGCATTTTGTAAATATTCAGTATGTGATAATGAGTCTTGTTCTTTTCCCTATCTCCAGGATAGCCGTTCTGAACACGAGCGCCAGTATTTATTTAGTCAAGGTCATGGCCTTGCTGAAAACACAGAATTAATTAAATCTCCCAGGTAATGGTTTGGTGGTTTCCTACAGAAATGGCATTAATTAGTTGGAATTGTTTTCAGAGTCATAAGCAGGTATATTCTTCAAAAATCTGGTCTTTGAAAATCCTCTTCGTGATAAAAGTCAGAATTGTGTAAAAAATACATAGAAACAAACTAGCTTTCATCTTATTGAGGTTGCTGTCTTTGTTTCCCAATACCCGTGAGATTAAAACCTCTTGTTTTTACTCAGGGTTGTAGCTTCTTGTACGTTATCACAACCCTACATTATTTGGACTGTGAATACTGCAAAGGAAAATTAAAGCAAAAGCTTCTTCTGGTTAATATAAATTAATACTCTAAAGCAAATAACTTCCATTGTTAGCAAATCTTATAAAACTTCCCTCTGTGATTTGTGGGGACAACTGAAACTTCTTGAAGGTTGTTTGTGTCTGTTTCTTGGCTCTACAGGAGCCTTGCATACTGCAGTCAGTGCTTCCCTGTCATGTGGGACAGCCATGGCCCAAGTAATAGTGAAGTGGCAGAGTCTGGCTCTGGTTAATGTGTGGGGGATGTTTTTCTTAACATTTAACATCAGTAAATTAGTGATAGGTGTTCAGAAGAGTCTTTTGGATCCGATTCCTTCTCACAGGCACTGGTAATTGCATGGGTGGGACAGAAATTTTGCTTGTTGCTGGCCTGATTCTCTCTGTGGGGTTTCTCATGACCCACTGATGGCTGTCAGAGCGCTTATGTTTAATATATTTCCTTGTGCAAATCCTCTGTTTGGACACCTCTGCTGTACAGTAGAGCTGGGATTCTGGCTCACGTGTACTTCATACTCTCACTTTGGGCAGATGAATGTCAGTAGCTTTTACTAGTTCTGAGGAGATGGGAGTGGAAGGGAGAGAGCTCTTTTCAGGCTGATGTTTGTTTTGTAGACTCACACAAGCAGGTTTACTCTGAGAAATTACTGTACTTAAACCTGGCAAGTCCCAAGACAAGCATTTTAAAGAATGTGTTTCTTTTTCTTCTAGTGAATATTTAATGATGCTGATGCCTCCAAGCGTAGAGGAAGAGAAGTAAGTGTTTGTACATAATGTTCGAAGTCCACATTGGCTGGATTCTCCTTTTCATGGGCTGCAAATCTGTTTGTTTATTTGCAGTGACAAACCAATGGCTCCAAGCAATGTGCTTTCTATGGCCCAGCTGAGAACTTTACCCCTTGCTGATCAGATCAAGATCCTGATGAAGAATGGTTTGTAGCTTTTGTAATACATTTACGCTTCACTTTGTGACTTCTAGTTGCCTCAGATAAGGTGCCTTCCCCAGTGTTACCAGTTCTGTCACTCCACCAGACAGATTGTCTGGCTCTCTGATTCTCTGAAGAACCTAAATCCCAAGCCTTTCCCTAAAAAGAGCATTGACAGCTGATCTGACTGTTGATCTCACTTGCCATCAATTTACTCTTAGGAAAATTTCTAATTTGGTGATAGCTTTCTGGATACATTTATTTCAGCAAGTATCTCCTGGAATGTGGGGGTCTGAGCATGTACAGCTTTCACTTTGGCATTTTCTGGGAAGATTTAATGATGTAAACTTCATGAGTGTCACCTAGGAATTTTATTTTGTCTTTTCAGGATTACTCTCTGATGAGAGCAAATCCTGAGGATTTTGCCTCACGAGCATCCTGCCTTGTCAGGCATTTCTGCTAACAGACATTGCCGAAGACATAGGTTGTTTTATTTTAATTATTATTTATTAATACATTAATTTGTGACCAGTTCAGCCAGTCACAAATTCTGCTGCCACACTAGCAGATACTTTTCAAAACAGATGATGCCTACAGCACAGGGAGGTAAAACTAAGGCTTTATTTCTTTCCCCAAGATAAATCTCGGCCCGTGCACACCCCGAATGCCCGTTCCCGGGTGTGACGCTGTGTTTGCCTTGCAGTGAAGGTGATGCCGTTCGCCAACCTGCTGAGTCTGCTGGGCTCGGGCACCGACCCCACGGCCGTGCTGCGCTGCGTGCAGCAGGTGGCGCTGCTGGTCCAGGGAAACTGGGTGGTGAAGAGGTACGGCCGGCTTTGTCTGGGCAGCGGGGAAGAACCGGGCAGCGGGGCAGAGCCGGGCAGCGGGGCAGAGCCGGGCAGCGGGGCAGAGCCGGGCAGCGGGGAAGAGCCGGGCAGCGGGGAAGAACCGGGCAGCGGGGAAGAGCCGGGCAGCGGGGAAGAGCCGGGCAGCGGGGCAGAGCCGGGCAGCGGGGCAGAGCCGGGCAGCGGGGCAGAGCCGGGCAGCGGGGCAGAGCCGGGCAGCGGGGCAGAGCCGGGCAGCGGGGCAGAGCCGGGCAGCGGGGAAGAGCCGGGCAGCGGGGCAGAGCCGGGCAGCGGGGCAGAGCCGGGCAGCGGGGCAGAGCCGGGCAGCGGGGAGCGGGGCAGAGCCGGGCAGCGGGGAGCGGGGCAGAGCCGGGCAGCGGGGAGCGGGGCAGAGCCGGGCAGCGGGGAGCGGGGCAGAGCCGGGCAGCGGGGAGCGGGGCAGAGCCGGGCAGCGGGGAGCGGGGCAGAGCCGGGCAGCGGGGAGCGGGGCAGAGCCGGGCAGCGGGGGAGCGGGGCAGAGCCGGGCAGCGGGGAGCGGGGCAGAGCCGGGCAGGGGGAGCGGGGCAGAGCCGGCCGGGGAGCGGGGCAGAGCCGGGCAGCGGGGAGCGGGGCAGAGCCGGGCAGCGGGGAGCGGGGCAGAGCCGGCCGGGGAGCGGGGCAGAGCCGGGCAGCGGGGAGCGGGGCAGAGCCGGCCGGGGAGCGGGGCAGAGCCGGGCAGCGGGGAAGAACCGGGGAGCGGGGCAGAGCCGGCCGGGGAGCGGGGCAGAGCCGGCCGGGGAGCGGGGCAGAGCCGGGCAGCGGGGAGCGGGGCAGAGCCGGGCGGGCAGAGCGGGGCGGGAGAGCCGGCCGGGGAGCGGGGCAGAGCCGGGCAGCGGGGAGCGGGGCAGAGCCGGGCAGCGGGAGCGGGGCAGAGCCGGCAGCAGCGGGGGGAGCGGGGCAGAGCCGGGCAGCGGGGAGCGGGGCAGAGCCGGGGAGCGGGGCAGAGCCGGGAGCGGGGAGCGGGGCAGAGCCGGCACGGGGAGCGGGGCAGAGCCGGGCAGCGGGGAGCGGGGCAGAGCCGGCCGGGGAGCGGGGCAGAGCCGGGCAGCGGGGAGCGGGGCAGAGCGGGCAGCGGGGAGCGGGGCAGAGCCGGCCGGGGAGCGGGGCAGAGCCGGCGCGGGGAGCGGGGCAGAGCGCGGGGAGGGGCAGAGCCGGCCGGGGAGCGGGGCAGAGCGGCAGCGGGAGCGGGGCAGAGCCGGCAGCGGGAGCGGGGCAGAGCGGCGGGGGCGGAGAGCGGGGGAGCGGGGCAGAGCCGGGCAGCGGGGAGCGGGCAGAGCCGGCAGCGGGAGCGGGGCAGGCGGGCGGGGCAGAGCCGGGCGCGCGGGGCCGCGCGCTCCGCAGGCTTGTGTGCCGCCCCGCGGCCCAAACACCCGCGCTCCCAGCTCACAACCATCCCTGCAAACCTTTGGTTTCATGTTGTCTGCATCTCGGTGCAATCAGCTATTCCATATCCAAAGGGGTGCTGTGAAAGGATAATGCCTTAGTACCGGTCCCAAGTGGGATTTTGGCTGAGCTGTGATGTAATCTGTGTTTGCACCTGAGTTATGACAGGTTTTTGATGTCTGCACTCACTTGTTTTGTGAGAGACCTGCTCCGAATTCTTCCAGAGATTAGCATCAAACAGAAAATGGAACCAATGTCAGCTATAGTATTTCTTAGCAAAATTCAGTCCTATAAGGATCTCTGTGCTGTCCCATTGCTGTTCATCAGTGGATGCTGCTCTTGTCAGCTGAAAACTGCCTTCTAGAAGGCATTACTCAATAAATCAAGCATGGGGGTACTGAGTACCCCATGAATTGGAGTCTGTATCATCTTGCTGTCTGTTAGGATAGAGCATCCTATTGGGATTTGAAGTCTAAAATGCAGTTTGGTTTTTTTTTTTTTTTTTTTTACCTGGGTGGAGTCCTGCATGCAGAGATTTACAGTCTCTGGAACAGCTGTGTTAAGATGAATGGCATCAGCTGCCAGCCCAAGTGTGCCAGCAGGATGTTTCAGCTAGTGGTACAGGCCTGTATCAGCAGTGTGACCAGCTTTTGCAGCAGCCCTGCTGTCCCTCCAGCTGTTACAGGAGGAAACTGGGAGCAAGTTAAAAGACAGTATATTAGCATTCAGATTGTTTTTAGGTTATAACTGATTCTTTGCTACTAGTCTGAGGAGGATGTGTGGATCTGTAGTGGATGGAGTGTTTGGGCACAGAGCAGCACACATCAGAGCTTTCAACAGAGTGGGCATCCATTTCTTTGGCCTGGGTAGGATCAAGATCATGTACCTCAGTTGCTGTGGGGCTTTGAAGAGCCTGGTGACACTTGTCATCAGCTGGCCCTGAGAGCCGACAAGGACACAGAGTCATGTTGGTCTTGGGGCTTTTGGTTCGAGTTTGGCATTTTGTAAAATTGTTCTGTTAAACCCTTGATTGCTGGGAAGGAAATAAAAAAACTCTTTCCTCTACATCAGCATTTTGGCTAAATGCTGCCTTCAAGGCTGCATACCAGGTTTGCCTAAGGACTTCTTAGGATCATTCTGGTCTTGTTTACACGGATCCAAGGGAGGGTAGGCTTTGCAAGAACAAAGCAGAGCTTGTAGCCGTGTTGCACACACCTGCTTGCCACAAGGCTGTGCTTTGCTGGTCTAAGCCTTTCTGCACTAGTGTAATTGCAGTGGTGTAATTACACCAATAGTAATGCCTTTAATGAAAACCATGCTTTGGATAAAGGTATAATTTAACTGCAGAACAGGGAGGGCTTGTTTGTTATGCTAATCTTCACTAATGCCATTTTTCTGGAGTACCTAGTAACTAATTTCTCTTCCTTTTTAATTAACAGTGATGTTCTCTACCCAAAAGATACTTCTAGTCCCCACAGTGGAGTTCCTGCAGAAGTGCTCTGTAGAGGGAGAGATTTTGTTGTAAGTATGAAAGTGTTTGTTGCTTTTAAAGGAAAACACAGGTGGAGCTTGCCTGGGAGGCCACAGCATTGCAAAACTCTTCTGCTCTACTGCAGTGAGGTGTTTCCTTCAAGGAAATTGTTTGTGCTTTAATCCTGCAGATGTTGTTACAAGCCTACCGTGGGAGTGTTGGGTAGGCTCACATTGTGTCTGGCTGGCAGGTTCAGGTCGTCTGTCATTAGCAGCATTCATCCCTTTCTAACACATGCTGTAGAGCACTATCACATTGCCCCCACAGTGTGGGGCTTGTAGAACAGCCAGGTCTGGATAATGAAGTGCTTGTTTCTCCAGCCCTGTTTCCATGGGCTCAGGACTGAGGGCTCAGGAGGGCAGTGTGGGTAAGCCTTGTGCTCCCTGAGCATGCACTGTTGATCTTTAAAAAGGACTTTATTCCCTAGGGCTGCTAATCAGTGAAAGGACTTTGTTCCCAGGCACCTTTTGTGAGCAGGAGCTGCCCATGGAAATTGAAATGAATATGGGTCTTGTAAACACACACATAACTACAGCAAAAAGGAGCAACCTCTGCATTGTGTTTATTTTCACTACCCATGGAAAGAATTAAGTTCCTAAGTGGTTCCTAAGTTCATAATCAGTTTATGGCTTCCGCCCCACCAGAGCAAATCTGATGAGTGCACAGCTCTCATTTGTTTCAGTTCAACCTGACTGTTTTTGCAGGGTTTGTTCATGAGGTTTAGCTCTGAACACGAGAATGCTGTGCAAGAGACTTTAAGGGTATTACAGTACTACTGTTAGATCAAACTGATGGTGATTGAAATGGACTTTTCCTTGTCTCTTGATGTCTGTCCAAGACACTGCCATATGGAGACCTGGATTCAGGTGTGACCCAGTGACATAAGTGTTCAGGGCACAGCAGATTAGGTGACACGTTGTGTGTAAAGTTCAGGGACCAGAATTATTATGCTCAGTTAAGTAAGTGATACTGTTTCAATATTTAGGATGAAAAGATAACATTATTTTCATTTGAATTATGTCAGATATACCTTCCATGAGAAATGGATTTGTGTTGATCTTAGAGGCAAATAATTTGCTGATTAATACTACAAGAAGGAAAAAGTTAAGATGTTAGAAAATAGAAAGGATCAATATTTCTGACTTTCAGACAAAGAGAAATGTCTGGTTCTAAGACTCAGAAATAGTACATAATGCTGTATTGCATTTGTGGACAAAATGTGTTCTAGCTTAAAAAGTGAACTTTATTTTCCTGGATATATTTGTGAAAAGTAATTAGTTCAAAAAACATTTATGAACTTCTTGTGCTTTAAAACAGAAATGCCCTTTGCCCTAAAATGAATAGATTGGGTTTGTGTGTTTGTGGGCAGAGAAGCTGAATGGGAGAGAAGGAGGCATGGATGATGTCGTAGGGCAGGAAGAAATTTCCAGTAATGAGATTTTGGATTCTTAACAACGTTAATACACACAGACTAAAAGAGGCTGTAGCTTATTTAAATGGAGACAGGAAGAAATGAGAGGTCGTGTTCAGTCAGTGTTGTGCCCAAGTCCTGTCAGCCTGCCCTCAGCTGCTGCCTTTCAGGATTTAGACCTCAGGAGCTGCTGTGCAGAGCACCAGGCTGTCCCCTACCTGGGGACAAGTGTGCCAGTGACAGGACATCTTGGCATAACTGTAAGTGACTGTGATGGGGGTGGAAGCAGGGAACAGGCACTTTGCAGGGGCTCTTTGCTGCTGAAAGGCAACAGTCATCAAACAGTCATCAGCCTCCACAGGCCCCTGTGCAAGGGTGCATGGAGAGTGTCTCTAGGCTGAGGATGAGGTGTGTGAGAAGCTGAGCCTCAGCTGTGATTTCTGGGCTCCCAGCATCACTGCAGTGATTTCGTGGGTTTTTGTTGGTTTTTTGTTTGTTTGTTTTTTTGTTTTGCTTTGAAACTAAATGGAGTTGGAGTTCAAGGGATTCCTCATAACTTTTGTAGTCATAGGTTTGCCAAGGCACACCACGGACTCTCAGAGCTTTTGGTCCTGTGTTCATGGCTGTTTGAGGACAGAAGGAGCCAGAAAATGTTTTTCCTCTAGCTGGCTGAGAATCACTTGCTTCTACATTCTTGAAAGGAATGGAGGTTCTATTTTTGTGGTAACATCATTGAACAGGGTCATTGCTACAACTTCAGTAAAGGCACTGCTGCATGCAGTTATTAGGTTTTCCTCTTTTGTTCCCTTCCTAGATGTGGAAGTTCACACAGGACCGCTGGGTTGTGAGAAAGGAAGTAGCAGCAGTTACAAAAGTGAGTGGATTCCTTTTCTTCCTAAATCCACAGGTGGTGATAAGTTGGCCAAATGCTGTTGGGCATTGTGTGGGTGCAGGTAGTGGATGCTGATGCAAGCCTTTCCTCTCACAGTGCCTGCTTTGCTCTCCATTTGGAACAAGTATAGATAATACTCTTTCTAGAGAAAAGTATTCTGAGCAGCTCCCACAAGTTTCCACAACTCTGAGACTGGCCTTGTAGCTGAGCCACTGAAATGCATCCTGTCGTCTCTTGTGTTTCAGTGGAAAGCTGGGCACAGTTTGAATTGAGCTGACTTGAGGTGCTTACACAGCCCACAGTAGCTGCTCTGCTTTGGGTGTCTTAAGAGCAACTCTTCTGGTGTCATTTGGCTGTTACAATATTGAGAGCAAACTTTAAAGCAACTCAGGCACCTGAACATTCTGTTAAAAGTGGCAAATGGATGAGAAACATTAAGTCAAAAGGACAAAACCCGAATTCTTTAAAATGCACTAAAATGATAAAAAATCAGTTTATGCACAGACCATCTGTTTTTGGATTGTAAGAACCAGTGCTGCATAAAAGCTGGGCATGTGTGGGTGCAGCATGTCTGGCCTGCAGCTCTAAAATAAGACTAACATTGTAGAATATGCTTCTCTACCCCATAGAGCCTTTTCATCTCAGTTTGGAAACTCCCTTTTCTTCTCAAAACATGCCATGAGCTATTTGACTCTGGGGTGATTAATCACCACTGCTCTCTGAAGTCCTGGGCTTTTAACAGTGTGTGAAAGTGTTGGTGCTGCAGAGCAGGATGAGTATCTCTGACTTAGCTGGGTGTGTGCCCATGGAGGTGCTCCATATACATCAACCCAGCCCAGCTCTCCTGCCTCGTGCACAATGCTCATTGCTGCATCTGTCCTGTGTAAACTCACTTCCATGTTATTTATGCTTTTTCTTTTAGCTTTGCCCAGAAGATGTGAAAGACTTCCTAGAGCACATGTCTGTGGCAAGAATAAACAAAGGTTGGGAGTTCATGCTCCCTTACGATGAAGATTTTGTAAAGAAGCATCCAGATATAGTTCAGAGGCAACAGATGCTGTGGATGGGCATTCAGGCCAAGTAAATAGTTTATTGTATTTTGGGGAATAAGCTAAAAGCACAGAACGGTTGAGTACAAAGGTTCTGTAGCCACTGATGGATAATCTGATCTGCATTGCCTCCAAGTTTCTCCCTCACAGTGCCCAGGCTGTGGTGTCGTGGGGTTTGTTACTGCATCACCCAAGTCATTCCTGGAGTTCTTGGCTCCCTGGAGAGATGGAATGTTCTAGCTAATGGCTAAAGTTGGCATGCCTGCATGCAGACATAACAACTGAAACTGTCCTGCAGTATTGTCTCTTTGTCTTTCAGATTAGAAAAGGTCTATAATCTCCTAAAGGAGCACTTGACACCAAAGAAACAAGAGGCACAATCAGGTAAATGGCATTGTGCTTGGACCGTGTTGAAGCACTTGCATGTATTCATCCACCCATCCATATTCCTGAGTGATGTTTTGGAGTCTCTCTTTGGTTTTGAATGTCCTTTTTTTTGTTTTGCTTAATGTCTTTCTTACTATTTCCTCTGGAATATTTCAGACAGGTCTTGGTCTGTACTAATGTCACTGAGGTTGGGGTGACACCAGCTACTGTGTCACCCTTGTAGCAGAGCCAGGAGGAGTCTGTGGCCCTGGGGACTCGCTGTTTGATGCTGTAAAATCAGCTGTTTCTCTTACCCTCTTGCTCATTTAAGGCAGCCCTCTAACCAGCTCCTGAAGGGAGGACAGACAGGGCCAGTGCACAAATAATTCTCACCTCTCAATTTAATGTTAATGCAGCTTAATGTGAATGAGGTGATTTTTTTACTTCCCTGATTTGCACTGGGCTCTCTGGTGTGGTTGAGGGCCAAGCAATTACTGGAGAATGCAATGGCAGCAGGCTGTAAAAGGAGGTGTGAAGCTGTCTCTTTTTGACATCCTTTTCCACTGTGGATGCCAGTGAGAATATTTAAGTAGCTGCTTCAAAATCCTAAAAGATCGTGAAGAGTTGAGATTCCAGGGTTTTAACTGGACATTTGGCTCAGTTCCAGACACTGGAGCAGTTGAGAAGTGTAAGCAGAACTGACAAAGGAGCAGATGAATCCATTTCACTACCCTGTGTTTGATGTGCTCAGAAGGATTAGGTGTTGGGTTATTTGGAGAGAATTAGTGAGAGAAGATAACAGCCTGTGTGCTGGGCCTGCCTTTGCTTCAAACACTGCACTCCTTGCTTTGGCAAGGGCTGGATTCCTCTGCTGCCAACACGCCACGTCCTTTCACCTTTGGATGCCTGGGTGTGGAGAGGGGAAGAAGTGCAGGATTCCCTGGGAATGAACTCCTTCCTGTCCCTTTCTCCCCATTACTGGGTAATGACACTCAGCAGAGGGTCTCAGCCTCTGGTGCTGTGCAGCTCATGCTGCAGGGGTGTTCAGGTTCACTGTTAACCCTTCCACTCTCTTCCCTGTACCTGCTGACACCCTGGGGCTGCCTCTGGCAGGGGCTGCACCAGGCCCCACCTGCCACTAGAGAATCTGAAAGACAAAGAGAAGAGTTGTTGGACAAAGGAGTATTTGGGTCACGAGTAGAGATGTGCAAGCAGTATCCTGGTTTCCTGAAGTGTGGAAAAGGCCCTGGTGATTGAGCAAGCACAGTTTGCTTTGGATTCCTTGACTGGAACACCCTTCCCCAAGCATTTTGCTTTAGAAAAACAAACACACACTGCCCTCAAAAAAACAGAACACCCCCCCCCCCCAAATTAATGTAAGATCTAATCAATAGACTGGGTTTATGCCTTAGATTTCATAAGCAGATGATGTTTCCTGGTTTTATTTCACTATTGAGCCCTGCTGAGATTTATGGTGCCTTTTGTTTTTACCAGCTCATCCATTGCTGGTTTCTGGGGAGCAGAGAGTCAGCATGGCTAAAGCAAAGGTCAAGCAGAACTATGGGCAGCTGGAGAAGGAGTTCCAGAAGCAGAAGGCAGAGCTGAAACCAAACGACACCTCGGCCAAGTCGGATGTGCCCACTGTCCACATTAAAGAGGAGCCCGTGAGCGTGGAGGAGCCCATGGATACCTCAGCCCTCGAGGGCCTGAGCAATGGCCTGGTGAACGGGCTGCACCCAGCCCAGGGCCCCACGGAGCCCCTGAATGGCCACCTGCCCGGGGGCTGCATCGACAGGGTGGCCCAGGAACTGAAGGCCTTCGTGGCCTCCACGTTTAAGAAACAATTCGTACTCACCCTGAGTGAGCTTAAACGGTTATTTAACCTTCACTTAGCCAGTCTGCCTCCAGGACATACCTTGTTCAGTGGCATTTCAGACAAAATGTTACAGGACATGGTGTTGGACACTGGCTGCAAACAGATTTTGGTGCCTGTAAGTATGGTTTTCCCTTGGTGTGCTTGGGGGGGGGGATGTGGGCTGGTGGGGGACAGTTCAACATCTGGGATGTGAAATATTTGTGTCCTGTGCTGGTGGACCAGAAGGACTGATGTGCTCAGAGTAACTGTCCAGTACTGGATGTGTTGAAGCTGCTGGAATTCTGTCTGGGGTCCTGTTTCTGGCAGGCTCTGCGCTCTGCCCACTCTGCCCTGTTGTCCTTGGGGTTCTGTTTCCACATCCAAGGTGTTGGGCTGCAGTGATTTGCTGTCCCAACTTGCTGCTGTTAACACGATCTAAGGCAGTCCCAGATTCCCATCAGCTCTCCTGGAATTGCACAAGCTCCTTCCCTCGGGGACAGGGACCCAGCTGGGCGAGGAAAGGTGACATTGACTGCCTGGGAGCAGCAGGGCACACCCAGCAGAGCCTCTGGGAAGCGACAGACCCATCTGCAGCAGGTTTCCTTGGCCACTCTTTCCTCCTGGAGTGTGCAGAGGTGTCTGTTGCTTTGTCTGTATGGAAATGACGTGTGTGATTGCGTGAGACAGAGCAGGGCTGTGAGACAGAGGATTGCTTAGGAGAGCAAAGGGAGTCTGGCATCATGGGAAACAGCCTAAAAGGAAATTAATTTTACAAGACATCTAGCACTGCTGATTGGGTTAAAACCAGAAGGAGCTTGGGAGCAGCTGCCTTTGGGGAGAGAGAAGAAGGAACGTGTGAACTGCTCCAAAGAGCAGGAAGCAGGAGGAATGGGAGAGCCTGGAGCATGGGAGCTGCTGGGCAGCAGGAGCATGTTCAGTCGTGTGCAAAGTACATGTTGTGGCACCTGGGAACTAAGAAACAGCCTGGAAATGTCACTGGGGAGAGCTCCAGTTGTGCTTTCTGCTTCTTCTCCGGGCAGTTTCCAAGTCCTGGGGTGGTGCTTGCCTGGAAGTGTCTCAGTGCTGGCCAGGCTCTCCCCTGCACCGGGTGTAATCTGTGCCTCTGCCATGCTGATGGTAAACAGCTGAGGGATTCCTGCTCTGATCCTTGGGACTGGGGCTTGTTTGCTTTGGAAATTTGGGGATTTTAGAAATCCACACGAGAAGTGAAAATGAGATCTTCTCAAAAAGCAAAATCCTGCTGAAGAAAGGTGGCCAGGAACTTCCTTCTCTGTGGGAAACCCTTTTCACAGGAGATGTGCAGAGGTGCAGAAACGGTCCCTGGAGTGTCTCTTGAGGAGTCTGTTGCAAGTTTTAGTTCTGCTGACTCAGAATTTACTGCCCTACTGGATCTCTTGTGTTGAGCCTGTACTGCTGTCAGCAATGTACATCATTGCCTCTGAGCCTCCCCTGATGCTCTGTGCAGATGGCAAAGGTGCTGGGGCTGGGTTTACTCTTTGCATGGGCTCAGACACTTTGGTGTTTCTTGATTGTTCCCCTGGACAATTTTGTCAGAAGCCAACGAGGGTACCTGAGCTCAGGGAAAGCCTGGAGGGTTGTTCAGCATGGGATTTCATAGTTACTCATTAGTTTTCTGTAATTGGAAGTGCTTTGGTGATAAAAATCAATGATCTGAGGTAATTAAAATGATGTTCTGAGGGGGGTGAAGACACTCTTGACTTGAGTGCTTACCTATTATAGAAAACATGTGGCTGAAAATGGCAATTGAAACCTTTACCAGGGGAATGCAGGATCTGTTACAGAGCTGACCAACAGCCCCAGGGGCTGAGATCAACAGTGTTTGTGGGGAGCCAGCAGAGGCCACTCCAGCTGCAGCCCTGGGGATGCCTGCAGGGTGCTCTGCTTGCTGTGCTTCCAAGCTCAGCAAGAGGGAGGGAAGAGCAGAGGTCAGGAGAGAGAAATCCTGGGCTGGTGCTGCCAGGGGAGAGGGTGAGCAGAGGAGGCAGACACAGAGGACAGGAGAGGAGCCCTGGGCAGGCAGGACTCGGTGTGGGCACCCTGAGCTCACAGGCTGAGCTGCTCTCCCACCCATGGGAGGTGTTCTGAGCAGGACTCTGGCTCCTGAGGATCTGCACCCATTTCCTGCAGACTGCAGGGTGACTGGCTCCTGCCATGGCTCCCTTCCCATGGCCTGTGGAGTGAATAGGTTCTGCCCAAAACTTGAGGGTATTTTTGAGGCCTCAGGAAATGATCTAAGTGTTGTGTGCATCCTGCCTGGCTGGGCTGACAGGAGGGGAGTGCAGCCCTGCACCCACAGAGAGCCCTGCAGGCTGGCACCAATGCCAGGCTCCCTGAGAGGTGAGATCAACAGTTTTCCTTTAGCATTACTCCAGCTGATAAGTTTTTCTGGCACACTCAGCCCCTTCCATCTGGTGTAGCTCTAACACGAGGCTGCCTGGCAGTGGCTCAGTGCTTGAGTGAGATAATTCCCAGAGCCAAGGGCTCCTCCCTGAGAGCTTTCATTTGAACGTGGCAGCCCTGGGACCTGGGGCAGCAGGGAGTTCATCTCCCAGGAGCCCTGCACTTGCTCCAGAGGCTTACAGCAGGAAGGGGCACAGGGCAAATATTTAAAAAAGGATTTTAAGGTAGCAGAGAGCTGTCTCAAGGTGAGGCTGGGGAGATCAAGGTGACCTGAACCAGCAAAGGGACAGCAGATGGCAAGGCAGTGAAGCTGCTTGGGCTGTGTGTCTCTCTGAAGAATCCCTGATGACATTTCCCACTCCTCTGGCCAGGCTGTGTGACAGGAGCAAGCAAGCAGGGAGCTGTTGGCAGCAGCACTTGCAGCAGTTTACAGAGGAAGGCTGGCTGGGAGGAGGAGATTCTGTGCCTTTTTCTTCCCAACTAAGTATTGTGTTTGTTTGGAAGTCGTTTCCTCACAGAATGGCTGGATAAACACAGCTGTGTTTCAGCCCTGTGGCTGAGGCAGGAGGAGTTTGCACTCTGGGGCTGTGCTGGCTCACTTTGTTGAGCCCAGCAGGTTGTGTCTGGGTGCTCCCAGTGCCCTGCTGCACTTTGCCATTCCTGCTGCTGCTGTTGTGTGGAGGGAAGCTGGAGTATTTGATTTTTTCTCTGCTCAAATCCTACAAGAGAGATTATTCCTCAAAAGCAAGCGTCCTTATGGGAGGAGAATTGTGTCATGTGCTGTGAGCCTAGTCAACCTGAATCCTGGCTCTAAACCAAGTGTAAAACCTTGTTACATTCCAGCCATTTTGACTAACCTGAACGTCAAAGCTGCTAATCCCACTTGGCAGCTCCCACTGGACAAAACCCTTCCCCTTTGCAATAAGATCAGAGGCAGAGCATGAAAGCAGATGCTGACCTTTTCACTCTGAGATGCTCAGGTCTTTTGGCTGGTGTGAGGGAGGCTGGGAAGAAAGGTATGGTTTGTACCAGCAGCCAGGATTGAGGGATGCTGGAACAATTGGGACTGGCTTGTTAGCTTTTCCTGGATGATTGATTCAGGTTGTCTGGGCAGTTAGCAAGGAATAAATCGTTAGTGACGGACAAGGAAGACACACGTCAGGAGTGAAGGCATATTCCAGCAATGCTCATTAGTCACTGCTCCAAGGGGAAGTGTTAAGGCAAATGGATGGTATTTTATTTTTTTGGGGGGAGGCAGTTGTCCTCCTTCCTTTCTGCAGGGGTGTGAGGCTTCTGCCTCAGGGAAAACGAATGGGTTTCTCTAGCTTGGTACATGGGGGAAAAACAAAACACGCAAAACCACTGTCACTTTTGGAGCCTGAAATGAGCAAATCCCTAGTTCACTGTCCATCAGTGTTCAGTCTTCTTGTAGTCTGCCCCAAAACAGAGATGGCAATACAGCAGAAGCACCTGCTTGTCAGTAATGCTGACTTGGGTGAAGGACATAACTGCAGGATGGAGTCTGAATCTGCAAAACCTGTGAAATCCTCCAGAAGGACCCTGCAGTGCACCTGGTGCTCTCAGCTGAGTACTGTTCTGGATGGTCTGGGAGCAAACACTGCTGAAAGAAAAAGCTACAGATATCTTGCCCTGGGATTGATCTGGTACATGGTGGTCGACTCTCCACCAGTGGGAAACTGTTCCCTTGCACAGTTCATGGAGTTCCAGTCTATCCAGCAGTTCCCTTGAAAGCCCAGCTGTGGTTGGGGTGTGACAGATGTGGCACCAGTGCCCTGTGCAGGTTGTCCCACTGGGACCAGAGCCATCAGTCAGACCCGGGCATGTTGAGACACACCTCAGGGTGCCATGGTGCTCATGCCATTCCCTGGTCACAGGTGTGACACAGACTGTTTCTGCTCTGTCACTGGGGCTCTGAGAAGGTGCTGGGCAGGCACAGGGCTGCCAGAGCCAAGGCAGCTCTTCCAGTGAGGGGTGAGACAGCAGCTGGATTGTTTCAACAGTTATTATTCCATGGCAGCCAGGGTTTTGATTCAGTAATGGGTGTCCAGGGATACAGTATCATGGAATCATTAAGCAGAACTCATTAAATAGCTGGTTATTTTTAACAGCCTCTTGTTCTCAGTTTCCTCCACAGACTGCTGCCTCACCAGATGAACTAAAGGTCTATGCACTTTGGGAAGCTGGTGACACTTACGATCAGGTAAAGATAAAATAAGTGACATTCCCCACTACGTTTGCATTGAGCATTTGGCATTGTTCGCATCCGTATCTCTGGAACTGGTACAGCAGATAGTTTTCCTCTTTCTCTGTTGGTGTTTTCAACACCAACCTGTTTCCAGCTGAAAGGAAGCCCATAACATGTTGGTGGTAATCATGTTAGTAACCATCTCAGGGGCTGTTTCTGGACCTGTGGGAAGAAAGGATTCTCCAGTGCAGCCTCAGACCAGGATCCAGTCTGAGGTTTTTTTTTCCTTTTGCTGGTAATGCTACATTAACCAGAGATTAGCAGGTGTATCTGTTTATAGTTAAGAGTAGGAAATGATTATAGCATATATGAGCCTAACTGCTGTCAGAGTAAAGGAGGTGGAAGGGAAGGTGCCTAACGACCTGGGGATGGGCAGAGCAGTTCCTAGCTCCATAAACTAAGTTTTTATAGGAAAGAGGCAAGCACTAAGCCAACCTCTTGCCTGGAGTGATGTGAACTCCCATGGAAGCATTTGAGAGAAATACATTGCAACACCTTCTTCAGTGTGCTTCTGTACCTTTGGGGGTGCCCCAGGTCACAGCACAGGTGCAGGTGAGGCCACAGAGTCTGGAGGGAGCCCTGTAGAGCCCGTGGAGGATAAGGCACTGCTGGAGAGCAGGAATATATGGGATGGTTTCAGGATTATGAAGCAAGAATCCTCTGATGTAGTTCAGGGAATATTTTGTGCAGACTAAGGTACGTGCAGTTTTGATAGAAAGATGGGAATAATTGTTCTCTGTGTATTTTTGATACAATTTCTTTTAAAGCATCGCCAAGTTTTGCTTGAAATCTTTTCGAAAAACTACCGAGTGCGCCGGAACGTCATCCAGAACCAGCTGAGTCAGGAGTGTGGGGAGGATCTAAACAAGCAGGAGGTGGATAGAGTGTTAAAGGTAAGCTTCTGTTTATTTTGGGGTTGATCCAGTTAGTACATGAGTTTTAATGCTTGATTTGAGCAAAGGATTATATTTTACCTTGAACTGACAAATGATAAGGACGATAGAATGGCTGTTGTTGGAATATGGACAAAGCCTGTGTTTCAGCTTGCTTTCTTAAAAATGCACATCTCCTTCTGTCTTCTTTCCCTCCAAGGAGCAATGGCACACACATTATTCTGTATTATTGCAACAGATCTTTCTGTCATCTTGGAGCAGTAGAGAATAGAGTGTAGTAAATGTGATACTTGAGTTATTTTTAAATAATGCAGTATTAAACATTAAGGAGGTGGGAGGCTCTGCCCAGTGCTCTGAGTTACCAGCTGACTGCTGCTGGTTAGTGCTGAAGTGCAGAAGTGTTGCACATTCAGAAGGAAGTGCATTTTATTTTATTCTCTAGCAGGATGTGCAGGTTTGCACAGAGCAAAACCCTGGCCAAAACCAGCAGGCAGAATAGTAGTTAACACATCTCATTGCAAATGTTTATTTGAATCCTTTCATCTCTCTTTGAAGGTGCACCATTTACTTGCTCAAGAAGTTTAAGGTATTAAGTACAGACCACACAGGCCATGACTTTAAAAGAGATGCAGGATGGCCAAGCAGAAAGTTGCCAACTAATGTAATACTTTAATCATTGTGGCTGGGCCTTTGCTCACTGTCACCCACTTCAATAAGACAAGTGCTTAAGTACTTTATTACATTGTGATCTGCAAATGAATAATAGCATCTTTGAAGAACTACAGATCTGTTGCTGTGATAATAAGCAAACTGGTCTTGCTTGAAAGAACCTGGTCCTCTTAGCAGTAAAATAAGCTCAGACATTTCTGCCTGCTAGACAGTATTTCCTTTGGCTCCCTGTGCTGGGGGATTCGTCAGCGACAACGTGAGCTCAAGTATCAGCTCTCCTGGAACATCTAGACAATGTACTGGCATTAGTTTTTCATGATGTTGTTGCTATTTAACAGATAACCTATTTCTAGAAAAAATACTTGCCCCTAAGTCATCAGGCACTGTTTTTATGTAACTCACTAAGTCAGTGGGTGACCAGCCTTTTGTTGTGGCAGGTTTTATTGCCTTGAATCCATTTGTTGCAGGAGTAGGGGAAATTACCGTTGTTTCTGAAATAAAATTTAGAAGTATGATTTAATGAAAGGGGAAGATTCTCTGGCTTCTTTAAGCCACAGGAGATTGGATTCCACTTCGAGCGAAATTGGATTTGTTGACTCCTATTTCCCCATCTGCCTGTGCTCATTTTTCTACACAGAGGAACAGACTGGCAGGGTTTGTACTTCTGCATTTGCAGATCAGTCTGCAAACCCTCTTTCTAACCTCTGGATTTGTTTTTATGGATGAGCCCCAAGACTTCACAAACAAAGATACATCTAAGCTCCACAGCCTCAGTTCTGCAGTACTACCTGAGCCTGTGTTGAATTACCTAAGAGGGAGGTAATTGGAGCAAAAGAAGGGAAGCTGTTAGCTCAGAACTCCAGAGGCTTTGTGCTCACCTAACAGAAACAAGGGAATGAGCCCCATGAGAAGCCAGTTCCTGTGCTCCTTTGCTGAGGTGCTCTCCTGCTGTAAGCACACGTGTGGTCCCAGCAGGGCTCTGGGGTTTGACACTTCATAGAAAGGGCTTCAGCTCCAGTGACTGCCCTCATTCCTGCTCTGTCCCACTGCTCCCCTCAGCCTCTTCCCTTGGGCTTCAGCCCCTCTTTACCCCTCCACTGTCCTGCTCCTCACTGCCTTGGCATCCTTTGTGTCTCCTCTTGTGTCCCCTCCATTGAAGCCATCTGTCCCTGTGCCCTGGGTTCGTGCTCTCTCCTGTGCACTGGAGAAGGGCCCGTTACTGGTCCTGTTTATTGTCCCAGAGCCAGCCAGTTGTTCCCAAGCCTTTATGGACTTTAGAATCATACAATCTGCAAGGTTGGAAGAGACCTTTGAGCTCATCCAGTCCACCCATGAACGCAGCAGTGCCACCGTAACCTCGAGCCATCACCCAGCTCCAGCCCCCGCTGAATGCCCATGGGATGGCTCCTCCAGCAGGGCCCTGGGCAGCCCCTGCCGAGGCGCGAGCAGCCCAGCGAGCCTTTCCCTGTCTCCGCAGGACTGCTGCGTGAGCTACGGCGGGATGTGGTACCTTAAGGGCACGGTGCAGTCCTGAGAGCGGCGCTGCGCGGATCGCGGCGGCGCGGCCGGGCCGGCCCTGCGGGCGCTGCGGGCGCTGCCCCCGCCCGCCCACGCTCCGAGCCTGTGCGGGAGCCCGGCTGCAGCTCGATTAATCTGGGATTTCTGATGTATTGCAATTCTCCTTCTGTTTCGAGATGAAAAAATAAAACCATATAGTGACACAGACATGATGGAAAATCATGGTCTAAAACTTTATTTTGTAAGTAATGCCAATAAATTAAATTTGTTTACAAACATCCCAGTTTTTGTTAAATCCCTGGATGCTCATACTTTAGTGTGAGCATTGTCATAGCCCTTGCAGCCCTCTTCAGAGAGAGCAGGTAGTCATGTTCATGGGAATGTCAGGCCTGGGAGAGGGGAACAAAATCACTGTCTGTGAACTCTGTACTACATAACCATTGTTCTCACCTGTGGTCTGTGAAATGAGTTATTTGGAGAAGTACCTACATCTGAAACATGGGCAACAACTGGATTTCTTCTACTAGTGTGGGGTTGGTTTGAGGGACTTTGTGCGTTACTGTATGTGACAGAGGAAGGTAAGTGACCCAGGGCACCCTCTGGAAGGCATCCAGCTGTAGTTACCACACAGCAACCATGTAAAACCTCTATTTTGTGTAATTTTTAAATAAAATTTTATCTCAAAGGTCAATTCTACCCTGCCTTGTATTTGTCCAAGAAGAAACAGAAGCCGTGCCTGCCCCTTTGACATGCTGAAGGCTCGGGGGGAAGGACAGAGGCAAAGTGCAGCACCGAGAGCTCCAGCAGGGTCACTGCTGCTCCTGTCCTCTCTTGCAGCTTCCAGCACGTGAGATGCTCAAGGGGATTTGATTGATTTTCATCTACTTATGCTCAGAAAAGGCTGAGTTGAGTTGTTGACCAAAATAAGAAGATTAAGATAGTTAATCCAGATAAGATTGGTTAAGAATATTGTTACCGTACTTACGGTATTTCACATTTTTTGGTGTAAAATGGTTATTTTTGAACTGCTAAAACTCTACCTTATTTAACAGGTTAGTACAGTTTATTAACTGCATCAATAGAACTGGGCTGTGTTTTATGTTCAGGCAGCCCTGGCTGGCACTGACCCAGTGGCTGTGGCTGGAAAGCTCTCTGGGAAAGCCACACTCCAGGAGAAGCTCTAAGAAGAGCCCAGCCTGGAGGGATTTATTGCACAGCCTGCACAGGTACATGCTGCAGAACAGCCAGAGCCTGGCAATGGCACAGGTAGCCAAGGGGGAAATACAATACAGAAGAACCAAGAAGTTCTGAGGAAATATTTTTGGTGTATTTAAAGCATAGACATTGTTTCCATCAAAGTGCTCTAAATTAGCCAAAAGTAATAGACCACTGAAGATCACCTGTTTAACCAGAAATCTGGAACTGCTTTTACCTGTCTTCTGCCCAGCAGGTGTGGTTTGCCCCCACCCCTGAAGTAAGGAACCACTCTGTGCCCTTCTCAGGGTTGCTGCTTCCCAATCTCTGAGCTGGGGTGAGGCAGGTGCAGGTGGCAGGGACAGGACAGTAACCTCAGGGCAGAGCAGCTTTTCTGCTTTCCCTGCCCTCGCCTTCTTTTTTGAACTGCACTGACAAAACCCACAACAATGAGGAAAAACTTCCATCTGGATTTTTGTCCTAGACAGGCCTGTTCTTATCCATGCAGCATAACTTTTTTAAAATACAAATTTCATGGGAACTCCCATCTGAGTTCTGTAGGAAAGATGGCAAGAATAGATAATGCAGGTGCCATCTGCACCAAGTTCAGTTTCCTGATTGGCACAGATGGATATAATTACTACTTAGACATGCAGCTTGACTAGATTATTTATTTGCTTAGAAAAATATTCAGAAGATTCAGATTCCCATTTTTAAATAATTTTCAGACTGCAATACATGTTTTAGAGAAACTCCCACAACATGAAGTCTTAATACTGCACCTGAAGGACGAGCTGAACAGAGAACAGCATAAGGCAGCAGAGCTGCAGCAGCAGCAGCTGGACTAAAGCTGAGAAACTGTCAACATTTTGGGTCGAGGGTTTGGTACCTCCCAGCAACTCAGCAGGAAGCTGCTTCCCAAGAACTGCTGGCCACAGTAAGCTATGAAACCCTTTACAAAGGAGAAGGATGTCACCTTTCACTATGCCTTTTTTTCTTCCTCTTAATTTTTCTGTGTTCCAAAGAAGAACCTTTTCCATGTTGCTTTTCAGAAATTTAGTATTGTATGAATTAGTAGTAGGGAGTGGAAAAGGAGAGGGAGAACAAGACTCTGGTCCCCTTTTCAGTAGGATATGTGCTGGCAGTTTTGTCCATCCTCCCACCTCCCAGGCAGCATGGAATAGGTCCAAAGAGGCTGACGCTGGAAGCAACAGACAAAACAAAAGGTTTTACCTGGCCTGTCTCCTCAAGCACTTGGAGTCTGTGGTATGCAACATTAAAAGCTACTCCGCTATGTCGATGCTACTTCTAAAGTTAAATAGCTAAATAACAACTCTCTAATTACCAAATACACATAAAAATGTACTTTGCAGACATTCCACCAGAGAACCGTAGGTCCCAAATAACACACAGAGTCAATTCACAGTATCTTGCCTTAAGACAAAGTGCCCTACAAAGGAAACCGTATCTAAAAAGCCACACAAACTTGACATCAAATCCTTTCTTAGTAGGAAGACAGTTCTACTAATCTATTGGAGAGCTTATAGTGATTGTAAAAATGTGATATTGGCTTAAAGCAAGCACAGCTTTCCACCACCCTGCCAAAGCAAGATCAGCTGGACTGCTCCCCTCCTGGAGCTGAGGAGATGCTGCTCCTGGGACTGGTTGGGGCTTTGCTTTTTGTTCATTTTCTGCATCAGTGTAGTCACAGGGCTAGATCATCCCTGTGAGCCACAGGAAAGCTCTGCTTCTTGTGAGAGATTCAGAGCTCTTAGCTCTGTTATCTCTGGAGTGGACTAAGGAAATAAGTGTCAGTCACTGCTCTGGCCGGACATGGAGTGTAATATGAAGTAGTAGTGTAGCATTAAACTATGATGTTTGTTTGCTTTACAACCACGAGTTTGTGTGACAGTGCTAAACATTAAATCTACTGCTACACAGGAACAGGGAATCTAGTTGATAACTAACTAGCTTGTTAACTACAGGGCTACCAGCCAATCCAAAACATTCACTTTGAGTGCTCAAGAGAGACATTCATTTGGAGTGCTCAAGAGAGATCAGTTTAAGGAGTCTTCTGACATTCATATGAAGTATGTTTTTGACTAACAGATAAGGTTATGGCTGAGAGGAGAGAGTCTTGTACTTTGCTCTGTGTTCATCTATTTCTTCTTTTGTTTTTCTGATACAGCTAAAAATCTCCTTGAACAGTGCTTTATATTCAGGGGGAGCATTTGTGGAAGAGTCACTTAGCTCAGCAATTGTGAATTCTTGATTGCTAGCTGAAAGATCACACTGGGTGTTCCCCACATTTAGGTCTTTGGAATATTGCTTCAGTGTTTGCACAGCCTTGTGTTTCAAAGAATCTTCATCCATTTGACACTTCTTCAAAAGTTCCTCATACTTCACTTTCAGAGCATTGTACTGAGCATCAACTTCATTGAGTACAGAGATTCCTCGCTGCTTCACAGCTTCAGCTCTCCTGATACAGGTTTCTTCGTGGCCCCTGAGAATGTCTGCCCCAGCAGCGCTGCTCAGGAGGCTTTCGCTGCTGCTCCGTTTCAGCGCCTTCTTCTCAAGCTCCGACACTGTCAGAAGTCCATCATCTGCCAGGCTCTGACCAAGCTCCCTGTCTAGAGAATCCTTGAATGAAATGAAAAAGGATTCTGGCACCAATTTCTCTGCATTATGGAGCGTGTTTTCAGACTGAAGTATCTGTCGCATCTCAGCTACTTCTGCTTCCAGCTCCTCTGCACGAGCCCGATACAAGTCTGTATCGACCAGCCTCCGCTCCAGGTCACAGTTTTCCTTCACCATAAGACTGTATTCCTCTTCCATGGTTACCCTCTTCTCTTTCTCTAGGTTCAGCTGGGCTTGCAGAACTGTCACTGCCTTCTTTAACTTCTCGTTTTCTTCTTCCAGAGGACTTAGCTGACTATCCATGGAAGTAATCTTTTCTGCAAAGACGTGATCGTAAACGAAATACCTGCAGAAACAAAATAGGGATTATCAAACATAGGAAGTACAGCTGACCACACCAAAGTTTTCCTGTCCTGGGTAACTAATGACATATTTAAACTGTGTGCTAACACACTTCAGAGCACTAACAGGGGCCACTGCACTGACCAATCAGTCGATTTAGTAATCAGAACAAAAGTTTGTAAGGACTTACATGCCATAGAAACAAGCTCACAGCTTAGGCAGAATGGCAGCTTGTTAACAGTTTCATGCTACAGACAAGCTGACTGAATAATGTAAGTTTATATTATAATTTAAGTTTAAATACACACTGCCTCCCTGTACCAGGCAGCACTTTCTGACACTAATTTTTTCTACAGCACTCCATTCTTGTAACTTTTGTCACTATTGATGTAGAAACAGGCTTCATAATTGACAAAACAATGCTGGAGGCTGGTATTTTCACAAGCCTTTGGCAGCTTGAAGGATCCACTTGTCTTCTGAATTATCAAAAAATAACTTCTTTTTGGACTTATGATTTATTCTAGAGTATTATCTCCATGTAGACACAACAGTCTGTTCTGTCTGTGGAGGTGCTTCCTTTACAAAATTGCCCTCTAGGCTTGCAGTTAGGCTGAGCTTTTTCCAGGTGATTGTCCCGATGATCTAATGCAGTTCAGTTGGGTTAAATGGCTCAACATTTAAAAGGCAGCCCAGAGGGCCCAGGCACCATTTTCCCAGCTTAGGTGTCTTTTTAACCACTTGAAGTTCAAACATGCTAAGGAAATATCCATGGACATCCAAGGAAAGAGTAAGTTACAAGAAATATTTTGCATTTAGTAAGTTTGTTTTTCAGATTATCTGTGTGTTTGCTTTAAGCTAACTGAAAACACTGGGCTGCAAACTGTTGTAAGCTTTCTAGGTTACAATTTGATATGGCTAGCTCTGGGGAGAACATGGCACACCAGTATTGGTGTGGTCTAGAAGCAGGCCAAAACTAATGACAGTACCACACAGCAAAGGTACTTTGCTAGTTGTGTGAACATCAGGTCATTTTTTTTCCAGCTTGTCTGGTATCTGTGATCATGTCTTAGGCTTTAAAGTTTTGCTTAGAACAGTTGCAGTGTTCTTTCCTGTGTAAGGTAAAAAGTCTTACTGGCGGAGGTCATAGAGCTCCTTCAGACAGGAGAAACTGTGCATTGATCTTGGCTGCTCAGATCTCTCCTGGCTCGTCCGGCCTTGTCCAGGCTTCTTCAGCTCTTCCACTTGTCGCTGCAGGTCATCTATGTGTGTTTGTAGACTCTCAATAGTCTCTGTCAAGCTAAAAGGTGAAAAGAGCTTTAAATAAAACTAACCTTTTGATTTGCCAGTATTGTAGAACACCACTAGACAGAGACAGCCACCCAGAAACTACGCAAATACACCTGGACCGCTCTTACTGATATTAACAGCTGAGGGGAGGGAATCTATAAAAGTTTATAAATGTTGTTACCTTATTATCTTTTGTTGTGAAGCTCTACTCTCTGCAACCAGTTTTTGATTAGTGTCTTCCAGTTCTCTTGCTGTCACATCCAGCTGTTCATAAACTTTTGCATGCTGGTCATTCATCTGCCGCAAGAGCTCCACTTGCTTTGTGAGGTACTGCAAGACAGTGCTGCTGTTACTGGTTTACTCCTGAAACACAAGCTACAGCTCCTATGCTGCCTTTTCCTTCACATTCAGAGAGGAACTGCTGAGTTTCCCAAATGTGAATTGCTGTGCTTGCTTTGGTAAGCTGAAGAGGCGCTCTCAGTGAGTTGCCAGGCAGCTTGCCTGTGTCACGGCGGTGAGCCCAGGCTGATGGAGCAGCCCTTTCCTGGAGCAGCTGGGACTGATGGTGCCAGCTCTCCTGGTCTGAGCCCACGCCTCCTGCATGGGGCTCTGCTGCACTCAGCACTCAGAGAGCCTTCAGGCTCCAGCACAGCCATTACCTGTCTGCTGTGTCTTAAAGATTGCAGTGTGCTCCAATAGAAGTTTTTAACTGTGTTGACCCAAAAGCTTTCTCAGCATTAAAACTGAAATACTGGGTAGCACCATCCATAATTAAACATATTTTCACCTGACCTAAGTTCTTCCAGTCTGAAGCAGCATTAGGCTCAGCATGGCAGATTTTAGGTTGTGGTCACTCAAGACAGTATGTGGGCTAATATGTGTCAGGAAGTATAATCAAGTTATTGAATTCAAATCTTTAATTACTCACAGGGAACTATTCCAGTTACTGTAATCCCAAACAAAGGTCTCCTGGCCTTTTTTAAAAAAAATTAAGCCTCACATGAAATATTCTCAATTTAATCTTCTTGGGTTTTACAATTAAATACACAGACTATTTAGTTTCCTGAATAACGTCAGAAAGCTTGGAATTCTTTGTCTAAGCAGGTCACAATCACCTAAAGCTCTTAAAAAATACATTCTCCCACCCAGGACATGAGCATTTACATGAGACAGTTCTTTTCTGTTTGAGTCTGACCCCCTAAATATGAAATATTTTGTCTTTATATAGAATTTGTATTTTACAATATATTCTGTATTGCTACATGCTACTTTCTTAGAACTAAGCTTCAAGTAGGGACATCCAGCAAACTCCTAGGCAGAATTACTTTTCTTTACATAGGCCTGTTACATACTCAAAACTTCTAATATTCTACTTAACCTTTTACCTCATTAAAAGATTGGTGGGTTTACATTTTAGGCAATTTAAGAACAGATAATAAGTTAATCTAGGACTAGTAACTGCTCCATACAGACTTCTAGAAGATCAACATGATAGCTGTTGGCTAGATCCTTTTGTAGCCTGTGCACACATGACAGAGGATTTACACAAAAATAGAACCTAGATTAGCAGCAGAATCTCAATGTGACCCATTTCAGATTAACTTTCCCTATTGGTTATAGCTGAAGGAAGGAGCTGGAGATCCTCAGACTTTCTTCAGCAATACAAGTGGGGCTAAGCACAGGAGCCAAGGCTTTGGTGCCTGAAGAGCTGCAGCCACTTATCCCAACGGGCTTTTGCAGATGTTCAAGATGCGTGGAAGGGGTGAAGCACCACTTCCTCCACCTTCCATCTCCAGTATCTTCAGGGCTGGTGCCCAGTTGGCCTGGCACAACCAAACCACCAAAGATGATGCAATCAAAAATTTAGAAGTTTACATTTAATCTGTCCCCTACAACTGAGCACCTAACATGAAGCAGCACCTTGAATTCCAGCCCATGGGAATTGGACAGTGTCAGGATTTCCAGCATCTGAGTGCTGAGAACAGATTCAGGAAGGAATAAAGTTGCTGTTTCCATGCAGCCTTTATTACATCTACAGTGATTAGTGGCACACATATCAGCACAAAGGTCAGATATAATGACCCAAAGCTGTAAAATGCTTAATGTGTTAGTATTTAATCTATGAGATATAATCTTAAGAACACCACAGCCTTTGACCCTTCCCTTCCAGTGCAGACAAGGCAGTGCCATATTTCACAATGATTTCTCAGCCAGTTCTAGACTTTGCTACCATAAGATCCAAATTAATAGGAAAAAGTCCCAAAGTTTTACATGGATATAACTGCACTGAAAAAGCTAGTAGAGAAGTTCAGCAGAGTAGCTACAGGAACAGTTGAAAGATCACAGGTAGGTTACAGAGACAAGCACTTGAAAATTGGGAAAAATCAAGCATAGGCACCGAATATGCCATTTGCACATGTATCCTGTGCAATGGGGTATCCTGTGAACCCACAAGAGACAGAAATGCTGGTATCAAAATAATAGACTGAACTGCTTTACACCTTGCATATGCAAATTTTATTCCCATTTGTTTCAGCGAATTCCTGTAACAATTGCTCGTGCCAGTAAGCTAATACATTCAGTTGCTCAACTGGAGGGTTTCTCTGTGTATTTGAACAAGGGGTTCATTTTCCCCTTTCTGCCAGAAATCTAAATGCATGAGAAACTTCTCTGGAGGAAGAAAAATCCTGTGCTGCTATTACACTTTCATGTGGCACCAGGGAAGGAGGAAAGATTGAGACAGGAGATAGGACTGAGAAGACAGCATGTAACTACAGCAGATACAAATACAGCCCTTGGCTCAAGCAGCTGGGCAAAGAAGAGGTACAGGCATTATTTCTGTGTCAGAAGAATCTCCAGAACTGTTCTCCTACTCTCTCCCTCTCCTTTTGGAGGGAGCTAATAGGACAATCCAATAGACACCTCCTGCTCTCCTTGAGGGAGAGGAGGAAAGAGACTGGAGAGATAGCAGATAAAGCCTTCAGAGAGAGTAGTATTGCCAAAGTCTTGGTAAAGCAAAACATTGAGAGAAAAAAATTAATCCGTCATGTCAGAGTTTGTCTGACTGCACATGTACTTGACCCTGCAATGCACCAGCTCTGGATCACTGCTGGAAGGACATGGTGACATGGCCTGGAGCTGAAGCTCTCTGATGTCATCTATAACCACTGAACCACCAGAACAGCTTAAGCAAATAAACTGGCTTAAACCAATAGGATATTGCATTCTTATCAGCACTAGACTATTTCTGTAAATCAATGTAGCTTAGCAATAATGTATTTTCCACATTTCTAGAGAGTTTTAAAATACAGCTGCTTATTAAGTAGCTACCCTCAATCAGCCAGGTTAGTTGCCTATCACAAAGTTCTGGTGTGTTCTTTCAAAAGGGTGTTGTAACTCTGCTAAACACTTTCTTCAATATGGTTCATACAAGTGCCTTGTGTACAGTATTTGTAAAGCACCTTGGAAGTGTTTGTCCTCTCTACACCTTAAGAATTGATCTTTTTATAAAAACTATTCATGGCAATGAGGTATTTTCAGTCTCTGCATAAGTAAATACATCTTCTAATGCTGTGGCAGTAATATAAATATCAGCCATTCCAACCATCTGATCTCAGAATGAACAGGATAACAACGATTACAGTTAGCACATAATAGAAGAAAGAGCCAACAGATGAGGTGTAAAACAAAAGTAACTTCTAAAAACACACCCACAAATCAAACCCGCACTCAGCAACTGCTCATTGCTTACTAAAAATGCTGCATTTGTGTTGACTGCTTTAAAGACACCGCTAATTCTGTCATTATTAAGGTTAGGATTCTTCCAGTTACCTGTTGCCACTACAATAGTGAGCATTTTCAGTCTGAAGCTGCAGCTGTACAAAAGGCACATCTCTAATTGCAGTACTGCTAGCACAAAGGAACTCAGATTTTGTAAAAACCTGGTACATACCAGTCACAGCCTGTTCTTGTGATTCACATCAGAACCAAACTGAAATGCTGACTACGTTTTCAATATGTTGTCAGTCAGCAAAGTCCTGAATATTTAATAATTTAATTATTAGAGACCATGCATTGCTCTCTAATAGCTAAAAAAACCCTCATTATGCTGACAAATGCTAGGTCTGCAAGAACACAGGCAATATTTTAAAAAAGAGAAATGGCCAAAAATAGCTAGGTTTTCCACTCTATTACCTAAAGATGAGTGGTTTTGAAAGGAAGGTTATGTTTTGGGGTTTTTTCCTTGGAAAATATGGAACAATATATCCACTATATCCTGTATTTAGATAATACTTAAGCGGGAATTTTTTTCTGGTTTTTGTTGTTTGTTTGTCCTTGCAGGATTTCTTTTACATTTAAATAGACTTTAGCTCCCTTTATGACAGCTCAGCTTACTAGAAATACATATCTTCAGATTTTACTTAAATCTCACTTCTGCACTTATCACCATTTCAGTGCTGCAATCATTAAAATTCTCATGTAATATTTTAAATTATTAATGCATTTATCTTCATATAATTTAATGCTATTTTACCTGGCAAGATCAGCAAAGTTTAGCAATACAAATAACTGAAGTATCTTTTATGTACAAAACCAAACAATACCAGTCATTTTTCATTAAACAAACCAAATCCAATATTTAGAGGCACAAAGCTTCTGGTAATCAGAGAAACAGTTCTAAGTATGAGCCACCTATTCTGGTTCTCAAATTCTCAAAATAGCAGAAGTGGTAAAAGACTGTTCAGTATTTTCCATTAGATCTCAAGAAATTCAGACCTTAACTT
This sequence comes from Sitta carolinensis, assembly GCA_032173965.1. Taxonomy (NCBI): domain Eukaryota; kingdom Metazoa; phylum Chordata; class Aves; order Passeriformes; family Sittidae; genus Sitta; species Sitta carolinensis. The sequence goes on along the minus strand of CM063295.1, from coordinate 15,306,502 downwards.
ATACACTGTATACTGCAGGTCTCGATGCTTTCCCACAGGAATCCTTTAGATATTTTACCTCTATCTCCTGCAATTGCTCTTGATTTGTTGCATACATTTGCTGTAAGGATTCTTCTAGTTCAGTGTTCCGGTCCAGTAGTGTCTTCCCAAGCTCAGCAGCAAGGTGAAGATCTAAACAAAGAAACCATGTTTGCATGTGAGTGAGAGAAACAATGATGTAATCTAATTCTAAAGCCTGTTACCAAATACTTGAAGTATTTTCTTACTGTTGTTGTAACTGCTCCAAGTTACCTCCAGTACCCAACATGAAAGTCAGCTTACACCCGAGCAGAGCACTCATCTCCCACCTTACTCCAAGTCTAAGTCAGCCCTGGGGCCCAGAGACACTCTCAGGTCACTTATGTCAAGGTTCCTCAGAGGCCCTTCAGACACACCCAGCCATGTTCACCTCCCACCCCGTGCCCAGTCTGCACCAGCTCTGCCCGAGGTCTCTTGGGCTTCACCTTCACCCTCTTCACAGCACTCAGAGGAAGCAGCACAGCAGACCCTGCACACATTCATCAGTCTACACCCAGGCCAAAGCTACGATCCCTTTATTGACTTGACTGTTCCTCCCCATTACCCCTCTGCTGGAGTTCAGGTTGCTCAGGATCAAAGGGCTAAATGAAAGTTTCAGATGCTTTTTATGGTGAAACAATAACACCAAAAGACATAAAACTGATGGAGACTTGCAGCTATTCTGCTTTTCAAGCTCATAAACCCAGGTGACAGGAACTGCTTCATGTGCTCCAAAACATCACTTTAAATGTCATTTGTTCTCAAGCACTTCATCTCAATTTCACTTCAGTCATCTTCAGTCACCTCCAGGGTGCAGTGACTGTAGTTGTTGCAAATTAAGAAATAAGTCATTGGAACACTCAGCTTCATTCTAGAGGGAAGCTTGATATCTGCACGACAGCATCAGAAATGCCAGATATTCTGTATTACTATGTTGAACTACAAGTGTCATTTAAAAGCTAACATAATGTGACAAAGTAATAAATCTTGGTACTGATGCTAAAATTGTAGTTACTCTGTGGAGGGTACTACATGCCAAGGATCCAACAAATTTCTAGAAATCTCTTATCTTCCACCTCCTTCCCATCACGTAACCCATGACCTGCATGCATGTGACACCATCTAGTTAGTTCTCACACAGAACTTGTATCATTAATTGGAAAGAGAAGAAAAATCAAGAAAACCTTTGAGTCCCATCAAAAAGCTTAAATTAATAAACAGGAGTCATGTATTTCATCATCAGTAGTTACAGCCAGAGAAGCAAACACATTGTTTTTATTTTCATTTGATTGCAATGCCCTGTTTTTAACATGTTATGCTACCTCTTTCCTGCTCCCCTCAGTTATCTTATCAGCTAGGAACTGTAATACATACACTACTGCTCCCAGATTGTGTAGTGCTAACCTTCAGTTTGGCAGCCTGGCCAAAATGATTACTCCATTTCCACACATAAGCCAAAGACCAAATTCAGACTTACAAGGACAACTCAGTACAAATATTTGTCTATGAAGCTGTAGATGTCCAATTCTGGCAGAACAACAGCTGTGCTATTCTTTACACATTCTTAACAGCCACAATGCATTGTTTCCTACCTTAAGGTCAGATTCTTAGCATAAATGCCATAAAAAATATTTAAAAGAAATCCCACTGCATGGGAGTTCTTCAGTTTCAAAAGATGTACAATTAGAAGGCACAAGGCATATTGGTCTATACTTAGGAGTTTATCCTCACATCACTTTTTCACTGTAGCACTACTCATTACAAAGCAGGATTTAAAGTATTTGGATAAGGAAACCTTAAGGCATCCTGCTTAAATTTTTCCCATTTGGTAAACAGATTGCACATTGTTTACCCATGGCCAGAGTAACTCCCAGTCAAACACCAAGCTGTTTGTTCTATCTTGTTAGAGAATACTGTAGTCTTCAAATTCAGGGAATTCATTATCCTATAGAAAATGGATTCCTGCTTCACAAGTTCTTGTACTGCACAGATCTTTACTAGGAGCCACCATCTTTAAAACAATAATAGCATCATTCAAGGCAAAGACTAAATAGTCTATTCTTTTATTTTAATAGAGTAGAAAAAGAGCTTTAGAGAGGATTTAGGATTATGTTAAAGGCATAATGCATAATGGAATTACTACCGTTTCCCTTCCCAAAGTGAAAGTTTGTTTTCATGGTTAAGTACATTGAAGAGTTTATAGCTTCATTCTTAAATGCCCCCTCATCTACTATCAAATAGCACATACCACACAGTACTTGGAATACAAGGTGAATAATAGAATTCACGTCATACTTCACACTCGTTCTGTTTGTCAGACTGGCAGAAGCACAGATGGGTTACCATGGGACAAACACTTTTATAATTAAGGCAATTTGTTTCTGAGGGGCAGAATACAAGTGGGAGCGCACAGGAACATACAACAAAACCTTAACTCTAGAGAAAGCAAGTACTGAAACAATTTCACCTCTTCTGAAATTCAGAATATTTTTGCATCCGTTTTTCTACATTGTCAAGTACCTGGAAGCATATAAAGAGCAAATTTTACAAAAGAGATGTGCCATGTATGTTTTCCAGATACAAAATGAAAGTATTAATTTACATTTCTCTGGAGAGAGTTATGGTAGAACACTAGAAGCACAACTGCATTTTCTGTTGTAAATTTATGTAAAGCAAAGCTAAATTCTGACAGACATGCCTTTTTCCTTTTCACCATAAAGATGGAAGCAGAGAGGTTTTTAATAATGCAAAATGCGTATGTGCAGATCTAAAGATCTTTGTTTTAGTAAATCTGATTAGTTGTACTGGTGTTTAACAGCTCCATCAGAAATCTCCAAAATAAGACTTCAAGCGTGTCTTCTGTGATGTTGAACAGCCCTCACTTACCAGTGCTTCACAGTCTCTTCTGACTACATTAGCATAACTGAAAAAAAGATAAAAATGGTACCAAAACCCATTTCTTCTACTTTTTCATAACCCACCTAACAAAATTATTCAGAAAATTTCAATCTAAAATTAAGCCTATTCTTTTAAACAGCAAAAAGCACTAATTGTGCAAGATGTATAAGTAAGCCTAGTTTAAGTTTAGTCCATTGTAAAATGAGATTTTTTCCTACTTAGTTTCCTATTCTGTATTCAGAATACCCTCTGTTCTGTAAAAGTGAGAAACGGCAAGATGCAAAAAGAGCAGTCCATAGAAAAAAAATTCTTTCTAAAGGTCAGCATACTACAGCAAAACATTGCAGAAGGATGGCTGTTCCCATCCTTACAAGAATTCCATGAGTACTTTAGGCATGAGCAGTATGCCAGAAAAGCCCATCTCCATTGTCACGGCAAAAATCTTTGGTACATAGGAACACTGTCAAGGTTTTCCAAAACTCCTACCCGAATTTGAAGTTTCACAGACTGACTGACAAGGACTTCAAGCTTGTTCCAGGGTGCCTTCTAACGTTTTACAACCTAAGTTCTCATAATCATACTCTCCAGGTTTTAAACATGCACTGATTGTTTGGGTTGTGAAGCGTTTCACGAGACCTTGATAAGCACTCTTACTCCCCTGTTTACACACATCGTGTGTCAGCCCTAGCAGCAGGAGCAGGGCTATCCTTCAGAGTCCAGAAATAAAGTCAGCACCACACTCCTGCAAGGAATTTCTTCTTTGCATTTCAACTTGCCCATCACTTTATTTCCCTCCTTTCCCTTTTGGCAAGGCTATTTGTGGCTTTCATTTAGGCTTGAAAAGAGAGAATCCCAGAAAAAGATTGTCCACATGTTAAGAGTACATTAACCAAACCCCCAAAACACACTAACCTCTAGAATGGAATACTGTTTCTTAAAAGCTGACAGCAGAGTTAACTGGTGATTATTTCACTCATTTTAATTAACAGATGAAAGTAGAGAAACATCAAGAAGGCAAGAAGTCAGTTGTTATACATTGTGAAGTCTCTTTGTAAGTCTTCTATTCCATATACATTGACATAGTAAAAACATTACTGAACCATGTCTTCGAATTCTTCACTCTCTTCTCTTTGACAGCAAACTGTAGTTTCAGGATCTTATTTCAACTGATTTGTTTGTATCCTAGAGCCAGGAAAACATCAATTTTGGGTGAAGAGTACCTAAATACAGCTTTCAGTTAGCTATTTTATATAGCATACAATTAGAGAGATCTGCTTCCGTCTCAAAAAGAGTTTCTGCTGTCAGACACCTGATCTCAGTGTGAATACTGCTTAGCTTTCTTTATGGTTTACAGTACAGCAGCACCTTCCAATCCCAAGAATTAATGTATTTCAATATAAAAGCAAAATGTGTAAAAGTGGAGCAGGTTTGCAGGAAGCCACCTCACAGCTTTGAGGTGGCCTTTCAAAACAAACTCGGGATTAAGACCAAAAAGTAGAACTAAGTAACTTAAGTAAATACCAGTCATAAATGCCACTAAGCTCTTCAGGAAATTGCACATTCTTTCCGTATCATGCCTGTTAAAAGACTTTTAGTGCCATTATACTTGTATTCCTGTGTCTCCTTTCTCATCTGTGAAATGAGCAGCATTTACCTCTTGCGTGTAGGGTTTTCAGACCTACTGATGGAATTACATATAGAAGCTATACATGTGTATTTCTAAGGCGTAGTGGAGTTATTTGATATTTTAATAAGAACATCTAAACCGTTTTTAATAAGGAACCTGCAACTAATCGAGCACTGCTGCGACTACAACTTCATCGACTAAGAGCCCTTACAAAGAACTCAACAGGGCGGAACAGCGCATCCACCCGGCGCTTCAGCGCCTGCCCCGGACAGGGCACCTCCACCGTCCGCGCAAGGTGCAACTTTCCGAGAGCCGCTCCCCTCCCTCCGGGCGGAGAGGGACCCCGGCAGCATCCAGCTCGGCTGCCGCACCTCCTTCCCTCAGACAAAGACGGCCGCAGTCGCTACCAGAGACAGCGATTCCGCGGCGGCGGGAAGCGCGGCCGTGCGGGGGTGCCGGGCCCCGACGCCCCGAGCCCGGCACGGCCGCCGCCGCCCCGCCACCCCCGGCCCCGAGCGCCCTGCCCGCCGCCCCTGGGCGCCGCCGCGGCCGCTTCCCTCACACGCCCCCCTCGCCGCAGCCCCTGCCCTCAGGCCCCCCGCGCCCGGCGGTTCCCCACAGCCCCCAGCCTCACACGACCCGCTCGGCGCGGCCCCTGCCCTCACCCCCGGCGCCGCTTCCTCCACACACCCGGCTCGCTGCACGCCCTCCCTCACACGCCCCCCGCCGCCGCCCCGGCTCACCTTGCTGCAGGTCCTGCTGGTCGTACCAGGGCTCATCCTCGCGGATTTCGAACTCCTCCACCAGGCTGTCGGCCAGCATCGCGCCCCTTCCCCTCACGGGCGGCTGAGCCGGCGGCGCCCACGCCGCGATCCCCCTTGCGCCGAGCGGGGCAGAGCGAGCCGGCAGCCGCTCCCCGCCTCAGCAGCCGCCTCCGGCCATTGCCGAGCGGTTCCGGACTTTGCCGAACCTCTCCCCCTTCTGGCCGGGCTGCGCCGGCGGCAACGTGGCAGCTACCGCCGCCCGCCCCCCGCCTCCCGCGATTCAAACACAGCACCCTCGCCTCGCCTCGCCGGCGGGCAGCCAATGGGGAGCCGCCCGCCGCACAGATCGAAAGGAGGCTGCACCAATCATAAAGCGAATCCATACCAAGCGGCCAATGAGAGCGAAGGGAGGGCGGGCCTGGGGCAGCCGCGCCCCGCCGCGCCCCGCGGTGCGCAGCCTCCCGTCAGCAGAGGTGGGTCCGTGCCGCTGGAAGGGGCGGTGGTCGCCGGCGAGCGGCGGCTGAGGGATGTTGGCTGCGGCACAGCCCGGGGTGGGACGGTGCGACTAGGCGTAGGGAAAGCCGGGGCTTGTAGTTGCCCCACGTTGGGAGTGCTGAGGGAAGAGCCCGTGAGGAGGGACCCGGCGTGGCGTCCAGGTGCGGGCCGCCTCTCCGCCGGCGTGCGGGAGAGGAGGGCGGAGTGGGGAGCCTGCAGTTCTCAAAGGACCGGCTCCATCCCCGCACCTCGCCGGAGCGGCCGCCGCTTGCTCTCGCCTCCTTTCCGCACAAAGCGGAGGGAGCCGTGTTTCCTGTCCGGGGACCTGCTGAGAAAATAGAGCGTAACTTCCCCGTTCTTTGCAGACGAGCCCTTGCAAAGGTGCCGTCCTGCGAGCTGCCCGAGCCCGGCCCGGGCGGGAGCACGGCCCCCGGCAGCGCCCTGAGCGCTGCCCCTCGGGACGAGCAGCCCGTTTATCCTGGCTTCCGTCTTAACGTGGAGCCAGTCACAAAAGAAGGACGAGGAAAGTCCGTGTGTCCGACCGGTCTGTCAGGGCTGTGAGCATTGCACAGCGGTTTGGGACCCAGAGCGGCAGGGCAGGATGGCAGCGAGGGCGCCTCAGGCAGCGTTTGCTATCATCGCTCGGAATCCACTTTGCTTCTTTAGGCTCTTGCTCTAATTTCTTTCAGCAGTTGTCGTCCTGCTCTGGAAGAAACCTAGGTAATGTCACATTGCATCTCGCTGGCCCGAACAGCCTGTTCTTTCGGCCTCTCGAGTGTTAATACAGTTGTAACCATTAGAAATTTCTGAAACCGATTTGCCTTCTGTGAGTCACAAAATGTGCACCTGTGCTTTAACCTGCTCAGTATAAAGGCTGACTATTAAGAGGGAGGGGATGCTCATGCATGATTTCATTGTAGTGCTATTAAAGGGAACATCTGGGAAAGGAAGTGTGGTACCTCAACTTCTAATTGAACCTATTTCATAAACAAGGTGCAGGACCAGATGTACCAATTAGGGTAGAGTTGTGTCAGATCCTGCATATTACAATTAGTCATGGTACTACAGGCCAGTTCGTGCATTGTTAGAAGATTTTTGTTGAAGAAATTTCAAATATCTTTCCAATTTTCTGAAACTGAGGGGACCATTTTTTATTTGTGTCAGGAGGAATCGAGTCAAATAATTTAGAAATGACTGCTGGTAACGTTAGTGTGAAGTACTTTTACTCTCGGTGCTTGTGGAATTTAAAGGAAAGTCTCCCAGTTCTCCATTTTGAAGACCTATGCAAGGTGCTCCAAGTAGAAATAGAGGTGAAATGTCTACCTTTCCAAAAGCCCTAATATCCACTATATAAATAATTTTATTAACTATATTTGTGAAGGCTTGAAAAAGCAAACGTGACACTTGCCAATAGCATACTCATTGTAATGACTTTAATATTAATATCAAACTTTTAAAAAAATATTTCAATTGTACATCTTTTCAGTAACCTTTTTCTTCATTTTAGGTTTCTCAGTAAAAGATTGTGAAGCCAAGCTTGCTACAGAAATGCAAAATTTCATCCCCTGAAAATAGTATTGTCTTTACAGATGTAGAAAAATAAGTTTGAGGATATACATCATGATCATTCTCAAATATTTAAAAACCCAGTCATATTCTTAGAAATAAATTTGCTTTAATAGAATGAATCCTACGGTGCCAGTTATTTGTCACCTTGATTTTTTTCTTAGCTACCAAATGAAATTACTTACTCTTTGCATCGTGTTTCATATCACAGCATCTTACATATGTATGCAAAAGTGCATCCACACTTTATTTGCTCTTCAAGAGTTCATTGTCCGTGTTGGGGGATGGAAAAGCTGCCTGTTCCATCTTCCCCAGCCCCTACCTGATTTGTGGCTTTCGCGTGGTCCCTCCCGGTGATTCGGAAGTTCCTCCCTTCCTGCACAGCAGCCTTGGAAACCACAGGAAGGCTGGAAAGAGCCTTGGCTTTCATTTCCTGTTTCTTCCATGGTTATTTTTATGAGGAGGTCAGGGAGCTGCTGATAGAGCTACTGATCAAGCAGATAGTCAAACCAGGCATTTTGATGGATATATGAAAATTGCATTTGGGGTAAAATTGTTAATATGCAGAGGAGCAAAGTGTGAACTATTGACATAAAGCAGGTTGTCAAGCTCTGCATAGTAAGGCTGAAATTCGAACTTGGGGTATCAAAATTAATAGCAGACAGCTTTCTTCAAAATATATAGAAATTAATAAAACCTCAGTTAAAAACAGATACCTGGGAGTAATTATGTATTGGGCTTATAGAATCAAGTATGGTCAAGGGCTACTTTTAAAGGGTAGCTCTTAAACAGTTTTAAAAGGTAGAGGTTCCCCTGGAGCTGATTGTTTTCATGGCATAGTTTACACCAAACATGCTAAGGTAATTGATGGAAAAGATCGGCATCTTAAAAATGTGTTGGCTGAATTTCTGATTGATAGTTTAAAGAAATCTGTATTCTTGGGCTGAATCTCTGTTGTTTGGGTATGCATAAAATGCTGTGTGTGCTACTTGCTTTATACATGCAGTCTTTCATACCATGAAAATGTTAATTTAAAGGTGTTTTGTTTTAATTGTTTTATGGTTTATTAGGTGAAAATATTGCTTCCATCACTTCTTAATGATTAGTATTTTAAAAGAGAAGGGCAAAACTTGGTGTTTGTTTTGAAAGAAACATTCCCCTATGTGCACGCTGCATTTGGCATTCATAGCATTGGAATACTTAAGTTGAGTCACTTAATTCCAACACAGACCATAATTTTAAGAATATATAGCAAGCAAGAAGGATCTAAAATGTCTGCAATTACTTTGAACTCTACCCAAGATGAGTGTTTGCAATAGCAGGTTTTTAAGTGGAGTCTATACATCAGTTAGGAAGGGTTTCTTTTAAATTTTTGTGTATTTGTTTCATTGACTTTTAAGTACAGTTATACTTGGAAATGTCACCTAATTATTATTATTTTGTCACCTAATAATTATTATTTTGGGCTCAGTATCTTATAACTCGGTAAAATGTGTCTCTGATTTAAAAAAAAAAAAAGGAAGAATGGGAAATGTTTCCTTTAATAATCCATTTCTGCACCTCTGAAACAAGCAAATCCCCCATGTTATTTTAATTTGGAAAATTATTCTACTAATTGTTGTAATTCTCTTTTGTAACTTGAGGAAGAAGAGAGCTGTACTCTTGGAAGATGAAGATTCTTTGGGGAATTCATGTTAATGCACTGGCATATTCCATGACTACCTTAGGTGCTGGAATGATGAACAGCATTTTTAATTTCTACTATGTTAAGCTTTTCCTAAACCGATACAAAATTTCAGAATCATCATTTCATGCGGCACAGGTACTGTACAATGGAATATTTTGATTACTATGTTGTGCTATGCCTCAGTGTTATTACAACAAAGTGATTCTTTTAATGGCAGATTAATTTTGGAATCATTGCAATTAATTAGCAGTAAATTATCTTTGACTTCAGTTAATCCATTAGCAACAGAACTTACACATAAAGCACATTGTTTACAGTCTATAGAGTAAAAATCTGCAGACCTAATTGCCAAAAAGATTTTTGTGTTTGATAGTTTAAGTAATTTTCTAAACTGATCTTGTACCTCAGCTCCATAGATAAGTTTGACATTAGTGCTTTCCTATGACCTGTTTAAGTGCTTAAATACTGCATTTATCCTGCAAGTCATTATCTGTGTGAGTAATTCTTGTTGTAAATGGTTTCCTGAAAGTAATGGGCCAGCTCCTGTTTTGAATTAACTTACTGTGAGAGTATCTGAGCTTTGCAGGTTGAAAGCCCAGATATATAAGGTTTTGAGAGTGGAGTCTTAGAGATAATTTATTTCACATGTAGTTGGTCACCTACCTACTTATTAATCTTATTTTTTTCAAAATTTTTTCTTATTTTTTTCTATAAACCGATGAACATCAAATATAGTCTGGTTTTAGGTTTAATGTGTGGCTTTTCTGATGTTTTAGTCTTTTGATGTTTTTTCTCAGGAAAGTGTGATAAACAGAATGTTTTTGTAATAATATTTATGTTATTCACTCCTTCTGACAGGAAGGTCTTCTTGATGTCCCTGTGGTTTGACCAATGTGATTGAAGAGGTTTGCCTTTGTTTCACCAATCACATTGGTCTGTGTCAAATTGTGTATAAGGGGAACCATCCCTAATAAAAAGAGTCATTTTTTAGCCTTCTGATCACGAAGTCTGTGTCGTGTGTTACCTGAAATAGCGACACACCAATAAGGATTTGTTTTAGAGTCTGTTTTGACCTGTGTAGTCCCTGAAAATCAGCCTTCTGATTTGTTTTAGTATAATGGAGTCAGTTCTCACAAATTGTAAGATAAACAAGGATCATGTTTGCATTCCTTTGTAAAAGATCTCACCTGATGGACTTCTCAAGTGACCAGTGAAGATGGAGAGGTGGGAACTTCTCTGTCCAATCTCTGATCACTGTCCAGAAACTGAGAGATACGAGGTCAACAATAAACTAGAGAGTTCTTTTCTTCTTCTTTACCCGAACACCTGTTGCGTGTGTTACTGTGCTTTCCTCTCTGTGTCACAGTGACAGACCTGAGTAGCTTTTCTACATATTTATTTATTGTCTGAATAGAAAGGCTTTTTATAAAGAAATACATGGCGTTGGTGTAACCTCTGAGGAACCCAGTAGTGACCGATTCCCTCGTTGGTGGCAGGTGGTGTTTATGATCTGGAACGCCATCAACGATCCCCTGTTTGGCTACATCCAGGACAACTCGCGGCTGAAGTGCTGCGCCAGGCGCCAGCTCTCCATCCTGTAGGCGCGCCGCTCTACGGCTTGGCCTTCCTGCTGCCCTGGTTCCCCTGGCGGCACTACGAGCCGGGCGACTGGCTGAGCAGCCTGCACCTGGCGCTCTCGCTATGCGCCTTCGACGGGCTGCTGACCTTCGTGCTGCTGGCGCAGTGCGCGCTCTTCGCCGAGAGCTGCCCGCGCCACGGCGGCCGCCTGCGCCTCGTGCGCTACAGCCAGCTGGCCACGCTGCTCGGCTCCGCCAGCGTGCTGCTCTGCGGCCTCGTCTCCGACAACATGGACGACCTGCGACGCTTCCAGGCCTTCGCCGTCGTCGTCGCCGTGCTGGCGACGGCCTGCATGTGTTTCACGGGGAAGTACAGCACGAGTGAGTACGAGCAGAGGGAAATTCGCGCGCAGGATGGCAATCCGGAAAGCGGCGACGGAGCTTTCTCCTTGGCCTCGGTAGTTTCCTTGACCAAACAGATCGTGACAGACAAGAACTTCATATGTTTTGTAACGATGAACTTCTTCCAAGTCTTCCACCTAGCCTTCTACAACAATTTTATGATGATCTTTGCGGATAATCTTATTCCTAAGGATGCCCTTTCTTCCTCAGTAAGAAGCATCATGTACGGAGCAGGTTTTATTTGTCCTCAGGTAGGCAGTCGTACTTCTTTACTTCTAAATATGCAAACCTGATGTTTTAGTAGTTCGCAGTATCCATTTAATGCTTGAAAAAAGGCTGTATTTGGCATAAGGCATTGGCCAAAATGAGTACTAAATCTCACTCCCTGGTAATCTGGAAGAAGAAAGGACCTGTGTGCAGGCTGATCAAGTGTAAGAGGTAGAGAGCAGACAGAGAGGCTGCCTGGAATATCTGTTTAAAACAATGTGAGACATGAGTAGGCAAGGAATGAATGTTTTGTATCCTCCAGTGCTTATAATACCTAGCATAAAGGAATGAAAAACGTGGCCGAGATCAAACGTTTCTAAAAGCAAAATCTACAGAATTATTAATTCTTTTTTGTTTTGTTTTCTAATACTGTGTATTACAAATGACAGACTAAGCTCTTCTTCAGGAAGTTTCTGAAATAAACTGCACAAAATACCAGAAAAATTATAAAGTAAAAAGAGCATTGTTAAAATACATGGTATCTCAGTCATGGAAACCAAACAAAACTCTAAATAGCTGCTTTTGGAGAATAATAAATTTTCGTTTATTTTGTTGCTTGGTCTCTTAGTCAGCAGTATTTATGAGGAAGAGAGACATACTTTTAAGAGCCCTGTCAGGGATAAGGGGAGGAGTAATGACCTGAAAAGAGCGAGAGAGCCCAAAAGAATGATGTGAGAACAAGAAAAGCAGCAAAAGTATATCCCACAGAATGAGACCATACTTGTCTGCAGTAAATAAAAAATTTCTATGTTCATTGCCTTCTAACTTTTTTCTCTGGATCTTTAAGAACTTTCTCTGTGTTTACTTGTTGGATGTTGAAAGTCAGGATATTCAAGAGTATCCTGACGTTCGTCATAGGTGCTGATGGTGTTCGGAGTTTGTTTAAATCAGGCAGTTAAAAATCACTAAATTGTAAAGGGTTTTGATACGTAATATGTATAAGAACAGAAATGAAAGTGCAACTGGAATTCACAGCTCAATTTCAGTTGCCATGTTGGCTTTTGCACATAAAACTTCGAGATCCTGAACATAGCTTCTGTTCCATAACTCCTAACTATCTATAATTTTAACTTTTGCCCTTATCACAGGTTTAATAATTTTGAGGTTTTCCCCTATACTTCAGGCAGTTAGATAATGAACTTTGGAAATAAGTCAGACGCTGCAGAAGTTAGGAAGGCTTAAATAATTTTACACTTAATATATAGCAATCACTTTTATTGATAAAATCAATGTGACAGTGTGAAAAGAACAATCTTTCAGAAAATGCCTCTCTCTCTGCTCCCCAGAGACTCTTTGTCTAGGAGGTCACTGAACCGTAGAGGGTTTGCTGTGACCTTATTTTTCTCAGGTTTTGTCCCTTTGAGCTCAAGATACAATAAGAGAATTCTCTGCTGGCAATGTCCTGAACTTCACTTACTGGAAAAACACCCGACCCTTGTAAAATAAAGCTCCTTTTTATGAACTCGGCTTCAGTGGCCTCTCCTAAACTGGAATTCAGCTTCTGACTTAGGTTCCTTCTAGCAGTGGATGTGAAGAACAGACAAACAACTTTGAGTTTGCATCATTGTTAGTGTTTTCCTTACAAACACAAGGTCTTAGAGACATGCAAGTAGTGAGGAATTTTCTAAGTCATAAGTACTTCCTGAGACAGGGTTATTTTGCAATTACAGGGAGACAGGAACGTGGTGTTTACAATAGCAGGCATTACATGATCCCTTAGTATTTCTAGTGGAGGCACTTTTCAGCAAAATCCTTGAAAATAGCCAGGGGGAGGAGTATGTTTTAAATTTCTTGTAACAAGATGTTTTTCTTTTACCAACTTTCCACATTTGTTTTACCTCCCTGATCAAGTAGAAATCTTGAGCTTTTTTACAATAGCATTTGCCATGGTAATCTTTGTCTGACCATAGCATCCTGGGTTTATTTGTTATGTTAAAGCAGTTCAGTGTGGGAACAATTGTACAAGGAAAATTCTCTCCTGTTCTTCATCTGACTATTACACAGTTCAGATCTGTAACACAGGAGAAAGGAGAAAATGTGGATCTGTATCCAGTTTATATATTTGTTACAGAGATGAGGACCATGTGCATGTAGATGGTGACAAAGGCCCAAATAATAAAAAGAACATAATTCATTACAGGATGTCCTACTGAAAGTGAAAAGTGAGGAACTATGTAGAAGAACTCAAATTTTGTTCATACTGTAATCAGCACTTAATATAATTTTCATGAATTAGCCAGTCACTAGGTTCTTAGAATCTACTCCCTACCAAGACTGGCAAAATTAAAACTGACCCATGCACAAGCACTGGCCTCTGCCTTTCTCTGCTTCCTAGTAAAGCCTCTCACTTGCTTAATTAAAGCTGTCCTGGTGAGCTTGCTTTGCCAGCTTAAAAATCATGCTTGATTTCTATAAATGTCAATGAAAATAGTAATGCTAATGAAAAACCAATTACTGAAAATACATCTTGTCAGCAGTTTAATGACAAGATGCTCGATTTACAGTTATCATCCTCCAAAGCTAATACTTTAAGGGATACCAAAAGTAAAGATCATAAGCATTAAATAATAGTTAGGGGCATTGTGGGTAACAGTGTTTCCCTCGGGATATAGCAGTTCTCAGTGGCTAGTTTTGGAGTGAAAGGAGACTGGATCTGGTAGAGGTAGCATAGAATGAGACAGTAGAGAATAGTTTTTGTTCAATTTCTGGTTTTTTATTTTGTTGAACTTCTTTGAAAAGGTCATTGCTTGTTTGTCTTTTTCCTTAAAGGGTATTAATTATGTCAGGTCTGTGTTTTGTAGCTCTCTTAGTGCTGAGACCCTGCTGTATCTTTTCATCCTCTATGGTTTTATATTATCTTTTCAGTGCCTTGTTCTTCTCAGTCATGATTCCTTGAAGAAGTTTGGTTATTACAGGATCATCATGTTTTCCTTTTACTATGAAGGAGTAGCTGCTGCTGTCATGTGTCTTCTAGGGCAAGAACACTATTACCTGCTGGCATTTTACATCACAACAAACTTGTAAGTAAATCCACTCCCCTGTTCATAGACACAGCTGAAATACTTCTAAGAGAGCAGACACTTGCTTTTATTACCATGAAGATTCTGCCTCTGCTTTCATGGTTTTCATTCTGTTTCACTTACCAGAAAGTTGAAACTCCAGTTACAGCCCTTTTTTTTTTTTTTTTTTTTTTTTTTTTTTTTTTTTTTTTTTTTTTTTTTCCAGTTTTCATTTTAATTTGTTTCAGCTTTTATTTTCTGCTTGAAATAAAAGAGCCTAAAATGCAGACAGCAATTGTGGCTTGCAAGCACATGCCTCCAGCCACTTTAACCTGAGCTGCAAGGGCAGGAGAAGCTCATGTTGTCCAGAGACGTGGAAGAGCTCAGCAGAGGAACTCCCCAGGGACTGTTTGCCAGGGAAGCTCACAGGGAGCCCCTGTGTGCTGCTGTTCCTGCAGGCAGGAATGGGGGGCTCAGGTACCCCAGCACTGTGTCCTGGTTCCCCTGGGGCTCAGCAGTGAGAGGCCAAGCAGCAATATTTTCACCTCAGTATGTAATGATACCTGGAAAGCCTTATTTCAGGATAAAGAACTGTTTGTATCAGGATATTGTTACAGCGGTTTGGGTTTATTTCTTCATGTTCTCTTTCATTGTTGTCTTTCTTCATGTTCTTTCCTGCTCTCCTTTTCTTTGTCCTTCCTTCCCCACCCTGTTTTCATTCTTATTTTCAGTATTGCAGTCGTGGGCTACTCTAGCACTGAATTGTGTGAACAATAAATTCAATTTCGTTATCTGCATGTTTAAAATGATGAAGATGTGTTTTGATTTCTCCAAGAAAAAATTCTGAGGTATCTAAAGACTTTGTTTAAAGTGCTCGTTGATCAAAGTACCTTGTTAATAAACGCCCATCACACCCAAAATTTAACAAGACACAGAAATTTTAATATTTGAGTTTGTTGCTTCATTTGCTGTTTGTTAAGAATCAGCTTTGTGTGTGTGTGTGTGTTTAAATGCCTATCTCTACACATCTATATACACTACAAATACATAGATAGGAATGCATGTAAACTATTCTTTCTATTCTAATTCTTCCACATTGAAGTTTATCTTCCACATGGTCATGTCTTTTCCAGATTTCAAGAGCAAATTTTCAGTTTCCCCTTTTTCTGAGGTGTTTCTTTTCTCCTGGTCATTTTAAATGACATTTACTGATAATGTAAATTTATTGTCGAAGTATTCACCACTTTTTCACAAATGTCCAGAAAAAAAGAAGAAAACCCCCCACTTTTAGGTTTGCATATTGATTTCTAATTCTCAACTAAGAAAACAGATCTGGTAATGCTTTCAGATGGAGAACATGTTTTAAAGAACATCTCAGCTTTGTGTGTTTGCAGAATATCAGTGTTGCTGTGTTTGTGTTAGAATGTCAGTTACAATTTCATTATAAAGTGAATATAAGAATTATGAACATCTTCAATATTTTGTTTTTCTTTAGGGTAATTGTGCAAGCTTCATTTAGCTTGTTCAATTTGCCTCTGGCAGATATTGTTGATGCAGATTTAATAAAGCACAAGAGGAGGTATGTCAGTCATTACCATTTTTTAAAACATGCTGTTTGCCTTGTTACTCTTTGGTAATAAATTATGTTAAAGTAAAGACAGTAAATGATCTGGGATTTTTAATACAGAAGTACTTTTTGTGAGGGCAACTTAGCATAAGTGAAGATCAGAACTTGAGTAAAGTTTCCTGCAGTTACTTCAAGAGAGTCATTTAAACAGATTATGGTGTCATTTCTCTTTTTTCTTATACTATAATATAAGCCAAGTCCTTCCAATTTTTGTGGCTTTATTTTTGTTAGCTTGAATTGAATTACTTTGTAACCAGATACATCTATAATCATGTATGGAATTTTCTGAGTAAGACCTTTTCAAGATGGAAAAGGTGTTAAGAAAGCTTTGCCCATGGTAGGTAAAGTGCAAGTTTCAAAGTCTAACTGGTTCCTTTATGTCCCTGAAATAAAAGTGATAAAACCTGCTGCAGAATAGCATATTGCAGCTCATTGATCCTTTTGATTTTTATCAAATTGCATGTAACTTCCTGTTGGTTCCATCAATGGTTATGTAAGTGTAGATTCAGTCCTGTTAAAGAACTTGCCCCTCAAAAGGAAGATCTGTTGCTTTCATGAGGAAAAAATTGCCTTATTTTATGGCCTATGCATGCAAAATCTTCAGTTGTAATTAATTCTCCATGCACTGTTCAGTCTAATTTAACTTCAATAATCACTCAATGTGCACAAACTTGAATTCAAGTACGAGTCACTTAAGAATTGGGGCCAAGCTGTGTCTGTGTATATATGTGTGTGTATATATATATATATATTTATATATATGTATTTACACACACACATACACATACCCCACAGAGGTTTGTAACCTTTAATTTCCAAATAAATTTAAATTTCATTATGAGAGTAGATCTGTTTGCTATAATGTGTGAACTAGATAAATGTAAGGATCATATTTAGCATTTGCATATTAACAGGATTTCAAGCTTTTTAAAATCCCAATTGCAATTAATACACTAATAAGTTTGTGTTGTGCATTAATTTGGTTTTTTCCCCAAATATTTTAGATTACCACTTTCCTCTATGATTTTTGGTACCAATGCTTTATTTACCAAGCCTGCCCAATCTTTGGCTCCAATGATTGTGTTTACAATACTAAATCGTTATGGATATTATAACCTGAATAATGTACCTGGTCATCCTGATATAAGGTGAGTTCAAAAGAGATGCTTTAAATCTTAGAAAAAACATTAAATACTCCTGTAATCTAAAAAGCAAATTGATCAGCAATTAGTATGTATCTACTTTACTTCAAAAACATGAACACTTCAAAAATACTTAGCAATTGTTTTTGTCTGTGTAGAAATACAAATGTTTTTTAAAGAGTAAATCGTTTATTAAACAATATACATGAGGATATCTACCTAATTTTGAAAAGCAAAGGATACCTTTCATCCCTTGGCTTTTTGCAATTAAAGAAAAAAAAAATGTTTGAGATCACCTTATAGCTCTTATTAAGATACATGTTGTCCTGGCATCTGCATTTTGTTTACCTCATAAACCCACTTCCTTAAATATATAATTTGTAATGTTAATCAGATCCTTTTTTTTTTTTTTAGAGAAAGCAGTATAATGACTGGAGGGAGAAACTGTATTTATGGCCATCAGGAGGAAGTGGCAACATAAGGAATGACTGAAGTCAGGGCTAAATGGAGATATCAGTCCTGATTAGGATTTATTTGAGGGAACAACATGAGTATCCTGAGAGCTCCATAGCTCTCCTAAACTTCTAGTGAAAAATGTAAAGGAAGAGATCAACACAATTTTATATGAACTTCTGTGGACATAGCTCCTGAGGGAGAGAGGTCTGGTTCTGTGTCACCTAAGGTTACGAGAACATTCCATATTTGAGGAATTTCCTAAAAAATGCATGAGGACAAGCATGACATAAAAGAACAACAAGTGGTCTTCAGAAATGCATCCAGACAGAGGCTAAGGCAGCTAAAGTTTGAGGCTATGTGTGAGAACAGCTTATTTTAATGCATTCTGTAGTTAGCCAGTGAGGTGATGTGAAGAGGACACGAACCTCATTATAATGTCAAAGGAGATGAGTGATTTTTGCAGAAAAGTGCTGGGTTGAGCTGGATGTGGATATGAGAGGGCTGAATCTATTCATCTTGATTCACCAAAATTCAGATTTGAAACATAAAAACTGCACTTGTGATCCCCTTCATTCAGAGAAATTATCCCTTTGTGGGTGGATTTTAAGTCACAGGAGTCATAAATCTTTTTTTTTTCCAGTAAGTAGCCCCTGGACTATAGCAACAGTAAATGTATTATATAGAGAGTTGAAATACTTGGAATGCTCAATCTATAAAACATGTGTTTTCACTTGAGTTATGCTGAAATTTTATATATTTCACTTGGGCCAGGAACAGCATAAAACATACAAAGCTGAGACTAGTGAATCAGAGCACGTGAAATATATTATGTTTTTCTCTTGCCCATCCTTTCAAACAATAATTTCTTAAATATGAAGCAGTTTGCCATTGTTTCCTGTATATGTAGTGTGTGATTGGGTTTTTCCCTTGCTTGCAAATGGGAGTACAGTGTTGATACACAACCCTTAAAGACCAGAAAACTCAAAAGTTGTTTCTAGGGAGTCTGTCTGCCCTTGGCAATGTAATCAGACCATTGACTGAGCTAAAATTACTTATATATATTAAATACCTCTTGGCTGATCTCATATTTCAGCCATAGGTAGACAGTTAAAATACACTTGCCCCAGGACAATGTTGTTTGAGAACAAACAGAAATTAAATACAAGAGGTTGTTTAAAATATGCCCAAACTATTTTTTGGGGAAAAAAAAGCATTTCACGCACGTGAATTATATAAAATGAAGTATTATGACCCATGGCAATGCAATCTCAGCTCTGTCCTTCCTCCTACTCCAAAGCTGGTAATGTCTATTAAGTGTTTTGGATAGCATTTGCTTTATTAGATGTAGTGGCAGTGAATTGTGAAGATAGTACAGAGGACCCTTATTCTGCATTAACAAAATGTTTGGGGCCTGAATAAATATGTCTGAAGAGTTTCCAGCAATGTTGTTTACTGGGACAAGGCAGAATATGCAGTCTATACACTATTTGTTGCATTCTGAATTACTTTTTAATAATATATTTTCTTAATAATTATTGCTTTTTCTTGAACTGAGAGTTCAACTGTAGCAACAACGATGGAGCAGCTAATCCTGGAAACCTCCAGGCACAGTATGGACAATAAAATAATCAGGAATAGCCAGCCTGGCTCCACCAAGGGGAGGTGATGCTTGACCAAGTTGATAAACTTCTAGAGTTGAACGGCTTGCCTGGTGGGAGGGGAAGGCAGTGGATGTTCCTGCCTGGGCTGCACTCCTCAGGAGCAGGATGGGGGGGCAGGGGGGAGCCTGGGCAGGGCACAGAGCTGGGCTTTGAGGGTCGCCCTGCCCTGGGGGCTCTCGGCAGGCTGGAGCGAGGGGCTGTGTCAGACAGTGCTGCTAGCGGGGCACAGGGGACCCTTGCCCTCCGCTCACCCCGCGTGCACAGCCTTCGGGAACGCGGGCACTGCACGGAGCACAGGCGCTCGGTCATGGAAGGGAACATCCCTAACATTGGAGCAGTGCCTTGCAGAATGGAGTGTCCTGATTTTCCCTTTCTTCCATCACAGCAAAGCAGTACGTGCCCTGTGTGATTTGAGATGTTTTTTGGGTTTTTTTGGGTTTTTGTTTTCTGGGTTTTTTTTTTTTTTAGTTTAGCTTTAATTTTTTTTTTCTTTGCTCTGGAAAAGATGTCTAGTTTAAAACCTCCCTCTTCTGGAGAGTCACTGCAACTACCACCAACTTCTCTTTAGAGTGCTTTTCAAATTTGTTCTTCAGAATAAAGTTATTTGGCAGCAACTCTGTTATTTATTGAAGGCACTTTAAACTGTTAATGCTTTCATATTGAATTACCAAACTACCTGACATTCTGTTCAGAGTGATTTTAGGGCAGTTTAGGGAAACGCTGTATGTTTTATTCCTGTGTGTGCAAAAAAAAAAAAAAAAAAAAAGATAGATGTGGAAATTTCTGAAGTTACTTGTTCAAAATTGGTGATAAAATCCAACCTCTGCTCTTGATTTATCCCAGTCCCTTAATGAAATATTTTCCCATTCCTTGTTTTATGTATTATAGATATTCTTTCCTAATTCCTGCAATAACTTAAGGTTTTACAGTACAATAGGTAATACTATTTTCCTCAATCAGCATCGTTCCAGTGAAACCACATCAGGATTGCAGAGTGTGAGTGATTTTGCAGATGTTCTTTGTGTGTAGATGGAATAGTGTTAGTACTGAAAACGGCAATTCTCTTCAGTGTGCAGGAGAGGCCAAAAGCAAGCCCCAGCATCCCGTTAACTGTGGCAGAGTGCTGCTCTCGTGGTCAGGGGGTTAAACCCTGTGTCTGTGGCTCCCTGCTGCCACTGCTCCTGCAGTCCCTGGGGCAGTCGTGCCGGAGCTGGGCACCCCGTGGGCTCCTTCCCTGTAGGTGCGCTGCAAACGCAGTTGGATACGGGCCAGTGAACAGCTCCAAACGGTAAATTATTGTCACTGCCAATAAACATTGGCTGTGGACCAGTGGCCTGCTAGTGAACACTTGCAGTCATAAATGCAATTGCCCGAGTGATTGAGTGATTCACTCGTGAGCCTGTGGGCTTTTGTTTTCTCGTGTAGCATGAGCGTGTACATGATTTGAGATAAACTGTGCTCCTTTATGAGCCTCTGTCTGCACTAAGCACAGAATCTGGGCTTTGTTGGAGGTTGCAGACATTTTTTCTGTTAAACCAAGTGAGTCATGAGTTGATTCTTTCATGATTCAGAGGAGTTTTTAGGTTTTATTCAAAAACCTCCTCAAGGTTTGGGGTATTTTTCACAGATTTCAGGGGTTTTTGGACCATGTCCATAGCTGTTCTGTGAGTCTCTTATCTCATCCCTAAGTGCTAAGGAAAAAAATTAGAGAGGAACATAAACTGCCTCATGGAGAGAAAGTTCATTTAGGGGCTGTTTCTCAGCTTGAGTTGACTTTCCTGATATTTAAGTAATTAGAATCCCATAATTAACAGAATGCAAGTAGATAATGATTCCAGCTATTAGATGAATGCCAAAATGCGTGCTTTGAGCTGTCAGAAACCATATTGCTCATAAAAGAGAGCTCATTTAATTCTTGTATTTTCTTTCTTCATTCATATTTGCTGATGCTTTTATTTATTTTTCATTAGAGAAGATTTAGATGAGGAAATGCCAAGCGTTCATTAGAAAAAATGAAAACTAGCGTTAATTTCACGTGTATTCTTTCTATGGTTTATATTACCTTGTAATCATTTATTTTAAAACCAAATGAAATAAGGCCTGATATTTCAAACAGCCCTTGAAACCACACCTGAATTTTGTGCAGTTATTATTACTTCTATCTAGCACTCAGCAACTAAAACAACACATTACGTGGATAGTTAGTAGCACAGATTTCAACCAAATGAATTAATTTCATGTTCAAATGTTTGCTTCCATTTTCTGCTTTTCTTTCTCTTCTAAATTTTTCAGTCTTACTAAAGCTTTTTTGAATGCTCTGTTCTGTAATTGGATGAAATTTGCCTAAATTGATTTCTCTATTACATAATCAGGAAAGTAGTGAACAGGATTTCTTAGGTTGTATTGAAATTAACTCTTTGTGTGGTAATTGTCTGAATTCCTCCTAGCTAGAGAAAACAATATATAATACATACCTGTATGTAGAATTAGAAAATGCACAAGATATTTCTATTTCTTTCACTTAGATTGACTGTACAGTAGCATGTCTATGTGTTTATAATGGGATTGCCTTAAAAATAACTTGTTTAGTGACCATGAAAGTTACTCTCCATGTTGAAAGCTGTGTTCTCATTGGTTTCAGCAGGTCGTTTCTAGATCTCCATGATGCCATGTTCTACCTGGTCTGTCTGGTTCCCTTCTGCATTGCAGTCCTGCAGATCCTGATCTGGACTCCCTTCTCCATCCAGAACAGCCACCTGGCAGCTGCACAGTAAACATGGGACCAGTGGTCAGTGCATCTCCTGCTGAACCACAAGAGAGTTCAGTAAGTTTTTCATGTGGGAAAGCCAAAATGCAAGATGAAACACAGTTTGAACTGTTTCATTAAACTGCATTTTCAGTCTCTATAGACTGTAAGTCACATTCAGCCTTAATGCTGAGCCTACACAAGTTTTTTCTATTTCATTTGCTTTCTGTTAATGGGTTTTATCCTTAATTACTTTATTTAAAGTAATTTCTGGTGTATAATGATTTCTGTTGATTCATTTGAAGAAAGGATATGGGAGATCAGGGAAAGGGATCCCAATCCAGCACCTGGAATTCAAGGGAACTGGATTTTCTGAAGTTTACTGGTGGATTAATTTTGCCATACTGAAAAAGTGGCAGATGTCTGAAGTTAATCTGGAAGATCCCAGTGGACATCCCTCATGGATGGCCAGGAGATGAAGAGAAAAATTTAGATGGTGTCTAGCTGGCCAGTATCAAGACAAATCTGACAGCTACCCCAGGAAGAGCCAAGAGTAATTAACTACCCTGTGAAAGTCTCTGTAAGGCTAGAGAAGAAAAGGATTCAGATGCTTTTCAGTGTTGCTCAATGGAAAAAGCTCCCTAAGTCCTCAGTGGCTTTCTGAATCTCTGGTTGGTGGAAGGTCAGTGCAGTTTTCTGGCTTTAAATGGGAAAATTATTTTGAAGGCATTCTGTAGTTAGTGCTTCATACAGAATCACTGTGGTAAGGACAGCATGAGTCTGTGGATGCAGGGTTCAGCTCTTGGACAAATGGAAGCACACAGGTGCTAAACCAAGCTCTACCTGTGCAGTGGTGTTACCTTGGCAAATTCATTTGGTGTGTGACAATTTTAAGTTAATTTCTGAATCATCAAGTTGAAGTTAGTTAATTTCTGATTAATTCTTATCAGTCAAGAGTTTAAATTTATCCTGTGATTTTTATAAAATAAAGGGTTTTTGACAAAATTTCAGAAACATTGAGCCCTCTCTTCATTTCACACATTGTAATAATAAGACACATTAGCATGTTTACAGTACTCCCATTTAATCAGTATTATTCTTCCTCCAGTATATCCATGGTGTAATTGTGCACTGATAAATACCTTTAGGATTGTATTATGCTAAAGTTACTTATCACTGCACTGCATTGTTGTATTTTGTTTTGCCTGGGCAAACACAGTTTTAGTAGCACCTTTCTTAGGGAGTGCCACGTGAAAGTACAAGAGCACTGTGTGGATCCCAGTTCTAAAAGGCTGAGCCAGATGATATTCAAGGCTCTGCACTTACTATGAGAGGTAACCTGGAAAAGAAAGGAGTGTAAGAAATGGCTCTGCATTTTGGTGGACACCAGCATAATTTAAGGAAGTTTGAGATCTGAAATACCAGAGTTGAAAAAAAACATTCATTTGTGCCTCAGCTTTCACGTTTGCAGAGTAGAAATAACATCATTTCCTTGCCTTTTTTGAAGTGTGAAGTGCTTTCAAGGCAATGAATGAAAAAGCAGGAGATCATCATTAAATATTTAGAAATCCAAATGAATCCTTTGATAGGAATATGAGGATTTATGGTAAAATGTAAGAAGCCAGAACTGTGGTGAAGTTTCACGTTGCCTTATCTGGTTTTTATCTGTCTTGTCAGAAACACTCTTGCCCATTTGCATTGTGCATATGTGCACATACAGCATCACTCGTGTAAATACTCTGTGGATAGGTAAGTACAAATACCAGAGCAGAGACAGTCTGTGTGTTTAGGTTTTGAATTTGAAAAGATTTTCTGCATTGTATGTATTTACTTCGTGTCTGAAAGGCAGGAGCAGAAGTTGAAGGTATTTAAGTTAATATAATCTTATATGAAAGTCTTCTTCCTGAGAGTTCCTTTAAACCAGTTATAACATAAAATAGTCTCTTTTCTTTACTGTTTCTGTATTTCCTAAATTTCCCACATTCATCCTATCCTCGTAGAAAATACAGTTTAACATATACAATAAAATAATGTTATTGTACCACAAATAGGGTTTGTTAGGTGACTCTGTTAGTTATTTCTAATATTAAGTTATTAGAATATAGCCTACAACTGGAAGAGTACCATGCTATACAGCAGGGAATCTAGTAAGTGGTTTTAAGAGTCAAAATTACATCAAGAATTCTTTGAAATCATCAGAATTATTTTTTCTGGAAAACGGCTGGTAAAGTTACCATTAATTTGCTGAAATTAGAAAGGAGTAAGGAGTGATCTGACTCAATGCACTGTTTATATAGGCTCTACATCTGCTGCATCCCTAGATTCCCTACAGGAAAAGTACATAATCAAAGATTTCTAAGGAAGACAGCCTGAAGATACGAGATTTTAACTGTAGAATAAACTGGTTTAGAAAAAAAAAAATCTGAGAAATACAATTCAAAGTATTTAATATATAAAATATTAATAATTTTCCAAATTTATTATGCACTATTCTCCCACTTGTCTGTCCTATTTCCCTTGCTATAAGGGCAGGAGAAATATCTTTACAGCATCAGCAGTGAATCCCAAAGAGGCCTGGAAGAGTGCTTTAAATTTGGGTGGTGGTCTTCCTGTGGGAATAGAAGGTTGGCACTGTGCTGTGACTGACATTGCTTATTCTCCATTTCTCTGTCACCCACTAAACTTCCTTATCTCCTCCTAAACCTACATGACTGGTTTTGGCTGTGAATCAAGTAAAGGATGATCAAAGGCAAAAGTTCAGTGTCTTGCAGCAGCTGGTTTCCCTGCTTTCTCTCCTTATTAGCCAACAGTATATCTGTGCTTGAACTCCCACTGCTGGAAAAATGCCTCAATTTAATCTTGATAATTTAAGAGTGTCTAAAATAGTCTCATAACTGATAAAGAGGCTATAAGTGTGTGTACAGTATAAAATATGAAATGCTGTGGTAAGCTCAGAGGAGGAGAAATGTGATGCTTGAATCCCATTCGTAGAGTTCCTCTATAAATTCTGAGGATATGGAACTTAATACACCGAATGAATTTTATTTATTGAAAATCAATGAGCAGAAATGTCTGCTAGACTTAAAAGGATGTTGCCCAATAGACACTAAAGAATGTTAGTCTAATATAGTAATAATATGATATATGGTCAGTGATAGAGTGAAAATATCGAATAAATGACAACAAAGCATATTTAATTTTAAGTGAGGAAAAATGTTTTGTGGAGCTTACAGGCCCACTTCTGCTCTTGTGCAAAATGATCTTCCGTGTCTCCTGCTGCCCTGATTCTGGAACTGCTCAGTAATTCATGACTGTCCTGTGTTGACATGGCTGGTAGGAATGTTTACATTTGAATACAGTTCTGCAGCCTAATGGGTGCTCTCAGGAAAGACAAGCAGGAAGGGGAAGGAACACTTCAGATAAGCCACATCTCCACAAGTACTTCCAGGCACTTCCTTGCATAATTAAGCCAGCTCGGGGACAGGGCTCAGTAGTACATGCAGTCTAAAGAATTCCAGCTGGTTTGGCACAGGAACGTACAACTGGGACTGGGAGGAGTTGTCCTGAAGGGCTGGAGAGACCCACAAGTGGGTTACCTTTGGGGGAGAGGATTTCAGATAGCTGTGTTTACCTTAAAGACCTCTTTCTGGTAATCCCTTTCGTGCTAATGTTTAAATGGTAGAAGGGAAAGATGTTTTATCACTGCATTTTCTTGGGAAGGTGAAGGATTTAGATGGTAGACCCCAGGAGGCTGTGCAGCCAGCCCTGCCACCGAGCCTGCTCCTGCAGCCAGGCTCCTTGGGTCAGCACACAGCACTCAGTTTCTCTGGCAGAGCCTGCGGGCATCTGGGACAGCCGCGACTCCAGGGCTTCAGCTGATCCAAGGAACTCCATCACGACAAAGAGAAAATGCTCTCCAAATCACGGAGTAGAAAGGAGAAACAAAGTGATTCCATTATTTCTGGAAATCCTTTCCCAGCACACTAATTGAATGGCAAAGTTTACTGACACCACGAATGGTTTGCTGAGATGGTCCAACAGTTGGTTACAACTCCACCAGCTTATATGCAAATGACTATGCATCAAAATTATTACCTAAATATGCATGAATAGCGAGTTCTTTATGGCTTGTCAAGAGAAAAATATGCTGAGTGTACACCTACTGCATCAGAATATTAATGACAAATGTAACACTGGGTAGGAATTTTGAAAAATTCCATTAAAACACACCCAGGTTGTACACTAATGATGCAAAGACAAGAGTGAGCAAATTTCTTAATTTATCTGGTCTGCAGTCAATTATCTGTACTTTTTATGTGATAGAACCAAGATATGTTTCCC
The DNA here is from genome assembly GCA_032173965.1 of Sitta carolinensis. Classification (NCBI taxonomy): domain Eukaryota; kingdom Metazoa; phylum Chordata; class Aves; order Passeriformes; family Sittidae; genus Sitta; species Sitta carolinensis. The sequence goes on along the minus strand of CM063295.1, from coordinate 15,280,190 downwards.
TGTGAACAACGTGTAACTAACCTGAAGCAATTTTATTTACTGGTTTATAATAATGTGAGCAGATCTCTATTTAAAAAGCAGCAAATTTATCTTTTGTCATTTTGGATTTTTATTACAAAGTTGTTTTATTCCTGGAAGGAAAAAATAAACTAGTCTGTCTTTACAAATAAGAACAGGCATGGAAAGGAGAGTCTTAACCCCAAGCCAAAAAAAAAAAATAGATCAAAAAGGTATTCTAGCCCATCTAGCTATTGGAGAGAAAAAAAACCCACAAAACCCCAAAACAATCTTCAGTAGAAAATTGTCTAAAGCTCTTAAGTCAAAAACTTTCCTCAAGGGGGTTACATCAGTGAAAATGAACTGAACACAAAATTCCCCTGGCAATATTCTGTTGTTGCTCTGGTTTTGCTGAGTTCTGCAAGGTTGGATGCGATCGGTGCTTGATCAGCGGAGGATGCAGGTGAAAGCCAGGATCCCACCGGGCTCCGCTTCCACCCGCCGGGCTCCGCTTCCAGCCGCCGGGCTCCGCTTCCACCCAGCGCCGTCTGCTTCCAGCCGCCGGGCTCCGCTTCCAGTGCCGCCCTCGCTGAAGGGGCTGCAGCAGCCATCGGCTCGGAGCGGAAGGGAAGGCCCAGCTCGCTGAGGGCTCTTCAACAACTACAACAACCCGGGCCCTCTCCCGCCTCCAGCAATCCCCGGCCCCTCTCCATCAACCCCGGCCCCTCACCAACAACCCCGGGCCCTTCTCCAGCAATCCCCGGCCCCTCTCCAGCAACCCCGGGCCCTTCACCAATAATCCCCGGTCCCCTCTCCATCAATCCCCAGCCCTTCTCCAGCAGCCCCGGCCCGCATTCCCGGGGCGCTGTGCGCACGCGCGGGTGACAGGGCGGTGCCCAGCACGTGCGCGGGCTCCGCCGAGGCCGCCGCTCGCCCTCCCGCCCTCCCGCCCGCCGCTGCCGGCGGTGCCCGGGGCGGGGCCGAAGGAGGGGCCCGGCCGAGGGGCCCGGCCGAGCCGCCGCCAGCCCGCCCTGCGCGGCCCCGCTCCGCTTCGAACGCAGCGCGGCCCCGCCCGGCCATTGGCGAGCGAGAGGGAGGGAGCGGGTGCGAGCCAGGCCCCGGCGTGTCTCAGCGAAGGCGTCCGGGCGGGCCCCGCTGCCGCGGCGGCGCGTTCCGCCCGGAGCGTGTGCGCGGGCCCCGAGCGGAGCCGCCGCTGCCATGGAGCGGGGGGGCGGCGGCGACGCGCGGGGCTGATCGCGCCCCTTCCCCATGAGACTGTGGCTGTGCTGGCTGGGCTGCTACACCCTGCTCCTGTGGGTGCTGAGGAGGACGATGTGGGCTGGCCCGGCCCGGTACCTGCGGAGCCCTTTATCCAGGTCCCTCTACGTGAATATGATGGGCAGCCACCGCCAGCCAGCCCCGGGCGCCAGGGAGAACCACCAGGTACAGCCCCGGCGGCGGCCGCGCTGCCCGCCCCTCCCTTCCCTTCCCTTCCCTCATCGCGCCGGGCTGGGCGGCGGGGGCGGCACAGGGACCCCCCGCCCGCGGGGAGCTCCGCCGGGCAGGGGCGGGGGGAACGGCGGCAGGAGCGGGGACCGCGGTGCGGCTGAGGGGGCACCGGGCCGGGCAGCGCAGACAAAGAGAGGGAACTGCTCTGTCCTGCGGCGAGAAAGTTGCCGGGCGCCCTCCCTGCGGAACGCGCCGCGCAGCCGGGGCTGCGGGCTCGGGGGGCGCCCGGGGGGAGCGGGGCGAGCCCGGCGGCTCCGGCGGCGGCAGCGGCGCCCGTCCCGCAGCCGCAGCGGGGCCGCGCCGGAGCCGCTCCCGGGAGAGGAGCGCCCCGCGCTGCGCCTGCCACCGCCGCGCTCTTGGCGTGCACCCCGCTTTTCTCAATGCGCACCCCCCGTTCGTCCCGTGAGCCCTGGGAGAGCGCTCCAGTGAAGTTTGCGGGTGGTGGTGACGGGGGTGGGTTTGTAATCAGAGAGGTGTTTGTCATTAGTACCGGTGCGTCTAGAGGAAAACAAAACAAAACAAAAAAAAAGTGGGAAACTGAGACTCCCACAGAGGCCTTGGAGCAGTAGGAGGTGGCAGAGTAGGAATGAGTTGTTGCAATGTGATCCGGCTGCGATAAAAGGTTAGTGCTATGTCTGGGCAGTGCGGCCTCGTGGGTCGGTACCTTGTGGAGGAGTTAGAGGCCATGCCCTTTGCAGTGCAGTGGTTATCTGATAGATTTAATTTAGAATGTGTTCAGATCCACACTGTGTTTTGGCGAAATGCTGCTGAAAATCTGACAGGAGTTAGAAGGGCTAATAAAAACTCTTAGTGCAGAAGGGAGCCGGCACCTTAATCTTAATTAGGTTAAATATGCAGAACCGAGCTAACGGAGACGATGTAGTATAAACACTTGAGGACTGCTGTACAAAGGAAGACCATAATTCTTCCTGCTGATCCATTACTGCAGCCTTCTCAGTGCTCTGGGTGGGCGCTGACATCCAGAATCTTGCTGGGTGGATGTATCCCTGGAAATTTAATGCCTGTGGTCTGCCGTTGGGATCATTCAGGACATAAGTACAAAGAGAAGCAGAATTCAGGTTTACAGGGAGAACTTCCTTCTGGTGAACAAAGAAAATCTGGAAGTCTTTTGTGTTGTTAAAAGCTGTAGAAGAAAGACAAGTCAGGGAAATGACAAGTCAGGGATATGTTGTGGAGGTGCCTGTGTCATTCACAGGTAGATGGTCTGCAGTGGATAATCTTCATCTCTATTTTATTTGATCTAGATTTTAAATGTAGGTATTGATTATTTAGTACATTTAGTAAGATTTAGTACTTTTAGTAAGGTTACTGAGTTGGTGGGGAAAACAGGGGTTGCGTATTCAGACCCCTGGTACTTTGACTCTGCAGTTTTACTGCCTTAAGTATTTTTATGTAAATTATCTAAAAGAAGTTTTTCATCCTTTTACTAATATTAGGCAAGAGTTGCAATGTTTATAATTTTAGTTCTAACAAAGGTCTTAGCACAACAATCTGAAAACATTGAAGAGATTGACACACACTGTGTTGTGTGGCCAAGAGGTCTTTCATATCTTGTACATGGAGGAAAACAAAAGCAGTTTCTGTTCTGAGCAAGTAGTTCTGGAATTAAGCTGTTTTCACCATTTTTTAATTTGAAATTTAGATTGGGGTTTTATTTGTTTGGTTTTTTATTTTCTCTTATAATGTGTTAGAATTTCTGTTATTCACCAGTATGATATAGGTAGTTGTAAGTAACCTTATTGGTTATTGAATCATTAAGGCTGAAAAAGAGCCCCAAGATCATCAGGTCCAACCTTTGACCAAACACCACCATACCCACTAAACCATATGGAGAAGAAATTGGGGATCTGTGAACAACACCTAATTTTTGTAAATAAGCTTCCCTTAGTTGTCACCATCATCATTCTGCCAGTGGTTATATCAGTATTTAGAAGTCTTAAAGACAAGAATTGTAGGACTGTTGTTTTTCAGTGGAGCTGCAGGTTCAGTGCAGAACCCCAAGGCATGTGAGCTCAGGTGTTGTCATGCTGCTTATGGAACAAAGCCTCTGTTTCCTAAGGCTTTGAAAATGTTTTTTCTGGATTGAAACTGGCAACACCTTGCAAAAGGCAAATCGTCTGAGCCACTCCAAACCTGTTCAGTGGAGTGAGGCAGCAGCCTTGAGTGAACCTGACACATCCCAGCCTGCTCCTCAGCTCCCTGGGATCATTTGCTTCTGCCACGCTCTTGGGAATTGGCTTCTGAATGAATGCACAAAGTACACAAGCTGCTGCTTTAGTGGTTTTTCAGGAGGCACTAGGATTCCTTTTGGGAATCACTGGCCTAGGTTGATTTATTTAACAAGTGCTGAGCTGCAGTGAGAAGAAACTTAAACTGGTGAATCAGCAGTCTCAGGGATCCCTGTGCCAGGCTCAGAATCTGTTTCAGAGGGAAGGATCACTCACTAGTTCTACCCACAGGTGTGTTTGAAAGTACAGTCGAGAGCCTGATTCTGCCAGAAATGCACCCCCTGTGCAGGAGGCTTTCAACCCAGAGCAGGCACGTTTGCTGCTCAGCCAAGGGACTTTGCTGCTTTGGGCCAGTGTCAGATGGAGCCCCTCCTCATGAATCTGGCATACTCATAATCTGTGTGCTCCCCTCTGCTTGCTGGCACTGCTGCTGGGAAGCTGCACACACTGCAGTAAGAATCCTGTCCCATTCCAGCAGTAAGAATCCTGTCCCATTCCAGCAGTAAGAATCCTGTCCCATTCCAGTGATGACTGGAAGTTCCACGGTGCTGAATGCTGTGTAAACCTGCCTTGAGTGAATGTTCCTCTCCCAACAAGGCAAACAAATGTGATGGGGTCAGGATCTGAGCACATATGTGTTAAATCTCTGGGGAGTTACCCCAGCTGACAGTTTCTGTCCTTCCAGGTGCATTTTTTACGAGGTTCTGCTAAAACTCTATATCTCACTTTAGGATGCTTAAAGCTCCCTATCTGCACAATGAACACATGCAGTCAGATTAAGGATTATTGCAAGATTTAAGGGGGAAGTGAGGGAGAATAGTGGCTATAGAGAGTAATTCTTGATGGTAGAAAACAGGCACAATGGCATTTTATAAGAAAGACTAGCACTAGCTCCATGGAAGTGTAGGAGAGTGAAAAATAATAGTGCTATTCTTCATTAGAAGGAAATTTTTTTTCTTCAACTTTTGCATAGAGGACCTATATTTGCTTTCTAGGGAATTTACCTTGTAGATACCTTCCAAGTACAGGGTAATAATTAAGACAAAAAGGAAAGGCACTATTTCTTAGCAAGTAATCAGTCCTCACTTTGTTACAATTTTAAGTTAATTTAACCCTGAAGTTTGTTGGAAAGACTGTAGGAAAAGCTAAATTTTTAATTTTAATAATAATTTTAATATTTATGGAAATTTGTAATAATTTTGTATGTATTCATTTTGACTGCCTCTGGGTTTACATTGCTGAACTTTTTAAATGATCCTTTATCTCTTTCTCTAGTGGTATGTCTGCAACACTGAACTGTTGTCTGAATCCCTTCAGCCCATTTTTGTCCAGAGTTACCTTGACCAAGGAACACAGATCTTCTTAAACAACAGCATTGAGAAGTCAGGCTGGCTGTTTATCCAGCTCTATCACTCTTTTGTGTCCTCTATCTTTAGCCTTTTTATGTCTAGAACATCTATCAATGGGTAAGTGAGAAGTCGATCTTGGGTAAGCTAAATACAGTTTGGATTTAACGTTTTCAAGTGCTCAGCCCTACCCCTTGATCTGCCAGCTGTTCAGAATGTGTCATTTCCCTTTGCTGCTCTGTCAGATGTGAAATGCCCTCTGTGTTCCTCACACCCAGCCCTCTTAACTGGTGAACACCATTTCCAGTATGGGGGCACAGAGGAGGTAATTGCAATTAATAACAGTCAGAGCATTTTACTTGTGTTTTATGACCTCTGCTTGTATTAATTTTTTTCTAAGAGATTGTTCTCTTTGTGTCTCTTCCCTCAGCTTTCTTCCCCCCTCCCACCTTGCCCTTTCCCCACTGCCACATTTTTATCAGTTACTGTTGTGATTGTCCTGCTTGGTGGCTGTAGCCAGACTGTTCTGTACTGTACCTAAAACTCTGCCTACTGGAGAGTGTTTGCCTGCCCATGGCAAATCATGACACATTTCTAAATAGTGCAAAGATGGCCAAATGTGGAGTATTGTCCTTTCTCTTAATCTCTAAAACAATTCCACCTCAACTTGTGTGTAAACTGCACTGGAACACATAACTTCTGATGGAGCATGTTTGACTGATGAACCATCAGCAAAGCAGGAAAACATAAGTTGATAAAACACCATTCTTCTATTCTTATTTCATCAGTTGCAGGGGAGTTTAGCTGTTCGTGGGTGCTTTAGTATTTTTTTCAAACAAGGCAATGCTTTTTTTTGGTCACCTTACCCCAGGCAGGCATGTTTAACAGCTTATCAGCTTTGACCTTATGAAAAATGCATTTTGTTACATTAAGCCAATTTCTCCAGTATCCCTACCTCTGCACCTGCTACATACTTCTGCACAGTCTGATAAAAGATAGGAGCTGTCTACTGGGGCTAGAAAAATAGTCTTTTTCCTTATTTTCTACCCAGATGACTTTATGAGCTTCCCTGTGGTGTTCTTAGTTATGTGTAGCTTTATATAAAGGTTCCTTTGGTCTCTTCTTCCTTTCTCTTCCATTTTTTTCAAAGGCTCTTCAGGGCTTTGAATAACACCTCATAATGCTGTTAGGAATAATAGCTATGAGCCAATTATACAGTGTGGACTGACACATGTGTGCTGCAAGGGGGCTCTACTTAAATTGGATGTAGTCTGTTTATTTTTATACATTTGATATCCTGCTTAGTTTCTTCTCTATGACTTTGTATACTCTGTTCTTTTTGTTTCTTTGGGTTCTAGTAGTCAGTGTTTCCTAGGCCAGCTCCTTTTCTCATTTTTTATTCTTTGAGTCTTTTTGTCTCTGTTTACGTTTTTTTCCTGTTTGCTTTTTTTCCCCCCTGTTCATTGTCTTTAACCTGTTATCCAACAGGAGTTTAGAGAATAGTATTTATCTACCTGCAGTCTATTACTGACCAGTTCTTCTTCCTCTGCCTGTTCTTCTAACTGTTTCATCATTGAATTCTGCTGTGACAGCTGAAACGTGTCACTGTGTAGTCTTCAAACAGTTATGGGCGGGTATGGCATTGACTTGATCCGTAAGGAATCCAACTGTCACCTCTGCCCAATTCCTTAATGAGTTGTCTATTTTCTATTCCACCGTGTTTCATGTTGAATGCAGGATCTGCAGATACCAGCAAAAGCCATTGTAACATAGAATTAAAAAAATCTCTTTTGGCCCTCCAGCAGTGTTACCCTCGTGCTTTCTTTAAATCTGTTCTCTGTCTTCCCCCCTCATTCCACATCCCGTTCCTCATTCATTGTGCATACTTCTGTGTCTCCAGCCATTTTATTTCCTCTGTTATTTCATCTTGTTTTTTTTTAAGGTTGGTGGCAGAGATTCAAATCTGCAGATGTGACAAATAAGGTTCAGGTTTTATCTTTCCTACTCTCTTCTCTTCCCCTTCTTTTCTTTTTTTCTTTTTTTTTTATGCAATCATTTTCTTGAGCTGCACCCCATGAGCTCTTCCTTACCTAATCAAATTCCTTCTGGAGTCTTAACCACTGTAACTGCATGTGGCTCTGTTTGATCTCTTACAAGTGCAAGGCAGGTTGAACTGGATTTAAAGTTTATCTGAGCAGTGACCTTGTCTACTGTTATGTGTGACTGGTTCCTGCCAAAGCACATCCTAAATTTCTTCACTGCCTGTCCTGATAAAGTTTGTACAAAATTGGTCGTTTCTTGTTTTTACATTTTAGGCTGCTGGGAAGGGGCTCAATGTTTGTGTTTTCCCCAGAACAATTTCAAAGACTGCTTAAAATAAATCCTGAATGGAAATCCCACAGACTTCTCGATTTAGGGGCTGGAGATGGAGAAGTCACTAAAGTTATGAGTCCTCACTTTGAAGAAATCTATGCCACTGAATTGTCTGAAACTATGATATGGCAGCTTCAGAAGAAGAAATACAGGTATCAGCTGAATAATTCCTGCATCCTTTATATCAGACATTACAGAGAAGCAATCTATTTGTAATTTAATGAATGCTCAGTGTTTTCAGTCAATTCCTTTATTGTTTGATTGTTACAGAAAAGGTTAGCTTGTACAAATGCAGAAAAACAAACACGTGTGGTGATCCCTCTTACTAGTGTTGGGTTTTGTCTCTTTTATTACCTGATGTTTATCAGTGTAAATGTTCACAGAGCTGGACATGTAGCTATGCTGATCATTGATTTAGTTTTCTTTTTGAAAGACCCAAAAGAAGGGGTCGTGTTTGTCTCTTCTCTAAATGGTTGACCTTACCTGCACTAGCAGCACATCCACAGGGAATGTTTGTCTTCAGTAGTTCTGTCTGAAATCAGCTTGTTTTTGTTTAACAGGCTGTATCTCTTTCCTTTCACAGAGTGCTCGGTGTAAATGAATGGCAAAACACAGGGTTTCAGTATGATGTTATCAGCTGTTTGAATTTGCTGGACCGCTGTGATCAACCACTGACTGTATTAAAAGATATCAGAAGTGTACTGGAGCCAACCAGAGGCAGAGTCATCCTAGCACTGGTTCTGCCATTTCACCCCTACGTGGAGAATGGTAAGTGCACAGATTAACAGCTGTTTTGGCAGGTAAAGAAAACATTTGTAGGATGTGGTTTCCCAAATTATATGTTTCATAAATGACATGTTTGTCTTTGATTTTCTACAAGTAACTAGTAGAGGGCATGTTCAGAAGCATGAAATCATAGGTAAATAGGCTACATGATGCAAGCTGTTTTGTTAACTGCTCACAATACATCGTTGGCACCAACAAAAAGATCAAATATTGAAGTCACAGATGCTGTTTTGCAAGTTAGCACATTTCAGCTATGTTGGAGCAACTTGGGAGAGCTGGTCCCAGGTGACCCCGGTTGTCTCCAGTGACCAGTTGAGCAAAACCATCAGAACTGTCTAATGCTGAATAGAGCATTTAGGTCAAGCTGTTTCAAGTGCTCTAGATGAATCCCACCTAAAAATTCATAGGGAGATAGCTTTCACTTTCCAACATGACTTAAAGTAAAATATGGACCCTTACGAATACAAGGTATGAACCACTATTAATATTGTATTAATTTACATTGGAATAGTAACAGGAAGAAAAAAGTAAAATTCAGTGCCAAAACTCAATTATTTACCCTATTTGGATTGTAAAGAAATATATGAGAGATTTTCAGATGAATCCATCCTTATGACTAAACTTCTAAAGAGACTGGAAACCTTTTTACACGCCTGTGATTGTGGATTCAGGTTGAAGCACCCTGAAGGTGGTTTGAATTCCAGGAGGTTGATGTTCATCAGTCATTGTTCTGGTTCTCCTTGAGTGTTAAGACTTGTCTGTGGAAAGGCATGGATGCCCAGAAAGTACAGAATTAATCATGTTCTGGCAATCACAAATGCCTCAAACCAAATCTGGTTTTCTCATTTTACATGCTAGTGGTATTTTGATGAGAAGGGGAAAAAAAGTATAAGAAATAATGGCATCAGATGAAGAATTACTTAAAATACAGTATTTGAGCTTGTAATTTTGTAACTATTTTGAAAAGTAGCATGTCTTAAATTAGATTTGTTGTTTGACTTAGGCATCTGTAAAGTATTTCAAGCATATTTGGTTACAACTTATTGTTCCAATAATGTGGAATAATATGGCTCCCCCTTGTAGAAATTAAAAATTCCAAATACCAGCAGTGTCTTTCTAGTCTTTCACTGGTGTACTAGAACCAAAAAATGAAAAATGCTTTTTTTGTGTGCCTTCAAAACTCTGTGCCATTGTGTTTGGCAATCACTGTTGCACCCCACATCTACTTTCCTGCATTTTTTTTGGGCAGCCCATAAGAGACCCTGCACAACTCCCTGGCTCAACAGAAGGGAGCAAACTATTCTAAGCCTTATATCCTTCATGATTAATCTCCTACCATACATTAGGAGGAGAATAGAGAATTAAATTTATAACACCCAAGGGACTGGAAAGCAGTTCTGTGCTTGTTGAGCACAATCATTCCTACTTGTTGAAAGTTGAAATGCTTTGTAAGATGATTTGTAAACCAACGTCATAATTTTATTCATGATGGTGACTTGGCAGATGAGTCTCTTTGCTGAAGGCAATTTTGTTCCCTTAATATGTTTGAAACTTAAAAACGTGCTCAGTTTGTCTGTTTGCCACTATTATGGATATGGACCCATATAAACTGTTAATAGTGCAGGTTAGCACACACAGAAATTTTAGCTTTCCCACTAAAGATCAACTGAACTGTGGGCTAAAGAAACACACAACTGCCAGACTGTCTTCATGATGTGAGAACCATTTTAGAATTTCAGTGTTTTCATTCAGCTGTTCTACATGATGATGCATTTTAAAAATAGATATGTACATATGTTTTATATATAACAAAATTATACTTGGAACATTCAAAGAGGAGAACATTCCACAGCTCAAGTAACTTCTTGTAGCAGCTCATTAAAACCAGCTTGGACCCATGTAGTGAAACTCTGTAATTTTGTAGAGAGAAAACAAATGGAAAAGTATTGAGGTAGGTAAGGTGTTTGATCCAGTGGTAGATCCTTATATAGAAGTGGAGAAATTATTTTAATCAAAATGAGATATTTGGGTTATTACATGCAGTATAATGGGATGGTAATGGTGGAAGCTGTCTATGTGAATAACAGAAAACCTGCTCTGAGAGAACAAAGCAAGGTGGAGGAGGATTTAAAATACGGATTTGTGCTCACTGTTTGTGGAATGACAGTGACACCTAGAGTCCAGAGGAGCTCAATCATAAATTCTCTTTGGGGCTTTTCAGTTTTATTTCAACATGCAGAACAACCAGGAATGCAGTTACTGCAGGTGTCTAAATTTGGCAAGGGAGCCTGATAAATCATCAGGTATTAGACCAGTCACTAAGAGCAAGTATTACCACAACTTCAGTTTGAATAGGTGTCTCCCAGAGTCGTGGAAGAATCTTTGTATTTCCTAATACAGACAGAAAAAGTCATTATTGGATAATGCATGACTGGACTGGTGTAAATTTCTCTGAAATAAAAATGTCATGCCAAACTTCAGAAGTAGTGAACGCTGGGAGCCTGGGAGTGTGAGATTTCCTTGGAACATGTTAATATCCTTGTGATTGATTGATTGATAGGGATTAGAAGGCAGAGGTGTGTATTCTGTCCTCCTGAAATACTACTAATTGAGCTGGAAACACAGCAGTGTGTAAGATGGACCTCTGCTTTGTCTCAGTTGTCAGTTCTCATCTTGCAGGAGTGAGAAATGCCACTTCATTTGTTAAACAAAGGCTTGCTTTATTTAGATTATGATAAAAGATGCAGCTGTTCTTTAGAAGGGAAAATGCCTGATACCAACAGATACCTTATAAAAGTGCTGATTTTGCAGATTGGCTAGGTGGTTAACTACTGAAGAAGGTGCTTTGAAAAAAAGCATACTGCCTTTTACTGGATAGTGTAGTTCTTTTTTGTGCTTGTATCCATATTGAACAGGCTTGTGTAAAGGCAAAACGTGGTGCTCCAGGTATTCCTGACTTGGGAGATGGGGGTTGTCAGTCTAGCAGGTGGATTTTAGTATTGGACTAGCAATGTTTTCACAATGACAGTTACTTTCCTAAATAGGTTTGGAAGATGCTCCCATCCCAAATGAGCTTTGCCAGGGTAGTGCATATGTTTTTATTGTCAGTTTTTTCTACTTGCCTGTCTAATACACAGGTTTTGCTCTGTTTAAACTGTTCTAAGGCACACTTACTTGGTCTGTAAATTTACATCAGTAACTATCCCATTGACATGAGCAAATCCAGAATTTCACCCATGAAACGAGTTTATTTTCTGTTGCTGACAATTATCAAACATCTTTCACAATTACTCAGTTTGTATAAAAGGAATACATAAAATTTTTGTAAAGAAGAAAAAAAGACACAAATCTAAACTAAAAAAGGAAACTTTCATGAAGCATCAGCAGTTATCTTAAAAAGGCAGAGTCTTTTCCCAGGATTCTTGGAAATGGAAAATGGAATATGTAACACAGATGTAAGGCACACTTGGGTCTGGTAATATGTTTAGAAAATACTCTTGAAGAGCACTGCCCTGCAAGGTTTCCTCTTCTCCCTCTAAAGCAAAGGCATTCTGTGAAGAAGCTAAACTTCCTCACCTGCTCCTTTGCTTGCAGGAGAACTATTGAACAAATCTGAGGTGCTGCTGCACGTGCTCATCTGTTCTGATAAACAGTGTCATCTTCCAAATCATCCTAGGGAAAGAAGCGTTTTGTTACTGAGGTGATTTTTTTTTTTTTTTTTTTTTTATAATAAAGGCAGAATTTCTTTTTTGATGCAAACTCCGTCCCTTTCGTGTTTTGGTAAAATCCTTTCTCCTCTCTAATCCAGTTGGTTTTGTCCACGTGGTGCTTCAGGCTTCAGAACATGTTTCTTATCCTGTTGGCCCTTCCTAATCTCCAGGGAGCACAGGGGCAGTAAAACGTAGCCCATATTTTCATATCTGACAGTCAAACCAAAGACCAGGTCACGTCAGCAGGGACTGGAGAGCTTTAATGGGGTAATTACAGAGTCAAATGATCTGAGCTGTGTGGAAATAAATGAAGTAGAATGTATCTAGGAGAAGTGCTTGACTTTGGTCTATGTGTCATTTGGTTCATCCTTGCATCTCTGAATGATCTCTGTGCTCAGAATAGGAAAGAATTAGCATTGTTTCTCAAGATAAGTAAGATTTTGGAAGCAAGATTTTGAAGCGATTTTCTTTGCTTGCAAATATGTGTGATTTCTAAAGTTGTGGCATATGTAAAATTATTGGCATATAAGACTTAATGGAATAAATTTGTAATGATTAAATAAGTTGCATGACTTTACCCAGTGATGTTGAATACTTAGTTTAGGCTCTGTGTGCTGGAGGAAGGGGGGAAATACCTTTAAATATGTTATAGAGCTTTTATAATAGTTTTGTTATGTTTCTGTCCCCTGCTCTGGAGTAATGGAGCAAGAACTGAAAAAGCAGTACTTTTCAAACATTACCTCTTAATAGCTCCAGACAGTACAGATCCAGACCTCTTCTTGGCAAAAGACCAATTTATGGCACTTTTAATTTTAAATGTACATGCATACATTTAAAAAGGAGTGTGTATAAATATATATATAGGTAATTGTATGCATGTGGCCATTTAGAATGCTTTATAATGTCTTTGACTGTCATTCAGAATACTTTTTCACATCTCTATCAACTTTAAGGGGAATAAATACAGTAAACCTCTAAAACCTTTTAGTTTCCCTTTTTCCCATAAATTTAGGTATTGGAAGGTGGATACTCACAGGCTGTTGGCAGTGTTGAGCATATCTCTGCTTTTGAAGTTCTTGAGCAATTGCTTGAAAAACTTTTCGGCCACTGTTTATTTTCTGCAAATTATTTAAAATATTTTGGTTCAGCACAACATTTTGAGTCGGAAGAAAAATCTTTCTTCTATCTTTTATAATTTAGGGGTTTTTACTTGGATATATCTTTGGGAATGTTACTAAGTAGCATTTTAAAAACGTGGTTTGGCAAGCAGAAGGCTTGTAATTACATTATTATTGCATTACTTAACATATACACCTTCTTTAATGGATCTTTAAATGCATGACTGCTGATTTTTATTCAAGGGTATTGAATTGGGGGAGGTTGTTGTTAATTAATAACAAAACCTGTTATTGTCAGAAGTTTGAACAAAACTAACGTAAAACCTAAAAGAAACCGTGTGTTAGAGATGGCCTTTGCAGAGGTTAACTTGAGCATGCATCCAATGTGTTAAAAATAAATTACCTGATTCGTTAAAATTAATTAAATATAACTTGAGAACTAGTTTTTGCAAATCTAAAGCGACCCTTAGCAGCTCGGAATGTCTCTTTAATGGAATCATCAATTAAATCACAAATTTGATGCCAAATATACTTCAAAAAAACAAGAAGAAGAAGCTCTGAATCTCAAACAAAGCAAATAACGTGGTCACTTACACAGTTCTGTGTTGTTTGGTCTTTCCCACTTTTCTTTAGCAGCTTTGGTTTTAACTGGCGGGAGGGAAAAATGAAAAAGGAATTAAAATATGAGAAGTTAGCAGAGTAGTTAAAATTGTTGCCCTTTTGCAGAGTCAGTTTGTGGGCAATTGTTCTCACTTATGGACATCTTACAAGATCAGCTTATACCATTGGAAAAATCAGAGGTTTTCACATGAGTGGGAGTTCATGGATGTGTGTGTGCAGCACATGGACTTCAACCAACCTCCTCTTTAGAACGTAACCATAATAGTTATGAAATGTAGAAATCTGTTTTTATTCCCCTTATGGAGATGTTAAAATTGCATTGATTTACAAAATGAACAAAAGCAGAAAAATCACTTGAGCCTACCTTGTAGACCACAAAGGAAGTGAGCACAGCAGAGCTGTACAGGAACAGCAAGGACGAGGTGATGATCATGGAGATGAGTTTTCCATTGCTGTGCTGCTTCCCTGGTCCTTTTTGAAAAAATGAATGTTAGAATAAAGGGCAGTTCTGATTCACATAATTTTTTTAAGACTCTGCATTCCAGCGCCCTTTCTCTGAGGAATTAAAAAACTGTATACCATCAATATTGTTGTGGTTAGTTTTCAGTCTAAATTCCTCAGTGAGATCATTTTCCTTTTGTTTGCTCACATGTTTGCAAGGGCAATGGAGACCTGTTAGTTTTGATTGTAAACCTTTCCTTTAGGGGCAGAGAGAGAATGGAATCCAGTTTTTTGTTCCTGTAAAGGTATATCTGAATAAAGCTCATAGGCTTCTGTTCAAAAATGGAATTAGAGGAAGGAAGGAATATAAAGAAAGTTATAATCCAGCTGAGTGTTTCTGGGGTTTTTTTCTTTTTCTGTTTTAGGCATTTAAATGTAGTTACTGAAGTTTCATCACTTTCTTAACTAGAAGGCAAGTGATACAAAAGTTTGGAACATTTTTCTCAGGCTGGCAGAGTGAATCCCCAGGTCTGAGGCCCTGCACTCTCTTGCATGTTGGTTTCTGTACTTCCTAGTTTTTTGTTGATACTTCCTTTCTGAAAGCCGCAAAAGTCTTTGTGTAAGAGGATGCAGAGTGTGGTTAGACAGCACAAGTGCAAAACTTCTTTCTTTTGTAGAATACTAGAGTCATCTTCATCAAGTGACAGAGCAGCCTAACTAGCAAATGAGGTTGAAATGCTTATTTGTGGAATCCCTCTGGTTTTGCTAATAACATCTTAATATAGCCATATTACTCCTAATGGATTTGTTGGTATTTCCATCTTAAATGTCATTCTTGAAAGTATAAATAAAGAGAGCATTTAGAAAAGATAATTTATTTCTTCTACGATGCTTCATTAAGGTGGAATGAACAACTGACCTGTTACTGTTAGTACTGTTCCATCTCCTGTTTGTTTAGAAAGGGGTGAATCTGAGTCTGAAAATGCTATTCCACAGGTGTAAACAGCGCTGTCATCTACAGTCAGATCTTTGATCTGAAGTAAGATGTTATTTCCTGATGAATGTACTTTGTACTTGTGATGATCTCTGCATCCAGGAGTACACAAATCCTGATGTGTATTAGTTAAAAAGCGAAACCACAGAACTTCAGGTGGGGACGAGGAGCACCCAGAGGCAGAGAAAGTGCAAGTTAGGGACACGTTGTTCATGGAGGAGTCAGCTTCCTGAAACCTGGGCTGTGTTACAGTGACTCGGCAGGGATCTGCAACACCTGTTGGGAAGGAACAATTGGTGATGTGAGGGACAGCTACAAAGCAAGGTACAGTCTAAAAAAGAAAAAAAAAAAAACAGCTACTTTTGGTTCATTCAAGGTAAGGTGGGAGGAAAGCAAGAAACCAACCGTGTTTCAAACTTAAAACTATTAAGGTTGTTTTCAGTGAACTTTGTTTTTTGATAGTTCCTACAGCTTGCACATGTGCTCATTTAACACTTTTATCTACGGGGTGATGTGCTTGGCTTTTTATTTTTTGACAAAATAGAGAAGATTGATAGATCTGAAACAATGTGAATGTTTCCTTTGGCACTGGAGAAGACCAGAAGGATACTGTGTGCAGTTCCTAGCCTGGAACTGAGTCCTGCATGTTTGTGAGGGTACTGGCCAGCGGGGTGGGTGTTGTGTGACAGAAGTGCAGTTGCTCAGTGGAGCAGTTCTGCAGGGCTTTCTGTCTCCCCCGCTGTTCCTGGTCTGAGTCAAGCTGAAGGCAGGCAGTGAAAATGTCATAAATCAAGACATTTAAAATTTAGCAGCTTCATAACATTGATGAGAATACACAATAGTTCCTACACGTTCTTCTACTTCATCACATATATTGTCTCTGGGTTTCTAAGAATAATAGTGCTTGTTATTTCTGACATTTAAAAATGTGCTCAGAGGAAACAGGAAGGTTAATCAGAGAAGAGCATTCTAATTAAGGAACTAAAATGTGGGGTTTAATATGACTAGTCTGGAAGATTTTTTTAAGGTCCTTATTGAAATCTATGTGAATTCTGTTTTAGTATATTTTATTTTATTCAAATAAATAGTGTAGTTATTTAAACTATGGCAATGAGGTTATTGCAGTGAGAATAAAGGTAGTATCTAAATAATATCCCTTTCTGCTTGCCAGAAAATAACAAACTAGAAGATAAATAAACTGAAATCTCTTGGCGTACTGCTGATGCACAATTTGTAAACCTGTCCATAGTGAACAATTAGCATTGTCCCTTCTCCATTTTTCTTACTAAATCCAATCAGATTCAGTGTCTGTGACTTACAGGAATAAAGTGAAGCTGATTCTTGTGTCGTGTCCATATCAGAGCCATTCCACAGCAGCTACAGCAATCTGCAGGTTGCAAGTTGTGGGTGTACTTGCACCCTGTGTGGTGAAAGGCAGCAGCTTGTGCTCCTGCAGCTGATCCCTTCTCTGTTCCACCTTATCCCGAGGCTCTGGTGTCCTTGCAGAGCAGGAACTCCATGGCCTCAGGTCAGGTAGGTGCTGCCTGCAGAACTTCCCAAACCCTCCTCCCAAACAAACACAGTTGCTCTGAAGCCAGGCTGCTGCTGGAGTGCTCCAAGCAGGGAAGTGCACCAGGATTTGACCCAGAAATCACAGGTTACAGCACCATTTCACACTTTGGGAAGAAAAAAGCATTTGCTAGCAGTTGTGTACTTTGGAAGTTAATATGATGATAGCAGAAATTAACTTGATTTTCAGCAAAACTTTTCGCTGCTTTTATTTTGTAGCTGTTGCAAATCATAACCACAAAATTCTTGATCTTGTTTAACTGCTGTTAAATGAGAAAATATAAGAAATTTTTCAAGTCTTACCAGTACCATACAGGATCCAGTCAAACGCCAGCATTAGCACGTTTTTTAATTTGTTGAAAGATGCCATTTCTTGTATCTCTGTGGAAACTAATCTTCTTGAAGGAAGAGGAACTTAGGAAATGTTTGGATTTGCAGAACTGTCTTAATCACAAGACATAGAACTTCCTGTTTAGAAGGGTGTTTACTATTGCATTTAGCAAACTGGTTAAAGGTACAGACAAAACCAGAAAGTTTTTGTTTGTTGTGGGTGACATTACTTGGAAAATCAGTGAAGAACTTTAAATGTTGAACTCCTGAGAGTTGTAATTTATCTACAGCTATAATCCTTCAGATTACTTCATGGGATATATCAACATTTTCCAGCATGCTACTTAATCAGCTTCTTAATTTTATATGACCTTAAGGAGCCTTTAGCAGATCAGCTGGTAGGTGGCCACTGAAGGCACAGAGTAGCCATCCATTGTAATGTGGTGATCTGCTGGTGAAAGCTTCACAGCAAATCATAATTTTCAACTTGCTCACTTTAATTACTGTAATTACCTCTGTGCCTGTCTGCTGGACACCAGCCTCACTAAGGCAGTTACCTTTTAGCCACTCCTGGCACTTCTAGTTAGAAATGTAACAAAAGATAACCTTAAAGAAGCTTTTGAACGGCAGGGATAAACTGGAACTCATCTTGCAACAGGTCTACAAGTGGTGTGGCAACCTCCTGTGTGGAGTGGAATGGAACATAATTAGTGTAATTATGCTTTCTGTAAGAAAATGCAGCACACAATCAAGTTTTCTTTATAATTGAAACAAAGCTGTTCTGTTTTCTCAGTAGGTGGCAAGTGGGAAAAGCCCTCAGAAGTTCTGGAAATCAAAGGGCACACTTGGGAAGAACAGGTGAACAGCCTGCCCGAAGTTTTCAGCAAAGCTGGTTTTGCCATCGAGGCTTTCACCAGACTGCCCTACCTCTGTGAAGGTGACATGTACAATGACTACTACGTGCTGGATGATGCTGTCTTCGTCCTCAAGCCAGTGTAAGCCCATGTGAAGTAAAGCTCCACAATCTAACCCAAGAAACAGCCTCTGAAAGAGGCTTTTGATTTATGGTTACTTAAAGGGAGGGAATTTTGGGATTGCCATGCTGAATAAATACCATGTAAGAAATTTAAAGGCCAAAATACTAATGTATTTCTTTGTAGTGTGACTGGGGGGGAGGGGGAAAGGTTGTTTTTTAAATGGACTCCTCAGCTGAGAATTTCTTTTTTACCAGCTCTTAAACCAACCTTGCATTCTGCAATCCAGCAGCAATGGGGGATATTTTTTTATACTTACCTGCAACAGGGATCATATCCAAATAAAAGCAATAGTCTTTATAATGGTGAAACTGATACAGTGTGAACTGTTGTGAAAGAAATCATGCAAAATCTGGCAATAAAGTTATCCATTCAGTTCAAGCCTTGTTGAATAAAACTGTTGAAATGGATAATCTTCCATGCTAAATTACTTTCTCTCTTACTGTCATTCTTCATGTTTTTAATCATGCTAATAAAATTTTTTGAGATGACTTTTGCATTAACTTTTGTGTTCATTTTTGTAACCATAACCATGCTTTTCTGCAGCAACTGCTCTTTGTGTTGACAGTCAAGCTTTCAGTAGCAGCACAACCTTGCGTTAATTTAAACAGCATTTAATTATTGTTTAATGGGATAACAGTGCACAAAAACGTATCACTTTTGGTTGGGTTTCCTTCATATTCTTCCCTCTCAAAGCCTCATAAATCCTCATTGCTTTTGCATTTGCCATTTTCCAGCTAAAGGAGTTATGGTAGAAATTGTCACAACTGCACTTTAAACTGATGGCTTTAAAAACAAACCCTCTAGGCAAGTTGTTGCCAAATGTTTTCAGCTTTAAAAAGTTCCAGGTGGTTTCTTGCAAATTTTCTGAGTCAAAGTGCCTGTGAGGGGTCCGGCTGTAGGGGCTTGAGAGTTTTTAGCTAGCTTGAGACGTTTTTCTTTCTTCAGAAGCACTAAATACATGCTCTTTATTTTAACATGTCTTGTTTTAAAAACTGTTTAAGTGGATGATTTCTGGCAGTTGGGACATAACTTCCCTTTAAAACAAGAAGAGGCATCATAAGTAGTACAGACCTGGCAGGTATATGTCATGCAGTGTGCAAGTGTGAGAGAGAGTAAAGAAACCTCAGGTAAGTAAAGAACTGACTTCTGTTGTTTTTGAGTCTAAAGAAGTTGTTTTGTTGTGGCTTTTTTTTTTTTTTTTTTTATTTTAAATTATTGGTGATTTTATGCCAGGTAGCATGCTTAACATGTCATTTTAGGTTTACCTCAAACTCACTTTGCCTGATGGTTAATGATTTCTCCTGCCAATTTATTGGCTTTTTGTTGTCAGTCATCTTTGTGGAATAGTATTTTATAGTAGTATGAGGCAAGGGATTCAACTGCTGAAATTTCAATTACTTTTCAACAGTAATTTAGACTTAGAGTTATTCTCATTTCAGGATGTGTTGTTGCATTTTGGCACATAGTGCAATCAGATTTGTCTCTTGGGAAAATGAGCTATGTATGCTCTGGAGCGAATACATTAATTTCTCTTCTGCTACCTTCATTTTGTACTCATCTAGTAGTGGGAAAATGTTTTTAATGTATCATGAATTTAGGTTAAGGTAGCAAGAAGACCAGCTTCTTCAAAGGTACTTAAGTGTTTTAATCCTACATGTTAAAAATCACACTAGAGACTGCATTTCATGTCTCTCATCTTTTAGTTCTGTCACTGAGGATTTCAGTTTGTAATGGCTTCGAGAAGTTTGGGAACAGAAAGTGCAATGTAAATAATAGGGTTTTTTTCCTTGTGATTTTCTACTTTGTTCACTCTATTTAACCAAGTATTCTTACACTTGAGATGAGGAATTAAAACATGACCAATAATTAAGAAAATCTTTCTACAAAGATTTCTGCTAAATTAAGCAGGTCCAACACCTGCTTAGTCCTGTTGAATAAACAGAATAACCCCTAGGACTGTAGCTACACCTGTATTTTTAAAGCCAGAGTTCCTTGGGAGGGAAGGAACTTCCTCTGTGCAGGCCCTGGGAGAGCATTTGTGTGCAGTTATAAACTCCTGAGTCCAGTAATTCATTAAATTGACCCAAATACTCTAAGATGCCATCTAAGGGAACAAGTGTTGCAATTCCAATGTCCAAGTTAATTACTCCTGCCTGGTCCTTGCGCTGTGCCTGTCCTGCTGGGGGGACAGTGTCCATCCCCGCTGCACTCCAGTGCTCGCTCTCACTAACGCTGTGTCGCCTCTGCCCCGCAGGGACTGTCCTCTTATGTCAGGGTGGACTGCGTGTGTTGCACTGCAGGAAAACGATGCTGTGCAGGCACACGAGTTACCCAGAAACTTTCAAAGCAAAGCTGGAGCTGCTTCATCCCTCAAAAGCACAGCCCCCTTTTGCCGGGTGAGCCCAGGTACGGTCAGTTCATACTCGGAGGGGCGCAGGGCTCCCCAGCCTGCTTGGGCCGGGGCGCTGGGAGAGCAGGGCAGCAGTCAGCCCCGTGTTTGCCCTGCACAGCCCGTGGAGCTCTCTTCGCCCGGCACAGCGGGCTCAGGGCCGGGAGCGGCCCGGGGGTCCGGCCCGCCCGCCCTCAGGTCCGGCCCAGCCCAGCCCGGGGCCCCGGCCCGCCCGCCCTCAGGGTCCGGCCCAGTCCAGCCCGGGGCCCCGGCCCGCCCGCCCTCAGGACCGGCCCAGCCCAGCCCGGGGCCCCGGCTCGCCGCCCTCAGGGTCCGGCCCAGCCCAGCCCGGGGCCCCGGCCCGCCCGCCCTCAGGGTCCGGCCCAGCCCAGCCCGGGGCCCCCGGCCCGCCCCGCCCTCGGGGCCGCTCCCGGCCCGCCCGCCCTCAGGGCCGGCCCAGCCCAGCCCGGGGCCCCGGCCCGCCCGCCCTCGGGGCCGCTCCCGGCCCGCCCGCCCTCAGGGCCGGCCCTGCGGGCGCTGGGCCCGGCCCCGCTGCCCGGCCCCGGCCGCAGCCGCCCGGTCCCGGCAGTGCCGGGCAGGAGGCGCTCACGGCAGAGGCAGGTAAAGCTCTCTGCGGGCCTGGCTCTCCTCCTCTTCTCCCGCCCGCTCTCCCTTTCCAGCCCCCCACCGCTGGCGGGTTCCCCCAGGGCGTGTGGTGCTTTTTCTCTGAGCCCGGGTGTAAGGGGGAAGGTGGGCACGGGCAGTGCGAGGGCTTATCAGCAAGGTTTGTGATGGCGAGGTCAGCTTTCTGGTTATCGAGCTTCAGATAAGGCAGCGAGTGCGTGGAGTGAGGGATAAAATGTGTAAGATTTCTGTGCATGGAGGGGTGGCTGTTGTGGGAGCGAGAGGAGAAGGCAATCTGGGAGCTTCTCATAAGCGGGCAGTCCCGCCAGGGTGACTTGTCAGAGATTTCATCCCAGCACATGCAAGGGATGATCTCCGGGGAAACGCTGGATGGGATCTGCAGGAGATGCCCACAGCATGATGTGGGGCTGTCTGGAAGTTGCTGTGAACAGCAAACCGACTCGTTTCACTCAAAAAATAAACAACTTCATCCCACGGATTGTCCTGCTGAGCAAGGCTGTTTCACAGCAGACCTTTTCATGCACCTGCTGATTGTCTGCTTGGGTTAGTCAGGATGAAAAAGGCACTTTCTTTAGCATTTAATCTCCTTATATATTGTTAGCATGCTTTAATTAAAATACACTCCCTGATCAAAATGAATGAATGGGAATAAACAAATCGGGACTGACATTGGAAACATGACTTAACCTATGCAGAGCAATCAAACCTCACTGCAAAATTATTAGGGCACAGACAGAAACAAACACAATTAAGTTCATTGTCTAAGAAACCAGATACATCTGAATGAGAGACATTTATTGTGGTGCTCCCAAAAGAGTAGCTGAAAGGGGTTTCAGTGTGTGTAAGAACAGGACAGACATGATAGCTTCTTAAAAGTCTAATGGTTAAATTTTTCATCATCTGTCAGTTTGAGTCATTCCTGTTACAAGACTGGAGTTAAGTATTTGCAATAGACTGAAGTATTGCTGGAGGCTTGTTGAAAGATATTTTGATAAAAGAGTACCTTGGTACATGAGATTAAACAGTCAAAAAAAAGGTGTCATTTATCAAATATTCAGATCTGTAACTCGAGCTGTGGAAGAGGGGGAAACTTCAGGGGAAAAAAAAGAGAGAGTGAGCGCAGAATTCAGCAACAAAAAGAAATGCAGAAATTTGGTGTCTTGCAAATAAACCTTGGAAATGAGGGAAAGGGAGACAAAACCTAACAAAGTCTCTTTATGGTTAGAGCCAAGTTGGCCAATGGGACCCTCTGTGTCATTTGTTAAATCAGGGACTAATCCCAGTGTAAGAAGCTGCAATAGGTGGATCAAAGTATTATCTAATATCTCAGATTCATTAGTTGTTTTACCTGTGGGGGTGGTGACTCTCAGGCTGAGCAGAGGGCCAGGCTGAGGGTGCAGAGGCAGAAAATCCTCTCTGCAATGTGGATTGAAGCAGCTGATGGCCCTCAGAGCTGTGCAGGGGACGTGGCTGCAGAAACTGCTGTGTGAGTGGAACCTGCCCAGTCTGTGCTTCCTGTCCACCCCACTGCATTACTTCTGTGTGTATCCTTGTCCTTCAAGAACTAGACCAAAAGCAACACACTCATTTTGCTTTGGACAACTGTGAGACTCCATTTTTTTTCTGGTGGCAATCAGTGACGACCCAGTGAAATCTCTGGGTATCCTATTACTGCCCTTCCAGAAAATTTTTCTTTCAGTGATCTTTATGCTGCATGGCACAGGGCAGCAGGGATAGCAAGAGCTACCAGAACATCTCTTTCCCCACAAACCGAGTCCGAGGTGGTGGTGAAACGTTGATGGGACACTTCTTGTGAGTACAAAGAGCACGGCTTTGATCCATCCAGGTGGAGTGACAGGGTCTGTTTCCCACATGCGTGACTTTCCCTCTGCTTCAGAAGAGTGTGAGGACATTTTCTCCCCTTTTGCCAGATGTGGCAGCAGGGAAGGGGCGTGCTCCTTCCCCTCTCTGCCTGGAGCAGCCTGCAGGGACATGGGACCAGGCCAGCCTGTCCCACCCCTGAGTTCAGAGATCTGCAAATGGAGCATCCCAGACCAAGTCTGCAAGGACACTGCAGGCAGCTTAACCAGCTAGGAAAAGCTTAGGATTTGTTTGAAGCTTCTTTATAATTTCCTTTCTCATTCAATTTCTCTTCTTTGTTATCATCTGATTTTAAAAGGATTTGTTTGCCTGTTTTAGCAAAACTGCATTGAAGTCATATTTAGGTGCAGTGCAACTTGGTAAATAAGTGATGCTACAAGGAAGAAAATTAAATGAGCCACTTGCTATAGGGAGATAAATCTGGCTGCACACACACTCTTGGTGGACTTGTGGTTACATAAAGTATATCTCTATCATAGAAAAAGATCTAAATTAAAAACTTGGGAGCAAGCAGTTTGGGATTGTTCTGATCTCTATCCATACTCCATTAGGCTCTCTCTGATTTATAGCTATGAAAGTTTGGGGTGAATATTGCCTTATGACTGTTCTTCCTATTTTCCTTTTCAATCCAAGTATCTTTTTTTTTTTTTTTTTTCCTAAAAAACACCAGAAGAAATGTCCAGACTCTTGAAGATGTGCTTCTTACTGATATCAATGAATCATGCTGAGATAACTCACAGTCAGAACTCTGAAGGTAAGACCAGAACTCCTGTCTGAGGGGTGTATTTTGTGGCATGGAAAATCTGTGTGTAGTAAGTTAGGTGCTGTTTAGTAACTGGAACCATGGTCTCTGCTCTCTTGGCTTCTTGGAGCTATTCCAGCAAAGAATTTCACCAAGACAAATTATTACTGAATAACCTCTTTTCCCCCACTGATTTTCTGTAAATAAATTTAATCAAAACTGCATTAAATGCTTGCAAATAAATTATATGTATATATATAATCACTGCATACAATAAATGTATTTTTGTGTAATACAATTGAATGTTAAAACAGTAAATTAACTTCTAATAATGGGATAATCTTTTACAGATTTGCCTCCATTGTTACACAAAGCTGTGGTTAGTATTTTTATTTGATCTCTCTACTATCATTTTATATTATAATCTAAAAATAATAATTTATTACATATATTTGTAATTTTTCCTTAGGAAGAAGTAATAGCTGGGAAATATCTGAATGGTAATGTACACAGTTGTTCCCACTTACACTTCTAAAATGAATTAAAACTCAGTATCTCACCATAACTTTTTATGTTCCATTTTTCATGTGCAGCCCTCCTAGATATACTTTATTTTCAAAGGTAATGTATTACTCTCCCCATCTTGATTTTTACATATTATCTTGCACTTCAGAGACGATCTGTTTCATTTCCACAGAAACTGGAACATTATGGATAGAATGAAATTGGCACATATGATTATTTAGATTTAGGTCTCCTGGGAGGAGTATTTCCTATTAACAGGGAAAAGCCTGTTTGTCATGAAAAAGAAAAAAAAAAATTATAGAATGAGGCTGAAAATAAATGCTACAGCCTTCAGAAGTTTTGAGAATTGACTTTGCTCACATGTGTCCAAATGGCTTCTTAAGAAAATTAGGTGCAGTTCCAGCTTTCTGCCCACCTCCTTCTTTCAGTCTCACTCCATCCCCCATCTTCCAGCTCCTGGTGGCTTTTGAATTATTTGCTAATTTTGTCCAAATCTGAAAGAGCAGTATAAGCCTCAAAGGCCATTACACTCCTACATATTTTGAGAAAATCAGTGTCTGTGTAAGGAAGACACAGTGAAATTAATGACTCTGCTGAAGGAAAGGCAGCAGTTACTCCCTGTGCTTTCTGCGGGCAGATCAGAACAGGCATAATGGGGTGCCAGAAAGTACATGCCTTGGAGATGGTACTAATGGCAACACCTTGGAAAATTGAGCTTATTGTGGGTGGTTGTGGAATTAGAGGGAATAAAACTAATTAATTCCATTCCCCATTGGACCATGTATTTTCATGACATTAAATAGATCAGCTATTACTCTGGCTAGGCAAAAATCTGAATACTTTTGTCATTATGGTGGTAGCATCACTATTTGTTTCCCCTTTTCTTATTTTATTCTTGTAATCTGCTATTTAACTCGTTATATTGTTTTACTGGCATTCTGGTCCTGTTTTCTGTTACAGCTCTAATGTCTGGACAGCAGATCTGCTTACAAAAGTCATGGCATATTTTCATGCCCAGAATGTTTCATTTACTCTTAGCAGCCTCCAGGTTTGTGACATTTAAGATGCATGAAAATTTTTATTTGAAAAGGAGTTAAAAAAACTCAGCCTATCTCTGTAGCCAAAGCTAGGTGGTCAATGATAGAGGTAATTAACACATCAACAGTGTAGCAGGGAAATAGGAAATAGGAATAGGTTGTCTTTTTCCCCAATAAGTGTGGGAGTATGCAAAGCAGAAATAATAATAACAATCTGTTTTGCTTTTCCTCTGAATTCCTCAGGAATTGGGGTTTTTTGTTCTCATTGGTTCTGTGTTGAGTGCATGTAAGTGCTGTTTCCCCGAAAATGATGGGTTTCTCCCACATTGTGACTGGCTGATTTTGACACGCTGCTCCTTATGGAATGAGAGGCTCCAGAGCATCCTACAAAATGCTTCCACCTTCTAAAGCTCCTCTCAGTGCTGTTTTTGTAGATGATCGATGTGGAAGTGATGCGGGAAGGAGTTGTTCCTTCTCCTGCTGACGAGGATTAGTGATGAGCTGCTTTAAGTGGGGCTGTACCCAACTCATTAATCCGGAGCCCCTCCCTCGTCCCTACACACTGAACCAGGGAAGTGTCAGCCGTGCCAGCCCTGAGCCTCAGGCGTTCCCAGAAGCTCCCCAGTGCTTGAACCCTGTCCCAAGCTCCGTGTCGCTGTCACAGCTCATCCTCACCTCCGTTTTCCTGCCACTGCCCCTTCCCTTTGTCAGTTTTATTGGCAGCCCGAAGCTGTCAGCAGGCTGAACCCCGAGGCGTGAAGCACCTGTGTTAATACCCGGTGGGGGCAAAGCAAGTTAAACGAAGGCAGCAAAGAACAATTGCGACTCAAATTCTAAACCAATTCTGAAATAATTCTGTCAGGAATTAGAAGGGATTTTACTCCAGTTTGCTGCTAATGAGCAGTTTACATTTATTTTTGTTCCAATGTTACGATTCCCCTTCCATTTTTCAAAACAGGCATGAGATTGTTAGCTGGTAATGCAGCTTGATGCGAGAGAGAATATTTTTGGCTTATGACCTGGTAGAGGTCATCGTTTTCCTGCCATCTAATTGCACATTTTCTTCCCATTTTTAAGTAATAATGCACATGGTACCTGATTTTTTAGGCATTTTTTAGCTCTTTAAAAGTTTCATTTTCACAGCTCTGTTGTGTGAAGCAGAAAAGCTTTATTACTCTTGTTTTATGAAGTGAGAAACTGAGGCATCTTTGTTAAAAAGCTCCCTCGAGAGGACTTGTTCATGAAGCCAAGAATAGGATTTGAAAATTACTGTCTTTCAGAATGCATTTAGATTATTTTTATTTTCAGTTTGTGTGGAGAATAGTTATTTTGATCATTAGCAGACAATACGGAGCTAAGCACTTAGTTCTCCATGAGCACAGGTTTTCAGGGAGTAAAAGTACAATAGTATGAGTTTTATGTATATTGCATATATTTCTCTATACTTCAGATGTCCATAAAAAGTTACCTGAAGAACCTTTTATACCAGCCCAGGCAACTACTGTCCGAATTGCAACAGCTTGATCAGCAGCAGTTCCAAACTGCAATGAAGTACCTCTTCAACAGCAAAAAGGAGCATCTTGTAAGTGCATTTCCACTTGTGAAAAGGAAAAGCTGCTGTCAGTGATTTAGAGAAATGGAAAGGGACAGCTTGGGGGCTCACAGTGCAGGTCCCGCAGTACCTGGCTTGGATTGGAATCCAGGACTCCTTCTCCTCTTAGGTTAGACTTAGTTAATTCAACTCTTATTGTCTAAAAGTTGCTGCAAGTCCAAGTCATTTAGATTTTCACTGTAATCAGTAGAGAGAAACTCATCTCCAAAGAGTTCCCCCTCCTACAGTAACACCTAAGGTAGGTAGGGCCAGTTACTCTCAGGGAATATCTTCTTTTCAGTGTCTGGAAAGAGAGACAAGATGTATGAAAAAGGTAAAATTAGTAATTTTGTAAATTTTTGTTAATCAGCCATTTGAAATACTTTTCTGGGTTTCATTTTGGTTTTGTAAAAAAATTCAAGCTGGTCTCTACCCAATGCCAGAAAGGAATTATCTGAAGTAATGCAAACAGCTAGTATTTTGCAGCTGTTTTTCATGAGAACAGCTTTTCTTTGTAGAATGCTTTTATTCTTTGTAGAGTGCTCTCTGTCAGGCCTCAAAATGAACAATATATTGAATTAATCAGAGATATTAATGTAACACTCTGTTGCTTGCAGGAAGTGGGAAATATTATTCTTGATTGGGGCAAGACTAGAGAGAGAATTTTTCAGAGCCCAGGAGTAAACAGGACCTTGTTCCTTGTAACACTGGATAAATGCTTCCTGGCTCTGAGTGCCCTGGACTGTGTGGATATTCTGAGTCAGGTTCTGCGTGTGTCAGCAGTGAACTATCTCCAACCTGATGTCGTTGGGAGTCTCCCAAACCTTCTGCTGGAGGATGCTTTCAGAAACTTGTAAGCCATTTATTTTTCAGACACAATTAATACTGTGTTGGATCTGCTGACTATTTAAAGAGAGGTTGCTCTATGGTCTCAGTCTGTTTTCCAGACACAGCTTTCTGCTTATGTATAAAGAATGCTGTTTCTAAAATCATTTGTCCATATGTCATTAAAAAAAAGAGAATAGTTAACTCATTAGTGGACTAACATGCCCATGTATCACTTAGATCATCATTATTCAAGGACCTGTATGACAGAACCTCAGCTAGCACTCAGAGAGCTCTCTATGGCTGGATGAAGCAGATTCTACAGAAATCTCACAACATGAGTGGTATGTTACAAAGTGTTTTCTTCTTGCTTATCATAACTGAAAAGCACTCAGCAAAAGGCCTATCCATGCTATTGAATTGTTTCCCTGGTTAACACAGGTCTTTGTAAGAGTAGCTGTCTGGAA
This sequence comes from Sitta carolinensis, assembly GCA_032173965.1. NCBI lineage: Eukaryota > Metazoa > Chordata > Aves > Passeriformes > Sittidae > Sitta > Sitta carolinensis. The sequence continues at coordinate 15,252,008 of CM063295.1, read as the reverse complement.
TATCTTTTCTGCAGAACACATAGATTATAATGTGTTTGTTACTCGTGACAAATAGTTCTCCGAAGATGCTTGAACTTCTAGAGTAGAATCGTGCTATTGTTAAGGCTGGAAAAGACCTCCAGGATCATCAAGTCCAACCAATGGACTCTTCCTCTGTTCTGCACAGAGCTATACACAGAGTCTTTTTCTAGTACTCCAGTCTTTTCTCTCTGTACTGTTTCTAAGTCTGAAATAGGATACAGTGGCCAGGTGCTCTGCCAAGGCATGTTGTTCTCTTTCTGAGCTCCTATTCAGATGAGAAAAGCAGCTCTGGCTCAGGATACATTATACACTGCATTGTTTTAAAAACACAAAAGAAATGCAGGATGGTGTGGAAGTGCATGGCACCAATTCAGTCAGCAAAGGGACAAGATAAACCCAAAGTTAATTAATCCCGATTGGATGCATTTTCCCACATTCGTTTGCCTGGTTAATGTGCCTGAAGCAGCTGTTCCATAGCTGGGACAGGCAGGATGGGCTCCACAGGGGCTGTGCAGGGCACTGAACCATGAGAGCCAGTTCCTGGGTTTCACTGAAATCTCAGCACAACTGTCCTGGGAGCATTTTGGACTTACAGATGTGTGCGTTCTTCCTCTTTCTCTAGAAGTCAAAGGTTAAATGCCCACTTGCTTCAGTGGAGCTAAATTTGCCTCCTGGGTTTCCTCCCATTTCAAAGTATTCAAGTGAGCCAGTGTAAGTCGTGGAGAGGCAGTCCATGCTGCTGCTGCGAGGTGATGTTAGTGCCAGGACATTTCTGGGCAAGCAAAGATGCAGAATTTGCCTGGTGCTACTCAGCAGTCCTGGGAAAATCCCTCGGCATCATCTTGGGTTGTGGCTGAAGCATTGGTGAACCCTTGAGTCATGGAAGATCACCCAGCTTGGGAGGGATTGGGAGTTGCTCTGCCTCTTTTTCCTCCCTGGCTGCTGCTTCACATGCCAAAAGCAGCACAGACGTGGTGAATCCACCCCCAGGGCATCAAGTGTGTGCTGATTCCCAGCTGGTTGTGGCAGTGTGAACTATCAGCCCTTGGCAAGCACACTCAGACTGGAAGTCTGAAGCTCCCTCATGTTTATCTGCACTCCCAGGCCACAGCAGAGTGCAGGAACAGTCCTGCAGGAGGGTGATTTGTTCCCTTCATATGTGGATAGCACTGGGACCACCTGGGATAGGGGTCAGTTTTTGGGATCATGGCTGGTAACTTCAAGTCTGTTCTGCTAAAGGCCACAGTCAACATCCTTAAATGGTGCTGCTTTGTCTTTAGCTCTCTTGTCTTGTCTTTCAACTCTCGTAATATTCTGCATAATGGGAGGTAATATCACTTTAAAAAACACAGGCCTGACAGGTCTCATCTGACAGGGATCATCTTGTCTCAGTTAAGGAGCTTAGATCTGTGTTTTCAAAAAAATCACTTAATGGAGTCCTTCAGCTCTTGATAGATGCAAGCTGTTTTTTCCCCAACATGGGAAACTCTTCAAAGTGCACTGATGATTTTATTTTAACAGAGTTGTGAGTATCAGCACTGCTGAGGAATGTGTTCTGAGGTGTCACACACTGAGCCATCCAAATGACAGCACCCTGGAGAAAACAGCCTTTGTGGCTCAGGGTACCCATGGAGTCCATAAATATGTTTTTTCTCAGGGATATTTGGATCTTGATTTCATTTTCAATCCTTGGGAGAGTGTTATTAAATGAATGCCATTATTTAACTGTTATGCAGTGTTTTGTGTTTTTGTCAGCCTATTTCCATGTAGATATTTGAACAGTTTGTCATTTTCTCCATTATTACTATTGCATATTGCTGAAGTAAGTGGCATCATCAATAATAATATATAAGATGTATAAAGTATCATGCCTTCCTGATGTTCTTAAATAATGCAATTGATTAGGAAAAGTGAATTTTAAAAACACTGCTCCATATTTAATACTTTTGGGTTAATTTTTCCTGTCCCACACTTTATCCATACTCTATTTCGACTACATGAAACATTAATTATTTTTATATGAGAAAATTTGAGACACTTGAAACACTATTTCATTTTCATTAAAAAATTTATGGACTCATAAAAGTGTGGTGCTAAAATGTAACAAATGGAGGGAATCTGACTCTCTCTCTGTTAAGGATTTTTCTGATTTGCAGATTTTTTTATTATTTACCAATAACAAATACTGGGTAAAATATATTTGAAAAGTAATTACTTTCTTAACATTATAGCGAGTATTTATTTGTACAAAACAGAGTTCAATGAATCAACTTCTTGGGTCAGTGCAGAAAGCTTATGGATTTTGGGAAGATTCATGGTCCATCTCCCATTAGAAGAAATTCTGAAAATTAGTCTCAATGAAGTAAGTAACAAAGGATGGTTGGATATATTATTGCCAAGTGATGTCAGCTACAAACAATATGAACACAAGTGCCTACCTAAACATGAAAAATAACTTTATATATTTTAATTAATTAAATATAAAGAGAAAATATAGAGGGAAAATATAAATGTATTATTTACAAAATTCTATCTTTTTAATTTTAAAGTGCCTGTCCTTAATACGTAATTATTTATCTGTGTCAGACTTCTGTGACTTCTACTGAAAGGAACCAATGATAGAAGACCCTCAAATTATATGATATTTTGGCAGAGAATCACTCAGATCACCCACTCAGCTTTGCCTTCAGAAATCCTGGTTTACCCAAACCTTCTTCCTTTCTGTAGAACATGAACAGGCTCAATGAATTTCGAGAGTGAGGTGCACTCAGTGCAGGATTTGCTGTCTGCCCATGCTGACGTGTGGTTTTGTCTGTGCTGGTCAGATCAGACTCTTCATTAGCTACGACAACGCCACCAAGCAGTTGGACACGGTGTATGATGTCACACCAGAGCTTGCACAGGCCCTCCTGGAAAGGATCAACTCGTCAGGATTTGATATGAGGAACACTTCGACTATCTACAGGCAAGGCTGCTTTGCTTTTTCTTTTATGGCTGTGTATGGATGGAAAAAGTAACTAAGGAGAAAATAGAAATTGATAGCGTGGCACAGCGTTTTCATTCCAGTGAAAAAATCTAGGCTGAAATCCAGCCCTGTTTAGCAACAGTGAAGAATTGCTACTTTATGAAATTTTGGAGGTGTGCCTAATTAGCTAATGCTTTGTCTCCACTCACAGTGAAGAGATGCCTGTAGCATTTGTAGGAAGTCTGCAGCAGTATTCTGGTTGTCCCAGGCAGAGCTCTACCACATTGCAGAGCAATAAAATAAACTGGGACACCAGGACATGAGTTGTCTTGGCTGCTTGAATCACAGAACATGGAGCTGTTTGATGGAAATCATGCTACAGCTCGGATTGAAGGAGGAAATCTCAACTCCTGCCAGCCAGGACTGCAAGTGGGTTTTAATTGACATGGGTGTCACCAGAGAAGCCACAAAGTGAAGCAGTGTAAAACTTGCCCTGCCGTCCTCTTTGTCCTGCAGGGTACAGATAAGCCATGCTTAAATATGTTTGAATGTTAGGTGTGTAAGCAGGAAACTGAGTTTTCAGGGCTGTCAAATCTGCACTGAACTAACTTTAACAGTAATAAAAAAACAAAATAAACTTCTGTTAGTCATAAATACGCAGCGAGCGTGAGAAAGCTCTGCACTCCACATTTACATTTACGCTGTCATATCAATGGATGTATTTAGTCCCTAGACAATGCCGTCTGAAATTATTTGTAGTCTCCTTGGGGGATACCTTGGAGTTTTAAACTAATGGAGAATATGCTTTATGGCTTCAGAGCTCCTGTCATTACTGCAGTGCAGCTTGCTGACTGCCATGAAGCATTGCTCTTGTCGGAGGAGTAAGCGAGAGAAGAGTTATGCCCACGCTCTAAATTTCAATGTCAGAAATCTTAAAAATGATTTTGTCACTCACAAGAGCTGCCACATTCTCACAGATGAGAGAAATGTCATGCTCCATAATCCTTAATATATTCCATTTTTACAACACACTTAGTTTATGTTACTCATTTTAACCATACTGTTGATTTAAATGCACTTTTACTCTTAAGAAGTAGTGTTATTCATTTCTGCTAATCCCAAAGGAGATGAAGAGCTTTTGGTGGCTATGCAATAATGCATCAGAATGTAATTATTTGTTATAAAAATGCTCTTATAGCTGTTTCTTTGATTTGTATGTTGGTTTGATGATCTCCCATGAATTCAGATGTGCTGAAGCAGTGTTTTCTTATATCACTGGCAGATTGTTGTTGAGGGACTGGAGGGACTAAAAGCCTTTCTGTGCTGCAGAATTTGACTGAGTTTGTGGTAGTGCTGCAGCACTGTCCACTGATGATTTGATTCACATCTGGACCTTACTGGCCAGACTCTGCCTGTGCCTGTCTCACTGAACTGCAAAAAACCAGGGACTGTAGCAGCAAAGCTGGGCTTTGGCCATATCTTTGAGATTCCTGTTCTCTGCAAATTATAAAGGCAAAGGTTGGGAGTTTACAGGGACAGGGAATTGGCTCAGGCTTCCTACAAACCAGTTCATCCCCATCACTGTAAGGTTCAAAGTCCAGACATAGTGATGCACACTTCAGAGCTCTTTCTTTGCAGGGCTGCAGGTAAAGGCAGTAAATAAGCACAAGGTCTAAGCCAGAAGGACACCTACAACAGACACTTCCCCATGGTGGTGTGACTCCTCCTCTCCAAAAACTATGGCTGTGGTTGCACTTTACAGGGGTTAATGGAAATATTGACTTAAATATTACGTCATGGGAACTGAGAAGGAAAATGAGCTCAGTTCAAAAGCCTGTCTTGCAGATTGCTGTTCTGGCAGAACTGGGCAGTGAGCCTCAGTGTGCTTTCTCCTACCCACTGTTGAACTGGACAGGTCTCCCTCCATCAATCGGCCAGTCCTGGGTTTGATGTGAAACACAGCAGGCTTTGTTTAATCCTAAAACGATAGAGAGGCCATGTCATGCCCCAGCTGCTGCTCTGAAACACAAATGGGTTGTGTTGCATGTGGAATCCAAGCAGGATTTAGAGTTCAAAAGATCCAGTAAAACCAGATAAGAACTCAGCAAACCCTTTCTAGAGACTTAGTAATAGCCCTCCATCATTTTCAAGGTTCTCCTGTTGAGGGAGGTGGAATCATTAACTGGGACAATCCAGGCATGGACAAATGGAACCAGGACAGGTAAATTCTCAAGTAATCCAGGCAGAATTCAGCTGAGTACAAAGGCCAGTACATGTTCTCATTCCCCCATTACAGGCTAAGTTTTCATGGCTCCAGGTTGAGGCAGTCATGACAAACAGAAATGGCTCAAGCTGTGATTACAAGGAGAGGGTACCAAGCTGTGTTTCCATTTCCCAACAGTGATATCTTTTATGTCAGAAGGGAGCTAATGTATTTCTGCTCTATAGGCTGGGTTTGTTGGTTTGCTTTTATGATGACCTGGAACAGATGGATGCAGTTGTGGCCCGGGCTCTACTTCATCAAATGATTAAATGCAATCAGCTGAGAGGTTTCCAGGCCGAGGTTCATGAGGTACAACACTTGTTCTTCTTGCCCAACATAATCCTGTAAACAGAGGAGGTGGAATTTCTTCTTTAATAAGGAAAGAAATGAATGAAAAATTATTGGGACTTAAGAAATAAGGGAAAATAGTTCTTGAGAATGCAATGGATAGAAACCCATTTTGTGTGCTCGTTCTTTTCTCATTCTGTTTCATATTCCCGTTCCATATTCCTTTCACAACTGTGGTTCTATTTTTGAAATTTTATGAAGTGTGTGAATATTTGCCAATGCCTATTCCAGAGATTCCAGTTAATGTTTTGGGTGTTAATGGAAATTGGTTCTTGGCAGATTTTTGTTTCCAATCTGCTCTTTTTTTGTTTGATTTAGCTCAAATCTCAACTCCTGAACATTGCCATGCAAAACCAGACATTGAATGATACCCTTGGATCTCTGTCAGATGCTGTGGTTGGACTGACTTCAAGTCAGCTGGAATCTCTGTCACCTGAAGCAGTGCATACTGCTGTTGCAACATTAAACCAAGTCTCTGGATGGGCAAAGAGCCAAGTTATGATTTTATCCAGTAAATATCTCTCTTATGAAAAGGTACCTCTGATAACAGCTTTCCTACCTTCTGATTTTAAAAGTGGAATGGCTTCTTCTCAACAATAACTGTAGATTTTGGAAAGTTTAGTACAAGAATTCTAATTAGTTAGTGGCCTGAAAAATGTATTTAAATCACATAAAAGCATCCAGTATTACATCCTGAAGTAATTCTCTAGCAACAGAGAGAATGAGTATTTTGATTTGGCAGTTGTATATATTATTTTGTCTGTGTCACTGCCCTAAGCAAAATTTGCATGATCAGAGATCCCAGCTCTATATTCACATATACCATAATGCAAGAATTAGGTCCTGGCTGAAGTTTCAGAAATAAGAACTTCTGACAAACTTCAGGCATTTTTTTTCCATGGACAGGCACAGAAAATTCATTCCAAGGCAAGAAATGTATTAAGTATTTAACAATAATAGTTTGGCTTTATTAATTGATTTTGCTTTTAAATATATCTGCTGTTCTCGATAAAGCTTCCTGTTCGCTTGTGCTGTTCCCCCTGCAGGTTTTATCATTTTATAACATGAGCCAGATGGGTTCCTTGGTGACAGGAATTGGCACCCAGTCACTCCACAGCATGAACCCCAGGGAGCTGGCTCAGATTATTCGAGGCACAACATCCCAGTACTTGTCTGATTTATCTCCTGCACAGCAACAGGCCATCCTCAGGAAGGTGATTGTAAACTCCAGTGTCTGACAGATTCTCTCTGCACATGAGCACAGTAACCAGAACTGTAGAGCATGAATTAAACCAAGATGTGTCCTTAACTCAATGGTTAATGGCTCTACTGCTTTTTTTTCTGAACACCAAGTGTATTTCGAGGGCTCTCTCTTGCTTATTTCCATTGTGTTTTTAATGCTGTCGTGTTTTTCCTTTATCCTCTTAAGAGAAATATTACACAGAATAGAAAGAAGGGAAAATCCTGTAAATCTAAGCATCAGTTCAGAAATGCCATGTATTTCTGTGTTTCTCTTTTTAGATAGCTGCATCTGAAGAATTTTCTTCAACAGTCAAAGATATACAAGGAGCTTTCTTTAAAGAAGTCTCTCTTACTGATTTATGGAAGCAAACCGGATATGATTCTTCAATGCTGAAAGAAAAAGAACTAAGAAGCAGCCAGGTAAAAATTGTCATGCAGCTCTCATTCCACTGCAATTTAGCTTGATGGGAGAATTGGAAAAGTGGTGTAATTATATTTGTGTTCAAGGAACACAGGTAAAAAGAAGGAACTGCCCCAATTATATCTTAACATAAGCACCAAAGGGCACTTAGAGCCCAAGCAGCACTATGAGACAAAGCTAGGGAAAAGGAAACATTAATGCACTGAGTTTAAGCCCCCAGGTTTCTGCCATGTCATTTTTTTTCTTTCCAGTACTGTATATTAGACATCTGCATATCAAGTCTTTGACTCTGTCCAGAGAGATGAAAGGTTGGATCAGATGATCTCCAGAGGTCACTTCAGCCCTGAGTTTTTCAGTGGCTGTGGGCCATGTACAGGTTTAACATCATCCCATAATGCCAGTCAGTGATGGCTTATCTTGTGAAGAAAAAATTCAGGCAAACTGGATGCCAAACCTTTTGGTTGCTTAAGCTGGACCATAGAATTACCTTTAGAGTATATAAGAGAGCTTAGAGTACAAAAATCTTGCAGTAGTTACTGTCTCTTACAACTGGATTAACTAAAGTTACCTTTAATTATGGTGGGTTTATTTTCAGGCTTTGTATCTGTATGAATTACTGTCCAAGGAAAACTATCCTGTTGACCTTCTAAGGTATGGACTGTATCTCTTTTGAAATGGGGTTTAAGACGAGTTTTGTGATGAAAGCAACTTTGAGGTAAACAATATGTGGTTATTATGTATTACTTTATGTTTATTCATTCCTGGATACCACAGGATAATTCACCTTCCTTATTAGAAAGGGTCTTCCAAACCAAAATCAGGATCAAAGCATTGCAGACATTTGGGTGTTTTAAGGCTTAGTTGATATTTTTTTATTTATTTGCATTTTTACTTTCAAGAGCCTTTTCAATACAAGAAATGGGAGAGGTGAAGAAACTGTGTCTTAGGATGGGGTTGTGAGGAGTAAGGACTAGATTCTGCTTAAATATTCATTAAATTGAAATTTGCCTTTCCTATCAGCACAGGACAGCTTGTGAAAGGAGTAACTTGTCAACTCTTTGAAAGTATGGCCACAGATGTATTTTTAAACAGTTTTAAATTCTTTGAAATGAATCTTCATCTGCTTTCTCCATATCAGGTAAAACAAACAAAAAAAAAAGCCTTCATGTATATGAACATACTACCCAATTTTCCAAATTAGGTAGATTAGAATTTGGTTCATTCTATTTTGTCTTTATTTTTGTTTTGTTTTGGTTTGGTTTTTTTCTAGAATTCTGTATGTCTCAACTCGTCCGTTAGTATATTTTATTTAAATCTTTTATGTGTGAATTTGTCTGTTATCATACTTCATTTTGACAATTTCATTTGTCACTTACAAATTACAAGAAATTCCTACAGCCCTTCTGACTTGTTAATTCATGAGTAATCTATTTGGAAATGCATCGAAGTTTCAGAAACATACAAATGTTCTCATGTTCCCAAATATAGAATGTTTCAAAAATAAAACTAAAAAAAGCCAGATAAAAATGCTCTCTGAAGATAATATGCACAGTCTTATATATGCTAATTTATATATATGCTGCAGTAAACAAGCAATATTTTCTATTTTTCTTCAAAATTGCTAGAGGTTTAAGATCCTAAATTTTTGTTGCTTTTAGGTTAATTGTTTGGCTTGGAAATTCTGGAAAGTCTCCAATTCATCCATTCCTCCCTTCCTCTTACTGGCACTTCCGTGAGTTACATCTTAGTCCCTCTTAACTTCTGAGCACTTTTCAAATAATCTCTTCAGTCCTAAGAAAACTGATGATAAATAAATGGTAATTTATTGAAAGTGGCCACTGACTGTAGGAAAAATCTGTCTCAAGTGAAAGCTGCTCATACTTTGTGTCTTTTAGTGCAGCACATTTTTGTCACAATTGTGGATTTTCCCCCCTAGGTAGGCTTATTTGGTTTAGGTTTGCATATTTGTTTAGGGGTCTTTTTGAGAGTGGATATTAAGACAAAATCACTGGGTACTGGTGAAGCATATTGCTCTGTACAGTTAGAAACATTCTGGTGTGTTTCAAGATACTCGAGTAAGTTAGCAAAACTTCTCAGGAACAGATTTTTTCCCTAGGAAAAAAAAATCTTGTATGTTGATGAGAACTCTTGAATTGTAAAACTTGTTAACTCCTTCCTCTCTTCCTTTGTGGCTTTCTCACTTTGTCTCTTCCACCCTTTCTCTCTTTCCTTTTATATGCCTAAGGGATAAAAGGGACTGAGAACCCTTCTTTATGTGGAATAGTTCTTAATTGAAGAAAGTTTGAAAAGTATTCAGTTTGAAAAGGCTCTACTCTATTTAACAACTGTAAAATTATAATAGAAAGACTTTAATGCAAGGCTTCCTACAAACTGCAGCACTCAGATATTTGGCAACCATTGCATGTTGGTTTTTTAGGACCATCAGAAGCTCCTGGTGCTGTTGCCTACAGACCCTGGCAAGGCTGGGCCTGTGTAGATGTGGCCTGTGGCTTTATTTGCAAAGGTTGGCTGCCACTCTGTGTGGACAAGAGCATAATTTTGTTTAATTTGGCAGGATTTTGGATATTGATTAAAAGAAAACCTACTCTAAAACTACTTGTGGTCCTTAGGCCACCCACCACATCTTCACTCATCAGAGAATTATTCCTAATAAAATGGAGAAAGGGGAAAAGCTTTGACCTGTAGACAGTCTTGTTTTGTATGGTTTTAAAGCATCTCAGAGCACTTTCATCCACTTGCAACTGTAATTCTTAGCCACTTTTTGAAGTTCAGTTCATGTCCTGATGGACTGGATGAAGACAGATGTAGAAGTAAGGCAAGGGTTAATTGCAATTTTTTTGGCCTGTCTGGTTTATGATTTTTCAAGTCCAGCCTTGTCTCTAAATATTTCTGTCATCGCAGGTTGCAGGGGTATGGTTGTGGGTATATGAAGGGCAGCTTTTCATTCTGAGACCTTTGGAATTCTTTCTGCAGTTCTGAGTACCTGGAGTACATTACAGGCCCTTTGTGTGTCCCTTTCCTTGAACGTCTGGGGAAGATGGGAATGAGCCTTCTGAACCCAAGCCATCACAAAAGGGAGGCTGTCCTGCAAAAAGTACAGGAGTGCTTGGTGGGTATGGCTGAGAGGGGTCAGCAGAGGAGGAGACACCCTGGAGGAGGGGAGAGTCACCACCTGCATGAGTTCTTCACCCATCCATCTGTATTCTTTTGAGGGGCTTATTAAACTGTTTCAATTTTGTTGTTTGCTCCTTAAGGAAACCTTTTTATAGCTTGCTTAGCAATTTTCCTTGTCTCCATGCATGTTCCAGGGTGTTCTTATGAAATGTCATTGCTGGCCAGGACAGCCTGGAGCTGACCAGTTTGCACCTGGAGCTGTTCCCCTGGCTCCAAGCAGTGCCAGGCCAAGCAGAGCTGTTGTGGCACAGGGAGCTCCAGGGTTGAGGTGGTGGTACCAGGAGGATTTTGTGATTTCTGCTGTCTGGGAGCTGCAGCACTCACCAGTTTTTAGGGGAAACTAGGTCTTTGATGTAGCTGTGGCTATTTCTGACCTTACACACAGTACCAGCTGTGTACCATGTAAAATCCCCAGTGTTTTGGCACTTGCTTGAGAGACCCCTCAGAGCTCAACCTTCTAACAGCAAGAGCTTGGGGCCCCTCTGCTGCAAGGGGCTGGGTGAGGGCTGTGCTGCCAGACAGAACTGCACCAGCTCTGCAGGTGCTGGGTGGTCACATTCTTTATGTGGGATTCACTATGGAATAGAGAATACTGAAATCTCTGAGAAGTGCTTATGAAATATCACCAGTGGGATTGGTAAAACAAAAAATGTAAGGCAGTCTCAGCAGAAATTATAGATTAAGTTGCCAGTGCAAACTATTGTGCCTTTGTTCCTTATAGCTTAAATGAGTTGTGATGCAGCTGAGTGGTACAGGGCAAGAGCCAAGGTTAGCTCTGCCAACCAGGCAAATGCTTCTTGTTTCAGAACAGCTCCATTGCTGATGAATATGACGTTGACCTCCTTGGAAATCTAATCTGCCACTTACCTCCAGCCTTTCTACATGGCAGAATGTCCCTGAAGGCAATGGCAGCAGCCCTACATCAATTCAGACTTTGCCAACAGCTCAGCCATGAGCAGAAGACTGAAATTAAATACAAAGTCCTTCAGTTATATGGGTAAGGTATTGGATATACCACCTTGGTCATGCTGGTGGTTAGGCCATGCAAACACCAAGCATTTGCTTTGCCCAGTGGAAACAGCACAAAGCAGCTTCTGTCACTGCCCAAGCTTGGGGTCTTGTCCACTAGAATGACATTACTGTTCTTGTGTGTAATGTGATAACTGTGGAACAAAATACAATCCCAGGGGCACCCTGCATGACATAAGTCCCAGAGGAAAAGGAGAGAAAGTGCAATGTTTGAGGGAGGTGCAGGCAAATAGACTTACTGCCCTGGCAAGAGAAAGGGGTTACAAGCAGAGAATGGTACAGGAACACAAAGAATTGGAAAATGGAAGTGGGATAATTGGTGTGCTGGTGTGAGATGACAAGCAAAGAAGACTGCAAGCACCTCTGGCAATAGGAGAGAGTAGAGAAGAAGCAGAGGGATATAAAATTGGAGCATCTGAAGCAGCAAAGTGGGCGGTGTGTTGGGTGTCACCGAGGACTCAGATGAGGAGAGCAAATGGAATCTCACTGGTATCAGTCATGCAAGGAGCAAAGCCATCCTCTATCTGGCAAGAATATTCTGTTTCTCTCTTGCATTGTCCCTTGCAAGTATCTTGCATTTGGAAAGGGAGACTGGATGCACAGTTTCTAACAACCCCTTTGCCCCGAGGTCGGTCACTTGAGCCCCCTAATCACAGGAGATGCTGTTCAGCTTCCTGCCAGTCAGCATTCTGCTGTGATAGGAGAGCTGGATAGGATGGAATCCAGCAGATTCCATCCCTCCACTGATCATGGTACAAATCAGTTTTATTGAATCGTGGCGCACTGTGCTCAATAAGATTTGATTTTGTTTTATATAATTTAATTATGAAGATATTTAAACATCCTCACAGTGGAGCAACAAAGCAAATAAAGTTGCTTGTGGGAACATGAGCTAGAAACATATTTGTTACTGTCCTCTTCTGTAGGGTCTGTCAGGCTGAAAATGGGTTGACTAGCATTTGTCAGATTTGGATGATGTTTCTACTTCTCTTTTGGTAAACGTTTTGCAGACTGCTGTTGCAATATGAACTGACAGAAAATGGTAAATTTTTTCTTTCAAAGAAAGAATTATTTATCCTTGTTCAAACACTGTAATGCTAAGAACACTTGACTGTTGAGGGAAAGCTCCATCACCACCATATTTGAAGGGTTTTTCTAATTATATTGTGAGTTCCACTAATACCCTATGGCCAGAGAAATGAGAAAATTCAATCTGATGCTTATAACAATGAATCATCACATTTACTTAGAACTGTCTGTGTTTCCTGTATGATAAAGTATCATAAAAACACTGAAGTTTTAGTATTATTTTTATTGCAACATTCTTTATTAATATAATTTTTCAAAATATGTTTTCAGCTCCTCAAACAACTGGACAGCAGAAACAACATTAGATGTTGGACCATTCATAGCTCTGCTGTCAAAAGAGGAATTAAATATCCTTGCTGAAAAGGTATGCTTTTATTAAAAAATTTTAATTCGTAACAGATATTTTAGAACTGGGATTTGTGAATGTCATAATGCAGTCTGAACTAGGTAAATAATTCTTTTGTCAAGGAACCCTGTGTTAATATTTCACATATTCCTGACTCCATCAAAGAGATTTCTTCTTAAGAGTAATGTTACTTAAACGATTACTTGCATGCGTACAATAACAATTGTACATTGTCACAGAGGAAGAAAAAGGGGCATTTATAGTGATGCAGACTCATTTTTAGTACTTTACACCTTGCAGTGCTCTTTACTCCATCCTCCTGCCTTCCAGCCATAAAAGTTGTGTTTCTTATCCTGTTGTTAATGGGATCATACTGATCAAATTAGCATTTACTCATGTGGCCCTTTGCCCCGGGGCCAGCGTAGCACAAGTAACAATATCTGATGGCCTCAGCATTGCACTTTGTAGTTTCCTTGCCCTCTTTATTTAGTTCATATAATCTCAATTTTTTTATGTATAGGTGTAAACTATACTGGAATGTGGGATTCATTCTTCAGCAGAAATATGTGAACACATCAGCAGCTTTTCCACTGGAGACAATGCTTATAATTGACCAGATAGAATAGGATTCTTCAAAGGAAAGGAAGGTGTCTAGCAGGGTGGAGGAGAGAGGTCAGAAAAGCCTAAAGAAGGCAAACAGGACAAAGTTATTTCTCATAATTTAATTGGGTCCCTATCCTCAATTCATATACTTCTGTGGCAAATTTAAGACAAGTGAAATGAAGCCCGAGTTCAAGTGGTGGCGTTCATTGCTCCGGGAGGGGCTGGACACGGACACCAATCAGGCAGTGCTCAGGTGTTGCCAGAAGCTGTGAGGGCATACAGGAGGGAGAATCACTCAGAATTTGCTTTGTTCCTAATTTTTTCCCCCTCAAATGTGTGCCGATGACCTTTCAGTAGCAGCCAATTACTCTTTTCTGAAACATCTGCACAATGGGATGAGACTGAGCTGTTACTAACCCCTGCTTTGCTAAGGTCTGCACAAGTCTTGCTCCACAAATCGATTTGTTTTAAAAGGGAGAGAAGCCTTATTTATTCTTTCTTTCCTTTTGAAGTTCCCAGATATCATTTTACAAATAGCAAAGACAGTTGGACCAGTTTCTTCAGCTGAAGAGCTTCTGTCAGCTGTGTTCCTGTCAGTCTCCAATGGCACTGGCAGCACCCGCTTGTCTCTCAGCAGAGCTGGTCAGTATTGCACTGGGGCTTCTGCAAAGTGCTGCCATTTGGGGCTGAGATGGTGCAATTCAAACAGACTTTGTCTCACTTTGTCATCGAATGCATCCTGAGGAGCCAAACAATGAAAGTGAAGTATTGAGAAACTTACAGACTTTCAGCAGAAAACAGTGAGAGTCTTCATTCTGCTGCTCATCAGAGTTGTATAATGCACTAATTGCTGACACACTTTCATTACAGGTTGCATAATTAAGCATTTCCTGGAATCTTTCTAAGTGCACAAAGGGGTTTGTTTATTTTTAAATTTTTTTTTTATTATTTTTACTTTGTAATCTAATTGAAGCCCCTTGAATTAAAAACCTGTCAAGGTGACAAGTTACCATGGTGCCAAAAGATTGCACATAGTTAATCCTTTGCCAGACATGAGCATATGGTGACTGATCTTTTCTTAAATCTGATAGTGGTGGCACTGTGTTTTTTCTGTCCAAATGGACAAAGTTTGTAATCATCTAAAAGGTATTTTAATTAGCAACCAAACTAATCAAGAAGAATCTCTGGTGACAAATGGATCATTTTCTTTATATAAGATAGATACTCTGACTATATTCTGTTATTATAATAACAACTATTCTTTCTCTTATCTGAAATTCACCCAGGCGGAATTTGTAAGCTGTGCCATCCTGTGCCATGGAAAACAATCCTGCTGTGGGGGAAGCTTTTGAAAAGCACCAATGGGAATTTTTACCCAAACATATTCAAGGAGTTTGATATTGTCTGCCTTTATCTTTGAAAATCTCCCCCTTGGTTTTCTGCCTAGTGGAATAGAGGTTCAAGCTCTCAGCAAGCCCTGGGCCACCATGGAACTCCATCTGCTTGTATAGCAGGAACTCTGAATGATGACTGTGTGGCTCTGGGAGTGAATTTGCCTCTTACAATGCTGTATTCATAGGCAGAGGGAGGTGGAGGGAGTTCTAAAAGTTGTGTTTTTTCATAGCCTGAAACAAAACATGACCTCAGTTGATCAGAGGAGTCATTACATGATCATCAGGCTCTAAAAAAAGCAGGACTAAGCTGGTGAAATACCAGGGTGTTAGTTCACCTGTATGCATGAAATTAACTCTTCCTTCAACAAGTAAATCAGCAGATCGTAAGCCATATTTCTTTAGACATGGGCCACAGGACTCAAGGTTCAGCAGCAGGTATTTCAGTCTGCCTGTGTCCTTACGTGTTCTTTTTTAAGCCTCTGGATCTGCATGAATCCCAAAGACTTCTCTAATCAGCCCAGCTCATGTGCAGTGCAGTTGCAGAGCTCTCTCATCTGCATTGCAAGACCAGTGCAAACCTGCCAGTGAAGCTCATGGTCTTTGTCAAAGGATAACTTGGCTCCCGGGCTATGGAGGCTCCTCAGCCTTCACTTGGGGGGCACGAGCTCAGCTGGGGGGAATCTGGGAGATGAGAAGTTGAAGGATTGTTTGTGCTACTCCAGAAAATGCTTCTGCAGCCTAAACATGGTACTGAACTTCTGTTACTAAACATAATCTCAGCAGCTCCATACAACTCACAAAGTGGTTTCAGTAAGGAATGAAGGTTAATTACTGATTTGTAAATCACTAAAAAATTGGGTATTATGAAAATTACTCCAGAATAAAATTGATGCTTTTCATGCCACCAATGCAATTTTACATTTCTTACAGATCAGTGGTGAGCTAATGTTAATAACAGTAGCAATTACCAGTTACAGAGTTCTTGAATCTGTGTCAGTATCAAGATTAAAACCAAAGGCTTTAAGGTGCTTAAGGCAAGATGGAACATGAAAAGCAAAACCTGGGAGCTGTGTGCCTGAGGTGCTACCAGAGAGCAGTGGCAGTGATGGAGAAAGAATTCAGGTTTCTCACCACAAGCACTGAGATGCTATAATGCATATGTAATGTTTTTCATCAATTTAAATGTATAGCTAAAGGAAGAGCAAAGTGGCATCAGGTCAAAAATCTAATTAGTATTTCCCTCTTTAATCACATCAGTGTATCTGGTGTCTTAAAAATGATAAAATCAATGGTTTTCTTCAAGGACACAGTCTTAGGTTTTCACGACTTGGGGAAGGGAGCTTCACTGCGTCTGGATGGGCAGTATTTACATGAGAAAAGCTGACCTTCTGCAGCAGGGGAAAGGGAAACAATGCAGCTTCACAAGAGGGAGGTAAAGAGAGAGCAGAAGATCAGCTGGTACAGTGGAAGCTGAACAGCATTTTCATTTGCTCAACAGATTCAATCTTTTCAGTGTTCTACCCACTACTGCAGCTTCCTTTGATGCAAATAAATCCCTCCTCTGCCTCCTTTCAAAGTACAAATCTACTTTGTACATCCTCGCTTTAATTTATTTATCTGGAGGAGCTTAGCCGAGGCACAGCATCTGTGAAATTCGTGCTTTTTACTGGTAATGGCTGTATCTAAAGACATGGAGGGATTATTTGGTTTAGATAATTATTTAATAAGGTTTTCCTAAATTAGTGACAGGGGAGGGAGCAGTAAACAACCACATTAGGATTCTTATTTCTGCTTTCCATTAACATTAGAGGTAGATTATGCCAACAAGGACTAGGATTTGTTAAAACACACAATGGAAACTGTCTGGTTTGAAAAGTGCATAGGCCCAGAACCTGATTGTAAATAAGATTTTTAAAAGCAGTTTGTCTGTCCAAACAGTGCTGTGGTAAGTGAACAGCCCTCTCTAGGTCCTGACATTTTAACAACAGGCTTGACATAAAGAACAAGCACCGTGCTCCTCTGACACATCCAGCTTCTGTCTTCACCTTGTTTAAATGTCAGGCAAGTCTTACAAGACATATATCTCTATCAGGCATTTCAGAGTGCAAGGACCTCATGTCTGCTCCATTCCTGTTGAGCTGGATTCACTGTTTGATTGTGATGTTTATTCAGCTGAAGCTCTTTTTGCTAGATTTCCACTTGGGTCATCCCAAACATTTGCATTTCACTCCTATTGAGTCAAGGCTCCCAGCAAATGGTGGCTTTACCTCAGGAGAACCCCTTGCCTGGGTTTTGATGCCTTTAGAGAATTAGATGTGACAGAAACTTGCAAGATACTGTTATTGCACACATCCATATTTTAGTTTTATTGTGCACCCTGTGTTGTAACTGTTCTGAAATGTATGTCTGCTCTTGTCCAGCATGCACTGCCTTTGGAGTACAAAGAATATAACCAATGTTTTGCAAATAAGGCAAATTCTAGTTTTATATCCAGAACATTAATAATATAATTTTTTTATTCAATTACAAAATAATTAATTTATAAATATCACATCAACAGAAGTTAATTTTCATAGTCTGTTGCTCTCTAAATATCAATATTGCTTTGATTTATTTTGTTGTCTCTTTGATGAAAACTCTTGCTATTTGACCTTTTTCAGATTGCCTGAGAACCAGAGCTCCTTCTTCAAATGAAATAATTAAATTAGGAGAAGCAAATGTCTTTTGGTCAGTTCAGGAACTGAAATGCATGGACCCAGGAACTTTTGACAAAAATGTGGAACTTCTTGGGTCTGTCTCAGGTTTTAACAGCTCCCAGCTGACTGCCTTGAAGGAAAAAGCCAAGCAGGTAACTGTCCTGTCTGTGAAGGAAAATTAAATCTGTAATTTGATTTGGTGTTATTGAACTATGAAGTTCTAAAATAACTGTGCTATGTCAATGTCACTACTGCCACAAGAATATCTATGGTTTATTGGAAAAATAACGTGAGGTGGTGATAGAAGACTATTGCCCTTGCTTTAGAGTCAACAGGCAAGTAGTTCTGAGCTGTTGGCAGCTGGAAAAGTGAAGTGCTTTTACTTTTGAATTGCTTTCCTGCTTGCTTCTCACTTTCCTTTCATAAATGAAAAATCAGCAAGCAGCACTAGGGGCTGTTGATTGCCCTGCTGAGAATTAAGCTTGGCACGTTAAACTGTCTACATGGATGCTAAATATGGCTTACAGTGGGGTAAACCCAAACTGACTAAAAGGCAGTTTTTGGCTGGATAAAGCTCCTTCTTCTCACAGGCAGGGAAGACCCATCAGTGGGAAATTTTAGGGAGGAAATAACCCACCTATATATATAAAGACAAATAATTTTGTCTTTACCAGGAGCACAATCAGAGGACTGTGCTTGGGGGCAGCTCAGCACTCTGGCTGGGTCTGGGGCACCAACAGAGCTCTGAGCAGCCTGCTGAGCCCCAGTGTGGGCTGGCAGAGAAGTCAGACTTTGCTCCATCCCTGTTGTTGGATTGCTCTTCTCCCTGGGGGTGACCTCCTCTTGCTGCTTTTTGGTTACCTGAACTTTTGGTTCAGCAAGGAAAAGCCTTAGGACGCAGTAAGACAAATTGTTTTGGTTGCAGAAAACTCAGAGGTGAAGAGGATACTGCCCCCAGCCTGGCTTCAGCTTCCTGTCAGCAGCATCTGCTGGAGGTTATCTGCTCTCTGCTTCCATCTCTGCATGGCTACTCTGTAATCCCCATCTGTCAAAATGATCCAGCATGTAAAAGTCCTTTTTAGGTTCCATCAGCTCATTCTGACAGAATGAGGTTGGGAAGCATCTACAAGTTGCAGTTGGCTGCAAGTAGTACAGAGTGGAAGAGGCTTGGAGACCTGAGGGCTGTGACCTCTGGAGGGAAGCAGGAGCAGGGGGCAACAGGGGCCTGGGCAGCATCCCCTTAACCCAGCAGCTGCAGCCAGTAGTGGAGCTGACCATGGATTGGGGGAAAATAAGGCAAACTGTGCAATTTTTAGCAGAGAGGCTCAGCTTTTAAAACAGTGCAACTGCAGGTGCTTGGAGAGAAGTGGCACTGCCCAGATTTCAGAAAGCAGATGCTGACTGTCTGCACTTGTGTCTCTGCTGCCTTGTTGCAGGAGGGCAACTGCAGCAAATGTACTCTTCCCAAGTCAGCATGGACACAGCTGGGGAGGAAAAGGGGAAAAAATGTAATCCTAGAAGAAAATAAAAACAGTACTCCCCTGACATAGTGGAAACTAGTATTCTTTACAGCAGTGCAACATTTTGGTGTTCTTATAGAGCAGTATCAGTTGTAGGGAAATTGCCAACGAGCTTGATACCCTCACGTTTCTGGCTATATTCAAAGACACACAGATCTGTAGTGCTGAATGGCAGTATGTTCTGTGTGAGTGTTTGTACAGATTTCTGCTAGACAAATACAGACTTCCTAGATATTAATTTCAAAATGCAATGTGGTGTTACACTGAGAATCAAGCGTGAGAAACGAGACAGGACAGGCAAAGCTCTTTGAAATTATGTGCATGGATGCTGTTATGTTATTAATGTCTTTGATTAAAGATTTCATTTAGCCTGAACTACTCATTGTTCCAAACTAATTCAAAAAATCTAGTTATCAGATTGTGTCTTAATGAAAGTAAGAAGCTTAGCTCACTTGGAAGTGGAAGGTCTCCCAGCTCTGCAGCAGTGACAGCTGTAGAGATCTGGAGTCTCTAGGTAAATGAGGCCAAAGGAGTGTTTCAGTTTCATGTGTTGTGTTATTTATATCATACTGCCTGAGATTTCACCCAGCACTGTCAGATAATACTATTTATGAAGTACTTCAAATTCGGTAGTTTATGGCCTAGATCAGGAAACAGACAGGTGGCATTTTTGCCTGCATGTATTTCATGTATCTCTTAAGCTAGAGAATTAAAAGCTTTAAAATTGGGCTAATGCTTTTTTACTGACTGTTTTCTTTGGAAAAGATTGAAGTTTCCCAGACTTAGACCCTTTATGACATTGTAAAACCAACATAATAGATCTGGTGGAAACTCAGTTGGGAGGTACAAGTCCAGCAGTACATCTCTTAAACAAATCCTTAGCCCAAGGGTCCTAGCTCTGAGGCTGCTCTGTGCTGGATGTGCACATTTGTATGAACAGCAGAGAGCCTGCAGCTCTGTGTAAGGAGTATTGAACTTCAGAGGTCTAGATTCCTGAGCTCTACTTTTATATTTTCTGGAGATTGTACAGCTCCATGTCTATTTGATGGTGCAAAAAACTATTTAGTAGGTGACTGCAGAGATGCTCTTCAGCAAGTCACCACTAGCTTTGTCCTTTCTAGCTCTTTGAACAAAACTTAAATTGCAGCTATCCCAAAAATGGAATAAATATTTTTCTGCCTCACATGGTAGCCCAGGCGTGGGCTTTTAGTTTTAATTTTCTAGAGGGAGTTAGCAGCACAGTGTTACACTAGAAACCTGTCATGTATTCTCTGACACAAAACAGAGTTGCTGAAGTACATGAGAGCTTTAAAGTGAGCATTTTTTATTATTTTTTTTAGTGTGTGCCTGTCTGGTTCAAGTCACTTCCTTCAGCCAAAATCCAGTGTCTTTTTCTGTAAAGGCAATTGGCCACATCCAGGGAGATACTGACCACTCTACAATCTTCTACTGTTGTCAACTAAATGTAATTGACAGTTCTGGCCTCTGAAAATTCAGCTTTTGATGGACTTTTATTATTCTTCACTCAGGCAGAACTTTTCCTGATACCAAAATTTCTTCTGGGCTGCTTGATGACAGCTTTTCAATCACTGTAACTTTATCATAAATAAAGGTAAAAGCAGGGGAAGCTGTCAGTTTAAATACATTGGTACTGGTTTAGAAGAGCCCCTGCTTACTTCTTTGTGTTTTTTGCAATGCTTTACAAATTTAACTGTATCAGTACAAACACTTTAAAATTATTTTTATTTTAACATTGTATGAACACAATCTAGAAATCGGAACTTTAGGAACTGGTTCTTTGGCTGTATTGCTTGATTCTCTACTTTGTCTTTCCTTTTCAATGACTGAGATAGGGTGGCTGGTCACAAAAGCAACTTGAAGTCAGTCCCCTGGAGCGATTGCAGCTGGCTAGAAGCCTGGGTCATGCAGGTGCTGCTTTCTTGGCAGTATAACAGTGTGGATCTAGGCACAGATTCCCATTTTTATTCTTCTTAGTGGTTTTGCTCTTACAGCCACGCTTCCAGCAGCTCCTGTTCTGACTCATCAACAAGTCCAAGCTGTTCATTTTTAGATGAACTAATCATTATTGGTGTAGAACCTCAAAAGCCTTCACAGTACCTAATGCTCTGCCTTTTAGTGCAAAAAGGAATATTCAGGTTTTAGGACTTTTAAACCGAGGTGTTTGAGAATAGTGTATTTAGAGGAAGAGTCACAGTGATCTGACAGATATTAATGACTCTTTTCTAAAGGTTTGGGGGTTGCTGCCAGACTGGAGGAGTTACCAAATCATCTCCCTGGGCCGCATTGCTCTGGCACTCAGTGAAGAGGAAATCCCAGAGCTGGACCTGCGCTCCATCGACACCGTTTCTGCTCTGAGTCAGCAAACAGAGTGGACTCTTACCCAGGTGAGTGAGGGAGTTACTGAATGTACTCCTGGTGAAAGGCTCTGGATTCATGCCCTTTGGGACTCAAGTCCTGGAATTGCTTAGAAAACGGATCCAGGGATCCACACTACTCCCTGCTGCTTTTCTGCAGCTGCGACCCCAGTGAACGTGGCCAGGTCGATCAGCACTGCTGTCTGCTTGGCTGGGGCTTCCCTGGGGGCGTGGACAAGACACCATCAATGTCTGTTAATTGGGGTGAGGATGGGGGTGTTTCTTTAGCACTTGCCCCCTAAGCAGTGGAAAGAGGTCAGCAGCTCCTGTCACACTGTCCCTGGAATAGACACTCCTGCTAGGAGTACTAGTCCTTCCTAACTAAGGACAATCACAGAACAGGTAGTGTGTCCCAAACCCAATATCCATTGCCCTAGAAGCCCTTTATTAGCACATACACTCCTCTCATGTTCCTTTCCTTAAATAACTTTCAGTTATGTCACTGGGACTTTCATAATAAGGGTTTAAAAATTTTATTTATATATGCAATTTGCAGCATATTTCTGACTTTGTGGCCCATACCATCAGGGTTCTGTGGCTGCACAGATGCTGGCATAGTGGCAGTTCTGGCACAATATCACAAATCTGTTTAATAGATTCATGTTCTGAAGGGTGCCATAAGAAGAAAGCACTTGAGAGGATTTTATACAGAACCAGTTTGCTTTTAAGGTTTCCTGCTGTCAGTAAGACTGGCTAGTTAAAAGAGATTCATCCTGCTGAACTTCAGTTGTCTAAAACTTAGGCAGCTAGTTAAGCTAGTTGATTGAAGCTCAGCATTGTGGATAGATTAGGAAATCTTAGAAGATTCTTGTTTCTTTCACTGGCTTTGGAGGATGCCTGGGTGACAGGCTTGAGATGGACTCAAAGTTTTTAAAGGTTTAGTTTAAAATGAGCACCATCCTAAATTACTTAGGCTTGCGAAGGCACTTTGGTACCAATATCCCATTTAGAAATGAAAATGAATCCTAAACACAGGTTACCACTCATAGATGGCACTTAAATAAGACAAGATCCTGAGTAAAAATAATAAAAATTACATATTGATCCCCTTAGGTATTTTATGTTTTCTTGTAGCAATTTAACTGGTTCTGTGAGGCAACCCAGGACCATTTCTTACAGTGAAGGCTTTCCTTGTGCCCTGGCAGAAGAAGTACAGAGTGTTTTCCCACCATTTGCATTTAGCAAGTGGTTGGGTAACAGAGCCCTGTTTTAGTGTCACATGTAGGTGGTGACAGTGCTCCTCCTGAAGGCCATGGCCATGCACTGGGGAGGCTCAGGATATATGTTTATGCTCCATAGCTTCTGGTAAGATTTTAAGCATCTAGTAAGAAAACCTTCTACTGTATTTCCTCTGTTGATGCATACTATCTTGCTGCTTTTTTAGGCAAGAGCTATTTTGCAAGGTTTTCTAGATGACTCTGGCCAGACCATCAGCACACTAAAAAGTTTTGATTTAGTTGGATTAGGAGCTCTTCTCTGTGCTTTGAACTCCACAGAAATCACATCCATAAGGACTGCTGAATTCAGGTACTGCATTTTATATCTAATTAAATATTTATTAGTAACTCTATTGATAAAATTTATTGTGTCATTTTTATTCCATCAAGATTTTCAGAGCCTAAAGGACACCTTTTTACATTTTAAATGCTTTTAGAGAAGCAGAAGTTGTTTAAAACATGTTCTTTTACAGTTCTCCTCTGCCATTCATATCCCACCATTTAAGTATTGCATCGAGAAATCCAGGTTTTTGCTCAAAACCTGAAATGTTTGTATGCAACTTATGTACATATATTTTAAATTGAAAATGGGTTTTACAGTCTTCTTACAGCAGGCTAAGTATATTCCAGTCCTGTTTAGTACTGCATGTAATTGCAGCTTGTAATGATGACCTTGTTGCCTTTTGCAGTGCTGCAATTGCAAGAATTGGCCTGTTGTTTTGTAGCACCCCTGTTCTGAGGCAGTTTAAGGAGATGGCAGAATCTGTGTTTGGTGCTGCTACCAGCTGGAATGGCTCTGTTTTACAGGAAATTGGTACTATAGCAGGTAACAAAACTACAACTCCAGATGGTGATGGCTGTGAAACTTTGCTATTAAGAGGTGGGTTCACCTAGCTGGGGGTTTTTCTAGACTGGCAAAAAAACATTTCTTTCTGAGGGGTGTCACCTGCAGGGACAGACATCCAGCAATTTCAGAAGCACTAAGGAAAAGTCATGGTATTCTCTGTAAGGTTCTGTAAATCTGGTCAAACTGACCTTGGGAAGCACAGCCTGAAGTTACTTGGGTCCTGTAAGTTGGAAAGGGTAAATCAAGGAGGGAAAAACCAGTCAGGATTCCAGACCCAGTCACTCTTTGTGAACCAGGCTGTACCGGGGGGAGCTGTGCTCTGGCTGCCCAAGAATCCTGTCTGGAAAGAATGGACTGCCCAGGGAAGAGCCCAAGGGCAGGACTGGCCTGGAGTGACACTTCCCCAGAGTGCTCTTGCAGCCTCAGAGATCTCCTGAGCCAGAGGTCACTCCCAGTTTTGTTCCTGGATTTGTTTCCCTGTTATCATTTAACTGCACATTGAACTCTCAACATTGTTAGCATCCCCAATGCCTGTGGCAAGATTCCCACTGTAACCACCTAAGTGGTGAAGTTGCCATTGCATCATTATGCTCCCTAAGCATGGTTCAGAAGAGACTGGGAATGAGCATTCCCTAATAGCATTGCTTATGATTTTCTAGGGTTTTATAATTCTCTTTTCCAAGATAAAGTAATGTGGGTAGAGTACATTCCATGTCAATAGCTAAGATCAGATGACTTGTAATGCTGAAATATAATGAAACAAATAAAACAGAAAGAACCAGCATCTCTCTGTACAACACCCTGGAATAAACCATTCATTGCATATTTTTTAATAAATGCTTAAAGTTTTTTTACCTTAAAAATAAATTTAATAAAAAGAACATTAACCAAGTTTTGTTTCTATTATGTGGGTTTTTTAGGTGGTTTGAATGAGGATGAATTAAAAGCTGTTGATAAAAGCTTGATGCCATATTTCCAGCCATCAGCAGTAAGACATATACCTCCTGAAATTTTCCAAGTAAGAGCTTGATTACTGAAGAAGTTATTAAATTTCTATTGTTTTTACTCTAGTAAAGTAAACTCCAGCACTGATTTATAGGTTTCGGGTTTTGGCAAAAACTATTCTATGGTCTGTTAAGTGAGAGACCATCAAGGATCTGGAACATTAACTTTCAGCTGTATCATCTGTATTTGTGCTGCCCATGAAATAGGCTAGGCAAACTTTATTCATCCTTCAGAATGCATCCCAAAGAAAAAGCAAGTATCACAAAACAGGGAACGAACACTGTATCTTCCAACATTTTGTTCAGATCTGATTTTTTGTGTCTGTTTATTAACATTTGCAAGGATGTTATAATAGCAACAGATTTATCTGCTGACTGTGCAAGAGCTGTTTTATTAACCTAAAATCTGGCACCATTCTCCTGAGTTAGCTCTGAAAAACAGATTGTGCAGGCAGATACAGATCAGAAAGGAATTACATCTAATTACAGCAGTACTGAATATGGACCAGAAATTAGAACAGGGATCCTGAGATCATTGCCCTTGACTTTCTATGACTTAGTGACAGGATTAATACTCTGCCTGGGCTGGTCTCTGTCAGATGCTCAGGCAAGCAATATACTTATGGACAGATGAGCTAAACAGAGAGTTAACTGTGTCAGCTCCCATAAAAAAGAAAAACTCCTTGAGCACTAACTGTTTGGGCACATACCACTGACAGTTCAGATAAGCCTCAAATGTCCTTACAGAAACTATTTCTTTACAAAATAGCTCTATATCATCTTGTAGAACTTCTATCAAACAACATTTTTGTTAGTAAGAGTAGTAATGATACTACAAAAAGTGATTAACAAAAAGCAGGGTACCTCTTTGGAAGAGTTTTCTGTATTTGAAAGATTCAAAGAAGATTTTGGTTTTACACAGGTTTTTTATGGCCTCATTTTGCAGCTGTATAAATTATTCAGATTTTGATTTATGAAAAATTACATCGTATTATGGACTTCAGGAGAGTTAAGAAGATGCTCAATTCAAAATGTCTGAACCTGTAGGCATTTCCAGGAGTTTGCTCAGTTTAAACCAGCACACCATTTGGTAGACAATGAAAAATGGGCAAGGATTTGCTCCATCATTTGACCTACTTGCAAGGGGAATTTTGTCTTTCCAAAATAGAACCTGGATGCAGTGTTGTTGCAAGAAAAAAGCTTGTTGTGTAAGAGGGTTAAAATGCTCGTGACTGCAGAATGTTAACTAGAACTAAAGCAATCCAGAGTGCCCAATAAGGCAGGCTTTACAAACTGGTTAATTGCTATGTGATGGAAGATAATTACTGTAGGATTATGATTGCCGTGTTTAATTTTTAAATTTAATATGAGCAAACTGGGAAGACTTTCAGTCTAAAAGAGAAAATGGAATAATAGGATTAAAGCATGGGGTCTTTTCATCTCATTGCTCTACTGCTAACTATAATCAAAGGTCAAATGTAAGTTCAAGTGACATTGCTTGGGAGCAGATATAAGAGGAAATAAATGAAAACACAAGAGGTTGCACAACACCATCAGTCTTTGAACAAATCAGAAAAGAAATGGCTGGAAAATTAAACTCCAACAATATATTGAAGAAGAGTACAATACAGTGCTGGCATAGAAAGCTTCTCAAGCTGTCAGCTCCCAGCATCAGAGAGAAAGGTGACAGATAGATGAGTGGTCAGGGAAGTAAATGAATACAGAGGATTCTTTTAGGCTCTATTGAGCTCTTTTACAGCAACACACTGTTGAGGGCTACTGTCCCTCATTCCAAATGCAAGGCAGTGCTGACTTCTGATTCCTTACCTGCCGACTATAACTGACAGCCTAAACCAACTCCTGTCTTTTGTTCCTGCCAGGCATTGTCCCCGGAACAAATGGCAAACCTGGGCCCTGAGAACGCCGCCGTGGTTACCGGGAGGCAGCGGGAGCGCCTGGCTGCCTGCCAGCTGCAGAGCCTGGCGCTGGCCCGGGCTGGAGGCAGGCCCGGCAGCGCGGGGACACCGAGCACGGCGGGCGCTGCGCTGGAGGGGCAGAGCCCGGCTCCCGGCGGTGAGTGGAGACCCCAGCTCCTGCCAGGGCACACCCCAGTGGGGTGCGAGGTGTCCCAGCACGCACCAGGGTCGGGCCTCCGTTCACAGCGTGGGTTACAGTGACTTCGCTAATCGACTTCTACAGCCGTGCCTCAGATCACATGCCTGACCGAGACAAACAGCCAGGAGGATGCTGGATGTACCCACAGCAAAAGGAAAGGAGGAAGACTGTCAGAAGGCATTAGAAGCTGTCTAGTAGCATTACACTGTGCTAAGCACTAGCTTGTATAAAAGGTAGTCTGAAACAGTGAGCTTTTCCCTCTCCTTCTTTCCCATATTCTTTGCCTAAGTTTTAGGCAGGGGTCTCCATCTCTAAACGTTCAGGTCAGAACCTTTATGTGCAGCAGAATGTTGTTTGCAGAGCTGCAAGTGGGAAAGGAGGTAGAACTGGGGTGGATTAGCATCTTTATCTAGACTGTAGGACCATTGAATAGTTTTTCCTGCCATTCCCATCTTATTTGGAATTAAAGCCTCTTAGTACCTATACTTCAGTGATTTAGTCTTTTACTTCTTCATATTTGGGTTTATACTGGGCAAGTCACACTGGCAATGCCAATGTGTTACAGTGAGAGAGTGCACATAGTCAAGACAATGTTGAAAACTTATCCCTATCAGACAGAAAATACTGTTGTTTCCAGTGACACCAGTGAGACATAAGCTGTTGGAGGAGAGAGAGGGAAGCTGAAGTGCTGAAATAGGAGTAAGGGGAACTAAATTGCTACGGTGCTCTTGCTGGAATTAGAGCAGACCTTCCCAGAAGCACCTGGGAAGAGCTCTTAGCCCAGCTGCCTCTCATGTGTGACCTGTCCCTTCTGGAGGTCTGCCAAAGGGAGGAGTTTGTAAAGATCACCCGAGTTCTTGAGCTTCTTGTCCACTGTTCCCATCTCCCTATGAAATGCTTCTCTTTGGAGCTGTGTGTGTTAAACTGGAAGTGACATCTCTAGAGAGCTGAATGTAACTAGGATTCAACTGCTGGAATTTGCTGCACCTCTTTGGGGTGGTGCAGATAAGACTTCTAGGCCTGAGCTGTGGCGTGACACTGAGAAATAAAGGCTTCTGCTTTCCAGGTGCTCCTTGTTTGAGTGGCTTTGGCATCTGGCTGTGTGCTGTGTTTGCACTGCCCCTGCCTTTCTGAACCCTCAAGGGTTGAGCTTGAGGTAAGTTATATTTTCAGTTAGAGATAAACTTTATAACAAAAGCACAGATCACCTGTAACAGAGAAGGACTGTGGGACCCTGTTCCTGCTTTGAATACAAAGATAACAATTCTTGAATAATTTTTCTGTATTACAAAGGTGTCTTGTTAGTGGTTAGACTGTCTCTGAATCTAATCAAGGGGAAAACACTTTATCTTATCTTTATTGTAAAGCCAAACAAAACAAAGGTATATTCCAAACTCCATGTAACACCAATCAATTACTGCATTGTTATTTGAAACATGTTTTTGGTTTTACTCTGTGTTTTGCCCTTTTCAGGCTATTTATGAGATTTTATTCCATGGACACTTCTATTTAGTAGAGTATTGCCATTAACTTTCATTGGATTTTAACATTTTGACAGGCTTATATTTAAGAAGAACACTGGTGGGCTTGAAGTTTAGATTCCAATTAGGCAAAATAAATGCTTAAGTATTCTACTTAGTCTTTAAGATTGCAAAGCAAGGCATGTCAAAAGACTTAATATTTTTCTTTGCTTTGATTTTCAGTGTCCTGGAGCTTACAAGAGAGATGCTAGAGATAAAAGAGTGTCAGCTCAGCATGAACAGTAGAATCAAGAGGCTCTGAGATTTCTGGGTGCAGAGTGGTTAAATTCTTACAAGCAAGACCCTCCCTCATCTGCCATCATGATGAGAACTATCTCCTTCCCATAGCTTTTTACAAGTAACACAGTATCCCTGCAAATATTAGAGTGTAAAAACTGGAAATGGCTTATCTGTCTCATAAGAAAATCACTGAAATATAGGATCGTGTGTTAGGTAGGAACTTGAATTATAGGGGGACAGCTAGCAGGGGACTGTTACTTGGAGGCTGATGTCTGATACCCAAGGCTTTTTACATGGACTAATTTGGTCACCCTGTTGTGTCCTTCTGTTGGGTTTTCTTTTACTTCAAATGTACATCCCCTGGAGAGGGGCTGTCCTTCTGTGTGGTATAGTAGAAACGGCACTAAATGTTACTGCTGTTGCAATAAAATAGCTTCATCTTGGGGCTGCTGGTTTAAATCCTGCTCAGACAAGAAGTGATAACAGGCTCTTAGAATTTAAGCACCTCTACAAAACATAGTTTCCCCATGGCTGTTTGTATTCAATGCAGAACTGTTGACACTGAGGGCATTGGCAATACTATGAGTATTTCATGTGACAAAATGCACCATGGAAACCTGCTTATGTTCATCAAGTGACAGTTTCTTCACTCCAGGTGGGGTTGAAGTGTACACTTGGGAATACTAAGGGGAAACTGTTCACTGGGCCTATGCACTACTAGCACTGTCAATCCAGTATTTTCCATAAGACCTAAAATAAGGAATTTCTCATAATTACAAACCATAGATATTTTCCTGTGTTTTATCAGCATATGACTTAAGTGTCTAATATTAGCTTCTCATGCCACACCTCAATATTTTAAACAATGAGGGAAAAAGATACATTAAAAATCCTCTGCATGTGAACATGTGTTTTGAAGTTGTTCAACATGATTTTAGCCTATGAACACATGGCACAGTTTTCCATTTTGCCATTGCAAAGGTGTTGTGTTTTCTAGATTAAAAAAGGCAGTACATGAAAAGTTTAGCTTTTTCATTCAGAGCTGTTCTGTAGTAAATGCCCTTCAAAGTGTAATTTGTATTTCTTCATGGCAAGCATTACATCTGGCTTCTCAGCCCTGAAAGTAGAATTGAAATTTTTCTCAGGTGGGGAAGCAATAGGAGTGTGGGAGAGAAGGAGTGCTGGAGGGAAGAGCCCAGCTGCTGCTGGGGCCAGGTGAGCTCTTGGTGCAGTTGGGAGTAACAGTTCCCACCACAGTCCCATATATTCTGTAATTCCTGCAGCAGCACAGCTAACTTTATTCTCAGGGCTTTGTTATTGGCAAAGTAGGCAGTGAGAGCCACTTCTCACCCCTTCCTTTCCCTCTCCCCCTTCAGCAATCTGCTGCTCTGGGAACTGCCTTTGCTGTAACTAACCCTGGCAAGTGTGACGTGATGTTATAGATAATACTACGTGCTTTAGTTCTGCATTTTATAAGCAAAGAATTATGATTGCTGCAAACTGCCTAGCAGTTTTTTCTCTAATCCTCATGGTAATATTCCAGCTTCTCCAGCTGTGTTTCCTTTTCTGCATGTGAACAGGAGATTGAGACATATATTTAAATAGAAAGAAGTTTGGTTTATTAATCCCAGCAAATACTTGCAAATGCCCACTAAACCCAAGAAATGCTTCAGTGGATCAAATGCATTATAAAGATTTATCTGTGTTTTCACATTAGAAAGTTCTGCCTAACTCAGATGTGAAAGTACTAAAAGGTTTTTTGATTTCTAGAAATTGCCTGACTTGAATTCTGTGTGCACTTCTGAAGATGCAGGAGGTGTTTTCGTGTCAAGAAGACAGCCAGCATTTCCTGTTCAGCTGCTTAGGTCAGACGTGTGACTTAGCTCTACCAAGCCCTTCCAAAATCTATATGAGCTGAAAGTGATCTTCTGTCAATATACCTGGGAGTGATTCCGTTTGCATTATGTGAGTCAGAGTTTAGCTTTTAATTGGAGCAGGAGTGAGCTCTTTGTTTTGTGCCATCTGTGCTGTAATTTCTTTCAAGCACAAGTGCTTTTAAATAGCTGAACTGCTTGATTATTTATATATTTTATTAAATTAATAATTACGTTAAGAACTTTGGCATTGCATTTTTGTTTGGCCAAGGGCTTATCTATTTCTTACAAGAGTAGTGTAGGAGGGGTAAATGTGGAGCACTGACTTAATATTGTACTGATTTCATTGTGAGATTGCAAATCCTGTTTGGTTCATGAGATGGTGTGAGCCTTTTGGATGGCAAGTACTGTAGAAAAGCAATTTTACTCCCGCCAATGTACCTCTTGTAAAGGTCACTGATGGAAAAGCCCATTTCACAAAATCTGGGGTTCACAAGACACCTCCACCAAAACTGTTGAAGCTGAATTTCTGTGGGAAGAATAGATGGAATGGGGAGAAAGGCATGGAGAGCACAGGTATGCGTGGTACGTAATCTGTGTGTGACCTGCTGTCCATTCACAGTCCTGCACACTGCCGCTGCCAGAGGAAACTGAAACCTGTACACTTTGCTTCCATGAAACAAAACACAGAATGCCTCAGTGCAGGCATCTGTCCCCTTGCAGATGTGTATTGCATACAACATGCACGTGATCACTTTCACTAAAATGCAGAAATGGGAAAAAATGCCTTATAGTCCCTCTCTTTTTGCAAATCAGTATTTTGGGGAAGGATATACTACAGAGAAACGTGGTATAAAGATTTGATTTTTAAAGAAATATTGCTGTTTATAGATGTGGGTAACATTTGTTAAAACCAAGCTTAATTTCTCCTACATTCTTTTTAGTTCTTTTAGATCTTCGAGAAAGAAAAAAATCGGACTTGTGCATAAATCTGCTGTTGAATATAGACCATGATAATAATTTTATCTGCTTATGGTGAGAACTGCAGCTCTCCTCTCCACTTGTGACTCCTCTGATGGTTGCTGGGCAGTGCCAAACATCCTGTGGGATGTAATTCCAACCCTCCAGCTGCTGACAGTCACAGCTCTGGTGTAGGCCTGGCTCCTCTGTGTGCTCTGAGCCCTGTGACAGGTGACCCTATCCAGCAGTATTTGAGAGGAGGCATTTCATTTCATTCCTGTGACTGACTGTAGGATCCTTCAGGAGTTAACAGATGGGAAGAAATACTTTTGTTGGCTTATTATTTCAGTGCCTGATACCTTTATGTTTAGAATAGGTCTACTGGTTCTAGATCAGCAGGAGAGCAAATATCCCTATGACCTGGTACTGAGGTAAATGCCACATCTGTGGTTATCTCTAAATCTCCAAAAGGAGGAAAACAACTTCCCATCCACGGTGTTTGGAAAGTGTCCCTGTTACAGCTGGCATTCTGGCTGTTGTCAGGTTTTTTGCAGTGCATGGAATGTTTGACTCCCAGTGATCTCTATTTGTCTCATCAGAGCTAACCAGCTCCTCAGTGTGAAGCTCTAAGGATATTGTTTAAAAATCAAACCAAACAAAACATCCTTCCTTAATTTTAAGAAGCCCTTTGTGTTTCTGTATAATCTGCTCAAATATTCCAGAAGCAATTACATACTTCATGATGGCAGAATTAGCTTATCTCTTCACTGCTGTGCCTAGGGATCATCACCCCCTCATTTACTTTCCAATAACACAGACTGCAACCCCATCATATTAGGCTGGGACCTTGGCAGAGTCCCACTGGCTGCCCCCTTGGAACAGATGTGAGACGTTGCTCAAGGTGTGCCAGCCAAACACACCTGGGGCTAAGGGAGAGGCCTGACTCACCCAAATGACACCCAGAGAGAAGCAAGGAATCAGCAGTGACCTGGAACGTGCCCCTTGAGCAGGTAACTGGCCATAGTGCACCGTTGGTACTTTGGCTCATGCTGTGCTGTGGTTATAGACCCACACACTGCTTCCCAGTGGGACACTGCCAATCTCCCCATGGCACTGGAGGAACAGCCATCAAACTGCAGCACCGCATTCCCCTGTCATATATTGCCTTCCTTAGAAGTAAAAATCACAGTTCAAATAATCTCTTCCTCTTTTATTTTCCTTCTTTTCTCAAAAAAGGTTGATATTCCAGGCTGGTACACAACTTTAAGCGATGGGATCTCTGTTTCAGTGAAAATGTTTAAATGTCTTTGATAAGTTTGTGGGTTTTTTTGGTGTGTGTGTTTTGGGGTTTTATATTTAAACAAGATCTGTAGGCACAGGAATAGGAGAACTAAGAACCTTACAGTCCTGATTAGTAAAATATTCTCATCCATGTCATATGATGTGGGACAGCTTTGGGGACTGTTTACTCCAGTGCTGTTGGAGGGGAAGGATCTGACTTCCTTTTCCAGTAAGGCAGGAGGTAAACTGGACAGAAATGGCAGGTCTGCAAAGAATAAACAAACACTTCACTGTAAGTTAAATTTCTTTTATTGATACACCAGAACATTTGGGATGCTTCTCAGAAAGAGCATATTGTGCATTGTTATAAAGCATGCTGTTGAAAGTGCAGATAAATAACAAACTTGTCAGAGAGCAAAACAGACCTGTATGCTACCCAGATATCCATAATTTCATGTTTTAGTTCAGACTGTGATCCATTAGCAGAGCATCTTTCCATATCTATCTACTCAGTCCTTAGAAGAAATTATGAGACCACCTCAAAAACCCTGCCAGACCTTGCCTGGCATCAGGACATGTAGGAGTTTTGCACCATAGGATATTTTAATCAAAATTCACATCTGGTTCTTTATTTGTACCCAAAAATAGATAGCCACAAAATGTATTGCATTTTTTTCTGCAATGAGTAGAAAACAACTGATGTCCATCTGCCTCTTCCTGCCCCTTTCTGTTCAGCATCAGCCTGCTTTTCCAATCCGGATTAATGAGAGGATTTTCTTGCCCTGATGATGCAGGAACACAGCATGTTCAGAGCTCACAGTCCAAGTGACTGAACATTGAAGTATTAACTAGAGGAATTGTGATTTATGGATCTTTTGCTCTGCTGGTAACAGTATAACATTTATCTTCTAATGTTTTAGCTGGTATAATTAGTTTACAAATACTTAACATCTCACTTAATGTCTGTAAACTTCTCTTTGAGGGACAAAGAGAAAAGGAGAGAAACCAAAAGTAAATTCTTGTAGGAGAAATATGAAATCAGTGGAAAATGCTAATCTGTCACAGATATAGCAGGGGAATATTTTCTGGCACTGCTTTCCTCAATAATTTTTAACCATTGTATATGGAAGTGAACAGTATTGATTTATCAAAGAATAGCCATTGCTATAGTTAAAATCACATTGGCTTGATGCACAAGCTGAAACTGCCCTAGGTCATCTTTAATTGGGACCTGACATGTTTCAGCATTTAATCAGATGTCAGAAAACAACTTAGATCACAATTTCTGAATATATACTGCATGATCTGAGAAGGGGGTTGAGAGAATGGATGTCAGCTCTCTGCCCTTAATGTATCTATTAAATAAATTCCAGATCTGCAACTGTCAGTGTTTTTATTAGCTACTTTTATTTCAGTATTTGCCCTTTCAGAATTGTTGAGATCTGACATATTAAATGTACACATTTCAATCCAGCCTGTGTCAAACAGGCTGGTCCAGCCAGTGCTCTGAGCCATGTCTGTGTTTTCAGACCTCACACGTGTGTGCAGTGATGGAAGTGCCTCAGCACTGCAGCTCCTGATGTTGTAAGTATGTATTTGCACTTTCTCCCCTCCTGCTGCAGTTGGTACCACAGATTTGAGGAGTTCTGCCAAATGCTGTCATCTTCAGTACAAATTCCCCAAGTACTATATTTGGGATTTTAACATGTATTCTCAAGCAGGCAACTTACTGGTGGTTACATCAAATATTTGATGCCAAGAATTATTCAACATCTGTTTAAATTAATTATTCTGTTAGACTTCAGATGTATACAACTTTTCAAAAGCAACATACAACCTCTTTTCTCAGGAAGTGATAAGAGATACTATGGAGTTTGTCAAGGAGTTGTACTGCTGTACTTGTAAACACTGTTGTAAGAGGACAGGCTTTGATTCCTGATCTCTGAAAATAAGTAAATTTGGTTTTGCCACACTGTGGGTACATACTAAAAAAGATAATAGCAGGTACTAATCATGTCTCTCCTCTTTCCAGGATTATGTAAGCTCTTTTTTAAAGATTTCAATGTTTGTGCCACATTTTAAACAGGAAAATTAAAAGATGGTAGTTAGGATCCTTTTCATAAATTTCAAACAATCCATAACCTTCTGCTGTGGAAACTTTTCAGTGTATCCTTCTGTAACAGTAAAGTCCTTATGCTATTTCCTCAAACAGGGTGTGAAGCAACATAACCCAAGAGATTTTAAAGAAATTAGCTACCCAGCAAAACCAGTGTTCACCTAGAATAAGCTGTTACCCATTTTCTACAACCACTGGAAATCCTATTCCTGGGCAGCTATTCCTATTTTTCTTTGATTTGTTGGATTGTTGGGATTTTTTACATACAACATTGGAGAGTTATTAAGAGAAGATGCCTCTTTTGAGCTGCCCAGTGAACTGTGCTGGCCATGTCCTGTCTTAGGGATTCACGTCTCTAAAGAGGCAGCGTGCTGACTCTCAAGGCATGATTGTCGAAGAAATAATTGCTTTTTTTTCCTTTTTCTTGGAAGTTTACACAAAATCATGGAATTGTTAGTGTTGGAAGGGACCTCTGGAGATCACCCAGTCCAACCCTCCTGCCAAAGCAGAGTCACCTGCAGCGGTGACACAGGAACGTGTCGAGGTGGGTTTGGAATGTCTCCAGGGAGGGAGAATCCCTAACCGCCCTGAAGAGCCTGTCCCAGTGTGCTGCTACCCTCAATGTAAAATCTGCCTTGTGTTGAGGTGACACTAACTGTGTTTCAGTTTATGGCCATTGCTCCTTGTCCTGTCACTGGGCACCATGGAGAAGAGCCTGGCACCATCCTGGCACCCAGAGAAGCTGAGGCTGCTCCATCCCTGGAAGTGTTCCAGGCCAGGCTCTCAGTACCCTGGTCTGGAGTGGCATCCCTGCCCATGCAGGGGACTGAACGGGATGAGCCCTAAGCTCCCTTCCCACCCAAACCATTCCGTGAGTCCAAGATTCTGTGACCTCTTAGCCCCCCACCTTTGAGGTATTTATATGTATTGATGAGATCCCCCTCAGTCTTCTCTTCTCCAGACTAACAAGGCCCAGCCCTCGCAGTCTCTCCTAAGGGACCTCCTCATCACCTTTATGGCTGGACCCTCTCTATAGTAGCTGATGTAGATTTTCACACTGTTTGCCTACAAAAATATATATATCCATATAATATATATTATATTCACTATTATATATATATATATACACAGCTCAGCTACTCGGCGGCCCAAGGGCTGAGCCCCGCTGCCCTCGGGCCCGCGGCTCCGGGGCGGCCCCGCCGTGAGGGCGGCGCGGCGCGGCGCGGCGCGGCGCGGCGCGGGCGGGGCGGGGCGGGCGGGCGCTCCCTCCCCGCTTCCCGGCGTGCACCGGCGCGGGGCTGCCTGGCCACGTCCCCGGGCCACGTCGCTCGGTGCCCGCTGAGCTTGCGCCATCTTCGCTCCCCGGCTCCGGCTGCGCCGCCGCCTCTGCCGCCGCCGCCGCCATGAACATCTTCCGCCTCACCGGGGACCTGTCCCACCTGGCGGCCATCATCATCCTGCTGCTCAAGATCTGGAAGAGCCGCTCCTGCGCGGGTGCGTGCGGAGGCCGCGGGGCGGGACCGGCCGGGCGGCTCCGGGCCGCGGAACCCCGCGGGAGCCCCGCCGGGGGCCGGGCGGCATCGCCCTGAGCCCGCCGCGGCCGCGGGGGCTGCGATCGCCCCGCAGGCCCGCGCCCCGGCGAGAGCCCGGCGGGCGGGGGGTCCCGCCTGTCTCACCGGCCCGGAAGGCGGCCCTGGTGAAGCGGGGAGAGGCGGGGAGGGGGTTGACCCCGCTGCGGCGCCCTCGAGGGGCCCCGGGGCGGGCGGGCAGCACTCGGCCCGGGCAGGTGAAGAGAGCCGGTCGCTCCCGTCGGCGCAGGGGAGGGGGCTCTGCCCCCTCCAAATGCAGCGCTGGCGGAGCGGGTGCGCAGCCGGGAGAGGGGGAAGGAGGAGGTGCATCCCCGCTCCGGGGTGGGGGTGCTCCGGCGGGAGCTGCCATTCCCTGAAAGGTGTTGTGGTTGCCATTATTTGTACTTTAATCCCTGTGCACCGCCGCTCCGTCTGTGTCCGGGAGGGTCGCTCCTTCCTTACGTAACTGCCCGGCTGCAGGCGAATGAATGGGGAGGCCGGTTTGGAGGCGGTGGGGAGAGGAATTCGCCCCCCGCGGGGCGGGCAGCCGCCCTCCCTCCATCCCTCTGCCCTCCATCCTTTCCCTCGCCTGCCCTGGCCGCGCCCGGCCTCTGGGCCGCCGGTGTACGCGGCGACCCCGGCTTTGCTGCAGCGCCGGCCGCCGCTGCCTCGCGGTTCGCAATCTCTGAAGTTTCCCCGCTCTCCCCTCACGCTCCCGCTCTCCTTGGCTTTCATGCGGGAATTGAGGTGCGTTTCGCGCCGCCGTTGGGGCTGGTGGCGGGTTTGCTGGCGGCCGGGCCGGCTCGCAGCAGGCAGATTCCCGGCGGGAGCCCGGGCCCGTGTGACGTGGCAGCGGGAGCCGCGCCGGGCCGGGCCGGGCGAGCCCCGCTGCGCTGCCCCCTGCTCGGGGCGGCCGTGCGCCTGGGCCTGGGCCCCGCTCCGCTCCCCTTCGGCTGCACGGTGTGGTGTCGGAGGGAATTGCAGGCGGTGCCCGTAACTGCAGCGTAGCTGATTCCTTTCAGAAAACCGGGAGTCGTTGTCATTCAAAATGGGCATTTCCTTGCGGTGTGTGTTATGGGGACCGGTCCGCCCGCCCTTGCAATACCGGTTTAGTTGTGCACGGGATTCTGAGCTTGACTTTGCCTTCTCTCCGCTGAGCTTCTCCTTCAGTGAAGGCGATTGTTCTTGAAATCGGTTTACCGTGTCTTGATGATATTGTTCAAATACCAGAACAGATGTATCTGTAAAGTTTTCAGTTAAAAGCATGAAGTTTAGAAAAGTTTAAAAGTTTAAGTTGTAACCTGAAATAACTGAGAATGGGGAAATGAAAGAGATTTACACTACAGGTAGGAGGAAGTACAGGTTCTGTATGTTGTCATGTCAAATCACTGGTTAATCACTTGGTAGCACAAAAAAAAAAAAAGTGAATAGCTTTGTTTTTTAAAAAGTAAACTAATGGCTCTGGTTTTAAACAGACTTAAAATAAAAACTGTTCTTAACTTTACAAAAGAGGTCAGGCAAGTGACTCCGTGGCCCACATGCAGCAGTGGTGCAGAACTATTGTTCCTGAGGTCATGCAGCACAAGGGAACCTGCCTGATGAACTTGCCTGGCTCAGGCTCTAGTGCATCTCAGGAATCCTGCCTGGATCTGGCAGAGCCTTGCCTCCTTCAACTCCTGTCATGAGGAGAGTTTTGTCCTGTGTTTGAGAAATGCGGTTGAGATTACAAACAGCAGGAGGGTTAATGATCTAAAACCTGAATATGATTTGCTATCTGAAGAAAGAAAATGAGAAATTTTATTGCAAGGCTGAAATTCAGATTGGGTTTGAGCCAAGAGATTCCTAAGTGACCTTTGGATGTGAGGTTATTTACACAGTATAGGGCAATGTGACCTGGTCCCATCTTTCTGCTTAAAAAGTGATCTGATGTTGCTTTCCTTAAGCCAGTTGTGATTGAGGATCTCTGCTACTAGGGATTTATTCATAAGAAAGTAGCCTCACACCATCATTGGTACAGCTTTCTCCAAGCCAGCAAAGTAGAGGCCTGTATCACATAGGTGACCCAGCTCTCCTGTTTCCCAAATTAGCCAGTGTCCCTGGACACAGACACACATGCATGAGCTCTTTCAGTAGAAAATATTTGCTTAATTCATTTTCCTGAGGAAAAAAAAAAAAAAACCAAAAAAAACAATGCCCTGTTTTTCAGGGATTGTTTCTTTGGTGTCTTCCAGTTCTGCCTGAGTCCTCAGAGTAAATCCAGAGTCGTGTTGCTGTGAGATTGGTGTCTGAGGCCTAACAAGTTTCTCTAGAATGAGAACAACATGAATACCTCAGAGGAACAAGAGCAAAGAATTTTATTTTTGAGGCTCTCTTCTGTTCATCCTAGTTTGTTCTCCATTGTTGTCAGCTGAGGTTTCTATTGATGAAACCTTTGTAAATATACATTTGCATATGTTTATAAAGTCGTACATGACAATAACCCCTAAGTAGTTACCAGTTAATGTTGAGCAGCTACGAAGAGCCTCTTATTAGAGGGCTTTCTGCCATTTCTTTACACTGTATGGCTACTAGAGCCGTTTATAAATTAAATAAACTTACACCTCGTGGTTATTGGTGACTAAGGAAACACGGGCAAACCAGCTGCTACTTTCCTGTGCACTTTGGAAGCAGTAGA
Source organism: Sitta carolinensis (assembly GCA_032173965.1). Classification (NCBI taxonomy): domain Eukaryota; kingdom Metazoa; phylum Chordata; class Aves; order Passeriformes; family Sittidae; genus Sitta; species Sitta carolinensis. Next base: position 15,213,025 of record CM063295.1, on the reverse strand, counting down.
GGCTTTGAAAATAAATAAGGGCTTCTAACTGCCGGCTGAGCTGCAGGCTGTGATCCATGAAGAGCTGGCAAAGCACATGGTGCCGACTCCTCTCTTCTGGTTGCATCTGTGTGTGAGGCCTTTGTTCCAGGGGAGCTCGGAGGCCTGGAAGAGCAGCTGGAAATGAGGGAGACAGCCTGGGCACCTCTGCTGCAACCTGCTGTTTTTTGAAGAGTCATAGTCCCCATTTTCTTTTTTCAGAAGTGACTTCTCTAATTGAAGAAGATAGGTAAGGCTAGGCTCGTCTGCACTTTGAAGCAGTCTGTGTTTTCTGTGTTTGAGAAACTTAATTTTTTTTTTTCTTATTTAGTCAATACTTTGAAAAGAGAACAAGGGGAAAGCAAATCAAATCATGACTTCTGAATTTTAGAGCTGGCAGGGAAGCGATTTTTTTGCATGTCTGGTAACTTGAGTTTCCAAATTTAGAATTTGGAAAAATGTTTGCCACTCAAAATAGCAGTACAAAAATAATTAGTAAGGGCCACGGAGAATGTAGTAGGTAACTCCATTATTGACATCATGTCATAATTAGGAAATTCATGAGGAATCCTGTGCTTTCAGACATTGTCCTGTTCAGACTGTATTTTCTTATCCATTTCAAGTCAAATTACATTGTTTGCAGTGCAAATTACTGCCTGAAAATTGATTCACATTTCTCTATGCCATTTATCAAGTGTTAAAGGTGACCTCAAGTTGCAGTGCTGTCAAATTACGTGCTGTATACTCTAAAAAAGTAGTGTAGATAGGAAATGTATAGTATTTTTGCTAGGTAATGTAGCTGTATCTCAATTTTATGTGTCTACTGCGGACCAGATAATATGCTAAGACGAAGACTTCTGATAGTACTTTGCCATAGGCTGCTGCTAATTTGTCCTTATTTTCTCAAAAATTGCTGCTTTAGCTAGCTTTGAATTTTTTTCTCTCTCTTTGAAGGAAAGTGTTCTCTTTCTCAGTTGGAAAATTTGTCTTTAAAATTAGGTTGGGATTTTAAATTGGAAGCACAGGAGTTTTAGTGCTGGTACTTACTAGCAGAACCAAAAAAGTTGTGGGTTGGTGGCTGATGTGGACTTGGTACAGAACTAAACTACTTTATTTTAAAAAGTCTGTGAAGTTTCCATGGCAAAGTATAGATTGACCTTCCTTAGAAGAACTGTTGTTTTTAGGTTTTGTGGCTGTGATGTGCAGTTCATAGTTGGTAAGTGCTGTACACCACAGCTCAGTACCTCTGCTCCTGCCTGTTATTCTTACCTGACTCACCACAGCAAAATGAAGTTGATAAGAAAGTACTACAATTTCAGCTCTGCCCTGCTGCCTGGCTGTGAAAATCACCTGAATTAAAGTTTCATGTTATGGCTTTTAGCCAAGCTGGAGTGCAGAAGTTGAAGGAGTTTTTCCATGAAACAAAATGGAGAGGTTTGGCTCTTCCAAATTTCAGCTCAGAGCTTTGGAAGAAGAAATAAAAACATTTTTATTTAGTTCAAGAACTAAGTAATGTTGTGGGAGTAAAAGGAAAGGGAGAAGGATGAGAATAACCTCACTGTAAGCCCCACTGTATTGCAGTTGCCAGCGCTGAGGCAGGGTTAGTGCTGTGACATACTGATACATTTCCTGAAGTTTGAAATGCATCAAAGTCGTTCAGCTGTGTGTTTACCTGTTCCCTCACCCTGTTCTTGCAAGGTTTAAATGTTTCTCCTGGTTTGCCTGTCCTTTCATAGGCCTTTGGGTCACAATTTAAACGTTGCCTAGTCTAGTGTAGCCTACTTTACTTGAAAATTAGTTTAATCTTGGGTTTAGGGTGGGTTTCAGGATTTCACTATTCTAAAGATTCAAAAATCAGTGAGAGTATTGAAAACCTTAATAAAAATTACAGCTTTGGGGTTAAGGAGGTGAGACTGGCAGTGGCTTAGAAGAATTTGTCAAGTATATTATATGTATTTATGACAGTATATTCAGATCCAAATTTATAGCTACTATCAATAACTAATGTCTCTTACATGCTGGTTGGTTTGGGGTTTTTTGCTGTTCCCAGTTACTTGCTAAAAGAAAATGGCATGCTAAATAATTTAGTCTAATTATATTCTTTAGTATGATGCTGTTCTGTAATCTGTCCAGGTGGATTTCTTTGTCGTGTGGATTCTGACCTTAGGACAGCTGTGCTTGCTGTGAGGTTTTATTGGCAAATTGGGGTTTTGAGGAGGTTTATGTTCCCTGTTCTGTTGGGGGCACATCAGGCTCACCTTGCAGACATTTTACACATGCAAGTTGCAAACACACCCCTTTCTAACTGTTACCGTTTCGGCCATTCTTGTACTTTATAGGTTAACTTCCTTCATCTGGAGCAGTTTATTCCATTGTTCCTTAAGCTGGACTGAAAAGAGACTTCAATAGCCATAGCAGATTGCCTTCTCCTAATTGCTTTATGGCACTGTTAATAAAAGCCTTTCTAGAAATATCTCTGTATAAAGGGACAAGGATTTCAGCCTTGCATCATAACCCTCTCCTACAGATTATTTTTCCCCTCTTGTTTTTTGAACAAGACTTGCATGGTTAGCTGAACAGATTCAATTATTTTTGCCCTGGATGACTGAAAACAAGAATAATTGGAATAACAAGATAGAGGCACAGAATGGGTTGTTTTGTCCCCCTGCTGTGACACACCACCACATCAGTATTATGGAGCGATGCTTCACCTCAGTTTTCGGAAGCTTTTAGTGCCTGATTGTGCAAAGCTTTCATGCTTCTTACTGTGCTCTAGTGCCTGAAGTTAAGTACAAACAAACATTTTGACATTGGGGCTTTGACCTAGAATCGAAAGTTGCTTTGAAGATGCAGTGTACATGTCTGACATTTTATGTCACTTCTCTCTCTTTTTAAAATTTTGGTTTAGTACATAATAACTTTGATTGTTTGATGTTTTTCTCACCATGTGGCCAATTGAGTCTGTGAATTGAATTGCCTCATATTTTAAAATCTCTGTATTCCTCTGAAATCCCATTATTGGTGCCATCATACCTTCTGCTTGTCACTGGGTCTGTTCTGTCTGTTGCCCTTGTACCTTTCCAGCTATTCAGCATCTAAAGATTGTACCGAGGCATGGGACAGCATGCTGAGAACTGAAAGCTAGTGCAGCCTTGCCCAGTGATAGTACAGAACAGATAGCTTGCAGGTGATATTTTTGGAGATGACACTACCTGCTGTGAGTAACTTCTAAACCTTGTGTAGTGCCAGCACCTCTTCCTGTACAGGGTAACTTATGTTCACACTACTGAGCTATTTGGACTTAGAATTCTGTTTGTACAGCTTGGGAACTTGGATTTTGTCCTAATTTTGTGATCAGCTTGCTTAAAAATAAAGGATATATCCTTTCTCATCCCAGTCATCAAATGTTTCAAAGCACCTCATCGCTTTCTGAATGATTAATTATTTCCTTTATCACTTTAGGTATTTCTGGGAAAAGCCAGCTTCTGTTTGCACTGGTCTTCACTACCCGTTACCTGGACCTCTTCACTTCATTCATTTCATTGTATAACACATCTATGAAGGTAGAGTATACTGAAGAGTTAGAAAAGCTAGTGAGGTTGCATGCGGAGTGCATAATCTCATTAATAAAAGCCATTTTTAATGGCCCGCTGCACCAAAGTTCTTGATGGGCTTTGGATAAAGAATGTGGAAGATGGACTCAAAATCCTACTTTTTTTTTTTTTCTGCACTCTTCATGCAATTTAAAAAAAAAAAACTGTTTGTATCAGGACTGTGACATTTAGAACAAATGGCATTTTGGTTATTGAAAATACGAGCTTTCGGAAAAATGGTTCAAATAAACTTCATTTCTCAATTGAGACATTAAAGCTCAAGTAAATCTCCTTTCATTCACTACAAGGTAAATTAGTATTCAGAATGCACTGCCAGAATGGCAGCTACTGTCTGGCCAGAGGCTGATCAAAAGTTGACAAGAATAAGCTCTAAGGAATGTAGCTTCTGTGAATTACACCCCTGTCCCTTGCCCACTGAATGTCAGTGTGCCTGAATTTGGGTTTGTTGCTTACTCATTCCTGGAATTTCTGGTGCTGAGTACAAGAAAATACAGCAGTAGTCTGGGAGAGGGCAGTACAGTTTGTCTTTTTTTAATCCAATTCCTTTATTCTTGGATTTTTTTATGCTTTTCAGGTTTAATTTAGAGGGTAGTATAACTTTGCCAAGAGGAAAGACCAAATAATCAATAATGCAAAATGTACGGCTGAATTAGGGAAATAATGGTGTAAATAAAATTTTGTGTCTTAACTCACACTTGCTTTCCAGCAAGTGAAATGTGTATTGCTTCAGTTTTAATATTAGCAGTATAGATGAAGAGCTGTGGATTAAATAAAATATTCTTGAAACAAGCTTTTTCCATATGTAATTTCTAATTGGAAGGCACCATTAGGTGCACTAAAGGAGCAGATAGCAGGATTTTGCCATTTATTTATTTATTGGTTTTGATTCAGGGCCATGACCACATCTTTGTTCTGCAGCCCTCCTAACCAGAAAAGAAATGAATGTGGAAATACTAACTTTCAAAATGGTAGCCTGTATTTCAGTTTCAGAGGTTACTGCTTAGAAAGACTGTTGGATGAATTGTCTTTTCAGCCCATTATTGTAGTGTCAAGAGGAAGCTGCTTGAGTGTCCCAACACAACTTCATGTTATATTTATATATATGTAGGAGTATATAATGTTACACAGTTGATGAGAACTTGAAAGAACTTAGTCAAAAAGTAGAGAGTTGAGGTTCTTGAGACAAAGAAATCTGTAAGATAAGAAATTTGGATTCATTCACACTTTCTTAGTGTCTTCTGTGACCTTGCCTGCTGTGATTAGTTTACACCCATAGTAAAGGTTCCCTGTATCCTGTCCTGTGGTTCTTTATCTCCACTCAGCCAGGTGCTCAGGCAGCAGAGCCTTTGGATTCTGAGCTCCTCAGTAAAGTATTTGTAGGATTTTGTGTCTGTGAGCAGAGTATTTAGTGATTAATAGCTTCTGCAAACAGTGGGATTTTTAATCTGTTAGTTCTCCGTTGCAAAGAACCCTTTTTTGATGTGATAAATGATTTGGAACATTTAATCTTTGTGCTGAAACTGGCAGAAGCTAAAATATTTGTCTAGTCTGCTGTACTCTCTTGACTCCAGGACAATGAGTTCTGTCCTGATGATGGCAGACTGACCTTTAGAAGGTCTTAGGTTCTCTCTAGTTCTCTTTTCTCACCTGTAAAATGAAGCTTTTGCTTATTCCACAGGGAATAGCTGTAGAGTCTACTGTGCCATAACCATTCAAAATGGTTAGACATCAGCTCAAATGGAATTCTGGTTCATTGCTTCTCTTAGTCTTGCAAGTTTTGTGGCCTCTTGGTTGGTGAAGAACAGTGTCCAGTTGCCACTTTTCCGATTTTAGAGATGTTTAAAAGACCAAAGCAAATCAGCTAACTTGTGATATGTTAGATGGTTGTCTGAATGGGGCTTATTGAATATTTTTTTAATTGCACAAGAGCAACACCATGCTGGGCTTTTTGAATGTAGAAAGGCCCCTTCCATTATTATTGTGTGTATGCTCCTGCACATTTTTAACCTAAATTTTTGGGGCAAGTGCTTCCCCTGCAGTTGCACCACATATATTCCTTCTCCAGTCACTTCCTTAGTTTTGGAAAGGGTCTTCACCTTTGGGCAGTCACTTTCTATTGTAGGCTTGTGATGCCTTTAAAGCAACAAAACCAATAGAGCCCAGAGTCACTCATTTGGAATTACTGCTCTGCTGACGAAACTGAAACTGAAACCAACAGCCTGCAGAGCCATGTAAACAATGCAAAGACTCAAAAAAGACCACCCTTACTCCTCTTAGTGCTTATTCAGGGAGTGTGATTTAATCCTGGGCCCTCTGGATTGTTTTGAGGATGTTTGTTTCCTTGCCCTCAGCTTATCTACATCGCTTGCTCATACGCCACCGTGTACCTGATCTACATGAAGTTCAAGGCCACCTACGATGGAAACCATGACACCTTCCGAGTGGAGTTTCTGATAGTTCCTGTTGGGGGGCTCTCTTTTCTTGTCAATCATGACTTCTCTCCTCTGGAGGTGAGTTGATCGTGGGCAGGAGATGATATTTTTTTTTTGCTCAAATATTTCGAACATGAGGCTGAGCATTTTTAGGCTGACCAGTGAACGGTTGAAGGGTGCCTGTGTTTAGTAGGTTCAGGCTAATCCTTTCTTTCCTCAGTTAATCTGTGTGGTATATATGTCTGTGCAGATTTAAGGCAGTTCAGGAGACCAGCACAGTTATCAGCATTGATTATTTTATTAAGCAGAAGACTGTGTTACATTACACTCTGATGGCTGTATTAATTCAGAATTCCTTTTGTTCTGTTTGTTAAAGAAATCCCCAGCCATGCAGTTTGTGAATAGTTGGTGCCACCTGGTGAAAACAAAAGGAATTATACTATTACTTAATTTTTATAGAACTGCTAATGGTCTAGACTATTAAAAAGAGTCGTATTGTATTTAAAGTGCAGCTTATGTGTCTAATTGCAGACAAATTATATTAAAAATGTAATTATAGAGAATTCAAAAGGTAATTTTTCCTACAAAATAGACAGTAACTTTAGATGGTTGTTTTACATGGACTGAGCTGCATTTTTATATGCAGAGTAAGGGAATTTGAATTGCAACACTTTGAGACATATTTTAAATTTTTATCTATTTGTTTAAAGTACACTCTTTAAACAAATAGATAAAAAATGAAAGAACATTAGAGGGGGAGGAAAAGGACTTTATCTTCCCTGCAGCTTTCTCAGCATGGACTCTGTAAGCTGCATTTCATGGAAATGTGAGCTGGCTGCACACAAGTTCCCTCAAGTAAATCTGTGTGTGCCAGCTTAGCAGAGAGCTGGTTTGGAGAGTTCCCTCCTCCCGTCCTCTGGTTGATTATGAAGCTTTCACTTAGTTTTTTCTGTACCAGGGAAAGTTTGCCAAAATATTATGCCTGTATGAATAGGTATTCATCCATAACATTGTTAGGGAGTAAAAAGTCAAGCCAAGTCAAAGGTTTTCTGTCCTGCTGTTATCAGGAAGACAGTTGGCCATACCTGTGGTTTTTTCCTTTCAGATACTGTGGACCTTCTCCATCTATCTTGAATCGGTTGCTATTCTCCCTCAACTTTTTATGATCAGCAAAACTGGGGAAGCAGAGACCATCACTACTCACTATCTTTTCTTCTTGGGTCTGTACCGTGCCTTGTACTTAGTCAACTGGATTTGGCGCTACTACTTTGAGGGATTTTTTGACCTCATAGCTGTTGTTGCTGGTGTGGTCCAGACCGTTCTGTACTGTGACTTCTTCTATTTGTATGTTACAAAAGGTAAGTAATGCAGTAACTTCCAGCTTCAGGTGTGGAATGTAGCAGTTAACAGGTTCATAGGGATCTGCTGCATCAGCATTACAAGCTCCTTAATTCTGTGTGCACATCGGTTCTGAAATGTCCTTCATTTGTCGAGTGCACGTTTTGCTAGTGTGGGGCATTTCTGAGGATTTTTTTGGAGTATGGGTAGAATAAAAATTTATAAATGGTGTGATGAACTTTTGGAAAAACTTAAGTATGGCTAAATGTATATTGCTGTTGCCTTCCATGGGTAACTATGATCCTCCTGCTCCCTCTGAGCATGTCCACTGTTACGTGCAGGTCCCATGCTTACAGACACATTTCTCAGTAGTTTAAATACCATAAGAGTTGAAAGTGGTTTTGATATTTCTGTTTATGCTGAGTGTAGAAGCAAATACTTCTGCTGGGTGCATTAATAATTCTGCCCTTACTCACATTTCAGCTTCCATCATGTAACCACAAAGCTGCGTGGGGCTGTGTTATTTTAGTTGTAATTCTTAAGAGGCTGTGGTGAGGGGCTAGTGTGTCCTGTGAGGATGGAAAGTGGGAACTCCAGGGTGCCACAGGAGGGCAAGGTTAGAATTGTTCATTGTAGTTTGACCAGCATGTATTGGAGAGAGGCAGCCTGGGAGGATTGTCTGCAGTGGACCCATTTGAGGGGAAAGGTTTTGGTCCCTTTGACTTTTTAACAATGTGTAATCTCCTGCATCACAACTTGGTTTTGCTGACTTCTCTTCCCCACTTTTCCTTGCAGTTCTCAAGGGAAAGAAGCTCAGTTTGCCAGCGTAAGTGCCAAAACATCACCAGCATCTGTCCTTTTGGATGCTTGGACAGAACAATCCTTATCACAAGCAAAGGTGAAGATGCTTGAGACAGAAAGTCAGAAACACAGCTCTTTATAGTGCAGGTAGTCATCAGCGGCTCTTTAAGAACGGAGGAAAAACAACCAGCAGATTTCTGTTTGATGCATCTTGCCTTTATCTTTTTTATTACTATGTATAAAGATTTTTTACATAAAGAAACTTATACTGTATTAATAAATTCAGTGTATGGTTTCAATTGGAATAGTTCCAAAAGTGAGATTTTTGTGAGATTGTTTATGACCAGGAACAAGTGCAAACGTTTTTTTAATTTTCAAGATTTTCTTTGAAATGACTGATTTTTTTTTTCTTTTTTTTTTTTTTTTTTTTCAGTGCACAAATATGTGCATCCTTGATGGATGGTAGTCATCTGTTCTTTCCCTTTGATTCAGTTTTCATTCCACTATATTTATTTTTTTTCCAAAAGGCGAAAATACGTCAGCTCTAAATCTGAAACCACCGATGTTTGATGTGATGTGCTGGTGCCCAGTCTTTGTGCCATCTGCTGACATGGAGTTCCTTATTCAAAATATATGTTGGTGCTAGAAGGGGAACAGTCACATTTTGTAGTTGTTCCCCTTCTAAAACAGACTGCTGGCCAGAGGGCAGTGAGGAAATCACTTGAGGCCACAAGGACGGGCTCTTGTTCTGCCACGATGGCAGGGAACGTTATCCCAGTAATGAAAGCACTTGGCAGCCCAGGTCGTGAGGGGTAAGAGATGCAATTGTGTTAATTTAGTGGCTAATGTTTATGACTGTGTTGTTTGTTCAGGAAGAGAAGGTTAAATATCTCGGATGTCCAGCCCTGCTCCACCATTACAGCTGTAGGAATGGGAGAGTTGTAAGTTGTTGATTACAGAAATCTGTGGGTGATCATTTTAAACAGTATCTACATTTTCTTATTAATGAATGCTTTATAAGCAACTTCCATGTTCAGCTTCAAGTGGTTTTCGATGTCACTTTTGGACAATTAATATTTTTTTTATAAACTTTTCAGAATCAGCAGCACCAGTTACCATTCTTCATCCTTTAAATGATTCCCTTTTTTTACTGAGCTGTTGCATGATTTATCCTGTGTTACCATCCTCAATAAACACTTTATGAAATGGTGAAAACATTTTGGGTTTTTTTTCTTTTTTTCATTCTTGAATGTGAAAGCTTTCTGTTTGCCTGGTACTGGATTAAAAGTTGTGGTGAGGACGAGTTGCTTAATATCATTGCTGTATTGAAATAAAAGGTTTTTACGGCTGTGAGGGGCGTTATCACTGATGGAAGCAGCGATGGCCGAGTTCTGCTTGTTCAGTGGGAGCTCGAGTGCTCAGCGTGGCGCAGAGGAGGGCTGGGCGCTGGTCGGTGTTTTGCGTTCGGTGCGCTCTGCCGCGCTGCTCCGTGCGTTCTGCTCCGTCGGCCCTGCCGTGCCCGGCCGTGCCGTGTCGTGCGTGCCGTGCCCGTGCCGTGCCGTGCCGTGGCCGTGCGTGCCGTCGGCCGTGCCGTGTCCATGCCGTGCCCGTGTCCAGCCGTGCCCGTGCGTGCCCGTGCCCGTGCCCGTGTCCGTGCCGTGGCCGGGCCGGTTCTCGCTGCCGTGCCGTGCCGTGCCCGTGCCCGTGCCCGTGCTATGGCCGTGTCCGTGTCCCTGCCCGTGCCCGTGTCCGTGCCGTGGCCGGGCCGGTTCTCGCTGCCGTGCCGTGGCCGTGCCCGTGCCCGTGCCCGTGTCCGTGTCGTGCCGTGCCGTGCCGTGCGCGGGGCTCGAGCCGCGGGCACCGCCCCGGCCGCGCGCGCTCTGACGTCACCCAGCGCCGCTGGCGGAGCCTCCTTCCGGGCGGCGTGACGTCACGGGGGCAGCGGCGTCACTGCTTTAACCCGCCGGGGCCGCCTCGCGCACGCGCCCTGGGCGCTGCCGCCCTTCCCGCCGCTCTGTGCGCGCGCACGGGGCGGGGCGATGGCGCCGGGCGGAGCGGGCCGCGTGACGTCACTGCCCCGCGAGGCCGTGCCCGGCCCGGCAGGCGCTGAGGCCTCGGGCGGCCCTGAGGCGGCGGCGGCACCCGCACCGCAATGCCGGGGCTCGTGCTGTTCGGCCGGCGCTGGGCCATCGGCAGCGACGACTTCGTGCTCCCGGGCGCCTTCGAGCTGTTCGTCAGGCTGGTGTGGTAAGGCGCGCCCCGGGGCCGCTGCCCGGTGGCCCGGCCCGGGCGCTGGCGGTGCCCGGCACAGCGCGCACGGTGCGGGGCCCGCGCCTCGCCCGCCGGGCTTAGTGTGCCAGGAGCGGCCGTGTGCTTTGGTAACCGCTACGGGGCCTGCTTTGTGCCCGCCAGCCGCGGTGCCTTGGCGGCTGAGGGAGGCAGCGAGTAGCGCCGGGCACGGAGCCCGTGGCTCGCTCTGCCCTCGGCTGAATTCCTGCTGAGTGGTGGTGTAGTGGGTTCAGCCTGACCCTTTCCTTATGTAACAGGTCCCTCGCCGTTAATCCGTGCAGTGCTTTGGTGAAGACGACCACTATCGATCAGGTGATCGCCTCGCCGCGGGCACTTTCCCCTTCCTGCCGTAACTGTTGTTACCTCCCTTCCCGGCAGGTGGATCGGGATTCTTGTCCTGTACGCGGTCCACAAGGGGCAGTTTAACTGTGCCGGCGGGGCACTGCTGCACAGCTACCTGCTCGGGCTCATCATTCTTCTGGCTTCCATAATATGTGCGTTATCTGCTCTTGTATACATCAGTATGCAAGGTAAAGAGTTAATAATTATGTTTTGTGTTTACCTAGCAGGATTGTAGTAGATGTGTGTTTTTAATCCGGAGCTGACTTTAAAAGCTACCAAAAAATTGGAGTGCTTTAATGGTAGTCAGACTTGAAAAGCTCCATCAACATGAACATATTTGCTTTAGTACTACTACCTTTGTTAGTCTGGAATCTTGCCTAATAAATAGACACAACAGCTTAGTTGGGCTAATGAATGGTTCACTGCCATCAGAGTATCCTGAAAACTCTCTGTGCGTGACCTCTGATGTTATAGTGCTCCACCTCTCTGACAGGAATGGAGGGAAGTGGATCCAGAATCATTTGAAGTATCCTGTTAGTTCTGCCTTGCATAGGCAGGTTTAGTCATGACTTGTGAAAGTCCCTTAGTTGCAGTGGGCTGCTTGGGGAAAAACACACTTGGGAAAAAAAGAAAAGTTAATTGTGTAAATGTTGTAATAAAATTGACAGTGAGTACTGTTAAGCAGAGCAGGACCCACAGCTTGAATTGAATGGCTGAACAGAAGTATGGACCCCAGTGCAACTTCTGATTATTTGTAGAAATGGTTCATTTTGGGTTAAAATTGCTAGGAAAGCTTTTTTTCTGGTGAGGCACCTGATCATCGAAGTAATGTTAAGAAGATTAATTTGAAATATGTGTGTGGTCTCTGGAGTAACAGATGAGTTTCCACAGTTTCTAAGATACTGGTTCTCATGAATTACTGAAAATAAGTATTTACGCTTCTGTAAATAAGTGTTTATACTTCTTTCCATTTAAGCAATTTTAAGAGTGCATGGAGAGAAACTATGACAGAGCAGAGGTGTGGATGATAATCCTGGTCTTGAATCTGACTGCTGGTTTTCCTAGAGTTTCCAGAGGAGGGAAAGTGAGATGAGCCAGACCGTGATGTTTGTATCAAAGTTTCACAGAATAGTCTGGGTTGGAAGGGACCCACGAGTATCATCAAGTCCAGCTCTTAAGGGAATGGGCCATACAGGGGTCAAACCCTGTCCTTGGGGTTGCTAGCACCGGGCTCTAACCAAAGCAGCAGAGGTGAGAGATGGAACTGTAAAAGCGGTGATAAAAGAACCTTGTCCCATATGAAAGTACAGCTACGAGGCCATTGTAACTAAGAAATGGGAGAATTCTGAGGTTGAATTTCCAGGAAGACAAAAGGGTGAGGTGTGTTGGACTATGGAATGTGTGGGTTTGGGTGTGCTTGGACTTGCACCAGCCCTTGTCCTGGCAGTCGGTGGTGCCAGCAGGGAACCTGGCTGGAGCCCTCAGCCCCTGGGGATGGTGCTGAGGAAGGAAAGGTTGTTCAGAGGAAGCATAGTTCCATCTGATTGTGTCTGTGTAAGCGACCTGGGAATGGCAAAAAGCAACCTCTGGATCGAGGGCTTTTGAAATCACTTTATCACTGGGTGTGAACCGCAGCTTTGTAATTGGAAAACAGTTCCCAAAGTTGTTTTTGTTCTGCAGCCTTTACAAATTAATTGTCTACACCTGAGCACGCACACCCCGCTACCTCATTACCCTGGGACCAGCAGACTGGTTTAAGGAGATGAGCTGGCCAAAAGTTACTCCCTTTTTTATTGCCTTAAGAGTGCTAAAACAAAGAGGTTATTAGTAAATTAATAATACAGAAAATAGCCTGAGAAGTATTTGTCCTGGTAATGGTCCTACTTTTGTTCTCCTATTATTATTTAGTAACTCTATTAAAAAAAACTTCATTGTAGTCCAGCAAAATAGCATCTGAAAATGAAATATTAACCTGATAAATGCTAAATAGAATAATAAAAGCAGGCCCCAAGAGTCATGGGGATCTGTAGGTGAGCCAGTGCTCCTGGATGCAGCTTTGGCTTATGCAGGGCACAGCACTGCTGCCTCAAGTTCAGTGCAGAGCTGTCTCTGGCTAGAATTGTTTTGGGGTTTAGTAGAGTAGATTCTAAGAATCACAGCTATAAAATCATTGTTGTTTTTCTTAGCTTCAGTAATAGTTTTCCATTAGTATGAAAGAACTTGATAGTTCCACTTCAATTTCTTACTTTCTGTAAAGCCCAGAAAGTCCATATTAACAGATAGGATTTTATGTACTTGAGGTGCATTCATGAACAGTTCTTATTTTAAATTCTCTCTCTCTAATTTCAGGAACGATTTCTAATCCAGGCCCAAGAAATCACTTCCCAAAATACTTTATACTCGCCTGCTTCTCTATTTCCCTGAATTCATCTGGGCTGTTGTAGGAGCTGTGTGGGTGTCAGACAACAGTGTGCAGTGTGAGAAGACTGTGATAAATGGTGTCATTGGGACAGTAATTGCAAGGTAAAGGTGCTTCCCCCCAAATCTGAGCTTCACAGTGTATGGGAAAAGGAAAGCGAGTTGGTGTCCTTCCCTAAAAAATCTTCTTGCCTTGGGAGAGAGAGCATGTCCTCCAGTCTTCACTACAGGAAAGGAGGTGAAGGTCAGAAAGGGCAATGGGAGTGTAGAAAATGGGAAAAATACGATGAGTGTAGTAACCTGATCACTTAACTGGCAGTGAAAAATGGAGCTGCCACTCCTCTGTGCTGCTGCTTCCAAAGCACCGGGCTGTGGTTCCAGGTTTGGTGCCCTGTGTGAACTGAGGCAACAGTTCTGGTGCCTAGAGTATTGCAGGCACAGTCCAAAGAGCTGCAGCCCCAGGGCAGCAGCAGAGGTTGCCGTACAGAATTCCATCCCCAGCTTCAGTTTCAGTCTGCCAAGATGTGTCGTTGGGATTTCTTGCACAGTGTCTGGTTTCACAGCCTGTTATCGCTCTGCCTCCTGTCCCGCAGCTGGATTATCATCGTCTTTACCGTCATTGGAGTTCTCATTGTCTTCGACCCCCTCGGGGGGAAGAAGACTTTCTACCTGCCCGACGGTGTGAGCCGCAACCTGGAGAGCAGCCAGTCGGGGCAGCTGCTGTACAACGTGAAGAGCTCTGCGAGCAGGGTGTGGGAGAAGAGGATCCGGCTGCTGTGCTGCTGCATCGTGCAGGACGATGACCACCGCGTGGCCTTCACCAGCATCGCCGAGCTCTTCCGCAGCTACTTCTCAGTGAGAGGAGGGACAGCCTCGCCCTGTTCTCTGTTTTGCCACGTTGAGGTGTGGGATGGTTTTACAGAATCTTCCGTGTCTTTGCACAGGACACTGATCTGGTGCCAAGTGACATAGCAGCTGGTTTGATTCTGCTCCATCAAGAGCAAGATAAAATGGAAAATTGCCCCAAAGAGCCTGATGAAGTCCTGTGTCATTCTCCATCGTCTCTCGTGGTAAGAGAGGGTTGGTGCAGCCTCTGGTGTAATTATTCTAGGAAAGGGTGCCAGATCAAATTGAAATGAACTTCTTTCTGGAGAGGGTTTTTTTTTTGTTTTGTTTATTCTTTTAATAAAATTAAACACTACAATAAAAATTCATAACAATATACGCGATTAATAAATGCAGTGAAAAGAGTAAGTGTGTGATCAAAAACATTTTTCAGCTTTTGCATGAGTAGGACTTTGAGTGGGGAATTAAGTGCAAAAAAGGAACCATTTAGGACATTTGATCATCATTGAACAGCTGAGAGGGAGCAGAGGGAGAATGAATATTTGGTACTGTTTGCATAGAACTGAGAAGGTAATCTCGTATGTATTGCGGGGCTGTTTGTCTGCTGCAAACACCCAGACAAGGTAAGAAACAAAAATAGCATCTTTTAATTGCTTGCAGGTGGTGGGTTAGTTTGCTAATTCATTTTTACTGGTCTTCAGTTGAAAAGTGCCTTTATAATTTTTTTCCCCTCCTTTTAGCCTGACTTTCATAGATGGATTTAGTTTTACTTCAGCCAGTGCATCTCTCTCAGCTTCCTTTTGAATCCAGACAGTGTGATGTGGTTGTGCTCTTAAAAGTCTGTACCAGAGAGATCTGCTGCAGACTCTTTAGCCTTCCCTTGGACATCCTTAGGTAACATATTTGGAGGGAGTGTTGTTTTCAACTTCGAGCTTATCAGTATATCAACATTGGAAGAAACTGATTCAATGAGAGCTTTTCAGGATCCTTGAGCTATGTAGCTACATAAACAAACACAGCCTTTTTCCTGAAATACAAATGGCTCTTTTCAGTTCTTCTTAGACCTTGAGGTTTTCCTTTTGGGTAGTGTGTATTTCATCATGCCTTGATTTTTCACTAGCCTATGTTTCAGTTTTATTCTGAGGCTGCCTAACACACCTCCCTCCCTTTCTCTGCTTCCTTTTCTTTCCCTGTGTGCTTCCAGACTGATGATTTGGATGTTGAGCTGGAGAATGCTGCTCACTACATGCTGTTTGCTGCAGCTGCCTATGGCTGGCCCTACTACGTGTACACCAACCCATATACTGCACTCTGTAAGCTCAATGGTGACTGGTAGGTTTGACCCAAGACCTTAAAAACACATAGCTGCCTTCTATTTAACTAATCTTAGCTGAAATAAAATAGTTACAATAGCAGTGTTTTTGTTGCATTAAATTATTTCACTCTTGGGAGTACATGAGCTTGACTGCTTGAGTTTTCTTTCAGAAATGCAGAGAAACAAAATTTCAGTGTCTTTCCACTCTGAAACAGATGGGCTTTTTTTTCATGGGAAAAGTTTGTGATGGAGATAAAAAAAAAATAATTTAACGAAACGACAAAGGAAGAATTCAAATTAAATGAAACATGTTTTAAAATGAGGCTTTTTAGAGGTGCCCTTTGGGCACAGACTTACATATAGAAATAAAAGTGTATCAGTAGTTTCCTCTGTCCTAAGGAATTACCAGAAGTTCCCTGTCCCTCCAGCCTCCTTTATGTTCCTTTTGACCCCTTTACTCAGAAGTGTTTCTGGTCAGTATGTCATTTTGCATATTGCTAGGCAGGATTACTGTATGTGACCACTGACGTTTGTGACTGGAAAATGATTTTTGCAATTACTAATATGAAATATCCATATAATCTACTGAAATATAAATCACTTGGAGAAAAAAATTATCACATAATACTGTGCATAGAACATGAAATAAGATTGCTGTGCAGATTTTTGTTTGAATTTCCTTTTTCCTTGTTTGTATTTTCTCTCAGTGGCTTGTAATCTTAGGAATTCTTTTCTTACTGCTCTGTTTGCTCTGCCAATGGTCCCATAACAAGGCAGTTCTTGCATCAGAATGTTTACTGTTGCTCTTGCAAAAAGAAAGCAGTTTTGATTCCTGGCAGGAGGCCCTCTGCAAATTTAACTGAGTTTGATTCCTTGAAAGGAAGCCTAAAAAATTTGAACGTGAAAGTTTTTCTCTTCTGTGTTTGTTAGTTGCAGAAATAGCCCAACAGATTTGGACATAACGGGCAGCGATCGTCATAACTTCCACTTTGGATCCATCCTAAAAATAACAGGACTGCAGTACAGAGACTTCATTCATGTCAGTTTTCATAACAAGGTAAACAATCTGGACAGGCATTCAGCAAGCTGTAGTGATTAATTCAGGGAAAGCAAGGGGTGAAAGGTCTAGTTTGCCTTCAGCATTTATGGAGTGTAAGATGCAAACCCTGATGAAAACATTCAATTTGGATTTCTTTTCTAAATTAACAGAACAGCCACAAAACCATTGATAGAAATCTGTCTCAGTATTGAAAAAAGACACTTAAACTAACCAAACAGAGACCAATTCAGCTTCTTTCCACAGTACAGTATGGAGCTCAATAAGAGCTTCAGAAGGTGAGAACAAGTGCTTGCCCTTACCAAACGCTGGTGTCTTTACTGAACACGTTTTTCTCCTGCAGATCTACGAGATTCCATTTTTTGTTGCTTTGGATCACAAAAAAGAAGCTATTGTGGTCGCAGTGAGAGGAACCTTGTCTTTTGAGGTATCATCCATCTGATATCAATAATTACCTTTATAGAAATGAGTGAACTCCCAGTACCTAGAGGAAATTGTATTACGCTGGCACATGTTAAAATAACTCAGTCACAGCACAAGTCTTCCAGGTTTAAGTTGTAAGCCCCCTGCCCTTGGATGGGTAATATTCCCTGTGCTACTGGAAGAGAGAGTGGAGGACAGGCAGGGGTAATTCCAAGCCACTGTGAGTGGAGGTGCCTCCATAATGGGGTGTCTGCAGTTGGAAAGAGTTGCCAGGCTTGGAGCTGTGGTTGCTGTGTTTGCTGGGGTTGGTGGTGTGTGGGGGGATGTGCTGTGCTGCTCACACACCTGGCAGCAGGTGATGTCCCTGTGGCAGGGGGGAGCAGCAGAGCACCACCTGGGAGCCACACAGCCCTGCAGGGAGCTCTGACCAAGGCTTTGTTCCCAGGATATTCTCACTGATCTGTCGGCAGACTGCGAAGATCTGACCCTGGAGGAGGTTCTGGAGAATGGGTTTGTGCATAAGGTGTGTGCAGCCTGTGGCTCTTTGTGGGTCAGCAGCAGCAAGCTGGGAACACCTGGGGGCCTTAGCTAAACAGAAGAATATTCTCCTTGTCAGATGGATTGCACAAATCATTTCAGTGTTTGGTGCATCAAACGCTGCCTCTGGCACTTGCCTCTTGTAACACTGATGTCCTTATGAAATATCCCAAAACCCTTTTAACCCATGCATACAATACATAGGGACCTCGTGGTCATAACCAGAGGTCTGTCAGGAGGATGTGGAAGAGAAGACCAGCTTTGCAGAAAGAAGTTGTTCTGTGATGGTGTTGTATTTAAACTATACATGTGTAGTTTATAATAATCCTCAGATTAGCTACACCCTTCTAACCTGAACTGCTCTCTTGTAGGGAATAACTCAAGCTGCAAATTACATTTATAAAAAACTAATAAATGATGGAATTTTAAACCAGGCTTTCACCATTGCCCCAGTAAGTAACCTTCCAAATAATTTGTCAGCAAAATTACCCACAGCTTTTTCTGTATCCATCTAAGTTTGTCTTTCTTTGTCTGCAGGAATATAAACTCGTGATAGTTGGTCACAGTTTGGGTGGTGGGACAGCGTCTATCTTGGCCATCATGCTCAGGAACTCCTTCCCCACACTGAGGTGTTTTGCCTTCTCTCCCCCAGGAGGGCTCTTAAGGTGAGAGACTTCTGTTGCTTGGTTCTGTGCCTAAGCTGTAAAAGTCAAGGCAGCTGCCAGGTGTGTGAGCTGGTAGCTGTGGGCTGACTCTGGGAGGAGTTTGTATCTTCTTCACTCAAATTAATTTGCTCCATCTGGAGTTACAGTTGAGTTCTTGGCGGAGTGTTACAGAATGAAACACATCTGGGGAATTCTGTCAGGCAGTATAGTTAAGAGTTTAAAATAAATGTCCCAGAAAAATACTCACCTGACTTGCCTGCCTTGGCCTGTTGGACATCCACACACCCTTAGAGTCAGCACTGAAGTCACTGTCACCTCCAGCACAGAGGTCTGAACACCCACTGAGGCAGTGACTGCAAGTGGTGCTGCCACATGCTTGTATTTTTATTGAATGATTGTGATCATCCTAAAACTAAAGGGTTCTTATCTCCTTAGTGCATCTAAACTGCCTTTTTTCTTTTTTTTTTTTTTTTTTAAGCAAATCACTTGCAGATTACACTAAGCACTTCATCATTTCAGTAATTGTTGGAAAAGACCTTGTTGCAAGGTGAGATGAAAATACTTTTAAATTGGTATTTGGAGATGTGTTTGATAGCAGACAATAGGAGGCTTTGCTTTACTTTATTTTGTGTGTTTAAACAGGTTAAGTATGCCCAACATGGAGGATTTAAAGAGAAGAATAGTGAGAATTGTGGCAAACTGCAACAGGCCCAAGGTAACCAAATGCAGTTCCTGGTTAAAATTGTGGAATTTTGTTACCTGGGTTAAGCCCTAAATTTAATGCATTGACTGCTGGTGTGTGTATTTTTGATCTTAAAGCTGACAGTTACAGTTGTGTTTCAGAACTAAATTGTTTGCTTTTAATCTGTTAATTCAGTGACATTTGTGTTAGTCTCCTGTCCTGTAAATTTGTGTTGTTGAAGATTAGGATTCAGTAAGACTCCTAATATACCAGTTTACAACATCAAAGACCTGGAATTACCTGTTTGCTAGTTTTGCTGATAAAAGGAAACTATTAAAAAACAAAAGTGGGAACTAAACCCCAAAGAGCTAAAGGTACAAAAAGTCAATAAGATTACTTACTTTAATAGTGTCATAATTAGTACCTGTAGGTAAGCAGATTATTGATTTCACTTATATATTACTGTCAGATGTTTCTCTGTTACAGTGTTAATTCTTGACTTCTCTTTACTGTTCGTGGGAAGCAGTTTTGAGCGTGCTGGAGGAGTGTGGTGTCAGGCAGGAGGGTGCTGCAGGTACAGAGGTGTGACTTCAGGATTCAGCACTGCCGGTTTTGAACTTCTGAATTGGAATCTGCCATCCCCACAAGATCTCCGTGTAGTCCCAGGGATGAGCAGAGGGTCTGTGTGATGTCATAGGTACAGAATAAGATAATGGACAGTTAGCACTTACAGGTGCAAGAGAAGTTAAACCTGCAGAGCAGAATCTCCACATGGTAAAGGTGGTAATGTTTTCTGTAGTGTTACTGGAGGCTTAGGATCCATACTGTTGAAATGAATGTTACTGTGGGGAAAATGGGAATAATTATCAAGCATACTTTGGGGAGTGTGTGCATAAAGTAATTATTCATCTTTTAATTGTATTTTCAGATGATGAGTGTGCAAGCACACAACTGGAATAAGTTACTTGAAGAGATGCTGAGCTTCAATTGGCCTGTTCTCTCTGATTTCAGTACCAGATTTTGCTGCGGGGGTGTTGGTACGAGGTGTTTGGAGGAGATCCTGATGACTTCCCAACCGAGCTGGATGGCAGGAGCCAGGATGCCCTGACCCAGCCCCTGCTGGCCGAGGAGAGTTTGATGGTTCATCGGTCACCTTCCTACAACGCCCTCGAGGAGGAGCCACACTTGAATTCACCCCCTCAGTATCCTCATCTGTATCTGCCGGGAAAGATTATCCACATTGTTGAAGAATGCAGCTCTAGGAGGTAAGTGGAATGATGAATTCCACTCTCTTGTCTCCTTAAAGTCTACTTACAGCTCCTTGTCCCTTTCAAAGTACACCTTTCCTGCTCTGTGACTTACCTGCACCTCCAGTACCCAGTTCTGGTAACTGCACATTACCCAGTTTTCAGTTTCCATTCTGTGTCTCCCACCTTCTTTCTGTTTGACTTCAAGCCCTGGACACTGTTCTCTTCATGCTTTATCCTGCCCATTTATTGCAGCTGCTGAAGTGAGGACTTTAGACACTCAGAGTGGCAAGTTCAGCTTTGCCAGGTGGCAGTTCCTGCCCAAGACTGCAGATCTGCAGTGTGTCATGGTAGAGCTGGTGACAAAATGCTTCATTTCCCTGAGCAGTCCCATGAATGTGGTGATGACAGGGAGGTGCAATAGTGCCTGTAATGCTGACCTAGCCAGGCTGGAGAGCTGCAGCTGCCCCAGTACCCACATAGCCTGTCGTTTTTCCTGTCGCTTGCTGCTTTTCTGTGGATGCAGGAAGCTGAGACAAAGACACCAGAAAGCTGAAACTGCTGGAAGGGTGAGGATTGTGGCTTTGTTGGGGCAGTGTTGTGTTCAGGTTTTTTGTTTTTGTGGTTTTTTGTTGATGTTGGGTTTTTTAGACAAAGCAACCTGAAACAGCCCATTCAGTAGATCAGTATATTGTTTAAGCTTCACATCTTTTATTTCTAACAATTTTAATACTGGTTTTACAAATTAGATACTGGAACACCTCTGACCTGGCAGGTCTTCCCAATGGCTGCTCTTCTACTTTATTGAGTTAATTTCTTTTCTGTCTTTTACTCCACAGCACAGCCGTTAATCATGGGAGTTTTTTTTAAGTAGGACTAGCACACAAGAGCCCCCATCATGTATTTGGGATTTAATTTTACAGAATGGTGCATCCTGTGTGCAGCATTAAATGTATTGCCTGGTCTCCTATTGATACCACTGGAACTTATTCCCTAAATTTGACATTAACCACGTGAAAATGTGCAGTGTTTAATGCCCTCCCCCTCCTTGCTCAGGCTGTATTCCGTGGTTTTGGGAGCAGGATTATTTGAGTCTTTGATGGTTTCTTTCCCTGTTAAAGCACAGTGTAATTTGGTGCAGTTCTGCCCTCAGGGACACTTCATGGCAGCAATTCCAGCTGTTTGCTGAAGGGCAGACCTGCAGCTCTCTGGGCTCCCAGCTGCTGCTCTGAGAGGGCTCCAGTTCCTCCCTGACCCATGCCCAGAGTCTCCAGGTTGCCTTTTCCAGTTCTGACAGAGCCATTGTATCTGTGGTGTGTTTTTTTCCCTAGGTTGTGTTCTTCAGATATTAAATACACGGCAAAATGGTCAAACGAAACTGTCTTCAGCAGCATTTTAATAAGTCCCAAGATGATCACAGACCACATGCCAGATGTTGTGCTCAAAGCTCTGAACAGTTTGTCTCAGGAACATGGATCGTGTCTGTCTTGTCAAACACGAGCATACACCCCCAGTGCAGTATAACCACGGCTCGAGGATGACCTGGGGGCTTTTCTGCAGGTTTCAGGTATTCAGGACACATTCCACTTTCATGCCTAAGTGGATTTCAGTACTTTTCTCACATTGCATAAAATGAACAAGGGTCTTAGTGCCCTTGCCTCTGCAGTGACCTCGGGGAATGTTGTGCTGGTGAAAGCACAGATTGTGTCTGTGCTGAAGGCTGGGCTTTTCCAGAAGGGCTCAGGATGAGAAGCTCCAGCCGAGCCTGTGCACTGGCACAGCAGCCGAAGGCTCGACCAAAGTGAATGTGTGTGAAAGGATGTGGCCGCAGGTCAGGGCGGAGCCGTGGCAGCCCTTACCCACCACCTGCAACTGCCCGTGTGCTGCCCGGCCCCCGGCTGCCTGCCCGGGCCGGGCCGGGGCTGCCGCAGGCTCAGTCATTGCACTATTTTTTCTTACAGATTGTGGCTGGGATCCCGGGGTTGCAGGGGAGGGCTTGTTGTGGCTAAATGCTGCTTGGATATACATGTGCAATATTCTTTAACCTACCTGTCTTTTGTATGTGTCGATCTACATCACTGCTTTGTTGATTTAAAATTAAAACTACTTAATGAGGAGGAAAAAAATTACTGTTAACGCCCTGGCATCATGCTGGTCACCAGCTCTAGCTCGAGCTACTGAGAACCACTCTGATTCTGCCAAGAATGTGTAACCAGTTGTAAAGATCTGTAAAAAGTGGATTCCTTGTTTCTAGTGTGTAACTGTTTTAATTTTTTCCTTTTTAAGGCTCAGCAGCCTTTATTTAAAAGAAATTGATGTAAGTAAAATATGATGTGGTTGAGAATTAACTGTGTGGATGTTCCTTCTGTGATACTTGATATGGAGACAAAATTAAATGCAGAATAAAACCTTGGCTCCTGTGCAATGACAGGTGCCAGTGCTGGCAGGCAGAGCAATGAGCTCAGGGACCCTGCTGCTCCTGGGGCCTGGGGGGTCCCTTGGGGCAGCCACTCTGGAGGAGGGGAGGCAACTCCCAGAGCAGGGCTTGAAAGAAAAGCCTGGAATCTGGGACACTTCAGCACAAACTGTGACTGGTTCACAGGAAAAGCATTCCTGTTTGCATAGAGGGAAGAGAGAACCTGCCCCCCGCAGCTTTAACCCCCTGCAGGAGCAGCAGCAGGAGCTGTAACAGTGCAGGGCCTGTGCAGAGCTGCTGTGTGTGCTGGGGGCTCTCAGCACCACTGCCAGCCTGGGCTGTGCACACTGTCCCCGAGGAGACACCGGGCTGCTGGCACGGGACAAGAATGTGGGCTCAGAGTGCTACAGGAATGAGACACTCGCTCAGAAACTCAAACATCACCGTACTTGTGATTCAAGGATTTATTAAGTCATACATGCAAAACATACTGCCCAATTGCATTAGCAAAAGATCAATGTAAAAACTTCACAATTTTGCAACTTTTATTTTTAAATTTTGCTTTAGTGGTTGAAAGGGTGTAGTTCAACATCATATTCCTGCCAGTTTGGAAGGTACAGAACATTAGCACTAATTACAGAACCTCACAGACCCAAGTTACCGTTACGCAATCGCTGCTGCACATGGAGTGACAGAAAGAACACTTGGCTGCATTAGTCATGTTACAGTGGGGGACCTTGCAAAGAGTGATGCTGGAAAGGTTTGTCAGTTACAGAGGTTTAAAATATAAAAATTACTAAAATGTGTAAAGCTGCTTCACATGATTTTTACATCTAGTTAACAGACTAAAAGCTCCTCAGAAAGCATAACTTACTGGGTCAGAAATAAGAGGAAAATGAGGATATGCTTGAACATTCTACTCTAAAAAAAAAAAAAAAAAAAGCAAAAAAAAGCAAACTTCTATCAATCGAAGGTTTTAAAATACAAGTTATATTGCTCAGTAAGAAGAAATTCTACAAGAAAAGCATTTACTACATAAAAGTGGGAATGACTGATTCAGAATTGTACCTACATGAATGCCCTACTTGAAATTCAAAGGAATTTACCCATGAACACCAACCTCTCTCTACTACTGCACCTCTGGGAAAATGGTTGCTGAGCTACTCTGGCAGTGTAGTGTAAGTCAGCTGTACAGTGTCAAAATACTGTCTGGCACTATCTCCTGCTCCAACCCAATATTCCATTTATTCATCACAATACAATGCTGTCAAAAGGACTAGATACACTTCAGTAAGAATAGTTATTTTTTTTTTCAATCACAGCAGCAAGAACTAGATTGCAACCAAGCCCTTACCAATGATAAAGCATTTACACTGTGACTCAGGGGTGTCAGTCATTGCCAGAGCTGGGTGCTGGCTGCACCACCAGGCAACGGCTACGCTGGGAAAACAGTTCAGAATAGAACACAGCAGAGCGCAGTGTTCTGCTAATTCCCCGCTCCTGTTACTTACTGTGAAAAACTAGAAAGAGATTTTGCATTTCCTACCAGAAATTAGAATCATTTTCAAGAAGAATCTTTAAAAAACAGTTTAGTGCTTAGTGTTTGTAGCACAACAATGCGACTTAGTTCAGCAGATAGTTTGGCAACATTTAATTGAGCAAGAAGAGGATTTTAAAAATAAGGCTTTACATAGGTGTGTCTTTTCAGGAGTTTGCTTTTAGAAGGATGCAAGGTAAGGATCATATTTTAAACAAATGAAACCATGAAACTGTCAATTGGTTCAAGAACTGATGGGAGAGAACTAATTTATAACAGAAAAAATTGGCATGTGAATGCTCCGTTGTTTGAGCAAGCACAGGGGTGAGGGGGTGGGGGAGGGTGACGTTTACAGCAGCAGACATTTTCTCTTCCTCTTCTTTACAGGAGGGGGGCACAGCACTGCTCGGATGGCTTCATCAAACACTGTCTTGAGGCCTCGCTGCGTAAGTGCCGAGCATTCCAGGTATTTCACTGCGCCTGGGGGAAGCAGAGACACGGTTACAGAGCAGCTCTGCACTGCTCCAGCAGCACTGCTCCCAGCTGGCTCCCCAACAAAAGCCAGGCATTCCATTTAATTAAGGTACAAGGTCTTCCACAACCAGCCTAGATGCAGCCAACAATAGCCCCGCTGCTGCCATACCGATCTCTTTTGCCATGGCAAGGCCCTGGGGGTAGGTGATGGGAGTCAGCTTCTTCTCCTTCAGCTTTTCAATGGTGTCCTTGTCATCCCGGAGATCCAGTTTGGTGCCCACGAGGATGATGGGGGTGTTGGGACAGTGGTGCCGCACCTCAGGATACCACTGGAAAACACAAAGAACAAATGGGGTCTCTTGTGTGGGGGGGAGGTCCCTGAAAACCCTGGAGCAGCACGGCTGCAGGCTCCCGGGATTAGAAAAGGGCACATTGCTGTTAATGCAGCCAACAGCTATTTCCATATAAAGATGTTGCCCATTAAGGGCTGTATTTTCCTCATGTGCAGAAGAGCCCTGAACCCCCCTTGCCCATGGAGACCCCTCCTTGTGCAGCTGTCTCAGGACATGGAATACTCCCACAGCCACAGAGCAAGTGCAGAGGGATGCCTGATGAAAGGAACAAGAGCTATCAACCCAGTATTTACATGCATTTGTTTTAAAATGCTTTTTTTTCCCCAAACTGTACTAAAAGGAAAGCTCCTGTTTGTGATCTCAGCACCTTGCTGGCTGAACACTTAAATTACTGTTATCAATGCATCAAGGAACAATTCGTACTTAAGTCATGTGCTCTGAACTTCCATGACTCACAAGTTAGGCAAATGGATTTCTGCTTTTTCAAACTGCATTTCACAGGGGCTGTGGGAAAAACAATTAATAAAAAGTACCTAATATTTTCCAAGCTCTGCTGGCAAGTGAACAGTATGATGAACATTCAGAAATAAAACAGTACCAGCTCGTCCTTACCTTAGCACGGACATTTTCAAAGGAAGCTGGGCTCACGAGGGAAAAGCAGATTAAGAAGACATCCTACAAAACAAGTTGACAGAGGTCAGCCCAACAGAGAAACCACTGTGGAGTGTCACAAACAGGCCAATATCTCCATGACACTGCCAGCTCTACCACACTTGCAAAGGCCAGGTCAGCAGTACAGTTGCACATGACAATCAGAGGCAGCTTTCCCAGTGGGAAATCCATTCCCAGGCAGCTACAAGCAGCCAGAGAGAAAGGGGGAAACAAATAACAACTAGAATGCAGTCACATTTACAATCAGCTATTGCAACTAGGACACTAATACCACTGCCTTCCAAGGGTTTTTTTTCTCTAAATGTCATTTCTTCACTGACCTCATCGGCATAGGATGTTGCCAAGTGTTAACTATTAATATACAACTCTGAAGTAGTGTTGAACTGCAAAGGCCAATTTCAACAGTATGAAATTTAAAAAAAATATCACACAAGAATTTCTACAATTATTGCTTCCATACCCAAATCAAAAACAGCTTGCTGAACTTCTTATAGAACTTCATTCCTACTGAATGCCAGTAAAAAAAAAATTTTAAAACTTCTCTATAACCAAATGAGAATTGAAAAGGGCATTAAAAATCTCAAAGGTCCTCCCTTTCCTTTCTAAATAATGAGAAAGCAGAAAGAAAAATGGGTATTTTTAGGGATCTTGCACATCTTGCTTTCCAACTGAAGACAAAAGACTCTAAGTAAGAGCAGGTAAAAACATTTCAGAGAACATGCTTATAGTGACCACAGGATACAATTCGGGTCTCAGAGAGGACAGGCTCCAGGTCTGCAGGCATTCAGAAGAACCCCACCCTCATTTCCTCTCTGTGTTGATGTAAACTTGCTCTATGACCCAAAACTTGGTGTCTCCCAAACAAGCCCAACTTCCCCCGACCTACCTGCATCCGTCCTTATTGCAGGACCAAACGTGCTACAGAATCAGGCATTGCAGAGTGTTAGTTGATTGTGCTGCATTTCAAGGCATTTGTTAGGGCAGCAGCTGACACCTCACTGCTAAGCACTTGCAACCCAGTTGTTCATGCATCACCCCAACAAGTCTCCGTAGCAGCGTCCCAGAAGAAGAAAGAAACAACATCAAATAATGTGATACTATGGCCACTACTTCTGTTTTCCAATTCTGCAGGTTTGTGGGACTCAAGGGCTGCATTTGAGGACTCTCTCCTCCACTAGCTCCAGAGATCAAAAGATTTGGGGTAACCACGAGGAATTACTGGAAGATCTCAGGTGTCTTGCACACTAGTAGGAAAAACTATTTGTTTTCAAGAAAGTATTTAATCTTAGCAACTCATATAAATTTGGTAACACAGTTCTCAGATCTAGCAATTTGGTAGTTCCAAGGAAAGTATTTGTTCAAAAAATAGGGGCCAATTTATCACTATCATAGGCAAGACAAGATGACAGAACTTGGAACTGAAGTTTATTTAAAGTTTTACATACGGCAATAGGTTGATCTGTGAGACTGGAAGATCTATTCTTACCATTGGTTCCTCCAACCTAATAACAGGAGGAGATAAAGTTACTCCTCAAATGGATTTAAGGGAAAATGTTTTCAGTCAGCAATTTCTGCTCACAGATATTCTCAAGGAGGATTTTCTTCTTAAGAGAGACGCTGCCCTGTAATTCAGCACAACCAACTGCACCCAGAGCAGACACCAGCCTTCCCCAGAAACCAGTTCTGCCCTGGCAGGGGAAACCTGCAAGACCAAACCTCTCCTGAAAAGCACCCAGCTAACAATTTCACTTTGGTCTGCCGACTCTTTCCTTCCCCAAATATTTGGAAATAGTAGTAGATTTCAAATGCATTAAGGAGAAGATATTAAATTCCTGCATATTTCAAGGAATAAAATAAAAATATGAATAAGGAGGAAAAGATACAAATTAATGCCAAGCCTCACTGTGAAGTTACCAGCTGTTAACTGCTGGGTGGCTGATCCCAGCACACACCTGCTGCTTTCACCTTGCCCAAAGCATCCTTCAGGTGCACGAACAGGGAAAGGAGGGCCACGAGAACAAACAAGGGCTGAGTTTTAAATGGCACACTGAAGGAAAAGGGAGACTGAACACAGATCCTAAAAAAAGTCAGGTTTCATCGGCACACTGTTCTCCTCCTTTGTGCTTTTTGTTAGTTTTGTGGGAGTGATGAATCTTTGATACTGCACAAGTCTGAAATCTGGAGACTTCTTCACAAGAACTTCAGACTTCTCACCCTGTTTCACTTTCTGCTGCAAAAAAACCAATCCAAATAACTGAAAGTACTACAAACCTGCATGGAATTATTTTGCAGTCTACCAGAAAGCCACAGTTACTTTAGCAGGCTGAACACTGTATGTGTATTCTGTCCCTTTGTCACAGACATTCTGTCCCAACTAAAGATCTTTCAACATATCTTCTTCTACTTTTTTGAAAATATTTTAGGATGTTAAGCAAAACTGAAGTTTTAAGTATCCTGTAAATATCTAAGTATTAGAGCAAACCAGCTTTCCATTGTCTCTCCTTCTAAAATAGACAGGTATTTCTGGCATTTCAACTATAGTTGCCAATAGCTGGCAAATTCATATCAATCTTGTTTATCATAACTGATGGGGAAGCCTAATGACTGTAAGTTAGTGAGCAGTGAATTAAGGAAAATCGTGAATTAAGGACAGATTACTGAAAATAGCACCAGAATTCCTTAAATAAGATTCACATTATTCAAGAGAGCAGTTATGCTCTAGAGTGAAACAATTTTGCATTTTACATTATTAGCATTTAACATATATTTGACAGTCAACAGCAAGAGTAATCACTGACAAAAAAAACCCTGCAAATTACCCTTTCTTTACCTATAGCACAGCTCCATCAGGTAAAAGTCACCGCTCTAAACAGATTACAAAACCACCTCTACAAAGATTAACTGCAGCTGAAGCCACTCTGGAAAGAAGAGCAGATCCCTTCAGTGTTTTCCTTGAACACGGAAGGATGCAGGATGCAGGCAGGACTTAACCAGTTGCACACAGGGAAGACAGAAGCACATTTGTATCGATGTCACAGCACAAACTACAGCAAGTAATAAAATAACCACGGGCTCAAGTACGTTGGAAAGCTGGGACACCGCAGCCTCTGTCAATAGCAATAATCTCTTCATTCAGTGCTGCTCCTTTCACATGTAGAACATCTCACAGACTAAACAATATCAAGTGCTTAGCAGTGACAGTGTCAGGTTGCAGCCAAACATTGCCTAAACCCAAAAACAAACCCTGCCTTTGGCAGGCGTGCTAACCTTAAAGTCAATGGACTAGCTGACAGGACTGATCACCGAGATTTTTTTAATTTTTTTAATTTTTTAATTATTTTTTAATTAGTTTCGGGGTGGTTTTTTAAATCAAGCACTCTAGACAATTCTGAGGCTGCAACTGCACAAAACCCAGCAAGTACCAGTGCACACAATATTGCAAATTTTAACTTTTTTACAACTGCACACACCCAGAGACTATAGATTGTAGCTACATCATTTGAAATGAAAGAGGGTCACTGTTACTAATTAATACAACTCCAGGTGTGACCATGTTGGTCTGTTTAAAGAGAAAAATGCTTTATGTTAGACAAAGCTGTAGAGACTGCTCCTGGTTTCAGCCTGCAGCTCTTACTGTTTGTGGGTAGGAGAGTGGACGTAGTCTGTCATAGTCCTCTTGGCCAGCTGTGTCCCACAAACCCAGGTTGACCGGTTTTCCATCAACCATTACATTGGCAGAGTAGTTGTCAAAACTAAAAATAAAGAGAGAGTTAGCTGCATTAGCTTGCAGTAAAATAAGGCACCCAAGGATATTTCCCTCACAGAGGGAAAAACTGGGGAAGGGAACATTTTCATTGCATCCGCTGGCTCCCCAGAGACAGCAAAGTTGTTCTTTAAATAACAAGCGTGACATTGGGTAACGGAATAAAAAAATTATACACAACAGACTCGGTCCAGTCTGAGCATAAGTGATCTCTGTCACGCTTTTCCAAAGGAAGTGCTAATCCCAGTGAGGACAGGAAAGCAGGTGATGTACTTAGCAAGCACTTTCCAGTCTCAGTGGAACATTCAGCAAGTTAATCTGTCCCATGGTGTGAGATTTAGAACAGAAGATACAGGAGCAACAACCAAGGAATCCTTAATGACAACAGGAGGTTAGAAAAAAGCTGATTAATCCTGCTAATCAAAACCCCCTCCAATGAAATATCAAAGCTCATAACCAAGAGCCAGTGGGGGCATCATTTATCTCATCACTGCTGTGGGTGCAAAGCTTTTAACAACTCGTTAAGGCAAAACCGAGTTCACTGGAAACACAAGACACTGTAAGGCAAAAACTCGAATTTATGACCAACAAAAAGGAAACAGCAGTAACTAAGGCAACAAGGCCTTGGACGGGTAACAACAATCATCTGTAAACCTTATTAGAATGTATTTTGTCTGAAAAACTCATCAATACTTCAGAAAGCAGCACAGTGAGATGAAAATAGAGACATCTGAAATGGGCAAAGAAGCTGCACATGTACAAAACACCCCCAGCAGGCCCTGGAAAAGAGAACTGCACTAATACTGATACTGACAAATCCTTACGTGAAAGAAAAAGGGAAGCACCAGAATAAATGAGTCTCCACAGTCTCGCCTGAGGAGCTAAAAGGCTGTGGCTGGCTTAGCACAGGATTGGCAGTAGCACAGAAAGTGGAAGGAACAAATAAACAAAAAATCACCAGCCATGTAAGACAACTATTTCTGACTATGATATAATATTTTGCAAGCTGTTCAGCCTTGGGACAGCTTATTATGAATGACATTAGAGAAACACACTATTTTGGAAGAGAACAACATCTGGCAAAATGTTAGCAAATGTTAGTCCTTAATCTGCCGGGCCCAGAGGGCACGGAGAGCCAAACTGAGGGGCCATCAGCAAGCACTGGTGTGACTGTGCTACAGTAAAAGCTCCAAGTGTTCCTTACACACACCTGGGGGGTGCTTGCAGCCAATTCAAACAATTCAGGTAAGGAATCGGGAATGGCAGCAGGCATTGAGAAGCTGACAGAAATGAGTTCTTTGGATTTCAGAAGTACTTACACCGTGGGTATATACTCTCCAGGAAATGCATTGGTTGTGTAACTGATGAGTAGGCATGTTTTACCTACAGCACTGAAAAAGAGAAAGTTCACATGTAAAACATTCATTCTGAATAACAAGAAATAATATTCCTTGTAAGGGGAAGAAGACTAATTACATCCAGACACCAAAGAACAACTGAACATCTCCAGTCACTACTGTGCAGGAAAAGAGCCGACAGACAAGCAGCTTTAAAATTACTGGCAATGAAAACACACCTAGCATAAACATCCATTTTGTGAAGAGATAAATTACCAAATTTTGTTAATTTTTATTCAGAAACACCCCCCCCAACAAACCTACACGTATTAATTAGACTGCTAACATCTCCTAGTCACCTGACTGAATACTCAGAAAGATGGCCTTCTTCCAACTCTCTGAAATTAAAAAGACCCTGAGAAGTATTTCCAGATACCCTTACACAATTCAAAAACTGTTATCTTTTCCAGAAAATTGTACACTTGCATATAAGTGAAGTTAAAGAAAGCTTGAAAAGTATAGTTTTTCAACACATCGTTACTTTTGAGTACTTAAGGAATGAATACAAGTGATAACTCTCATATTATTTACTGCTATTGCAAAGAGACTCCCCACATGCGTTCACTCACTACTCAAACATTTCATTAACTGATTTACAGAAAAATTACATTCCATTATTGGAAAACTTGGAACACTAAACCTCTTCCTACTGATCTAATTCATGAGAGCCTCAACTGAGGGCAGGACAAGGCTCTGTTCCAGGATTCCTTCAAAACTCTGGCAGCCAGCTCCTTCCCCCTCCACCCTCCTCCCCACAACTTATCTGGAGTCAAGCATTTGATTAAGGACAGCATTCAGTTTTTGTCAGAGTTTCAATTAAGTGTTGGAAAACTTGAAATTGGGCCTTATTTCTTTGTTAAAGCAGTGTCTGTAAAGAGTGGTCATGAATGACACTGCAGACCGATTCCCTTGCAGGCTTCCCACTTGCAGTGCATAATCCTTTGACAGTGTGAGAGATTGCAGGGGTGAGCTTGTTCCTGCAAGGCTGCTTGTTCCAGCCAGCCTCGCAGCCCAGCCCGACCCCCTTCCTGCTCCGGGGCAGGGAAAACCGCATTGTCTTGCAGATGTTTTAGCACTACAGCGATTTGCCCAAAGCCAGTCAGCAGTAACCTGGAAACCTTGCTGCACCTACACGTATGATCGTGCCATTAGTATCAGGTTTGACTCATGAGCCTCCTGAACGGAATTTTTCATAAGTGAACTTGAGCTTTGTCACATTCATAAGTCACAGCTCAATCTCTAAAGTCTCTCCATTCAACTTTAAGCAGTTCCTCACTGCATTAGCCCAAGAAGGTATTTGAGAGCAGCTTCTGACATCACCTGCAATGCCTGAGCTATGGAAGAGTCGCTTCAGCGTGCAAAATTACTCTGGATTTTGTCCCACACACCAATTTTTAATTGTAATTTGCTTTACATTTCTGAGCCAACACCTGGCATAACACCCTATCTGCTGCAACTCTGATCATATCATGCAGTTTTCCACCCTGCTTTTCACACCTGTTTCTAAGACATCAGCTCCTCATACAGTCTGAGGGTTTTCCTTTCAGCACACACTCTCTTTACCAAGCTATAATAGCATCATGAAAGGAGGCATTTAATTCTGTTCTCATTAAGTACAATCTCTGAACATCGCCTTGCTGTAAAAGGTCCAAGATACACTTGTGCTCAAAAGTAGATGGATTTACCCTTAAAAAAAAACTTGTGTGGGAAAAAATCAAGGGGCAGTTCACCACGCAGATACCTGTTGAACAGCTGTCAAAAGAGGAGATCCCATCTTAGCTCCTGAACTAACACTCTAACAAGCCAGAAGAAGGAGTTAAGGAAAGTTATTCCTCCCCCATAAGGACAACTTGCTATTTTAGCTGCCTGCTGATGAGTTACCTCAGTTTGGATGTGCTGCTGAGCTGCTCTCCCAACACCACACAGCCCGCTGTGCTGGGCCAGCTCTCCAAGGACAGGTGGGAAAACCTTCCGGATCCCGAGCGCCGCGACAGCCCCGCGCCTTGGGAACTCTCTCGAGGGGCACGGAGGACACGTTCCCACGCCCTGGAACCTGTCTGGGCTGACGCTGCAGCTGCCAGCAAGGTCATTACAGGTAATTGGAGCCTCCAACAAGCTCATGTTGAACTCGACACTTTCAGCAGCACATCGAGAACTATTCTGTGCATCCAGGCTCCTTTGCCCACCTCGCGCTGAAAGTCCCAAGCCTGCTCTGGCTAATCAAGAGAGCACAGAAGGTGGCGGGAGATTTCATTCCGAGTTCAGAAGTGCCTGTAGTGTGTTTCTGCAGCACCAATCAGCCAAAGTCATTTAAGCAAGAAACAACATGTCCAACAACCCCATTTCAGACTTACTCCATCCAGGTTTCCTGCTTTCCTGCCTTTTGGCTCACTGCCACATGAATCAGATCATTATGGTGACCAGTCTTAAAAATAAACACTAATGCCTACCTTTATAAAGTACATCCTCTAAGTGCTTTATCAACCTTTTTAGACTACTAATTTCTGTAATAAAGCAACTCCCTTAAGAGAATTCCAACTGTTTGGCAAAGTTTAAATCCTTGTACATAGAGGCTGAGACTAAGATTCTAAAATAACACCAAGATTAGTCATAAGATTTCTAGCAACTACTTAATCACAGTTCTGTCCACCCACTATTACATAAATGAAACTAGCAACATTTGACTGTCACTAAAAACATGGCCTACAGAAATCCAGCTTTAAATGCTTAACAGAACTACCTTAACAAAAGACAGCACTGAGCTCCTTTTTGATTCTGAGTGGCACCCAGGAATCAATGTATTTATATAACCATACATGTATTAACTCCTAAAACCAAAACATATCTTCTCTTTATCTATGCTAACAAGTTTTATGAATTTTCCCACTGTAGTAGAGCTCTGTGGAGCCATGTTTACCTGCAAACAGGTGGCAACCTTCATAAAAGGCTTTGCTTGTGCCATTTCTTTCTTTCTCTGATGCACATGACCTACCTCTGCAGCAGGCATGATGCCCAACAGCCCAGGTCTTTGCTCAGACATTAAAGAGTAGCTGAGATTTCCCCAGTACCACCCTCAGATCAAGAGTTCAGTACTGCTGCTATAGGAGGTTTAGCTACATAGGCTCTCAGATAAGCTCTATTACTCACTCTGCCACACCCTCTCCCAAATATGCTCTTCAGTACTTACAAAACAACTACTTTTTAAAGGACTTTTTTCAGTAACACGAGTTACCAAATTTCAAGTCACTGCACTTTCTCCAGATGGCACGGGAGGGACCCGAGTTTTTCGGTGTCTCACACAAACTGCAAACTCGGTAAGACGCCAAATGCCCTACTCACACCCTCCCCTTCTCCCCGAGCCATCCAAGCAAATACACACAAAAAAAGCACAGCTTTAGCAGACCAGGCCTCAGATCAAGCAGAATTCCAGACAAGGACTCCTAAATTACTGCTCTTACAGGAAGTATTTCCACAATTAAAAAAATGCCCACAAAAGAGCACCAAGTGTGACAACTTCTGTGGCATCTAGTAATTGGCAATTTCTCCAAAAACACAGAACTTCTAACATTACACAACATCACTGGAGATTTTGTACCACTTAACAGCTGCCTTTTTGGAGTGAAAACAAAAGCTGCTATAAATAACTTCCACTTTTTCTCAAGTGTCAATCAACAGCAATTCCTGTAGCTACTCCAGCGGCTGCTCTTCATCTGTCCTGCACATTCCTCCTGCTCTCTATATCATGACAGCTCAAAGCAACAGTTGTCATTTATTTTCCCCCAAACGATCCCCACAGCGAAATAAAAAATCCATAGGGAAAATATGATAGCCCAAACTAGCACACATGGCACACTTTTCTAGTCTAGTTGTCTAAACTTACACTAGTCAAAACTCTAAGAGCAAAATGTGAGTTACATATGAGAAACAGCCTACTCATTAACAAATTTTAAAAAACAACCACAGGTACTTCTAAAGCTTTGTTTATTTTTGTTCCTAGCAGACCTTTGTGGAAGGTACATATAACAATACCCAAGTTTTATATTACATAAGCAAATCTTTAACCTGCATTGTTTCACAGGAACACTAAAACTTTGGCCTTATCTAAGCCAAACAAGACATTTCCTAGAATACCTGCAATGCTGGAGATCATGAGGCAGGAACAGCACAAAGAAACACAAACAGTTAAACACAGTTTAAAAACAGAGAACAGAGAATGATAAAAAGCTACCAAAAAATGAGCAACAGTACCTGAAAAGAACCTTAAGAAAGATTTGTTTCTAACTAAAAAGGAAAAGAAACTACTGTATTATGTTCACACATACAGTACAAAAGTCAGGTAGAACCACACCACCTACAATTCCAAGACAAAGAAAAACAAAAATACTAGGAAGAGGGACGGTTTAAAAAGCAAATGACGCAAAGAACTGTTCTGTTGAATGAATTACTGAACATTCTACAGCTGGTTTGTGCTGAGTGCTCACTTCTAGAGGAGGAAGTAGACTGAACCTCTTCCCCACCCAAATATGATGCATTGCATTTATTTACAGCTTTGTAAATTCCAGAGTCCAGATGAATTTTTTTACACACACACACACGCACACATATATATACATACAGTATTAAAGCAATTTTATTGGTTTAAATTCAATATAAGCAAAAGAGCAGTCCACAGTTACCCAACCTGGCATCAAAGAATTACACTACTATGACAATGATTTACTGAGATACCACTTTCATGTTCACATGGCTCCAAATCTTACAAGTCAAAACAAATTTGGCACACTGTAAAGTTTATCCTTAGCTGCCTTTTTAGGGATTCTACACCATTAAAAACAAATCAACAACCACACACCCCACCGACTAACTTTAAAATTAAGGCACCATGTGAAATTACAGACCACTGTAGGAAGTCCATTTAGATACACTTCACTCCTCTGTCATCTACAGAAGTTCACTGTGATACCAATTATGCTGAGTCTACACTGGGATTTTTGTTTCTCCTAAAGGAAAAAAAAAAACCAACTCAAACTGCATAAGACAAGTCTTGTTTTCCAGCTGGCCTGTGATGCTCCCCTGAGCTCTGACATCCAGTAAGAGAGACTCCCTCTGAGCTGAGGGGAATAGTATCGTGGTGAATATTCAAAAATACCAAACACGCAAACTCTTTTCTCAATTCTAGCACTCCTCACACTGAAATCCAACTGCTAAACTTATGAGTTAACTCAATTCTAAAAAGCATCCTCAACCTGTTTCACATCTAAATAACACCATATTAAGATACTGTAGGTGTAACACCACTTTACAGACAAGTATACCATTAACTATCTGTATTTCAAGAGCCTATCAGTCTCCTTTAGACAGGAGCCTTACAAGACCAGATGTCTGCAGGCAAAAAACCAGTTTCTGCTCAAAAGCATTTACGATCTACATAGAGTTTAGCCCATTTCACTCAGTTTTACTGTAAAAGTCAGACGTCAAAAATCAAGATCTTAAAAGGTAATAAGTTTGTTACTTTCACAAAAAGTACTCCAAATCAATCTTAATTTTCTCATATAATTAAACACACGGCAATTATTTTAATACACTTGGACTACTTCGGTGATGAAAGGACACCAGCAAGCAGCGGCGGCGCAGGGACGCGGCCCGGCCCGCCCGGCCAGCCCAGCACACCCAGCCCATTCCCGGCGGCCGCCTCTGCCCGCTCCGCGGAACGGCGGCCCCGCAGCACCGGCCCCGCAGCACCGGCCCGGCCCCGCAGCACCGGCCCGGCCCCGCAGCACCGGCCCGGCCCCGCAGCACCGGCCCGGCCCCGCAGCACGGCCCGGCCCCGCAGCACCGGCCCGGCCCCGCAGCACCGGCCCGGCCCCGCAGCACGGCCCGGCCCCGCAGCACCGGCCCGGCCCCGCAGCACGGCCCGGCCCCGCAGCACCGGCCCCGGCCCCGCAGCACCGGCCCCCGCAGCACCGGCCCGGCCCCGCAGCACCGGCCCGGCCCCGCAGCACCGGCCCCGCAGCACCGGCCCCGCAGCACCGGCCCGGCCCCGCAGCACCGGCCCCGCGACACGGCCCGGCCCCGCAGCACCGGCCCGGCCCCGCAGCACCGGCCCGGCCCCGCAGCACGGCCCGGCCCCGCAGCACCGGCCCCGCAGCACCGGCCCGGCCCCGCAGCACGGCCCGGCCCCGCAGCACCGGCCCCGCAGCACGGCCCGGCCCCGCAGCACCGGCCCGGCCCCGCAGCACCGGCCCGGCCCCGCAGCACGGCCCGGCCCCGCAGCACCGGCCCCGCAGCACCGGCCCGGCCCCGCAGCACGGCCCGGCCCCGCAGCACCGGCCCCGCAGCACCGGCCCCGCAGCACCGGCCGCGCCCGGCCTGCCGACCCTGCACGCCCCGCTCGCTCCCCTCCCCGCCCGGCAGCAGCAGCAGGAAGCCGCGGCCGCCACCCACCCGCCCCCGGCCTCCGGCCGCCCGCCACAGCCCGGCCCCGGCCCCGGCCAGTCCCGCTCCCTCAGGGCGGCCGGGCCGCGCCCGCGCCCCGCGCCGGGATCGCCCACAGCCCGCGGCGGGCCCGGAGCCGCTCCCGCCCCGCGGCCCGACACCCCCGGGCCGGCGGAGCGGCTCCGGGCCGGGCCCGGCCGAGGGGCTCTCGGACTTACCCGTCGCCCACCACCACACACTTGATGGCCTGCATCGGGGCTGCTGCTGAGCGGAGCAGGGAGCGGCGGCCGCCTCCGCCCGGAGCCTGGAGCGGG
Source organism: Sitta carolinensis (assembly GCA_032173965.1). Classification (NCBI taxonomy): domain Eukaryota; kingdom Metazoa; phylum Chordata; class Aves; order Passeriformes; family Sittidae; genus Sitta; species Sitta carolinensis. The sequence goes on along the minus strand of CM063295.1, from coordinate 15,175,640 downwards.
GACGAGGCAGCGGCACCACCCAAGGCGGGGAGGGAGAGGGCGGACTGCGGGCGCAGGAAGCGGCGCCGCGCTCACATCCGGCCGGGCCGCGCCGGGGCCGCCTCACGGGCGGTGCCTCGGCTCGGGGCGGGAGCGGCGCGGGGCCGGCGCCGCGCTACCGACCCAGAGCGGCAGCGGGGCCGCGGCCCCGGACCCCTGTGTGGGGTACTCAGGCGGAGCCGTTCCGAGCGGCGATGGCAGCGCTGGCACTGCCGGCACAAGCCCGCGGCACGGTCGGGGACGAGGGGCTGGGCATCGTCCCGCAGCTGCCCTGTCGTGTCTAACGAGTCGCCCAAGAACACAGAGCTACCTTTGACACCATCGTGTATCTCGCGTATCACCCAGCATGCCGCATTCCTGACATGTCTTGGATCACGTTAGTGTTGTGTTTACCCCACAGACGTACTGAGCACGTGTAGCTCAGGTCACCGAAACGTTCCCCCTCCGCTGCTGTGGGCAGGTGCCCACTTTCCGCAGCAGGTACCCACTACGGGACCACCTCTCTCACTGTGCCACCACTGCAGAGCCAGATCGTTTCCCTTCATCCACGGATCTTCGCACCATCCTCCCTCCTCCTGATATCCTGAGTGTGACATTAATTGTGCTGGCAAGTTTTAGATCAGATGAGTGCACATCCAGTCTTCTCAAGATGGGACAACCCAGGGATTGTCAGGTCTCACAGAGCTTTGGGTTGTTTAGTTGTTTTTTTTTTTTCCCTCAAGCAAACCAGTTATTTCCATGAAATAGTGGAGGAGAAGTCAAGAAGAGCAGGTCTGATGATCCCAAGGCTCTTAATTTCTGCCATTAGTTCTTGCCATAGTTCTACTTGCCAGATCATGTCCTGGTTGGGCTGATGCAGAGAAGCACTGTTCCCTTTGTTTGCCTTGCAATCTGTTCCTGGAAGGAAGTGTGGGGAGAGGACCCGCGCACACACTGCTCACGCAAAGTGAGGATGAACGAAAACACCATTGGGGGTGGTTTACCACTGATCCCATCTCCTCTTAATTTCAGAACATTTCTAAATTATTTTGATACCACACAAGGCAACTTCATCAGTGCACAAAGCATTCCAAGACAGTTACTCTCATTTTTCTTTCACTGAGCAAAGATAATTCTCAGATATTTCCCAATCAGAGAGGAAATCCTATCACTGTGAACCGAAAGGCTATTTTTGCAACTGTTGTACGTCTGTGTTCCCTCACACAGATGGAAACTGAAATGGGTTGTCACTTAAGCTAAATATCTTTAAAGCCAAGCCGCTGCCAAAGACCCGGCACCCGCTCTGCAGCCGGCAGCAGGGAGCTGCGGAAAGGAGGGGCGGGCGGGACACGGAGGGACGGAGGGCGGCGGACCGGGAGGGACGGAGGAGCGGGCAGGCGGGAGGCGGCAGGACGGAGGCGGCAGGACCGGGAGTGCGGAGGACCGGGAGGGCGGCAGGACCGGGAGGTGCGGGCAGGACCGGGAGGTGCGGGTAGGACCGGGAGGTGCGGGACGGCGAGGTGTGAGCAGGACCCGGGAGGGCGGGCAGGGCCGGAGGTGTGAGCAGGACCCGGGAGGAGCGGGCAGGACCCGGAGGTGCGAGCAGGACCCGGGAGGAGCGGGCAGGACCCGGAGGTGTGAGCAGGACCCGGAGGTGTGGCAGGACCCGGAGAGTGGGCAGGACCCGGGAGGAGCGGGCAGGGCCCGGAGGTGTGAGCAGGACCCGGGAGGAGCGGGCAGGGCCCGGAGGTGTGAGCAGGACCGGGAGGTGTGAGCAGGAGCTCCGGCTCCTGCTGCTGCAGCAGCCCCTGCACGGGAACAGAGCAGCACCACGAGCGGCTGGCTGATGTCAAACCCAGGACAGGGGAACATTGGAGGGACCTGTAAAACTGCTTCTGATTCTCCACCACCTATCTCTTCCTTCACTGTCTCTTTTTTATCCAGTGTATAACACAGAGATGATTAGAGCTTTTTCCATGAAAGAGGTACAACAGCATTTACAATATAACGACATAATAGCACACAAAGACAAGGATGAAGGCTGTAACAGACAAAACACTTTAGCGCAAATTGTTTTGCGATCCTGTCATGAGACAAGCGTTATCTTTTTACGTATGTTCTTCTCAGTGCTCATCACCCTATTGTTTTGGGATCAATTGTTTTGCACTGTCAAAAATACTTAAGTTAAAACACGGGGTATGGTTAAATAGGTTTTAAATTGACAATTTTTATACTGAATTTGGTATATAATTGACAACATTAGAAAATACCTAGAGAAATACTAACTGTTAATCATTAAAAACAATATTATACTTTGGGTAGATGATGATAATGGCAACATATTTAGACAATTTTCCTCCCATGTTTGTAAAACATTATTTCATTGAGTATTATAAAAAAAGGCCATTTCGAATTTTAAAAAATTTTGCATTTGAAATCATAGCTGACATCTCTCTTACAGCTTTATTTGCCCTGGCAGACAATTGTGTGTATGCTCCTTAAAATACATGATGTGATAATTTTTCTATTGTGAAACATTACTATATGTCAGCTTCATTTTATTTTATTCTTGCATCTTTTTTGGTTTACCTAGTATGCAGTGTGTTTGTTTTTAAAGCGAAAAAGATAACTTACACCATGCTACAAATACTCAACACTTTGCAGGAACGGATATTCCCGAGAATGAGAAGAGAGACCAGCATGGAACATTTTGAAACATTAGTTGAACAAAAGAAATTTATATGATGAAACATAGAGCAAAGGAGTGAGAAGTTAATAACAGACAACTTATTAGAAGAATTCTCAGTTTGGTACATATGACTGCAGTGCTGAGTTGTATACAGAATAGTTACAAATGCACCTCACAGAGGAGTAGGATGGATGAAAATAATGAATGGCAATGACAATAACCCATTATAAATCTTTCCATACCTCTGATAAAATCATGAATCATACAGCTGAGGCTTAGATCAGTCCTAATATTATTCTATGCTCTATCACCTTGTCTTCTCTCACCACTACAATTGTTGTTGAAAGCCTTTTTCTTAGACATCAAGAAGAAATCATTATTTAAGATTGTTTGGGAGACTGCCTGAATGTGTGTATTGTGTGTGTGCTGGCACTAAAGGAGGATTATTCTTCTTTGTGGATGGGGAGTGGCAGGGTAATCATGCTGATGCAATACTAGACAGTTCTACTCACCATGACACAGACTATCAACATTACAGAAACAATAATTATTTGCACTTTTGTCGTATCTTTCATCCCTAACTATTACTGTGCTCTGTAACTGACAGCTCATTAATGAAGCCACAGAGCAGAGGAGGCCCAGGATACACTTTGTACAGGGAAACAACCAGAACACCTGGCAGTGATTCATAGGTGTGCTCCCGTACTCACAGATGACACCTCCTGCTGACAGCAGCTCTGGTCAGCTGCCTCCAGGACACGGCCTGTACAATACTGAGGTCAAAAGTAACCTTCTGTCCTTAACAATAATGGAAAAACTGGTTTAGGGTGAAAAGCTGTAATTGGAATTCACAAACACTGGAACCCGGGGCTTGCACTGAAGTGCAAAAGCCAATTTTACGTGAAGCAAATGTGTGAAGTGTCAGAGGGTGGAATAAGGTTTTCAGAATATTGTACTCTTCTCTCTTTAGGTAATTTCTATTAAAATCAGAAGCAAAAAAAAAAAAAACCCAAACCTCACACAAAGCAGAGAGACCTTACTGGAGAAAACGGGACTTCCAGATGCTTTTTCATCTTAAAATAGCTGACGTAATTGTCTTTAAGAATTGTGACTAAGGCTTGACCCTAATTTGAGTTGGTGGCAAAAGTCAGGTATTTAATGATGTAATATTAGGTATATAGTAACTGGCAGAAAAAACCAGCAGTGGGAATCCAGAATTTCTCCCTGGACTCTAGTTCCACCTGTGGTGCTATCCACCTTTCTGGCCTGTCACTCTGTGAGCCCCTCTGCCCCCTGGTTTTAAATCCAGACAGCAGTACATATCCTGGCTGTTTGGACAGTAGCTACCACTTAAAGCTTCTCACCTAACAGTTGCCTAAGATTCCAAGGTTTTTGCTTAATGACGTTTGAATTCTCTAGTTGATATCTCTTTGTCAAGCTAATGGACCACAGATTTTTAGTTGGGGAAAGTGACACTATTGCTGTGGAGGAAATTCAGAGTATCTTCACTGAACTTGGGAGGTACCATTACATAAAGTTAATGTTAGAAAATATTCTAATCCACAAGTAATGGATAGATAATTCAGGCAAACAGTTTTGGCATGATTAGTTTCCTGAGTGTTGAAATAACCCCTGTACTTGCATGTGATATGTACACTGTTCAAATATAGCAGACAGTCTGCTCTAGAGGAACCAAAGCCAGCAACAAAAAAAAAGGAACCACAACTTTTAAATGTCAGCATTTGCTGCAGCAGAGAGAACAGATTAAAGGAGCATTAAAATAAAATGTTAGTATGTAAATCTTTACATTAATAATTAAGCATTGTAAAATAAATGCATCCCGTTCACGTGATTCTAGCATAGATGATTTCCCTGGTATATGTATAAATCAGAAACAAGTCCTGTATTTTCTTTAGGTAGCTTCTGATAAATCTCTCCTCTGTCAGGAATTTCAGTTACAAAACCCACATAAGGCTGTGCATTCACTGATGTCTACCCTCAGGTTTAGCAAGCAGTAACAGACAGAGCTTCAACTGTTGTTGAAGGCCGTGGGACTACACACAGTAAGCCCTGTATATGGCTGTGAGCTTCTTGGAATAGAGGCATCATTATATATTTATAAAGAAGGACCTGAGACTTCCCTCTGTGTCTCTTCAGTTCTTTATCTCTGTAATTCCCTCAGCAGAAATATGGAAATAAGCCTTTCATGGGCATCCATCATGCCCTGAGGTGAGGCATTGCTGAAACACACAGACATGTAACCTGCAAGTGCCCCTCAACTTCTACCTATCTTGACATCAAGCATTTCACAAAAATGAGCCTTAAAATACCAAGAAAAAGGATATAAAGGTGACATTAACCATGACATAAGCTCATTTGGTATTACCAGTCTTGCTGCCTTCCATTGTCCAGTCATTTTTCACATGAGTAAAACCGAAAGCTACAAGCTGTGATCTGGCCCCTGATTTTCTTAGAGAGATTTAGTGTTTGTTTTTCTCCAGACTTGCAGACAAGCTTATGGACTTCAGAAGAGCTAGGACCTAAAAAAGGACCAAACCTTCTGTGGTTGGTTTGTCTAAGAACAGATGGAATGGGAAGAAGCCTACTTCCTCCTGTCATACTGCACAGCTGTGACTCACATCCCAACTGAACAGCTCCTCTTGGAGTGGAAAGCAAGGCAAAAGCCAGACAGCTTCAAATAATGCATTAGATCAAAGCCAGAAATTAAAATCAGGGGTTCATCATACAGCATAGTCAACATTTGAAACAGAAACACACATTTATTACAGAAATAAGACAATTGTCAAAAAGTGATATAGTCTGGAATCTAATACTCACTGAGAGTATTTGTGGAAATTCTGAAGAACTTTTAAGAGTAATAGATATAATAAAAAAATACAAAATAGCTTATTTTAGCATAAATAGAATATACAAATGGTATGAAAACCTAGAGAGTTTTTTTCCCCCAGTGTTTTCATACTGATAAGCCACTAAGTTACAATTTTGGTGAAGAGGAAAACTTCTCAAGATATCTGATTTATTCCCCACTTCCTAAATACAAAAATTACAAAATTGTTCTGTTTGTAACACACCTCAGGCTAACAGTGACACACATCAACCACCTTCTTTCTGTTTTACCAAGAGATGCAGCTAGGTATTATTTGGTATTTCTGCTGGCACTTGGGTATTTTGAGTTATTGTGAGATCCAGCCTTTAATAAACTGATTAAAAATACCCGTGTTGTGCCTTTTTAATGTCACTGTGTTTCTGTGTGCAACAGTTATAACCCAGCAGCTCCTGCAGGAGCTGTCCCGCTGTCAGTGGCCCCGGGTAAGCGGCACACGTGGGTTGTGCCCTCGGCCCCATGTTACCACAAGCTCGGTGCTTTTGTCACCACAAACTCGGGGCTTTTGTCACCACAAGCTCGGTGCTTTTGTCACCACAAGCTCCGTGCTTTTGTCACCACAAACTCCGTGCTTTTGTCACCACAAACTCGGTGCTTTTGTCACCACAAACTCCGTGCTTTTGTCACCAGGGACAACAAACTCTCCGAGGGTGCCTGGGATTCTGGAGTGTCCTGGCAGGTCGCTGCTGGGAAAGGAAGGCACAGTGGCAGCAGACAGGCCAGCACAGCCGATGACAAGTTTCCTTTCACTCCTAAAAACCCCACTCACAAGAAGGGGTTTGTTGGAACTATCCAACTCTTTTTTTTTTTTATTTTTTTTTTTTTTTAAACTGAACTTTCATTCTATTCAATCTAAAATATTTGACTTTTCCCCTCTTCCAAGTGCCTGTTTGGATTCAGTCTTTTGCAATCAGTTAATCTAATTTTTCCTACATAGCAGTGAATATAAAAGGCATCAGAAAGAAAGAACCATAAGCATAAATAACCCTAAACTCAGTCTCATTTGCACACTCACTGTCACAGTTCATTATTAGTTCTTGGAGAGAGGCCTGGAGACCTGATCTCAAGGACAAGGATTGTTCTGTGTCAGGCTGCAGAGCCAAGAAAAGGGATTTTTTCAGAAACCTATGAGGAACTACCAAATATTATGGATATATTGAGAAAAGCTTAAGGGGACATTTTGAAAATGCAACAACTCAGTAATGTTGACTCACAATATTTTTTCCTTGAATAGAGGAATATTTGAATATCTGAGAAGAAATTTTAGGTAAAATGAAATAAAATATGAACAGTATAGAAAAGATAAAGATGTTCTCTGATGCAACAGAAAAACACAAGTCAGGGTTGAGAAGCAAAAGTGAGATGCTGGCATTCAAGTGATGGAAAATTATCTCTACAGGCATCAGTTGCAAATTGCATGTCAATAGTTTTGGACTTCTGCATACTAAAGTAATCAGTGTTTTAGCTAAATTGAAAATGCTTTCACCACCATGACAGAGCTGAAATTAAAAGAGGAAGTGTGGGATGCCTTTGAGGTTTAGTTTCACTATCAAAATAATTAGCTAATTTCCAAATCTTCATGTGACAAAATCTGGTAAATCTCTCCAATTTGTATTCAATTACATTATCTGCTAATTTCTTTGTTGGAAAGCTAAAGTGTTTTATCAATCTCAGTATTTAATGAAATAATTACATCCAAATAAATACTGATGCTAACTTGTTATTATGACCTAATTCAGTAATTATATTAACTATTTTTGTATAGAAAGTAATTCACTCTTAATCAAGATTTAAAAATGGACAGTGTGTCACATCTGTTGCAATGTGCAATATGAGCCAGAGCTAATGAGACTGGCAGACATCTATGGTAAATACAAAGTTCATCAGCCTCCTGATTTGTGTGTCCTACATGGTTTTTCAATTAATAATGGAAAGCTGCTAAATGTCCTGTTCTAGAATTATTCTTTCTCTGTACATCAGCTTGATTCTGTGTCAATAAAATAGTATAAGATGCTTAGATCAATGTATTGATTTTTCTGTTTCATTTCAGTTATTGAAGTTGATTGAATGGAAACCGTAAAGAAAAGTTCTAGGGAAAAAAACTGGGGCCATGTCCAAGAATTATATTGGTCAACTGTTCATCTTTTGGGACATTTTTTCCTACTTGAAAAGTGTCATGATGGTAATTTATCTCAAAGACCTTCCTAGGTTTGCAAAATGTTTTTAAAATCTTGTGTGCAACCCAGACCTGACCAGAGTATTTTTAATTCATTATGTAACTCGAGTATTGGCTTGCAAGGCAAAGCAAGCATTTCCTTGAGACAGTAGCTGGCTCACTGAATTCATCCCATGGCTGTGTAAACAACAACATTACAAAAAACTGCACCCAAACCCAGAAACCATTATTGACATTTCACACTGAAAGAGAGTGGGTTTAGTTAGGAGACAATTCCCCCATGTGAGAGAGGGGAGGCTGCCCAGAGCAGCTGGGGCTGCCCCATCCCTGGCTGTGTCCCAGGCCGGGCTGGACGGCGCTCGGAGCAGCCTGGGCCAGTGTTAGGTGTCCCGGGCCAGTGTTAGGTGTCCCGGGCCAGTGGAAGGTGTCCCGGGCCAGTGTTAGGTGTCCCGAGCCAGTGTTAGGTGTCCCGGGCCAGTGTTATGTGTCTCGGGCCAGTGTTAGGTGTCCCGGGCCAGTGTTAGGTGTCCCGGGCCAGTGTTATGTGTCTCGGGCCAGTGTTAGGTGTCCCGGGCCAGTGTTAGGTGTCCCGGGCCAGTGGAAGGTGTCCCGGGCGTTTATGTGTCCCGAGCCAGTGTTAGGTGTCCCGGGCCAGTGTTAGGTGTCCCGAGCCAGTGGAAGTGTCGACCGTGTAGGTGTCCCGGGCCAGTGTTAGGTGTCCCGGGCCAGTGTTAGGTGTCCCGGGCCAGTGTTAGGTGTCCCGAGCCAGTGGAAGGTGTCCCGAGCCAGTGTTAGGTGTCCCGAGCAGTGTTAGGTGTCCCGGGCCAGTGGTAGGTGTCCCGGGCCAGTGTTAGGTGTCCCGGGCCAGTGTTAGGTGTCCCGGGCCAGTGTTAGGTGTCCGGGCAGTGTTAGGTGTCCGGCCAGTGTTAGGTGTCCCGGGCCAGTGTTAGGTGTCCCGGGCCAGTGGAAGGTGTCCCGGCCAGTGTTAGGTGTCCCGAGCCAGTGTTAGGTGTCCCGGGCCAGTGGAGGTGTCCCGGGCCAGTGTTAGGTGTCCGGGACAGTGTTAGGTGTCCCGGGCCAGTGTTAGGTGTCCCGGGCCAGTGTTAGGTGTCCCGGGACAGTGTTAGGTGTCCCGGGCCAGTGTTAGGTGTCCCGGGCCAGTGTTAGGTGTCCCGGGACAGTGTTAGGTGTCCCGGGCCAGTGTTAGGTGTCCCGGGCCAGTGTTAGGTGTCCCGGGCCAGGGCAGGGCGGGCCTGACAGCTCCTTCCGACCCCAACCACTCTCTGATCGTAGCGCAGGCACGGCCCGTGCAGGTGTCACTGAGCAGGCCGCAGAGCACGCCTGGGTGATGCCCTCAGAAAATGGGCTGAGTCACAGTAACCCGGGGGAGTGCAAAGTCGGGGATCAGCAGAAGGCTCCTTGCCAAGGGGGCGGCGGGGCTGGAGCAGCCTCCCCAGGGCAGCGGTCACAGCACCAAACCTGACCGGGGTTCCAGGAGCGTTCGCACGAGGCCCTCAGGCACAGAGCGGCATTCCCGAGCAGTGTCCAGGCTGCAGCTGCACCCGCCGAGCCCCGCGAGACCCGGGCGCTCCCCACACGCCCCCGACCCCGCGGGCCGGGCCGAGGGGCGGGACCGGGCCGAGGGGCGGGACCGGGGCCTGTACCGGGCCGAGGGGCGGGGCCGGTACCGGGCCGAGGGGCGGGGCCGGTACCGGGCCGAGGGGCGGGGCCTGTACCGGGCCGAGGGGCGGTGCCGGGCCGAGGGGCGGAGCCTGTACCGGGCCGAGGGGCGGTGCCGGTACCGGGCCGAGGGGCGGAGCCTGTACCGGGCCCTCTCCCCCGGCCCCCGCGCCCCGCCCCGCCCGTCCCTTGCGCATGCGCGGCGAGCGGAGCGGCGCGCTGCCGCAGCCCGGCGCGGCCCGCCCTGCGCACGCGCGGTGCCGAGGCCCGGCCGCGCGCCCCGCCCGGCGGGCACGCGCAGCGCGGGGAGGCGGCGGCGGCGCCCGGGCGCGGCCGCGGCGGCGGGTGTATGGCGGCGGCTCTGTCCGCGCTCGCTGCCAGGCTCTCCCAGTCGGCCGCGGCCAGATCCTACGGCGTGTTCTGCAAGGGGCTCACCAGGACCCTCCTCATCTTCTTCGACCTGGCCTGGAAGCTCCGCATCAACTTCCCCTACCTCTACATCGTCGCCTCCATGATGCTCAACGTGCGGCTGCAGGTGGGCGGGGGCGGCGGGGCTGGGGCGGGCTCGTGTCCCGGCGGCAGCGGCCGGGCCCGGCGGCGGCTCGCAGCCGCTGCCCCGGAGAACGGCGGCGTGCCGGTCCCTGGCCGTGCCCTGCGGCAGCGGGCCGTGCGGCTCGGCCGGTGCGCGGTGCAGCCCCGGAGCCTTGCCCTTGCCCTTGCCCGTGGCCAGCCGAGAGCCCCGCTGTGCTGCTCGCTCTGCATGTTAGCGGCAAACGTGTCGCTTTGCTCTTCCTTTTCCTAAGCCATGGTTGACTTAAATAGGGGGAAGAAATGGTGAATATGTGCGCTTTGATAGCACGGTCCTGACACCCTGTAAGGAGCGAAGAAAACGATTTCCTTCATCAGTTTATTGGGGCTTTTTAAATCCATAACAGTTGCAGCACGGAGAATGCAGACAGTTTTAAATACCGATGTTATCGCATGAAAAAGAGGGCTCAGATCTAATTTGTATCTCTCTTGTTTTGAGCCTGTTTCTACAAAACGTAGAACTCTTTAACACAGCTTTGACCTGTTGTAGGGTTGAAGTTTCATTGTTTTTGTGATGAAATCAAAGATTTGCTTTTAACTTAACTGGCAAGAGTAGCAGGCTGTGCACTGTCGCTACAAACATCTGTTCCAGCCAAGGACTGGACACTCTTTCTCCTCATAAACATAGCTGTAATAAAAGTTTTGACATCTGGCCAGTGGCCAAGGGTTGAAAAACAAGTCTGGTTGGAGTTTATTAATTGTGAGAGATAATTTGAAATGGGAAGAGGTAAACATGTGGTGTCTTCTATTTTTGTTTTTGGGATTTGCCCTACAATTCTGAAGCTTGAAACTGAGCCAGGTGGCCAGGAGTTGTACACGTAGCTTAGTAACCTCAGTAAAGCTGCAAAAGCCTTGTCTTTGCTCCTTATCGGTGTTGGTACAGCATGGTTCTCCTGGAACACCCCAGCTTGTCCTTTGTGCTACAGCTGATTCCTGCTAACTGTGCCGGGGCAGCCAGTCTGACCAGTTCCCTCCGGGAAGCTCTTCGTGGTACACTGTGGATTTCCAGGGTTGTGTATCTGATGTCGGCTTGCACTTCTGTTTACAGGAGGACTACTTTAATATTAACCTTTCATGTTAAGCCTCTAATCAGTCCCAGCCTGCATTTCTATTGCTTAAGGGAATCGGTGCTGTTACACAGCGAATCTCTCTGGCTGCTCGTTTGCTGACTCACTTTCATGCCTGTCACCGAAAGAGAGCTTGTAGCAGATTAAACTGAAACTACAGAAGGGCACTGGTATTTGGGCATGCTTCCTGCCCCTTGGATGTGCTCAGGGAGCCTGTAGGGAGACTTGTCTGCTGGGACAACTGTTGCTTTCTGTAGCTGGGTTATTCTTTTTGTGAAAGATTTTTAATTAGTTTTGGTTCATTACACTGGGAAACAGGTACCCGGGGTATCAGTGTCATTAACTTCCTGCATTCTTTCTCTTTAGGTCCATATTGAGATCCATTGACTTGTGACTTGGTGTGCAGCTTCCACTGTATGCTGCAACGAGAGTCAGTCACACTCTTCTTCCAATCCAGCCTGGTGTGAAGCAGCAAAGCTGTGCTCATGTGATTTAGGACTATGAAGAAAGAAGATTCTACCCAGAAACGAGTATGTGACAATGGCCCAGATCTTCACAAGCCAGCAGCTCATCTGACACACGTGCATTCCATGTTGGACAGTTCTCAAAATCATCGTAGCAGTTTACAAGAATTATGTAACACCAGGAATTGTTCTGTCTTTGAAACTATACCTCTGTCTTCTGTAGGCAAGGAAATGCCTCTGAGTTTCAGTGAATCAGCAGGGACGAACTCAAGTACAGCTGCTCCTTGGAAGGATTCATTTCATCTGCATTTTTCTTCTGGGAAAGAGAGTCTCGATAGGATTTCTCACTGCATTGGTGGCATTTCAGTAACAGGCTGGCTGGAAGAAGCTTGTAGCATTTCTGGAGACTTCAGCTCATGCTGCACAGGAGACAACTTTGTATGTTTTGCACAATTCTCGCTGGAAAATTTGCAGTATAATAAAAACCCGTGGTTTCTGGAATTAGAAATGAGCAGTAGCAAAGAGAATGAATTGCAGTCTGTATTTTTTAAAGCATTGGAGCTTGGTGGACTTCCTGATCCCTATTCTAATCCAGTTGTCTCTCTGAACAACTCTGCTATGGGACTCTCAACCAACCAGAAACCCTGTTTTTTTCTTTGTTGCTTAAACCTTGTATCTTCAAAACAAACCCTTGGATATGAGCAAATGCTTTTGAATATACAATATATGACTAATAATTTTCACATCACACAGCTAGTAATCTCTGTGCTAGCTTTTGCACTAGCAGGTCTCTGGTATGCAGTAGTGAAGGTAAAAAAATACTGAGATTTTAATAATTACTATTTTTTAATATTAGTAGAAAATAAGAGAGACAAGGTTACAGTTCAGGTTTTAGTGAGAATTAAATAGCTGAAGTAAAAACTGTAGTTGTATAATTGCTAGTTAAACTGGCTGTTGGAAGAATAGGGACTCTTTTTGTAAAGAATAGCTGCCTCTGAGTGTAAAGAACTTCATAATCTTCAGACTCTGGGACTTCTGCAGGTCTGCTGTCAACACTAAACTAGAATCCATTTGATTAGCACAGATACTTTGGTTTTTATAGAGTTTGTATTAGTGGAGTGTTCTGGCTACTACTGTTTATACCCATTTCCAATGAAATTGTTTCTCGTAGAATTGAATTCCTGCTCTGAATCCAACAGCAACTAATGTATCAGTCCTTACAGCACTTTGAACTGGAAAGCTGTTGGGAGGGTGGTCTTCAATCCAGTGTAATTCTCAGCAGGGTTCCTTTCCAAGGATGATACTGCTCTAATTTAACAATTCCTTGTGAGCTTTATTGTGTTACAATAGACACTGTAAACAACTTTCTAAATCAGTTTTTTTTCCTTGAAAAAGTGATTGTTATTGCTGAAGTACAGTAATAACTTCTGGGCCTGTTGACTTTGGCTTTGGGACAGGCTGCTGAAAATGAGGTTTGCCAAAGAACAGGGCAAGAATGCTGGAATCCAGAGAGCTGCTGGTCAATAGAATTTTGAGGAATAGGCTTCTGTTGGCACTTCAGTGGAGGAACTCACTGTGCAGTAGGTCAAACTATGAACTCAATGTCCAAAATTCTCAGCAGGGGCATTGCTGTAGATTAACTTAATGTGCCTAAAGGCTCACAATAAGAGGGAGGTATTGCTGTGTGGGTTAGGATGCATTTTCAGCTTCCCCTTGACTCTGACTTAAAAGCGAGGACTTAATGTGGAGTAAAGCCATGGTAGTGATTCACACACTAGGTAATCCTTTTTGCCAGCTGGTCTTGCTTCATCTTGGAAAGAGAGGAAGTGATGTTTCATATAGTTTAAACTGAACTTACCTGGAAGGCCAGTGGAGTTTCCAGTGTGGTGGTTATTGGACTGGTAGCACACATGCATAGAGAAGTCTTTGATTATGAAGATGAGATGTTGATTATCAGTCTTAGGGAGAGAAGCGTTGAAATTTTTAAATCTTATTTGAGTGTGAAAATAATATATATTACTTTTTATGTTAAATGATATGTTGTGTTTTCACAATTGACATTGGCTGATTTTCTTTTGGATGCTAGAAGAGATAAACAGCCACTTTAATTTAGAAAATAACTTTCCCTGGAGTGCATTTAAATGATTGTTTAACTTGTAGACTTTTGACCATGCAGTTACCTGTCACGAAGTGACCGAAAGCCCCAAAATAGTACTGGATTATATATTGTAAGTAACTACTCTAACAGCAATGGTTTCCTCTTAGTCAAGCCATTCACTCTCATCTCCACTGCTGGAATTTGTCAGCCTTGCAGTGAGTGGTATTAACACAAGTTAACACGTGGTGTTGCTGAGGTTCAAGATTTCTGAAGCGGTGTGGATCTGACATCCCAGAACACCAGAAACAAACACACTCCTCCAAATGTCTGTGGCTTGGAGTTATGGTGTTAAGCTGCTGTCTGCCTGTGCCTTGACCCAAAAAACACCTGAGAGGGCTGAAGGCAGAGGAATGAAGGCAGGGAGGGGTTGGAGCCTGTTTAAGCTGGCTTGATTGCTAAAGACAACGTTGTGCAACTCCATATTAATCTTTCTATGCAGCTCCATAGGTACAGCCATACCCTCCCTGTAGGGTGAGCCTTACCTTAAGATGTGCATGAGCACAGTCCTGCACCCAAAACTTGAGTGCTTGGATCAATTGGCACAGCTCTACCTGCAGCTGTTACTTGAGACCTTGTTTGTGCAGCTGACTGGTTTGGCCTGGAACATTCTCTGCTGTGTCTCATTTGGGAACTCCAGGTTTTGGGAACCACAGTTCTGTACACGAACTTGTAGATGAGACTGTCAGGTTAATAGGCAAGAGGAGTAGCTAAAGGCATAAAAACATCAATCCAGTTTATAATGCACATTTTTTCATGGTGATTTCAAAGTGGGGGGGAATGAAACATGAGAGACACCACCAATGAACTAGATTTTAAATGTGTGTACAGCAGACTGGCAAAGGTTTTGTCCTTATCAATGACAAGCCTATGGAGGAGGAGATCTTGGAATACTGAACTGTGTTACATATCACAGACTAGCTAATACAATCCTGTTTTTTAAGCAGAGTCTTGAGTGCGTGGCCTTTCATCACTTATTACAGGATCACTTTAAATACAATACATCTAAGTGAAATGATTGATGTTTGTTGTGTATTATATGTATATTGAACATAAGATACAAAGAATACTTAAATAAGTGGATTTAATCCATTTTAAGATAGTTTATGTACCTTGCCTTGAATTTTATTGCTTGAAACCTAAAAGATAATTTTAACTTGAACATTCCTTCTGAAATTCAAATAAAGGAGAGTTTGGTATGTTAAAATCTCATAAAATATACTGCACTTTAAGCCTGGGGAGGCCATGGATTTAAAACGCTGTTCTTGTACTAATAGAACTGCCTGTCCTGAACGAGACAATGTTTAAATGGCTTTTCCTGTCTGGAGGGAGAATAAGGAACCTGAAGGATGGCATCCATCCTTTGAAACTAGAGAAAAATCTAAGACTATATGGTTTAGGCCACTGTTCTCTTCCTACAGATGTTTTGATGTTAACTCATCTCAAAAGATGGAAGGTGTCTTGGCCAGGAACCAGTTTGTGTGGAGTTTCATGGCTTCACTGTGTCCAATGTGGAAAACTTTCCTGAGTTTATGTGCTGTTAGGGCTGTCTCAGATGATTATTATAGTACAGAAAAATAACACTTAGTAAGGGTAAGGGACCTTTATACTCAACCAGGAGTTGCCTTCTTATTTCTGTATTTTTGTCTCTCATCTTTCTCTAGAAAGAGGTTATTTCTAAGCAAAATGTTGGAGTTCTACTAAACAACTTGTGCTATCTAAAATTTTCCTTGATTAGCGTCCAGATCCTTCCTGCACTACATAGCAAAGTTTTATTTCTGCCATTAGAAAAGAAATAAGAAAATACTCAATATTTTAGAGAATTTCCTAGTAGTTACACCTGAGTGAAAATTTACTATATGGTGTACTGCTTTGAAATGAAAATATACTTTAAAATGTGTGTGCACAGAGCTCTGCATGTAGATAAAAAGTGTTTTACCACAGTTATGATGTTGGGATGCTTATGCAAATGCTTCTTTCCTTTCTGACGTTGCAGTGCACAATGCAGTAGAGATGGTGCTGTTACTGCTCTGTGTGGTTTTAGCTGGTGCAATCTCAGCTATCCTGTGTCTGCATCATCCTGCACAGGGGACAGTTCTAGCTGTAGACACTTTTGAGCCTTTTGCTTTTTCATTGTTGGGTTTGGTTTTGCTGTTGTTTGAGGTTTGGTGGTTTGTTGTTTGTGGTTTATTTCTCTCTTTTTTAAAAGTTATTAGGACTATAAAGACAGCTCTTTCTTAAGCTTTGCCAAAGTTTGCTTCCTTTCTCCTTCTCTCCACCTTTGTCCCTTATAGGTATACACATTTAATTTTTGGAAGAAGCAAGCCTGTATGTACTTTCCTAATATATAGTCTTATTGGCAGGTTGCTCCTTTTGTTTTTGTGGCCTGGTCATGCATATATTTCTCTCCCTATAATTTCTCAGCTAAACATATGCTGATATTTTGTTCCACCTCAGAAGCATTGTCCTGTAATTAATTATACACAACAAATTGATAGAAGCCATGCAGAGATGTAAGAGTCTCTTATTAGGGTATATGACAGGTGGTAAAAATGACAGAGTAATATGTAGTCAATGTGACATACTTTTCCTTTTTTCTCTTCAAAATAGCTGCTTTAACTAAAATCCAGTATTTAATTTGAGTATGTAGTACCTCTGAGAGCTGAGAATTGCAGCTAGAATTTGGGGCTTCCAAATACATTAAGGTTAGAACTTAGCATAACTTTTCAAAAAATTAAAGAGCACATTCACGTGAATATTTTGAAACCTTTTTTTTCCCCCTAAGAGGGCACAGAATAAAATGTATTCTGCCACTTGTTTCTGTGATGCACAGCCAGTAACTGAGTGTGGGGGGAGAACCCTTTACAGACTGCAGAGCCTCTTACCCTCAAGGAAGAGCTGCACTTGATAGAACTTTAAAATAAACCAAATGTTGCCTATGAAAATACTGATATTTATGATCAACTGACATACTTAAATTACAAGATCATAGATATCAATCTCCTGACAGTGTGAAAACAAAAATAATAATACAGAAGTGCTAGAATAATGCTATCCTTTACCAGCCTGCACTGGTAAAAGCAAATCCTCTTGTACTTTGAAATTAATTCTCTACTGCATCCCAAAATCTCAATTATCTTAGTCTTTTGGAATTAGTGATATGAGATTCAGACTAAGACGATTTTTTCATTGCCAACGATGAAATAAATTCAAAAACTAAAACATTTTAGAAAATGACCAGAGGGACTTCCTCAAAGGAAATCTGCCTTGAAAAGGTCCATTTTATTTGTGTGATCTCGATATATGTATAATCTGTTTTGCAAATTCCTTCCTTCTTTGTGGAAGATCGTATAAACCTGATAGCAAAAGTATCAGTAACTTGCAAAAGTATCAGTGTTTAGTTTTCTGTTTGTAGCAAATTTTAGCTATTAGCAAACGTAATACCTAAATGCAATTTAAGCTTTTGTTCTTAAAAGTAGGGAAATCGAATATTTAGTGCCTGATTCATCACTTGAAGTTGAATGAAACCATTTCTTGAAAATGGGTTCTGCTACCTGACGGTGACTAATTCTCAATGCTGATACTCAATACTTCCTGTAAACTGTGATGTCATCCCTGCAGAACAATTTTAGTCTATGGCCTTGGTCTTTGGCCCCATTTTTTTAATCCTTATTATTTTTTTATTGCAATGTGGGAGGTGGAGAAGGCTGGCACAAACCATTTATTTTTTTTTGTTCCAGAGAAATATGTTTACAACTTTGTATGTATTTTGAAAATGTATTGTGACACTTTTAACTTGGGAGAGAAGCTTCTGTAGTAGACTTGAGACCTGAATAGAGACTTTGGAGTATCGGGAGAGCTCCCCAAGCTGCCAGAAGCTGTGGACTGCAAAGCTGCTCACTCACACCACAGGAGGGAGTTCCACATCAGTCTTTGGAGTCTTTGCAGTTATGGCATTGTTAGTACATCTTAGCACAGTGCATTTCAGTTTGCCTTGTCTTACGGATTGTCACTGCAAATAGGTTAATGTACAAAATCAATACACAGCGGTAATGTATTGTAACTGTTTACAATTGAACTCAGAGTGGATGGGTTTTGTCAAGCTATTTAAAAACAGAAATAAAAATCTTTTTTAAAAGACAAGAGGTAGTTTTGGTGCTTCTCATTCCAATTTTTCACTGTATAAATTGTACAGATGTACTTGAAAAGATTGTGTTCTGACAATGTGAAGTCAGAGAGAGTGTTTTTTTTTAGAGGTACAATTTGAGAGATGCATGTTTACAGAAAGCAAACAAATTTAACACCTCTGTGAGAATAAAAGGGCTCAATGCTTATACCTAATCTTGGAAATCTGGTATTTGTACTCAAGGCTAGTTTAATGATGTTAGCCAGCAGTATTCATTAATGGGCATTCTTTTTACAAACTTTTTTTTATTGAGAAGCCTTAACAAACCAGTTACTTTCAATGTAGTTCCAAGGTATTTCTAACTAGCTCCAACTGTCTTCATTTTGAAGAGGAAAGCAAACTATGGTAAATCATGTAATGTCCAGAGCAACTCTCTTGCATCATCCAGGGTGCTTCTCTGCATAGTTAAAATCACCATGATATTAACAGATATGCCAGAGCTTTTATTTTTGCTGAATGAAATATTCCCATTAAAGGAGTAGAATAAACATGTATCCTCTGCTTAATGTTGAATGCTAAAAAAAATATTAAAACAGGAGCCACTCAGGAGCCCTAAAACAGGAGCCCGTCAGAGATGTCTCTTCTGAAAGCTGCTATCAGGTGACTTTCTGATTCTAGGCTCAAAAAGCTTAGTTTTTGTTTGGTCTGGGGGTCCCTTGCTGTCACAAGTGATACATTTTGAGGAAGAATGTTATTGTTATGGAATACAGTTATGGACTGTATTCTGAAAAGAACTGGTATTGGTAACCCTGAACAAAAGGCTGATACTCAGAGTACAAAATTATTGTGTACTATTTTTCTTAATGATGAATGCTGAGATCATATCGTCCCTGAAAACGAGCATTTGAAGAGAAAAAAAGGAGAGGGGGCAAAACTGAATATAATAAATCTAATGAAGTTCTGTAAAGTTTTGGCATGTGGTTAGACCTCCATGGCTAAGAAAGAGCTAGCAGTGCTCCCTGAACTGATGTTCCTTATGGTTTTTGGAATGGTTCCTCACGGCTTTTGGAATTTGTTGGCAGATCCTGAAATAGTAAATTGTAACCTTTGTCTGTCCATGATGTCCCAGCCACCCACTGTGACAGTGATGTGACACAGCCTGACGTTGTCATTGCTTTCAGATGGTTTATCAGTAGTTTTACATACATTTATATAATTAGGCTTGATACCTGCAATGGGGAATGTTAAGGAACTCTGAATACTTTTGCAAATAAACTCAGAAACAGACATGCTTCTCTGTGCATATCCAAATCTCTTCCTATTAGGAGCTGAAATGCTTTGAAGTTGGATTTAAGTTAGTGGCCTATGATTTTGTGGTAGTCTCTTTGTTCATCTCATACTGTAAAATTCTGTAAGAGCAACTCATCTGTACAGGAGCCCAAATTTCCTCTCTGCAAACCTGAGATTGCCAGAGGAACCTCTTACCAATTTACACTCATCACAACATTTATCTCTTCAGTATGTTTCTTGGCTCTTGCTTTTTCTGGCAGATACTATAGCAGCTTAAAATTTAAAAAACCCAAAACCTTAAACCAAACACAAGTACCAAAGATCTGCTGAAGACATCCAAATTTCTTAGAGCGATGATTTTTTAAAAGAAAATGGTGCTTTACCTTACATTAAAAATAGAAGGTATTGGATGGGGTTTTTGTTAGCAAGAACTGTGGCATGTTTGTAAAGTGTACTTGTAAGTCTTGAACGTTAGGAAGTGCTTTGTCTATTTGTTATCACAAGTATTTTTTAGACATATCAAAATACTCCTTTATTTATCTTTAACCTCGTAGTTCAAAGAAAAGGAAAAAAAAAAAACAAACACATTTTGGAATTCTTTCAAGTATTATGTTTTGTTAAAAGTGCCCCAAGGGCAAAGGACCAAAACCAACACAGACCTCTTGCTCACTGAACAAAAAGCCAGCAGCAATGACAAGCAGGATGTTTTTGATGCTCTTTGTTGGTTTTATTCTGGGGCAAGCAGCTGAAGCCCTTAATCACTTTAGCTGGAAGTTATTCACAAATAACCCTTCTGAGCTCAGTAATCCTGTCTTGCTTCGTATCATAAAAAAATCCTTTCTGCCACAGGGATTCCTAAATCATCTCTCAGATCTTAGCCTTGCATTCCAGGTACTGACTGCAAGCACGTGGGACCTGCTCCAGAGCTACACTAGTTAGAGCATTTCCAATTTCTGCCTCCTTCAATATAAAAGCATTTAAGATTAAAACAAAAAACAAAATATTTCATGATGTTGTTATAGCACTTTCTTAAGGGTTTGCTTCTACCCCTTCAGGTGTTTCTCACTTTAGGTCAGGTTTGTAGATGCTGAATTTTCTATCACGTTGAAAATCAGAGACTAACACAGAAACTTGTCAAAACAGAATGAAAATTCAAACCTTTTCTGAAGTTGGACAGCCTTCTTTTATCTTCTGTTCCCTCTAGCTGCTTTCTGAGTGAGAACATCTGTACAGACTACAGTAGGTTTCAAGTCCTTCACTTTGATATATGGTGTATGTTCCCAACAATCTGTTGCTTAAAATAAAAGCTGTCTGGTCGGTGTTGTCACTGTCAATCATAATTTTCAGAGCTCTTCCTCACATTTTCTTTCTGGTTTATAATCATTCGTTTGCAGTTGATAGCTGTATCTTCTGCTTTCCTTCTATTTAGCTAAAACTACTTGCCAGCGCTGGCAAGCAGAAGTCTGCAGAGCTTTTCATCACTGGATATTTTGTTACAGTCAGTTCATCAAGCTTTTTTTGCTACTTGCTCAATTTACAGTTAATTCTAATATATTTTCATTAGGTATCCATAAGGAATTGTAGGTATTCCTGAATGGATTTCTGAGCAGTTTCTCTTTCATCACAGAGGAACTGGTTTTTCTGAAGGCCCCTATTGAAACAACACTGTCCAAAGGTTTGATTCCATTTTGTGTATAGCTATTGTTACATTAATGTAAAAGAATGCTTTTATATGGAAAATATTTCTGGTCAGTCTTTGTTATTCACATGTGTTTGTTAAATTCAGCAGGTGATCTGTCTGGAAGGGCTCTTCTGCCTCCTGGCAGATATTCCAGCCATGGTAAGATAATGTGACACACAAGATGACTCTTCTCAACCTTACATACAAACCTGAGAGTCAAGGAACAAACTCGTGGAGAGAAAAACAGAAGAACCAAGAATTTTTAAGGAAGTGTTTTTAACATATTCTTGATTTAATTTGATAGGTTATTTTGCCAGAAACATCAGATGAGAAGGTATGAATTAAAACTTGAGACGGGAAGCAACCTGGATATGATTTTGCTTTAAAACAGAAATTGTCAAGTAGTTCAGATCACACAGGGAGGATGTGGTGAACTAAGGACTGGAAATGGGCTCAGAGGAAATGAAAAAAGCACAAATATTTTACAACCTTTTTGTGGAAAAGGCAAATCATACTTTTACTATTATTCCCCCAGAGGTATTTCTATTGTCCTTCCAGCCCCACGTGCACCTTATGATAATGCTAGATGGAGAAAGCAAGGTTGGGGTTTTTTTTGTTGTTTTCTTTTTTTTTTTTTTTTTTGCATTTCAGAAAGGGTAATCAATAAGAAAAGAAATCTGATAGTAGGACTTATCTGTTTAAGTACCTTAGAGTGGTTTCAGTAGGACAAATCACAGCTCCAATCCTGTAATCCAATCACACAAGATCAGTCCTGATGTCTAGCCCTGCTGACTTAATCAGAGCTCTGGAGCTGAGGATCTGCCTGTGTGAGCTCAGCTACAATGCCTGCACTTGGAGATTTATGGGAGTATCATTACATTTAGACTGGGTGAAAAGGGCAGCCCTACACACAGCAGAGTCAATGTGAATCTTCCCAGCCGTTCAGAGTGAGACAATATCACCTTCCTGAAGGGAAATCCATTGCATACATTCCAAATACTGTGCTCTTCGTAAAACAGCCATCTTTAAGAATATTATATTGAAAAAAAAAAAAAAAAAAAAGACAGAATTTACCATCTGACATTTATAATAATAAAATAAACCATGTCTAAAGTTATAGCATATGGATGGTCTTCTAAGAGTAATCTCTTGGAATTCCAGTCTATAAAATAGTAACATTTGCTACTTTGTTTGAGTGAATAAATTGATAACAGCTTTTGATAAGACTTTTTACATAGCTTTAGGCTCACTACTGCTTTTTAATCTTAGCCATTCTCACATGAACTGCTCAAAGTAATTGTTAACAAGGTTATTAAAGAGTTTTATGAAAAGGGAGTGTAACTTTTTTATTTCCTGGAGTACTAAATTCTATTTTTTCCTTTCTCAGCTACACATTGTTCATTTGTGGTATACTGCATTTTATATTACTTTGCTTGATGTTGGTGCTGCAGTTAAACATAATTTTAATACTTTTATCTACTAGTATTGATCAGGAAAATATATTGGAGTATCTTCTTGAAGTGGTGACTTAATGAAGTCACACCAAAATTAGTTAGAAAGTCCTTACAAGAAATTAGGCTGTTAGAAGAAATGGGTATATTTTCAGAACACCTCTTCTTATAACAGTTTAAATAACAATAAATTATTTTTTCAAATTAACCTGGCAAACATTTTATTTTATATACTCTCTTGTCACCGTAAGGAAGAATCCACATTTATTTTGCCCAGTTATTCTAAATAGTGTTATGACTGACACATTTATTGGCACAGCAGTAATAGTGTCCCCTTGCAATTTCCACTTAGAAAAGAAGACTGCCCCATTAAGAGGAAATTCAATCATTCAGGGAGAATGTTAAATGACATCTCAAAAAGCTGCTGTTGTTATCACGGTAAAGAAGCACTACAGAAGTGTTAAACTATTGTTGATTGTTAGCAGAAGGGGAGGAGACATCGTTTTAACGAGGCAGCCTCCAAACTGAAAGGTGGAGTTTGAGTCTAAACTTTTCCTAAGGGGCTCTACAAGGAAAGGGAAGAGTTCCCGTTATTCAAGTGACTGTTGATGTGAGTGGACAGGCCTCTGTGCAAAAGTGGACTGGAACCAAGGCAGGATGCCCAACCAGCTTTGCAGCAGCATTCAGGGAGTCTTTTGCTCATCATGCTCCCAGCACACCTCGAATATTGGGATCTAGAGATAAAAGACCAGTTCGTTAACATAAAATATGAAGCTGTAGTTTTCCTGACTGCATGTAATAACTATATATGAACACTTACATATAAACATACACACACATTAATATCTGCTTGTTTAGATCAAGGATAAATTTCTGCTTAAGGGCTTTCCATAAATGATTAAGAGTGCAGTAGAAAGAATGGAAACACACCCCAAGTGTGGAGCTGTAGGTGCTGCATTAGGCATGGTGAGAGCACACCTTTCTTTGCTGTTGTGTTATTCTGGAATTAATACAGACCTTCCAAACGCCCATTGTGATAAAGATATTGCTTTACTCATTGTATTGCTTATGGTCAGCATTCTGGAGTAACATCTTTTCTTGATTAGCAGTTTAGATTTCTAAGAATACAGATTTATCTGCATTTATCTGTCTTTACTTGCAGTTTCATAAACTGATAAAAATAGTGTTATCTCATTTCTAATAGGTTCAAGGCAGCATTTCATTATTTTAGCTGAAGAATATGAAAAATTTATCTCTTTTTAACTAGTACCAGAATATCCCAGCTTTACAAAAACAAAATTAAAATTACATTTATAGAAGGGAAAGCTTTGTACAAATTATGCAGGAAGTCCAAACCATTTCAGGAAAATGCAGCAGCTACAAAAAGAACTGCCAGGCAACTGTACTTTGTAGAGAGTAAATATGGAAATTCCACAGAAGCAATCTGGACATTGGAGATACAAATATAAGAAACACATAAAAATACTTCATGGAATGATTTAATGTATGGAAGAGATAACCACTCTTGTCAACAAGATGAAAAAGTTTTAACTGTGAATAAGACAATATTTAAGAACATAACTAGTACTTGGCAGTGTATTTATCTTGCAAATGTGATTAAGATGTTGAAAAACTGATCTGTTTGTTTTCGTTGTAATTATCTGCCATCTTGTTTTTCAGGTTTGAAGTCTTTCTTAACTGCCGAGCTCTGGAAAAGCCTTTCAGAGTAAAGAGCAAGGGCAGGATTCTGTCAGTCCTGAGAAGTCAGCTGTGCTCATTCTCCATGTCCTCCTGGATACCACTTGCAGCAGGAATCCCAGAATGCAGGCCAGGGGGAAGAACAGCCTGGCAGAGAACAATTCCTTGGTTCTCAGCTGGGACAATAACTGAACTAAGTATCCCAGAGTCTCATGCTTTTGAAGTGTTCTCCATTAATAGCAGATTTCAAAGACTGCTATGTGAGTCTTTCAGGCATAACTGTACTGTTACTCCCTAATGCTTTCAATTTTTTCTCCACAATCATAATGAGAAATGGAGAACATGGTCTATTTAAAAAACACATTCTTTATCCAGTGTGAAAACATTGAGCAGTCCACATTTACTTGAGCAGCTTTGTGCATTAAAACTGCAGTAAAGTGAATAGCTTTTTATAAAACATGTTTTAATGGTTTCACTATTTTGAAATAAAATTATTTGCTTTCAAAATATAGCTCCACCATCATTGTTTAATTTTGGATATTTGGGAATTTCATATATCCTGCTGAATGGCACACCTGATTGATGCAGACATCCTTAAGAGGAGAGCTTGCATCTGTGCAAATGAGATTTCTGCTGTTTGAAAATATAACAATACTTTTAAAGATCCACTTTAAAAGGAATCAAAAAATGTTTAATTTAATTACTTTGTAGGACATTTTTGTTTCTATTGTGTTTTGTACACTAAGTAAAAATTTTGTTATGCTACATTCCTTGTTTAGTCCAAAGCATGGCAATCTGCCAACCAGAGCTTTTAGTGATAAATTCTGCTATACAAAGCAAAAGGTTTTATACATGAGGCCACTTCCTTCTGCTATTTTATCATCTTCCTGGTTTTGTCTGTTTTCAATAAATGCCTTTGTATTTTCACATCTTTTATATGCTTGTATACACAGACACTTTCCTCTGTATTAAAACTTGGTAGTTGCAAGTTGGTAAGGATAAAAAAGACAGACTGTTGACTTAAATTTCATTGCACTAATACACTATATGAATGCTTTAATGTTACAGCATTAAAAGATCTCAACATTGATATTAAAAGTATTTCCTGAATTTGCCAGTGGAGTGGAGAGGCAAGGATGATGTTTCATAACAAGGTTTTAAAATGGAAACAATTTCTGGGTACAGCTACACTTTAATACTACAGATTGGCACATGAAGGCTGGGTTCTCACAGTGAATCTGCATTATTTTAAAGCATCTCTAATTTAAATATATTGACATTTAAAATCTGAAAACAAATTATGGTGGAGACCAAACATCTCTCCTTTATCTGTCCCAAGGGGCTGAATATTTCTGCCTGAGGAGAAAAATCTAAAAAAACTCAGCAGTAAAGAGAAGCCACAGAGACGCCCCTGCACACACAGTGGAACCTGAGCAATCTTGAGGGAAAGGAGAATTTGAGTTAGGGGTGGTCAGAGGAGAAGGGTGAGATGAGTGGGAAGAAGTTGAAGTTGCAATGCAGCAAACTGGAGAAAAGCTTCTGGAACTCACAAGAAAGAGAAGCTGTCCTGCTGTCCCTGCCCATTTTAGCAGTCTGTCATGAATTCCTCTTTCCCACAAAAAAATGTTACCAAGGATAGTACAAATCATCATGTACTAATTATTTTATAAAGACAATTTTTTGCTGTTCTGCAGACCTATTGTTCTTTTACAATCATATTAATAGACTAAAAATAACATGGGCAGTTCTACCAGACTTAAATTACAATTCTATTTCTTAAAAATTATTATTTTATATTGTGCTGATTGAGATCACAGAAATCTTTTTCTGACCACAGAGGTATAAGGTACCAAATTCATCCTTCCTGTAACTGTACTGAGGTAAATGGAGTTACATAAGGAATTAATTTGACCTGTCTCCTCCATTTCCTTGGAAAAATTCTTTGCTTTACCCCTTGCCAAGTTTTAACTTTGACTCCCCCTTTGCTTAACATCTTCTTGTACCTAGAGACAGTTTTTCTTTCTTTAAGACTATAAAGAGAAATACAGCAGGGGAAAGACAATTAAGGTGAGGATCTGCTTTTTAAATTGAATGTACACTTCAGTTATGGAAAGAAAATGCCAAAACATTTTTATTTGGTATAGATGTATATGGGATTATTCTTACATCTGTGAGGATATGAAAGGTATAAAACAGCACATATAACCATGACAGGGTAAGGATTTAAGTAATGTTTTTCTGCCTAAGACTCATGTGTTTATTTCTAATTGCAACAGCTGTAATAAACGGGGACCTTTCTTGGCTAGAGACCATAAGAATTTAAAATACTACACATCACTTTTTAACAAAGAATCATCCCCTTTCCCCTACACTCAACAGGTATATTCAAAAATAACCTACGAGAAAAGCTGAAAGCCTACTCTCAGCAGTATATAACTGCAATTTCATGATGCAATAAATTTAATTTGTGGATGGCAATGGGGCATGAAACTTGTACAAATTCAACCGGGCAGTACGAAGTTATTTAAAACCCAAAACCCTCAAAAAAACCAAGGACTGGTGAGTGGTTTTCCTCCTGATGGTTTTACATTAGAGTTGATATCATCTGTCTTTCTGCTGCCAGTGAAAAAACAGGATAAAGCTTGGTCTAAACACTTTAACTCGTAGCTCACTAACCTTGAGAGAAATGCAATTACACGTTTGTTTTTAATCTGGATCAATGTATTACCATTAGATGATCTAGGACTGCACAGATGAGATGTAACAAGCATGTAAGCCTGCACACAGGCTCAGTTTGAGAAGGGCTGAGCATGAGGGATCAGAAAGTGGAATTGATGGAGTCTGTGGTTCAGAATAAGGTTATAATTATGCAGGGATACTGTTCCCACAGACAAACTTACAATCCAGCAGCCTGCCTTCCTTCTCTCCACACCATCTGTGTGTCACAGTCTACCAGTGCTGCAATTGTGCCCATGCAACTGTTTGTGGGTCCAGAGCATGAATTTAATCAATGGAGCAATTCTGATTAAAAATGATTCTTAAATAACTTTAAAAATCTGGATTGAGTGATTTGATTTAAAGTGTGGCTTCACGAGCAGCTGAACGAACAGCCCAGAGGCCACAATAAGTCAGAATCATTAGGTGCCAGTTCCTGCTCCTGTCTGAATTTATGGTTCCATATTTATTAAACCCAGATTTGTGCACTGCTGACTAGCCAGCAGCAAGATCTGAGCCAGCTCATGTGGAGATATGCCACTGCATTTCACTCACTGGTGAATCAACAAGAGCACCTGGTGTGACCCTTCCAACACTGTGCCATGAGCAAATACAGCTTTGCCATCTGTGCCAGGGGCTGCCAGCCCTGGGACACTGGGACTTGGCTGAGGAGGCTTCTTCAGGCAGGGAGAAGGAGCCATGGGAGCTCCCAGCCATCAGCTGCTGCCATGTGCATGCAGCCAGAGCAGGACTCAGGCATGGCTTGCAGCCCAGCTGCAGCTCCCAATGTAGGATGAATTAGGAATTTTAAATTCCCAGGCCCTGGTGAGACTGAGAGGGGTATGTGTGAGTACATCTAACCATGCCAAGCTGGAGTTAGCCAGCAGAGGGGAATTCAGACTGTGGCTACTTCTCAGGGTGGGAACAGTCTGATCTTAATCAGCACCCTCTCCTCTGAGAGTTAATTTACATCAAGTTCTTTCACTTTCCTGAGATAGCAAAAACCTCTCAAGTTTCATGCAAAATTCCATTCATGATCTGCTTCAGCCCATGTCCTTTGAATCCAAGTCCTCTTTTTTTGTTATTTCAGGGCCAGCTTTCATGCTAGAAAGCATCCAGCTCGTGTCTAGTACTGTGCATAATTAATACAGGTAGAACAAGTTCTAATGCAAAGTGTATTTCAGATCAGAAGCATTACAGAGGTGGCGGACCTTTGCAATTTTTGATACATTTTGTTTTCCTCACTGGGACATTCTGGTGTTTTTTCCTCAATGACTCACAAGTGGCCCTATCAGTGTTACACAATGGAAACAAGCACTGCCTTCCAAAACCAGTAATATTTGATGCTAGGAGTAGATAAAGCTCATTTACAAATCAAAAAAAACCACAAACCCTCAAATGTGTCAAGAACAGGAATTTAAAATAAGCAGCAACTAAAATTCAGGATATGATTTCAAAGTTAATCTGAGAGAAACCCCTGCAAAATTCTTAGAAGAGAGGTATCTTTATTCTTGGAGGTTTTGACTATTTTAATGGAACTAGCTTCCTATCCACACAAAAAAGCACCATTCATAAAAGATGTTTGACTTGCTAAGCTTTAGCTTTGATGTTCCCCAAAGCAATATAAAATACCTGCATGTAAAATTTTTTTGGCCTAAATGAAAGGTACAAGCACTTTTGAAACATTTGAGACAACCAGCAAACAGGATTTTCTACAAAAAATATTTTTCCAGCTGAGAAAAATATGATAAGTGTGACAACATAAACATTTTAAGAAACAATACATGGCTAAAACCCATCTGCCAGGCAGAGGAAGTCAAAGAGTTTGCCTGAGGGGTTTAAGAATACCAGATTATTCAAGTACTGATAAATTAAAAAAAAAAAAAAAAAATAGGGGGAAAAAAGACACGGTGATGGACTAAGACTTTCCTGCATGGAAACTATCAAGCAATGCTTCTTAAAAAATAAAAATTGTTTAATTGTCTAGATTGAAACAAAAGTATTCTTTAATACAATGGCTGGGTATCCATGACAGTGATTCTATCAACAAGATGTTGTTTTGGGAAACATAACGCTTGCACCATTTTTCTAAAAATGGGAGAGCATCTATGTGAGCAAGTTGTAAAATTAACCAATCAATTCTAGATTATGAAACACTGCACAACATCTGTATTGTTAAAGATATATCTACATTTTTGGTATTGATCTACATCCTCTAAGATTAACTGTTTTCTTTCAGGGTAACTATCCATCTTACCAAATCTAAGAGAAATCACACTAAGCCAGACTTGCACATTAGATCTTAAGTAAGATCTCTTTGAGGTGACTACCTCCTTAAATGAGATCTCAAAGGGTCTTCCTTCCAACAGTAAGGAGCATTATTCCACCTCCCTGTGGCTGATACTGGCATCCAGTCTGATGGCCCAACAGTTACTTTATTTCTTTCTGCATTGAGAAAATTCAGAATTTTATTTCTTATACTTGAATACAATGCTACTATCCATGTATGAACATCCTCATAGCTCATGCTTTTGATTAGAAATAAAAACTTTATGAAATCTGTAACTGTAAAACTTTTATTTTCATTCGCTGCTCTTGGAATCTGGTTCAAACTGAAACCCACAGAAATTGCTTAATATTTAATGAGCTTTATAGACCACAAAAATATGATGTAAGGGTTTCAGCTGTCTTCACTGACTCTCTGTATAGGGACAAATGTCATAACAGATGTGCTCCTCAACCCTTAAAATGAAAAATGACATGATAAATTACTTAGTGGAAACTGAATCAGAACAGTTACTGAACTATCCAAAGGGGGACAAAAAAATAAAAAAACCAAAGTATATTACCCTGAAAATTCAACAAGTAACCACATTTATCATTGAGGAATCAACCCTGCCAACAGCAGGTTTTGGAGAAAGCCCAATTTTCCACAAAAAATAATTTCAACAGACCTGCTATTAGACTACTATTTACATGAATGACAGACTACAAAGTTCTTCCAACACAGAAGGTTAGACTTGTGGATATGAAACTGGCAAAGCACACTGGTGATAAAAATAAACCTAAGACTATAGAAGACACTGCAAGAAGGAAAAAAATCAAACAATCCTGAGAAAACTGTTGCTTGAAAGTCTCAATAATATGAAGAAAATAATTAAAATTCATATTTACTTCAGAAACAGAAGAATTATCAAAATTCCAGAAAACAAAATATATGTGACAAAACTATTCACATGTGTGGGAAATCATTTATTAGAGTTTGTCTTGGAATTTGCTGAGATTGTAACCTGTATTGCTTCTGGCATCTTTGCTGGTAAGGAACTACCCTGTATTTTATGATAGTGGTGGTGTTACTGTTGAATTGCCAAAAACCAGGGGGGAGTTCTGCTATGGTAGAACTGCTGTAGCTACAATGTAGAACTGTGACTGTAATTCTTCACTTGATTTTACACATTTTCCAAAAATCCACTCCTGACCTAGTTAGGTTTACAGCCAGACGTGAGCTTTACTTGAAACACAGGAAAATGAGGCAACAGGGTGAGAGGTTTGATCTTAAGTTTCTTTGACACCTCTCACCTATAAATTGAACAGCTCTGTCCATTAGAGCACCTTGTACACAGAATTAACAGTGTTATGTTTAGAACACTGGTAGGATCAGGCCCATGCAAAAGTAAGTCTACTTATGATGCACACAGCATTAATGAAATGTTTTAAGGAATGTCTGCCATCCTTTCAAAAACACACGGCCTTGGAGGGAACATTATTAATTTCAGTACTCTTCTGTACTATGTATCATTAATAAGTCATCCTACCAAAGTAGGACTGGAAAGAACAGACTCTTCTTGAGAGGGTATTAAATGACATATATTCCAGAGTTCTGACACAGTAAGCTACATATTCAGCAAAACACTGAAAATTTCCCTGTTCAAGTTAATAATGAATGCATAATGAAGAATGTTTTCTATGTCTCATGAGTTTGGAATTGGATTTCACCAAGAAGTTTCTACAAAATATCACAACGGGTCACTTGAAAATAGGACAGACATTTTTCATGTCTTCCTTGCATCACAAAATAATTCTTCTCTTTGTTATTAATTTGGAGAGTTTTAAAACTAGAATTGCTTCCATGAAGTCAACAGGAATTTTGCACTGAATGGATGGAAGGAAGAATGTTCTCCACACTTCACTGTCCCCTGTTACTAGAATTAGTGATTAGGTTTTTTTATTTTGGTCTAGAATTTTCGAAGGAAGGAAGGCAGGCAGGCAGGCAGGCATAAAAGCACATATAGAAAGGTGTAAAACAGCATAAATGAAATGAAAGCAAACAATCTGTGATTGATTATAAAATTAGAATTTTTCACATGAACCAGATTCCCCACTAATGTAAATGAAGTTTGCTCAGTGTGCAAAAATATTCAGAACCCACTGTCAGTTCATCTGCATTAAGACTTATTTTAAACCATCCTGTAATGGCACTTTATAGACATAATTTCAAAATAAATATCTTACCAAGGTGATGCTTCTGTTTTATGTAATCATATCCTTTTTACAACTAACTTACTAAACTTATAACAATGTTTAATTTAAAATATGAAAGACAAAGAGGAGTATTTTAAAGGTTTATGATTTTTAGATGAGGTAAAACACTTTATCACCAGAGTAGCTGTCAGAGGCAAACCTCAGCTCAGCAAAATGGTAATAACCACCTATTAGCAGCAGTGTCAAGAGGTGAGTGCTCCTGACACAGCTTCCTAGACAGTGCTCTGTCCCATGCTAGCCTACAAAAGGAAAATGAAAACCCTGATATTTTCCTGTTGGCTGACCCTTTCCTCCCACAGCTTCCTTCTCAATAAAATTTTGACACGAACGGCTTTTAAAAATAATAAGAGGTGGTGCCAAGGAAGGAAGGAAAAGGAAGAAGGAGGAAGGAAGGAAGAGCGATGTGCGCCAGTGCACTTCTGCTTACCTTTACAGACTGGAGGCTGCTGCTATCCCGACTCCCATGGTAGGTAACTCACTGAAGATCTTTACTGAAGTCCCGCAGATGCTCTGGCTCCTAGGGCAGTAAGCAGGAGCCCTTTCTGTTATGCACACAGACAGTGCTCACCAACACGAACCCCTGCACCGCCCGCGGGGCACGGTCCCATTGCTACACCAGGCTCCCTGAGCCCTGCGGCAAGGGGAGCACCCAGCAGCGGACCCGAGACCAAGGAGCGAGCAAGAACCAGCAGAAAACAGAACCATCAGATGTCTCGGGCTCTTTTCCAGAGACTTCAACCCACCTCGTCCCCCTTCACTACACTGCTTCAGGCCAGAGGAGCCCTCACCGTGCAGTCTCCTCCCGCTCTCCCCGCTTCCCTTTACAATTCCCAAAGGAGTCTTTAGACCTCCACAAAAGAGTCAGGGGCTCTGCAGACATTTTCTGGCTCTTGCAGACCTCAAACACGACCCCAGCCGGCACGAGCCCAAGTGACCCGGCCCAGGCTCCTGTCGCTCCCGACCGCCCGGGCGACCCCCGAGAGCCGCCGGGCAAGCGGCCTGAGGGGCCCGCGCCGTGAGGGACCGGCCGGGGAGGGAACGCGGCACCGGGGAGGCGGGAGGCTCCGCGGCACCGGGCAGGCGGGAGGCTCCGCTCCGCTCCGCTCCGCGCCACGGCTCGGCCGAGGCGCTGAGGGGGACAGGCAGGCGGCGCTGGCCGCGACCCCGCGGCGCGGTGCGGGGGCGGCGGCGGGGCCGGGCGGGGCCGCCTCCCCTCCCTCCGCGGGTCACATGAGAGGGGCGGGAGGCTGGGCCGAGGCGGTGGTGGCTGCCGGGGCTGGGGTTGGGTTGGGCGGGGAGGGACGGGGCTGCGGAGCGCAGCAGCCGACAGCGGCGGCGGCAGTAGTAGTAGTAGCAGCGGAGAAGGAAGAAGAAGAAGAAGACAAGAAGGAGAAAGAGAAGGAGCAGGAGCGGCCGTGAGGCGCTGTGCGCGTGGAACGAACCCCGGGCCTCCCTGAGCCGCGGCCGCCGCGGAGCGCCCTGCCCGCGGTCCCAACATGGACGAAGAGGGTGGTGGAGGCGGCGGCGGTGAGTGCGGGGCTCGTGCGGGGGAACGCGGCCCCTCAGCCTGCGCTGCGGGCGGCAGGGCGGCAGGAGCCCCTGAGAGCGGCCGCGGCTGCTGCCGCCGGTGCTGCCCCGTCCTGCCCGGCGTCCCCGGGCCGAGCCGCTGCATCGGCGCTACCGAGCAGAGCCCGGGCGGGCGGGGGCCGGGCCACAATGGGGGCTCTGTGTCCCGCGGCCGGGCAGGGGCCGGCGGGGCCGGGCGCTCCCGGGGCCGGGGGCGGCCGGGCAGGGCAGGCGGGTCCCGGCCCCTCAGCCCTGACAGCCCCGCGCTCGCCGCGGCAGCTGCCCCTCCGCTGCGAGAGAGCGAGGGGCAGAAGAGAAAAAAGTGTGCGACTGGCGGTGTAGGAGCGGAGAAAAGAGTAATTAAGCTTTGCGAGGGCTCTGTTTGTGTGTGGTCATCTTAATGGAGGCTCGGTGATAATCACGGGGCGGTTCAGCCAGTTTAAACAAGGTGAACTGTTTCCAAAGGCAGCGGCGTTAACCTTGCCAGATACTACTTTTAGAAAATCCGGACTTGCATGTTGGGGAAGCTCTTATTTGTATTTTTCGCCTTTCGGAGACCGGCTTGCGCGCTGCCCCAGTTTAAGGCACTGCAGACGTGCCACACGCTTCCCTCCTTTAATTTATAATGTGTTTTGTGAGTGCGTGTGTAAAGCTGCTGCCTGAAATAACCAGTTGTTGTGTATCATCAGCGATAATGGTGGCTGGGCAGGAGCTGATCCTGCCCTGGGGCAGAGGGATCGACTGCATGGCCTGCCCTGTACTCAGCGTGTCTGTGTCCGTCTGTGCCGGGCGGGTGCAGAATGGAGCGGCGAGCGTTTATCTTACACCGAATGCTAAACAGGCGGCCTTAGAATGCATTGGCTGATCTCTAAATAGGTAAAGTAAGGGCTAAGCATTGTATGATTAATAGTTGCGCGGTACTTGCTAATTCTAAGTATAATTACCCAGAACTCGGAAATCAAGAGGGTGTGGTGTTTGTTTTGACAACTTGAAAAAATAATGCTGTGATGAATCAGAAAAATAATTCTTCAAGCAGTGGGTTGGAAATGTGGCCATTTCTCAGTAAGCATTTCTGCTTGTTTAGACAGTGATAGACGTAACTCTTAAAAAAAAAAGAATCTGAAAAAGACAAAGCCAGCCAGTCCTGAAAAGTTATTATTCAAAGCAGTTGAATACTGTAATTGTAAAGAGCAGAAAGCTCATTTAACTCAAAATATGTTACTCTCACAGTATTATGGACTTGCATCTGTAGTTGAGGGAAATGTACATGCTTGTTTTTTGCAATAACCCTGTGTAACATTGTACTCGATCACGTGCAAGATATAAACCAGAAAGTGCACATATTGCTGAATTAATCTTTCATAAGATGCTAAGCATTTCAAAGTCGGATTTTCATGTGAGGGCAAATACTCAGGACTTGGGGACAACACAGTCTGTGTTTAGCTAAATGCTCATTCTATATGTGAAGCCAGATCTGTACCTCTAGCATGCAAGTGAAACTAATATCACTTTATTAAACACGTTCCTTTTTTGGGGCAAACTACAGTATAGTGTATGTTCGGCTTCGTCGTAAAGCAATCGCAGACAAGACTGGAATTTTGTTTTGTAATTGGTGTATATGACACTTTACTCCAACTTCTTGTAAGTATTGCACTTCATTCTTGAAAAGAACCCCAATCTCACTTTTTCTTAGGGATTGCTGTCAGTTTGGAACACCAGTATTTAGTCATTTCTAGCTAATGAATTGGCAAGTTGTTAATTTTGTTTGGGATTTTTTTCCCCCTTTTTTTTCCTTTAATGACAGGAAACATGTGGATTTGACAGCCTGTTTTAAAACTCTTTATTGCTGTTGAGTAATGAGACTTGTGATACCTGAGCAATGAGACTCCCTTTGGAGCCTGACCAGGGCAGCCCAGTGTTTTTGAACTTCTGCAGGACATTCTAAATCCTCATAAAATTGACATTATTGAGTGGGAAACTCTTACAGATAAGCTTATCACTGTGCACAGGTGCTTTAGGAAGTATGCAAAATTATTGAAGGGCTGCACAGAGTCACCCTAATTAGAGACTTGAACCAGATAGGCATGTAAATATCTAGGACATTAAAGTGTGATTCAGAAGGTAAGCTGCTATTTCCCAGTTCAGCTCTGCCTGCTGCGCTGCTCTTCAGTTTGATTTGTGTCCTATGCTTCAGTTCTCTTATTTGTCAAATGGGGTCAGTTGTTTCACCACCTCTGATAAAAACTGTGAATGAAAACAGAGCTGTGTAAAGTTAGAATTTGCTATTTTAGAAGCACTTGATGGAAGAGAAATGCTAATTAAGGGAATTGTTCTCAGTACCTCCTCTTCTTTTGTATGTGGAGCCCTAAACAGGGCGGTGCATTTATGTTATACAATCCACTTCCACACAAGCCTCCCATTGATTTCAGCAGAGGCTCTGTGCATGGATTATTGATGCGATATGATCCGAGTCAGTTGGTGTTTGGCTCAACTTTCTTTTGTGTCATGATTAAAATATCTCTGTGGTTTGCTTAGTCCAGGAAATTTCTCCTCCTCCCTCTCCCCACTTGGTTTAAAACTGCATCTTGTGTGATTTGAGTGGCTTTTCTCACAGGCTCACAGTTGGGTGGTGGTGGTGCCAGTGGCCAGGACCCTCGCGTTCAACAGTGCTCTTGGTGTGGTCACACAGTGAGCGAGTGATCCTCTGTGAAAGGGCAGAATGTATAAACAGTCAGTGCTGCAGGCACAGCATAGACCTCCTGTTTGTTTTCTGAATTTCACTCTAGGCATGCAGCAGCTTTTCAGTCCCCCCCAACTCAATTCTGTGCCATTCCCGTAGAAAAAGACTGCAAGATTGGGTACTTACCGGCTTCTCTGTGTTTGTTTTGCACTGTCTCCACAAAGGGCTCTAAACAGACGTGCCAGAGGGTTAAAGTCCTGCTTCTGCTTAACAAATAGACCAAATTACAGCACTGATTATGGCATTGAGGTTTCCCTACTGTTCCCCAAACTCTGTGCTTTCTTTCTGAATGTTGAAGCTCTTCTGGGATAGAGCAGTTGGGTTGCCAAGCTCAGTCAGTTGCTGGCTGTGCTTGCCTGCCATGGTGCCAGGTCACACGTTGGGTCTGTGATGAGGA
The DNA here is from genome assembly GCA_032173965.1 of Sitta carolinensis. NCBI lineage: Eukaryota > Metazoa > Chordata > Aves > Passeriformes > Sittidae > Sitta > Sitta carolinensis. Next base: position 15,139,692 of record CM063295.1, on the reverse strand, counting down.
CACACTGTAGACAGTCCTTCATTAGGAGAGACACCAAGAGACCAGATCTTTGCACAGCAGTCTCAGGAGAGTGGGTTTGCTGCCAAACCAGACCTTGCAGGATGACTTCGTTCTTCTGCAGGGCAAAACAATTACCTACTTATAGGTAAAAGCTGTTAAATGTAACAAATAACCCAGATTTTTCCTAGAAAAAGATTTTAAAATTGATTAAAAATATATATTCATACTTTAGATGTGAGCAGCCTCATCTCTACTTTCCACATTGTAATATCTTTTAAAGGTAAACGTTAAAGATATCAGAGGCCATGAGGTTATAGACATTTGCTTTGTATTTAAGATTAATTCTGCATGTTTTCTTATATTACGAGTTTCTTTTATTATAAACAAATGTGTTTTAGTGCAGAAGAATGTTAAACATGTTTCACTCCCTAGTCATCAAAGTGGATAACTTGTACCAGTAGTTTTAAGTAAAAATTGTCCCAAAAGTCATTCAGAGTAGGGCTTGTAGTTTTAAATAGCACTTTGGGGAAATCCCTAGAATATAAAAATGCACCTGAGTGTTGGACTGACCACTCAGCTTGGTTCTAGGAAATGAAAAAGAGCAGATACAGAGATAGACTATTTATGTAATTTAGTTTGTGTTCTTTTGCCAGCTAGCAGAGCTGCATGCTAAGTCTCTTTTTTGCTAAATAGATATTTCTTCATGCTAAACTAATCTCATATTTCTTTGGATTACCTGTCAGCTCAGTAGCATCTTAATTTTTAGCCCAAAGCTATTTAATCTGTTATCACTGCAGTAAAAAATATCATCATAAGGTATTTTCAATTATGTTGTACATATCAGTTATTTTTGGTGGTATCAAAAAATGTGCTTGTTAATTGCAGTAACTTGTCAAGTTTTTCTTAGCCTAATGTTTGATATTTTTAGCTGTGACTTGGAAGAAAATGTGAAATTTTTGCTGATAGAGTTTCCAGAGGTGGTCGGTTGCCAAATTTGATGTATTGTTATATAATGGTATTTGGTGACAAGCTCAGCAGTGTAAGCACGCCGTGGATTTAGGGGAGCAGTGTGCCTGTAACAGCATCTGTCTGGACTGTTGCAGCTGGGAAGGAAAGCTGTAGGATTTACAGGCAGGAACAGAGTGTATTTTGCAGAACAACAGCTGGGAATCACTGTAATAGCCACATGAAAGTGGGCTCCCCGTGGGCCACTGTTACCAAATGGATACTGCAATCTTTTAATATCACTGGAGTTCCAAGAGCTTTCACCAATTGGAGGGCTGCAGAAGGTGAGGCAACGCAGTGATTTTTCAAGATATATTCTGTAGTTCACATCAGTTTTTTTCAATCCCATCGTATTTATTGCTTCCTCTTTTTTCTTTTTAGGATTTTGAATGCTTTCTCAAGGGAAAATGAAAATAATTGCTTTTGTCCATTTCCTTCCTTTTACAAAGGTGTGTGGTGATAGGAGAAGAGGTAATGGCTTTAAACTGAAAGAGGGTGGATTTAGATTAGATTTTAGGAAGAGATTCTTCATTCTGAGTGTGCTGAGGCCCTGGCACAGATTTCCTAGAGAAGCTGTGGCTGTCCCATCCCTGGAGTATCCAGGGCCAGGTTGGACAGGGCTTGGAGCCACCTGGAACAGTGGGAGGTGTCCCTGCCCATGGCAGGGGAGTAGAATGAGAAGAGCTTTGAGGTCCCTTTCAACCCAAACCAATCTATGATTCTGCTTGCCATCTTTTTGTCCTCTAAGTCTCTCTTTTCCTAGACCAATAATGATTTGGAAAGCTTTAAAATGTTTCACTTAAACTGTAGTTTCATCCTGCTTGCTGCAGTCTTTTGCCCCATTCTTTTCCCTCCAAATGCAAAAATTGTTTAGTCTGATGCTGTATACACCTCATCTTTGACTCCAAGGCCAGCATTTGAACTACCATCCCATTTCCTTGTTGGAAGTCATTGAACAAGCTGCTTGTGGTCACTCTCTGAATTCAGAGTATCTCCTCAAGCTTTATCCTAGGTCCTTTCCACACTTGTTCTGACCCCTTGTGCTCAGTACATTCTCTTCCTCCTCTTTGTACTGCCAGCTGCCTCTAGTACTGTTTATTATATTTTGCCTTTTTTTTTTTTTTTTTTTTTTTTTTTTTGTCTGTTCTCCTTTTCCTGTCTTAACTTGCTTTTTCATTTGGAAGATGATCTTTCTACTTCCAACTTTTTTGGTGAAGATTTGCAGGACCCTGTGCTTGCTTTGCTCCCTTTCTTGCTATGTCTTGTTTCTGGATAACCAAATTTGCAAATAAGAGTGCAACTATCGTATTTAAACTGATGACTCACAGCATATACTCTGTGCTCTGGATCCAGTACCATCTGTCCCAGCTAAAATGTTGGCTTGTTTGGCATCTTAAGATTGCGTAATTGTCATCTTAAGCTTAATGAGTCTGAAACAGAGCTCTTAATGTTGTTTCCATCCACTTCCTCTTTTTGATGTCTTTGGACACACGCTGGCATCCCGAGTGGTTATTGACAAGTAAATAGTGAGATGTTGTGATTTATTGCTTCTTCAAAAATAGTCTGTAGAGAAGTTGTAAAAAATGGCAGTGGAAGGGCAATGTGAGAGTACTGACATGCTTAGGAAATAAGTTATGTTCTCCTATGCAATGTTAATTTTCCTGTTTGAATGCACAAATAGATTTAATCTGGTTATGGGATCACATTTTCTGCAGACTTCTGCATGGGACCAGCCAGCACACAGCTTAGCATTTTGTGCTGATTCAGTGAATCTATATGGATTTTTTCCCCTTCTTTTTAAAGTAATGTGATAGTTAATGTTTTCTTCTTCACTTTGTCTCCCTGCAGTCCACGAGTACTTAAGCATGTACAAAAGGATGACACTAATTTTAATGAGGAGCTTGGACCTAATGACCATGTGCTTCATTCACAGAGGATAAAAATAAATCCTTAGCAGCTGGATTGTTAGGAAAACCTGTCAATGTGTAGAACTGTGAGGCAGGGATCCCAGGGAAGTGAACACATGGTGTTTTGCTTTGTTTTATAGAAGCAAAAGAGAAGTTGTGTGAACAGATGTGCTGTTGGCATTCCTGACTTCTGCACTGTGCATTCTTTTAGAGCAATATATTGTACAGGAAAGGTGTATATATTTATGTCATTTGTATAGTTTTAACATCTAGCAAATGGTTTTTAATTGCATATGACTTCCTTCTTTTAATTTCAACAATTTCATGGGAAAACTTAGTATTGCAAAATTTTTGGACAGCAGCGTTTCCTCTTAGTGGGATAGACATACAAAATCTGCTAGAAAACCATGTGTTTTGTGGTCCTCTGAGATTTGCCTGAAGAAGGAAATGGCTTGACCTATTTGGTTGCTATGAAGTAAAAACATTCTTGTTCTCTTTTTTTTTTTTTTGTGAACATCTGTGTCACATTTATTTCATTACTTTCTGAGGTTCTTTAAGCATATTATTTGCTAATATGAAGATTTATTTAAGGAAAGTAAAGTGATACATAGCTGCTTCCACAATTTCGTTGAATTTCTGATGTCTGCTTTTAAATAGGCATGATATAGGTGGGTAGGTTTTCCAGTAAAAGTTGACATGTTGAAAGGCATACACGAATGTTATCTAGTATTTCCTAGGAAAAAAATGTGTTTGACAAATTCAGTAGGATCTCATGGAGTTAACAGGAAATGTTGCATGCTGGAACCTTGGGGAATCTAAATCACTTAGGATTTGAAGATGTTTTGATTTAATTTTTCAACAGCTTGGCCTCCTTAGTGTGGTTTTAGTGATTAGCCTAATTTTTAGGTGTTTGTTATAAAAAGAAATAGTTATCTTATGCCAGGCGTATGGAAGAATGGAAACTGATTCTGTTATTTAGAAGCATAATGGAAATTTCCCCAATGAGGATAGATTTTATTGATTTTACTGACAATTCTTCTAAATTCCATAAGAAAATTCTTCAATAAGAATCTAAGATCAATCCATTTGTGAAAGTTAAATCTGAATTCAGATCTAGCTTTTGTTGTCATGCCCACGGGGTCAATTGGGTTTTTTGGTGTAAGTTCTTAATTAAAAAAGGAGAATCCAGCGTTGATTTTTAGATGAAATACATTGAATGTCTTAACAAAACAAAAAAACTGTATGAAGATGATGAACCATGAGACTGCTGATCTCAGGGTATGGAAGAGGCTAACAGTAACTGTGGGAATTAGTTTTGGTGGCTCTTCTATCCAGCTGCTAGTTCTCACACAGCTTGTAGGAACATCTTCTGCTCAGTCAAATCAGATGGAAATTGAGTGCTGTGCAAGGTGTTCTTTGGCAGAAGGAGCCGATGGGTAGGGAGACAAATGTCTCTTGTGCTCACTCTTGTTCTCTCACACATGCATTCACAAAAAAAGACTGAAGAAATTAGCATATGCAAGTAAGGGAACTGCCTCACACTGTTTTCTCTAAGAGGAGCTGTGAGATGTAATCTCTTCATGAGTCACCTCTAAGGTTTTTATACATCTGCCTCATTAGTGTAATTTCCAGAATGCAGATTTTAATTTTTTTGACTTTAATATCTGATTCATATTGCAGAATTCCTTTGACGCTATTTTCTTGTTGAATTCCAAGTATTCAAGAGTCTATTTGCTGTTACATTTTTGCTTTCATGTGCTGTAGATATCATGTTCCTTAATAAGGTCCTTGTTTAGCTCACAATCAGTGTTGTCTGTAGAGTCAAATTCTGACATAAACAGATCCCACTGCCTCACTTACAAGAGAGGGGGAGTTCTCAAAAGGGGTATTTGTGGCTGCATTAGTTACTATAAAATAAGGAGTTATGGTTGCTTGAGGCAGTGTTTCTTATATTCAGCAGTTGGATTCCAAGTAAGTTTTTTTTCTTTTTTGTCTTTCTTACTCAAGTAAGTTTGTCCTAATGAACTTCCTGCCCAGTCATTCTGTTGCACCGAGGAGGAATTTTCCCACCAGGCCATTTGCTCTGAGTACAACTTTGACCACTTGCAAATGAAATTTTTGAATTTGTAAAGCTGCTGCATATTTTTGTTCCACTGTTGTAGCTGCCCAGCCAGGGGATGTGGGGAAAAGTTTTTTTCCCAGGAAGCTGAGGTTAAACCTCAGTGGCCGTAAGAAGAGATGGGGCTCTGTTAAGAGAAACTCCATTCCCAGGGAAGGACTTTGCAGGTTAAATATGTTCTCTGACCATGAAACTCCTCATGTGTACAGGACAGGGGCTGGGTCCTGCACAGGATCATTCTCAGGATTTCTCGAGGGTCCAGAAGGACCCGCTCCCTCTCTTGACTCCTCTCTTGTACATGTGCAGTACTCCTCTGGTTCTGGTCCAGGCAGGAGCTGCTGTGTGCAAACCCTGTGTGCTGATGATCCATTGTAGCAGGTCTGTGAATAGATCTCTGGACTTCATTGCTTGGGGTAGGTGAATGGGCATCTCCCTACTCCTTTGTGGTCCTTTACATTTTTCTTATTTTTGGTTCAAATTTTTTAATGTGTTTTTTTCCTTTCCTTCTAACTGAAAGGGTTCTGCTTGGTACCCTCCCAAAACAAGCACTTTGTTTGCCTTCAAGAGCCTTTATCAGGCTGAAATAATCCGTGGTATAGTCTTGTATTTTGGAAACCCGATATAGACTCATGGGGGAAAACTCACTTTGCATTTGGTATCTGTCAAGTAAACTCAAAAATGAGTAGTCCTTATTATGGAAGTATATGTTCATAGACTCAGAAGTAACTGTGTTGCTTTATAGACCTTTTATTTAACTGCCTCTTCTGTGATTCAGTTTTGACCTACTGTACCCTTTTAGTCATTAGAATTATCATATAATGTAGGAGCGGCATTTTAAAGTCACATCCAGCATTCATCTGGGGACAGGGAGAGTATCTGTGCGTGTGTTCCCACCATCTCCTATCAGTTGTGCTGCTATCCCTGATTTGCAGTTTGCAGATTAAGCATTTTGCAAGTGGAAGTTGAAACCGGTAGCCAAGGCTAGTCAGGGTTTAGGGAATTGGCTCTTATGTCTAGGAAGACATTTGTAGTCACAGAAGGGAGAGATTAAAAAGTTCCAGGTATATGTGAGTAGTTTATTCTTTGTGTAAATGTTGCTGGTTGCTGATTAATTCTGTAATCTCAGAATTCTGGGCATCTCAGGCTGAGTCTTCAGCCTGTATCCTGTCTGTGTATTATGTGTGAGCAGCCTTTCTAGGCAGCTGACATTTCAGTTTGCTGTACATGTTTTAGCAAGGGTAGATGAATGGAGCATATGGAGTTGATTATATTTTGGCTATAGGAAGTGGATTTTTGTGCATTAAATATAGTAACTTTCTTTTTTTAAATATCTGAGTGGAAGCTTCCCCACACCCAGTGATTTTTATTTTTTTTTAATAAGAATACATGTAACTTTCTTCACTCTCATTTTGTGCGGTGTAAGCTGGAAAGATGGCAGTGTTTAGTCTTGGTCTTGTACCAATAAATGACATAGTATCACATGAATGTTTTAAAAGATTAGGTGATATTTTATAAGAGCAAACATTAAAAAAAAGACTGGTTTAAGTCCTTCCTCTGTGTATTCATTGATATTCAAAATAAGGGGAGTATGCATTATGTTATTCTTATTCTGCTGAAAATTTATTTATTTTCCTTTTGTATCTTCTACCTGAGTAGTAAGCCTAGAAAAGTAATGTGTTATGAAGGGGAAAGGTTGGGTGAAATTGGTAATCCAAATTAAATACAAATAATACTCTCAAGTTTATAGAGCCTGTGGGTGGGTGAACTTGGCAGATCAATCCGTTGTGGTATGTTAGACTTGAAAGAGCATATGGAGATGATTATTTTCTGGCACTTTGTAGTAAAAGTTTTTGAAGAAGGAAGTTTTAATTTTTTTAAATTTAATTTTTTTTAAAGAAATGAGGTGAAAAATAGGAAGAATAACACCTTTTGCATTGAGTAAAATAGTTTATTGTAGTAGTATATGAAAAAAAAATTATTTGAAGGTAAACTGCTAAAAAGAAATTCTCCTCCTGTTTTCCTATTGGCTGTCTTGTTTTCTGAAGGCAGCCAAAGATCCCACGCAGCTGGGACTAATACAGGATCCAGCTGTAACTTTTTTATATTGTTGTTCAGATGTCCGGTGATGGTCAGATCTAAGTTATTGTGTGGAAATTCAGTAAAGGAAAAGGGTAGGGTGGGAAAAAAGTGACTCTCCATAAAAGTATTCCAGTAAAAGCAACAGGAACTAGGAGTATCCATTTCAGAACTCTGCCATAAATCCCATCCTGAAATACTTAAACGCCTTCAGATTTTGCTGTAGACTTTTAGGTCATCGATGAGTTTTTGGTTCATTTTTTAAACAGAAATGAAGTTAACTGGTTGGAATGGGAAGGTGCCTGTTCTTTCAAATTACTTAATGGAAGAAGATGCTGTTTTCTCATTCACAGTGCAAGGTTTTAATCTCTTTACTCTTTGACAGTATTGGTGCAGTAGGTAATGCTACAACATGGAGTAGATCGACAGCTTTGGGTTTACTAATTTCACTTATGCTGTGTTCTGCTAGTCTTTGTTTTACAGAATCTAAGGATGTAAGAAGGGGAGGAGCCTAATATTTTTCTATAGAATTGGGTTTACCTTTGGTGTATTTGGTGCTTCTGACTCTGTCTTTTAGGTATCTTCTTCCTTTCTAAATCTTCATTCTGAACTTAACTTGCCAAGGGAGTCCATCAAATAACTGCCTGAATTTCAGGGTTCTTTTACTGTTACTCCAAGCCTTTAATTTTGAATGTCATTACTCAGTTTGTAATTACACTAGTCTAACTTAAAAAGTTTAATAACAATAGTATACAAATTATAAGTCTTGATTGACTGAAAGATACTTCAAATACTGTAAGTTATATCCAGCAATACTGACAGTGACGTGAATTTTAAAACATAATTACTGTCTCAAATATAACCTGGATTTTGCATTTCTTCCCATGTGCCTTAATTGGTTGTTGATATTCAATTTTTTTTTTTGAGGAAAAAGAAAAAGGGATGAAAATTTATGATGGATCTGTTGGCTGTGGGATAGCCTGGCACTTTGCCCCTCAGTGCTAGAACAGAACACCAACAACTTATTTTCCTTCCTGAGCAAGTAGGAGCTGATCTCTGGCTTCAGAGTGGAAGTGAAACGTGGACAGACACTGTGCTTTGAAGGCAAAACACTTCTAACCCAAGCCAACTGCAGTGCAAAAACATCTGCCATGTCCTTTTACATACAATATTTTAAATTAATACCATGCAAATAATTTGCTTTACTTTTTTTTTTTTTTTTTTTGACATTTGCGGGGATTAAATAACAAGTACTATATTTTATTCTTGTTTAGTAAGAATGGTAGTCAGAGTTCTTTTCTCCCAGTTTTTAAAGGCTATGATCTTTATGTGAATTGCGAAGAGCCTAAAGGAATATCTTTCAGTTAACTGTTTTCTTGAAATGCAGGTCAACTTCCAGTGCATTTTGCAAAATTGGTTTTATGTAGACTCTGCCAATGTCAAAGACCATTAAAATACAGCAACTGGAATGAGAAACTTGGCTGTGTTTATGACACGTTATAAGGAAAATTAAGAAAATATTTGTGGCTTGAGAATAAAATCTGCTCGACAAGTTGAGCAAAGTAGGATGATAATGTCTTGCATCTCAGAGAGGGAGAGAACACTACACTGCAACTATTACTGTATTGTGTTTTTCTCTGGAGCTCATATGGACTTAGGAGATGATTTTCTAATATGATGGGAGAACATCAAAAGGTCCTTCTCACATTGGAGAAATAATAGTACAACAATTCTAGCAAAGTTTTGGCTTTTCACTACCTCATTTTACATTTTGAAGAAAGGGTTTCCTGCTGAACAAACACATGTTAGTCTGATAGCATTTTCCTGTATTTGAATTGTGAACAGTCAAATGACTCAAAAAAATGTATGTTGAAGTGGATACGGGGTTTTAGCATAGAATATGTGCATACAATAAATCTATTCAACTAATCAGTCTGCTTCCTTTCTCTCCCACTCCCTTACAGCTGGAAGTTCATCAGCTTCTGCAACTATATCTAGCTTCCTCTTGAGACTTTCTGGGGTAGAGTTAACAGTGGTGGCAGGCATTAGTGAACAATGTCGTGATTATGTTCTGTGGGTCTGTATAAGTTGTCATTTTCCATTGCTGCTATTTCTAATGGAAAATATGTCATCTATTTAGTACAAGCGTATTATGTGTGCCGTGCAGAGTTGCATGCTGCAGGGCTTAGTGAAAGCATGTACATCATCATTAAATCAGTATAAAATATTTCTAGATTTCATTAGCGACCAATTTGGCATTTAAAGTGGAAAGTTTATGATAAGGTTTTATTTTCATAAGGTCTTAGCTAGGATAGCACAGGATGGCTAGACTTTCATTGTTAGCTCATAATTATATTTTGAGGTTCTTTAGTGTATGTTAAGACATTGCTTTGAGGCACAAAGAATGTGGAAGGATTAAAGAAAAAGATGCTTCCAGTTATCTTATCAGTTGTGAACTTCATGACAATATACTTGCAGTCAGATCAAATGGCTTCTAATAGCCTGATTAAAAACTGTTAAATTTATTTTTGTTGACCTTTTTTCTTTAAAGGATCCGAATGTAATCTTTCAGGAACAGCTTCTAGACATTTGGAGGTGCTGGTTAAACATGTGCAGGGTCAGTTGAGTATGGCTCTTGGGTGTTCTGCTTGAGCTTTAAATGCTTCAACTAAGTTTCAAGGTCCATTTTATTAAGACATTTTAAAAAGGTAGAATAGATGCTATGATTGAAGAATCTTTTAGAAGTACTTTTTGTATGATTTTCACATGGACTGTAGACTGCTGCCTGTGCAGATATATGTCAGAATTATTGGGGACAAAAGTCTGGCCTTAATAGTGCCACTGCTTTTATTACCAACCATTTCTTTCAGTGTTCAAGAAATTGTTAAAACAATGGAGTTTACCTGTGAATGGTATTCTCCAGTTGTTTTGTCCTCCTGCTGCAGATTCCATGCCTGTGATACACAGAAGCATTTCTGAACTGCACTAAGAAGTTTTCCCACTGTTCAGTCTGTGAGCTGCGTCGGTGGAGCTGCAGACACTTGCTACAGACTGCTTAACAGAAGTTATAGCTTGGTATTTCTGGTTGCCCTAAGGCAGATTTGGGATAATTGCAAGTATGTTAATGTGAGTCAGATTTTTTTGGTCTTACACAAAGTTTGTCTTTGTATAATGGAAGCCTGTGCCAGGTGGAGCACTGCTCTGGAGGCACTGCCTCTTTGGGAAGGTGTTTAGCAGAGGCTACATCTGACCACACCATCAGTGGAACTGGCATGTGCAAGTGAAAAAATCAGGATTTGCTGTCGGTTTTACTGGTTTAGGAAGTGATGTCTTATAGTGTTACCTTTTGTGCCGTGTTGAGGGGTAGCAGAATTAAAACATGTAGTCCCACTTAATTGTTTCCTAGTCAACAAAAGTGTTTTGTATTTGAGCATGGCAGCATGAAGTTGAAATCTTAGCAAAATGTTTTATTAATAGGAGCAGTGGGAGCTGGCTGACTTAAAAATGAGATTGAGTGTTGAATCCCAGTTAGTTTCTTACATTTTCAGGGAAAATGCTGAATCTTAGAGACATAGAGAGTAATAAAATTAAGTTGCTTAGATCTTTGAAGTTGTATGGATATGATTTTTTTTCTTGTTAGGTACTTAGTTGAGAAAAATGTCTAAGTTACTTGAAAATAAAGTACAAAAGATTATGTGTTCAGATTATTTTTCACTGATCTCTTGAAGGAATGCAGTGATTTTGCCAGTAAGGGGCAGAGAAAACAGCTTAGAAAGGACAATGTAATATTTCAGCAGATTTAATTGAAACAGTTGGGGAAAGTTTAAATAGGAGGAATGTATTTATTCAAATGAGTTTTTGATCAGAATGCCAGGAGGTCTGCCTGTAGTATGAAAAATCTTTCTTTTTGTAACGTATAACTTATGTCTGTACTTAGAAGAGTTTCAGCAGATGTTGAATGTGCTCTCTTTTGGCAGTATGGTGAAGCAGATTTGGTTTGACTGCTGATAGTCTTTTGCCAAGCAAAGAATGAGAGACCAGGGGCTTGACCTTACAGCAAGTGATCCATCCAACAGATTTGTTATCAGTGGACCAGACAAAAAGCTCTTTTGTATCTGAATTATTGACCTGTCAGGATAATTGTTTCATGGTGAGATGGCAACCAACAGTTCACAGAAATTGTGTATACTCTTTTCTGAGGAATCTGAAAACGTTTCACAGTCTTAAACAAAGCTTTGCTCTTCCTTCATCAACAACTCTAGGAGTAAATTCCTGCCTCCATGCTCTCTCAGACTTCAGGCAATGTGACCAATGGGCCTGTTGATGTAATAGTAAGAAAATGGAGCAGTTTAAGCCTAAGATAGCCAAGCAGCAAGATACTGTATTAGCTGTAGTGCATTTCTCTCCAAGTGCTGCAGCTCAGTGGTTTCCATAGCAGGTACCACGGTTACTTTTTTTGGAGGAGGCTGCAGGAATTTCAAAAGCTTACACAACGTCAGACATCATATTGTGCACAGATTTGTGCATCCTGGAATCTGTCTTGTTTTGGGTGAATATAAATGCTGCTCAAGCAGTTACTTGATAGATGAGCAGTCCTGTGTGGCCCTGTAGCTGCTTTTGGAGACATTCCTCCGGGAAGGAAGATTGCTTTCAAATCCAGCAGTTGCTCCACTTCCTTCAGTGTGCGACCAGTCTTGGAAAATGAATAAATAGAAAGCTTCTGCAATAAATACTGTTCTGAAATATAACTCCAGAGCTGTTTCACGCAGGGATGGGGGAAGGGGAAAAATCAACTTTGTCTTGCTTTTTCTGAAAATTGGATTGTGTGCTTTAGAAGCAGCCAGCAATCCTAAGTAACGGCTAATGCTTCTCACTAATGAGTGTGGTGCTGTGAGCAGAGCCCTTATTGCCAGGAGTAGATGTTACTGGAAATTTGTGACAGAAAGCCTGTCTCAGCTCCAGCTGTTTTGCTGGGAACATGGTAAGTCTGATGAGCTGTGCCTGAATATTGAGCAGGATTTGGGGGCATTGCTGGCAGCTGACCACAGGGTCTGGGCTCCAGGACCCCCCTGCAGCTGCTCAGCGACATTCCTGTCAACTTTCTGTGCTGCTGCTCGAAATGGATCTGACAGGAATGTCTGCTACTACTCTGGTGTGTTTGCTTTTCAAGTCTATTTTCCAAGGTCTGTCCTAGGAAAAAATGTAGGTACCTGCCAGCCAACCACTTCTTCCAGTAACTCGGATGACTGGGGAAACAGAGCCCTTCTGTAAGGGTAAAGCTGAAACAAATTGCTACAGTCTTTTTTCCTTCCCGTACCATTTCAAAAGCTGAAGAAATCAGTGTTTTTGTTTACCTCTTCTTCATGCAGAATGTGATGAAGTGATCTCTGCTTTCTGGAAGAGTTGCCTCATCCTTGGTCTGAGTTGCTTGAGTCTTGGAGCTGAAAGAAGTCTCGATTGGCAGCAGGATGTGTAGTTGGTCCAGGTGTTCACAGGACTACTGGGAGTCATGTACTAGTGGGAGATGAAGTGTCCCTGCTTTCCTTTTCATCCACACATACTCCTTGGGGTGACTGGGAGAAAGAGTCCCATCCTGACTGCCAAGGGAAAGGAGTTGACAAGAGGAATATTTACTCCTGTCATAGTTTAAGCTTTGCCTCACACTTTACAGAACTGCTGGGAGTCATCCCAAACGCAGTGAAGTGACCACACAACCAAAACCTCAGCAGTGGCTGCAGTACTTCAGGCAATCCAGCTTCTCAGTCTGTATGGGCTCCCACTTGTTCCACCCGTTTTCCATCACCAGTCTGAGCAGGTCACTCTCCTGTGCTGGTCATCCAAAGAGTTACTTAAAGATAAAGTGTTCTTTAATTCCTGTCAGTGTTTCTGTGTGCTTGGCTCAATCAGAAGTGAGCTGTGCTGTCACAGAAATTAGTCATAGGACTATCCATCCAGTCCCTTTCCATCCAAATAAATTGTATAAATATGTCTTGTAATATGTTACAGTTGTATAGGGCAAAACCATAAATGTCTCAAGTTAAAAGGTACATCTTGCTTCTATTGTGTGGCTTAAAAGATCTTGCTTGTGAAAAGCTATTGCATCTACACATTTTCATTTCAGAATTTTCACTCATTGCTGTAGGCAAGCAAAATCCACTGCTCTTTTGCTGCCCTTTCTTTGCTGTGTAGTGAATGAAGGGTTTCACCTCAAGACATGATATGTCTAATGTGCCACTTAGCTATGCTGTGCATAGTTGGCTTGGTGATCTGCTCCTTTCACCTCCTAGATAGTGTTGAGGGGGAGCCCTGATTTCCTTCCCAGGACTCCCACTTGAAAAGTGGCTGTTGTTCTGCACTGCAAGTGCATACATAATGTGCTATCAGCTGTTATCCTTGGTCTCCCCATGTGTTATTGCTGGATCATTCTCTTCCTCAGGGGCTGCTAAAATTTTTTGTGACCTGAATCTTGCCATGAAAGTGTACAAAGGAAATTCAGAATTTGCAGACTTTCGCTCTGTAAAGACTAAATTTGTGTAATGCATACTATAAATATAATGTACTCTAAGCAAAGGCTTTCAAATGCAAACATCAGAGAAAATTTGTTTGATTTCAGCTATGGCACTACATAAGCTCCCCATTTGTTCCTCCACTTTTGCATATACAAATGCATCACAGGGAGAAAATTATTACTGAGCTTTCCCAAAATTATGTATCTGTGAGATTCTGCCTTGCAGCATACATAATGAGGAGAGGAAAAAAAATAATTTGTTTCTGTTCGACAGTATTTTGTTGGTTTGATGCAGTGTAAAGAAAAGGCTTGAGGCCACTTCCTTTTGGAAGAGTGATACCTGTATTTAGAATAGTGGTATTACTACACGAAGCTGATTCTGATCACCCTTCCTTATTATTTGCTGTGGGAAAAGAAGTCAGATGCAATCATTTTGTAAAAATGCTGAAAGCAGAGTAAAAAAATTTTAAGGCAGTATAAATGACCCTCTGTCCCTAAGCCAGCAGGACAATACAAGACTGTGCATTTTTACTTACAGTGCTTGGCACTGCACAGCATTGCATTTGTCCCATGTTACTTCGATGTTACTGTTTTCCATGATGGAAGAGGACAGTGATGTTGAGATGTGATAGTGTGACAGTGTGTGGCTGTAACACTGAAATCAGAATGGTGATTCACCAGAATTCCTGAATAGTAATTGGTAACTGATGCTGCTGGAGGCACGTGTTTTGTTGGCTAGTATTTCCTGTATCTGTGCTAATCTGTTCATAGCCCTCTCTGAAACTCACACCACTACAGTGTGGCCAGTGTCTTCCTTTTTAATTTCCACACGAGCTGGCATAAAATTTGTCTCTACATCTTAAATATGCATGGATTATGCATATTTTAACACTTTATATTATTAATGCAAGTATTAATGTATTTGGGTAAGAGACTTAGAATGTTAAGTTAAAACTCAGCTTTCTTTTCATATTCAGTAATTTGTATTTACATATTTTAGAAAGAAAAGTTGGCCTAGAAGCATCTTCTGATCTTGAAGCAAGAGTAGAGTGACTTCAAAAGAAAAATGCTTCTGAAAGGAAATCCATGCTTATCTATTATTAATATCAGGTTGAACTACTTTCAGTATTTAGAGAATACAGCCTGTAAGGGTCGGGTTTTGGGGCTGAGCTGAGCTGGTTTAAGGACTAGCTGACCTCAAGGGGATTGCTGTAACCTGGACCTTTGTCCTGCCAGGGGTTTCTGCTGTGCCTGTCTTGGGCAATTCTTTAGTCCTTTGGTGAAACCATTTGTCCTGCTAAACTGGGGTTAAAAAACAACTCGTCAAAAAACAGGGTCCAGACATAGAAAGGCATAGCAGTGCAGGAACACAGTGGAGCAGGTAGCAACTCATTACTATGAAATCTTGCTCAGACCTTGTCCCTGTGTGTTTTTTCTTTCTCCCCAAGTGATGCTCCTTTATGTGGTTGAAAGTGGTTCTTTTCTTTAGTTGCTGCAAAACACTTCGTTTCCTAATGGAAATACATAAAAACATCGAAATAAGACACATCATTGAATTAAAGGAGGTAAGTATAATAGAATCATGACCTTCAGTACTGCCTGAAAATAAAGAGCATGGACAGTAAAATAGAAATAAATACTCATTAGCTTAAACACACCCTTGCTTTCTAATGGCCAGTATCTGTGTCAGAGGCCTGATTGGGAGGTAAAAAGCAAGGGAGGTGCCTCTCCAGTTTCTGTGGGTATATCCGTATCGGAAGGTGCTGCCAGGCCCCTCTCTGTGCCCTGGTGCCGTTAAGAAGGGCCGCTGGTGGCTCCCGGGCAGGATGATGGGCTCCTGCGGGAGCTCTGGGAGCCTTGGCGCGGCCGGGAGCGCACGGCCGCTGCCGCGCCTCTGCATTGTGCAGCGTACAGGCACTCGCGGCTGCCCTGGCAAGGCGTGCCAGTTGCGATAGCTGAAACGAGATGGTTTGGGGCAGGCAGGTAAAATGTCCCTCCCCTCCAAATCGGTGTTATCTGGACCCTGGTTGTGCACAGTTTTGCAGCTGCCGGGTTTCTGCTTGACTAGAGACTAACTCATTAACAAATTATGTAGGGCTGTTTCTGTCCAGAACAAAAGCATAATTTTGTCTTATTTGAAGTAATTCTTATGGATTATAAGAAATGCTGTTTGTTTTTTACAAGGGATGATTTCATGCCTGATGGTACTGTCACCCTGCTGGATCTTTTCTATGTAGAACAAAAATTTATTTAATATTTCCAATTTTTTGTGCTTTTGTCTGTTTTTAAAAAACCTATACAAATGTATGCCACTGATACAATAAACCTGCTTCACAACAGAAGTAAAAGGAAAAAATCCCAAAGCTGTAGCAGGTCAGAGGGAAATTATTTCCTCTAAATTCCTGAAAATGTATTTTGATGTGGTAATAGTATTAATATTTTTAGGGGCCCCTCTCTATTATTAGAAGCACAAAATGATAATATCTTTGCCATCATTTTCCTGCAAAGTACATCCTTATAAATGAGAAAAAATGTTTTTAGGAACATCTTGTAATGGTGTGATTTCCAGCAGCTAAACAATGAGAATGATGGATGTGCGTTGGAGGTTCTCTTCTGGGTTTGGCCATTAATGTGATTTCTGGCCACAGAGTCTCTTGTGATTGAAAACTCAAAATAACTCTGCAAGCCATTGAATCTGTCCTAGATTCCTCATACCACAACTGGTGATTTTTTTGCGTGTGAAAGGATATTGTGTACAGCATTATTTCCCCCTTTAATGGAAGAGTCATTGCTCCTATGCTGGAACTTGCTCAGCAGTGATGAAATAGCAGATTCACATAGTAAGGTAGTTAAGGAAGCAACCAAATCCATCTGGTTTAACTGATGGAATTTCATGTAGATTCAGTTTTGCTGCACTGTGAAGTGAATCTATTCAGAAGGATGTCCTCCTACAAAAAACTTCTATGGAATTTTTAATAGCCACAAGTGGTCGGAGCATTGTTTATACATCTTGTCTGAAAGCTGGAAAATGTTCCTGTAATCAAGTTTTAAAAAAAAAGGGAGTATGTAAGGGGAAAGGAAGAGAGAATAGCCTGAGAATATCCGTTGAGGCAAATGTTCTGAGACAATCAGATTTGTTCTCAGAGATGAATGTATATTATTTTAAAGGCCAGAAGAAACATGTCTACCCTTTTTGTGTAGGAAAAGTTTGTTTAGTTTTAAGCCTTGCATTTTATAAATATCTTTGCACTTGCAAGATGTTTCAACTGCAGCAAAATTGAATTCCATCTAATTGTTCTCTGCTAGGAATGCAGATACTGAAGACCACTAATTTTGGACTGACACAGAAGAAGGAAAATGTTTATCTTTATGAAACCAAGAAGTTAGCAGAGCAAGGAGAGTCAGGGTGTTGCAATGCTTTGTAAGTGTTATGTCTGTGTTCGATATTGTTAGATGTTTGCTTTCTGCTGGTTGTGGATATTTTACTGTGTCCTCTGAGAGACTGGGCTCTGAATCGAAGCTTCAGACTTTGGTTGGTGACTGGCAATCAAAAGGCTATGAGTGAAGTTAAACACAGTTTTCTTTCTTATAATACCATTGGAGAGTTGGAAAAGATTTAAATTTTACCACTGCAAAGAGGAAGGTATTATGATTATGGACTTGAAAAGTACTAGATTTGTTTCCTATTACAGGATTTGCTCCTAGTTTTCACTAACCTGTGGGAACTTTCTTTGCAAGCTAATCTGTTGCAGTTCTTTCTCAATCTCTAAAAGTTTTGGGTTTTTTGATACTTGCTAGCTCAAAAAGATTCATATTGAGAGTTGTGGAATAATGCTCTTCTTTGGATATTGTACTTGGGTTGTCCACAGTGGAGAATTATTTAACTAAGCGACATCACAACTGATGCAGGGCACACTGATTTCTGTGATGAGGTGCAGTTTGTTTGTTTTGCCTAGCATGGTATAGTAAAGAGAACTGTATTACAAGTGTGTTCTTTAAGTGTTGCATTACAGGATATTCGTTTAAGTACCTATATTCAGTGGCAGGAATTGAATTCTGTAGACTAAGTTGGAACATATTAAATATTTTTTTCTTTTTTTTTTTTTGTTGGTAGTAGGACTTGTATTGCAACATATATGATATTGTGTGTTTCTTTCTGTTTGGCCAAGAATATAATTTGTATTTTCAACTACTGTGTTCTTCATAAATAAAATATCAGTGGTATATTGACTTTCTATTTCGTAGTACCTGAAGTTCTAGTAAAAGGAAAATACTCTCCATATAAGCTGAAAGATTTCACAGAAATTACTTACATTAGAACATTGTCTTTATTTAAAGATTAGAAGATAGCATGAAAGAATGCTGCAGCTGTAGCTTGTTCACTGTACTGAAATGCTTTTGTTCTTTTTTAGTATTTAAGTGTTCATGCTAACTCCTCCCATCCTGTCTACTTTGTGTTTAGATTGGTGAAAGAAAAAAATCCAACCCAGAAGTGACTCATAGAGGACAGCTAGAAAATTTATTTTACAGAACAAATACATGATGGGTGCTCCATGAGTTGTTCTGTGTGGAGGATTTTGTGAACACAGGGTTGAAAAAGAAATGTTTGCTGGAGGCAGGAGGGTGCCTTGGGAAGGTTCTTGCCAGAGCACATCATCTCTTACCATGTACCTGCAGTGTTTGCTTAGGACTGTGGAGGTGTTTTAATCCACCATTGTGTGTTGCCCTCCTTGTTAATATTTGAAAAGTGTTAATCGAAGTACAGAAACACTGTTAGCCTTGTTTTAAGACAGAGTTGAAAAGCAGGGACAGCAGCCATAGAGTCACATGGCCTCCTGGGGCAGACACCTTCCAGGCTGGAATGGCACACGAAGTCTCTTCAGAAACTTTGTTTGGTGCATTGATTTTCCCACTGATAGCATAAAGAGCAGCCCTGGAGAAGGGAGGCAGTGATAGACAGCCACTAGAAGGATGATAATGGGGCACACATCTTCAGTATCACACAGAGGCCAGTTCATGGGACTACAGGACAGGTGCACTTGGGAGTGGTCCTGCCGAGGCAATCATCCCTTCTCTGTGCTGGTAGTGTGAGGGGAGGGAAAATACTGTCTTACCAAGAGCTTCTAGAAGTTGAGCTCTGTAACTCCACTCAGTTATATCCTGACTCTTCTCTTCTTTTCAAAAGATACTGAAATATTTTGGCTCTGATATTTAAATATTGTTATTTAAAGGTCCAGTTTTATCTAAGTTCTCTCCAAGTGCAGAAACTTCTTTTCCAGCAGACTGCTTATCTTGTATCTGGCAGATAAATACTTGATGTTATTTCCTAATGCAAAACATAGTCTGACTGCATTTAGCTTTTTTCCCTTCTGTCTAACAGCATCATTAATTATACTGTGAGGCTTGTCTCTACTGTAGCTGTGATCAGAGGAGAGGAAAATACAGCAGACAGTATTTGTGTGCTGTAGGAAAACACTGAGGTGTTTGATTTCTCTTTTTTTTGTGGGTTGCTTGAGCATAGAAAACTGTTACAATTTGTGTTGATTCCAAAAAAGCAATTTCACTCATTCCAGATACTCCAAACCTGTCCCAAGGAGCCTTCACTGCATAGTAGAGTAAGGGAGAAGAAAATGGAGTACCACTCGATGGTGTGCAGATTTGGGAAGGGTTTGTGGTAGTGGCTAATCCAGGGTTTTGTGACTTGCCTTGAAGAAAAAGCAACGCCGTCTATGAATTCTAAATATTTATTGCTTCAAGATGATTTCCTGTTTGAGGTTTGATTAGTATTTCCAGTCGCCAGTGAAGGTGAGAGTTACCAAAATGTCTTGCTGCAACAAAGAGTTAAAAACT
Organism: Sitta carolinensis; assembly: GCA_032173965.1. Taxonomy (NCBI): domain Eukaryota; kingdom Metazoa; phylum Chordata; class Aves; order Passeriformes; family Sittidae; genus Sitta; species Sitta carolinensis. The sequence goes on along the minus strand of CM063295.1, from coordinate 15,120,227 downwards.
TACATCTCTTACTTACATGCTACTGTAAAGCTGCAGTGTAATTTGCTCTACAATACTGCAGAAATGCTTTAAGGCTATCAGAATGTACTTCCTAGCTAAGAGAGTGATGATACATGGTTTGCCTTTTTTATAATCAACATTGGGTAGCAGCATTAATTTTTTTGTCAGTGCTCGGTTAACTAGTTGGAATATTTGTGGTGTGTTTATGTACATAGTGTGTGTATAGTCATTAATTCTCTGTGGTTTAGGATCTTGGAGTAAACATGTAAGACAAATATGTGATGTAGGGATGTGTATTTATAAGGTTTGATGTGAAAAGAATCCTACTGCTATTCGCATGCAAGAAATTTAGGAGTGGGTGGTTTTGTGACAAGATGAAGAGAATAAGCAGGTAAACATTACTGAACTCTGGTATTTGTTCAACAGAAGACTGTAATTTCCTAAACTGAAAGTAATTTAATCATATTTGTATCTGGAGTAGCTAAATTAAATCATTTGCCATAATTACTTCATGTCTAACAAGGTCTGTCGCCATTTGGATTTTGTTACAATCCTAAAAGGAAAGGAGCTTAACCACTGGATGTTGAAATAATCAATATATTTCATTATTAGGATTCGAACAGAAGTTCTCTTCCAAATGTGTGTTGAAAACTCTACTCTCAGGCTGAACTTTTCTTTGTAATCCTGTTGCTACAGTCTGTTATGTGTGTATAGGACATAAAGCAGTGGCCTTGACCATCCCAAGTGACTCCATTTGTTGTGTGTTGCTCTTACATACCTTATTAATTATTTTTGTTGTTGCATTTTACTGAGCTGGCAGGAAAAGCTGTTCTATAATTAAGGAGCTATTTCCAAGAAAGTGGGTAGCATTAGAGCTGTTATTATAGAGTCATTGCACAGGAGGTGAACATTTGTAGTTGGTGTCTATTGCTGTCCAAATAAGCAGAAGTAATCTCTGTCCAAAGAAGTTTCTTGCTGGGGAACATCTGATTGTTCAAGAAAAGCAATAGTTATATGCTAATGAGTTTTGGTGTTTGCTGGTTGTCAGACAGAGACACAGGGTGAGGGTAGGATGAGTGACAGACACACATTTGCATCCTCAGTAGCAACTGATTTTTAGCAGCCGGGTCATATATTTGATTTAGCATGACCAAGGAGAGACCTAAAATTTACTTCAGTACTACAGACTTACCTAAATGATGTTATGCAAAGCCCATGCTTGTGTTAGAGAACTGATTCTGCTGCTGTATTTGTGTCCTGCTGCTGGGGGGTGTTTGTTGGGTTGTACCTGCCTGCATCTCTCATCCCTAATGGCACTGCTGCCATTAGGGCATGTCTGAAGTCAGCACCAGGTCAATCTTGCATATAACATTGGCTATTCTTTGGCTTTTTTTCCCCTGGAAGATAGTCATATCTTCTGACTCATAATTAATTTACATGAAGAATTTTGGTGTGTTACTGATCTGATAGAATTATATCTGACTGGAATTTGACAATTAAGCTGAAGAACCAAATCTTGCCATATCATATGATAACAAGATTCCTTTGATTGTCTGTGTTTCTTTTGCAAGATAGGATTTTTATAAAACAGATTACAAATATATTTGATTTGGGTTTCATTTGTATTGTTTGTTTTGATCTGTTTTGGGTGTTCTTCTGAAGATGATGTAAAAGAAATGTCCTGATGCTTCACATAAACTTGCTTTTCCTCATCAGTTTATTAGGTTTTCTATAATGATGAAGTATGTTTGCAAATGCTAAAGAATTGTACATTTTGCTCCATTCCAGTGCCTGATGACCTCTCCATGGAAGAAAGAGAAGAGCTTTTAAATATTCGTCGCAGGAAAAAAGAACTGATTGATGATATTGAGGTAATTGATTTACTGTAAAGATTCTTAGAACACTCCTTCAGTAGATTAAGTTACAGACCTAAGCTGCAGACCTAGATATGAATTTCAGGTAATGGTTTTAAAAGCATATGAATGACTTAAACTAAATAATCCTAACAGTGAATAGGATTTATGCATCATGTATGTGCTTTTAAAAATATGAACTTCTGATTTATGTAATGCAATATGTGCAGGTGTCCACATTTGATTTGTGTAATCAAAAACTCATTAAACAGTGGATTTGCATCCAGGATAGGAGTGAGTGAGAAATGTGGGTAAAGAAATCTTATTAATTGATAATGGTAGCTTGATCTTGGTGCTCTGGCATGGGCACACACTGACAGTGCAGGTTCATGTGTTTAACTGTCATTCAGTTGTAATAAAATCTTTAAATACCTAAGAAAGCCTTAAGATTTTTCACTTTTCTCTCTTTGGGTAAATAACAAATATTAGAAAATAAAAATTAACTGATCATATTGTTATGTGATAGATGATTTAAAAAGATGTTGTAATGTAGGTTAATGTATTGTCCTTCCTTCTTTTGACAGAGATTAAAATTTGAAATTGCTGAGGTTATGACTGAAATTGATAATCTGACTAGTGTAGAAGAAAGGTAAGTAATGCCAACAAATGGACATGATTCAGTTAGACCTTGGAACAGGTCTTTGGGAAACAGCAAGCAAGAATACCTTGCTCATACTAAAGAAGTGATGGATTACCTTTATTTACAAAGCCTGACTTTATCCCATGCAGGCGTGTTACTTGTTTGGATACAGAATATGTTGGATAGTGTCACATTTTGCTGTCCAGTTGATAAGGATATGGGTCTCTGAAGCTGCAGTTGCTTAAAGGAGTTGAAAATAGTATCATCATTTTCTCCATTATAAAAAGTGAATGTCTTGATTTTGTAGTAGAAAATACAGAGTAGCCAAAACACAAGTTAAAAGCTCATCTAGAAGTATTTTTTGTAAAAGAGCAACTGGTAAGTGCTTGTTTCTTCTTTACCTCCATATGTAGCAAAACGACACAAAGAAATAAGCAAATAGCCATGGGAAGGAAGAAATTCAACATGGACCCTAAGAAGGTAGAGAATTTTTTTGTTCACTTATCAGGAATGAAGTTTATGGTATGATTTATGACAAATATTTCTATTTTTTATAAGAAATATGTATCATAATATACATTCATAGGCCTTACTTGCCTGTCCTGTAACACACTGAGAAGAGGGTTAAATTGGAAGCAGCCATCAGGTCAGGTGCCAGTAGTGTGCTTCTTTCACATAAACAAACCTTTGATAATGGAGTTTACTTTATCAACAACCAAATATGCCAGGTATTGATTGACCTGGCTTGCTTTGTACTTGATAGAACTCTTCTATGCTGATATGTGAGATATAATTAAAAAAAATTTTGGTGTGTGGTTGTTAGTGAGGCCATACTTCTTTTTCTTTAATGCTCTTCTGTTTTTATCTTTCAAAAGTATCTTTGCCATATTTTTTAATTTGTTCTCATGCAGACTTTTATGTTAGGATATCTAAAGTCTGTTTCTGAAAAGGGTGTGTGTGAACGTCTGTATCTTTGTATATACATGTGTACATATAAATGTGTACCTATCTGACTTGTACAAGCTTGGTTACCAGTTTCAAGAAATATTCTCTGCATGTAGCCAAGAAGTAATGCAGTTTTTTCTGGAGTGCCTCTCTGTTTCTTTAATAGTTAATAATTTTCTGAAGAATTTGGGGACCTACACATTCTCTTACAGACCTCCCCTGTGATATTTAAAAGAGCTTCTTTGACATATTTGACCTTTAGCCTTTGCTTTTCATAGTTCATCTTCCTTGCATTGTTTTATTGTCTTTTACTGTTTGTAATTCAGATTCCATTTTGAATTTGTGATGAGTATTCTTTAAGGTCTCTTTGGAAATCATTTAGCATTTGTTTTTCTGTGTTTTTGACATGTTTTCTTTCCAATTGTATTGAATTCAGTTATATTTTGGTGGCTTTTCTGAAATGTTCCAAGTGCAGCGATGGCTTCTGTTCTTCAGACTGTTTCCAGTTTGTCAGAAATTCTCAAGTACAAGAACCTTTTCTAAACTGCTGGCCGTGTCTTTTATTTTTATTTTCCATTTTGGTGACTGCTTAACTTCTGTTCTGTTGAGGACAGAATACCCCCAAATATCCTGATGGTTTCCTGTGGTCCTCCAGCTCTTTCAAGTCCTAGAAGTTTGTGGCAAAGTCACAGGATGATGTCAGATGCTTTCATTCCAGCATTAACTATTTTTTGTTATGGTTCTTTCTGGATGAAATGATTTCTATAAATAGATGCTGTGGCCACATTGCTACTGTAACATAATTTAAATGTGGTGAACAGACTTAGAGTAGTAATTTGTTAATGATGCCTGTGCAGTAGCTGTCTGCTCTAAAGCTGGGTCATGGTGTTGTTTGCAGCTGCCTTGTTAAGTTACAGACAGCTGAAGTATTCATCCTTCTGGTTGTATACCTGGGGTTCTTTGAGAAAAGGATGTTTTTCATTCAGAAATGGGGGGGAAGATGGTCTCTGGACTTAGGAATGCCAAAAAACTGGGGTAATAATACTTGGGGTTGAACCCACCAAGTTTCCTCCTTTAAAACCAGCTAACAGAGGTCTCATGTTTTCATATTAGCAGGAACACAGTGAGGTGATTTTCTTTTATCACTTCTATTTGAAGGCCATGACACATTCACGTGTGTGTATAGAGCAATTCTCCCTTGCCCCTCTTACAAGAGGTGTTTTATAGACTTCCATGATGTTGTACCTGGGAGTTTGGGTTTGGGAAGGGCTGTAATGGTAAAGTTTGTAGAACACTTCAAGAATCTCTGTGCAGAGACAAAGTTGTGCTGGAAATTTGCCATGCTGAAGTTGGTACTGCCTGCATTGGGCCCAGGAAATAAATTCTCTGTGACAAAGGCAGGGTTTAAATAACTGCAAAATTTATAATTGAGTTACTGTAAAAGCGATGAAATTCAAAGCAGATTTCATTGCAGTGACATAAAAAAAAATAAATCCATGCAATATTTGTAGTGAATATTGAAAATGTCTGTAGCCATGAGTCTTGTGTGGGTAAGTTAAACTAGTACAGCTGTCATCTGCCTCCTGTCAGTCTACAGAAAGAAAATTTGCATCAAGACAAAAGATAGCGTAGGAGGCGATGGGGGTTTGCTTGGCCTATTTTGCCATTTATTCCAGACGCTGAAGCTGTCCCAGACAGATTACTTTTCCTGTCTGTTTGACTTCTGGTTCTTCAACATCTTAGGGATAATTTTTTAAAATCCAGGAAATGGAAAATTAAACTGATTTTTGCAGTATGGGAAAGTGTTTGCTTTTGTGCACAGAAATTTGTTTTCCATACTTCAAATCGTGTCCATTATCAGTAACTTGTACAACTTCAAAAAACCTATTCAAATGAGTCTGTTTATACTAAGCATGAATAATATGGTCCAGGTGTTGAACCAAGGGAATCTGCTATTTCTGATATCAGAGGAAAGAGTCTCTTTTGATTGTCAGATGAGAACTTTTTGTATAACTTGAGATAGGAAAAAGCATTGTGTTTTGTAGTCAAATATTGTACAAATAAGCTTTGAAGGGATCAGTTTTGAGGAAAGCTCATCAATTTCTGGTTCAAGATATAATGGATATATTCTTTGCAAAGAAATCATGTCTGTTATGAAATGACTTAAAAAAAAATATGAAGTTGTCAGAATACCATCCTGGCATTGAAAGTTTCCAGATGATGATGAAATTGTTCTGGGTGAATTGCATTCCAGACTTTCTAAAGAAAGCTTCAAGATTTATAACATCACAGTTTACATTCTCTGTTAAATTAGATCAGAAAACAGTCCTTATTTTTTTGTCAATGGTTTATTAAACTCTTTTGTACATACTTGGATTCCAAAACATTAAGGCTACTTAGTTTCCAATTTGTACTTTTCACCAGCCTGTTGTTAGAGTTTGAAGAAATCAGCAGGAGTAGCAGTGTCTGTGCTGGGGCCCCTGGGCTGCACAGAGGATGGTTATGGCTGCATGACCTGCCTGGTGTTGGAACAATGTCCCTTCCATCCTTTCCATAATCTCTGTGTAACTCTTAGTCTCCTTTCTTTGCCGCTTTCCAGAGAAGTCTCTGGGCTTCCCTAGCGTGTGCCAGTTGTAGGGCAGTAATTTATGGAGGAATAGGAGTCCTGGGGCTTGATCAAGTACCCTCTGAGGGACAGGGTAAGACTCTCCTCGTGGCTTTGGTAGCAGCTGACTGAGCAGCCTTTGTGAGTAGTGTAGCTCCAGTCCTTCGTGAATAGTTTAGTTCCAGCACAACCAGAATTCACTGCTAATCCCAATGTCAGCATAAACTCTTCTAAACTGGTTTCAGTATCTTCAGCTGTGACTTCCTACTGCAAGTAGTGGCTTGATGTATTGGGTTGCAGTTTGTAGATTATACCAGATGCTTTATTTTGTGTCATGGTGGTAATTAAGTTGTTTCTGCATACCTCTTCATTATATGATTTTGCAGATTATGGCTCTGCAGACATTGATGCAACGTTGGGAGCAGGCCAGCTTACACATTAGCTCCAAAGAGCAACATGCAATCATTATTCAATTAATATTTGATCTTTCAAATCAAACATTGAGGGTTGAGGGATCCAAACTGCCACCTAGTACTTCTAGCCTTAAAAATGTGTTCTCATTTTCATCTTAAAACCAGTACTAAATATTGCTCATCTAACTGAAAAACATTTGTTTACCATTTTATTAAAAGAAATAAAAATCTTTAGGTAATGTAACTCTTAATGTGCTGTGTATATGTCTGTGTCAGTATGTTAATACCAGAGTGATATTTATTTAAATGCTTGTGGAAGAAGACATAACATTCCTTTTCCTCTGGAATTGCTCTTAGGGAATACAGTTTCTGATAGAAAATGACCTCCTGCACAACACTGCAGAAGACATTGCACAGTTCCTTTATAAAGGAGAAGGATTAAATAAAACGGTAATTGGAGATTACCTCGGTGAAAGGTAAAGTAAAAATATTGGAACTTTGCTCTTGAGCTTACTGAGCACTTTGACAGTTTTGGGCAGTTCCCTTCCCCTTCACAGGCTGCAGGAGAGAGAGCTGCTCGAGTGCTCTGAGATCCACAAAAGCAACAGTGGGGATGTAAAGCTGGCACAGTATTGTGATAGCTTTTCTTTCTGTTAGGTTGTTATTTTTAAATGGGTACATTATGGAATGATATTTAATTAACTATAATTTAGTATTTTGAGCAAACCAAAATGTTTGTCAGTAGTGCAGAACTCAATACCATGAGCTTTTGGAATGTCTGAGAGTTGTGTTGCAACACTACTGGTAACTCTTAATACTGTGTCCAGAGGAGGAGTGATTTAGTCAGTAATAATTGGACAATAAAGAAATTACTTATTAAAGCAGGTACTCCCTGGGACAGTAGTTCCAAGCAGGTTTTGGTGTTGTCACTTCCCTGCACACACATGTCCCATTGCTAAGCAGGTGTCTTCAGGGGCAGCTGCACCCCATCCTTATCAGTCCTGGTACAATAAATGTGCAGTTGCAAAACACAGAATGCAAATGACTTCCATTGCTGTGTAACCCAGGAATTAATTCAAAAAAGGCAGCAGTGCAGTGGGTTGGAGTGTGTGAATGTACGTGCTGGCACTTGTTCCAGTGCCACTCGGGGAGCTCTCAAAGGTGACTCATTTAGGATGTGCTCCTGTGGTGATGGGTTGTGGCAGGTCCCTTTTGAGACACTCTTCAGTCTGGTTCCAGTAGCAGCAGCATGCTTTTTGCTCAGCAGTTTCCTCTTGGCTTTCATAGGTTCAGTGAAAGTTTTTACTGTAATATGAGTATTTTGAAAATAGATCTTTGTTATGAAGTCTCTGTGCAGAATATGTAGACATGTCAACAGTTTTTATACAACAGAATTATGTCTGAGCACATTCTCTTGTGTTTTGCCACCCCCTCCCAGGGGCCCATCATAAATTACTTCTGTATTCTAGCTAAATATAGCTGAAGTCAAGACCAGGTTAGTCAACAGACTGAAATATTTATGTAACATTCTGCCATAAAGAGATAGATTCTATATTACTGACTTTTATAGTCTTACAGCACTCAGCAAACTGAAAAAAGTGAATGGTGAAATGGAATAAGATAACTCTTAAAAATATAGTAAAAATTATAATAAATAAAGGATGAATTACATCCTTAAAAAAAGAATTATGGTTTCTTTCTATGGGGGTAAGTCTTCACATCTTTTTTTAAGTGGCTTCCTGGAGCATTTGTGTTATTTTTCTTGTGTCTTTGGAGCTGTACCCAGCACAAGTACTGAAATGCCTATAAACCAAATAAATAGTTTGCTTAAAATAAAAACATACCCCTCTGGAGTGTTCTCTTTTATTGCACTCTTATGCCACTTCATTGAAAAACTGTTGCCCAGTTGAATTGTGCATTGCTAAATTTGATGAGATTTGCTGACAGAAGTGGTGTGTTTTTCTGTAAACAATGTGGGAACATGCTAATGAATGAACAGTTGGTTTTAAGGTATTTACTCCTGAGTGGTGAAGGTTAGTGTAACTGCAGTTAGTCAGCAAGGCAACAGATAATTCCTGGTGGGTGCACACCTTTCTATTTTCGGGTGGAGGCTGATACGCAGCATTCTGTCTTGATGAGGTATTTAAATCACACCCTGAGGATTACAAACCTTTATTCTTCTGGCACAGGAACTCAGTGGTGGTGTAGGCCAAGTTCTGTCCATCCACATAGTTTTGTGTTCATTAATGTTTAAACGTTACTTTTGAATTTAAACACCCTTGTATCAAACAAAGCATAATTTGGCTCGTGATTTGTATACCAGTATAAGAGATGGGTGAGAGGAAGCCTGTTCAAAACCTCTTCCCATTTTAGTTAACTTTGTTGTACCAGTTCTTGGGAATGGAGTAAGAGTACTGTACATGCTAAGTAGCTCTTTTCAAAAGCTGTTCTTTTTCTTGGGTACAATCAATAGATGCATTTTTGTTTCTTATCTTTGTATGTAAATTAAGATACTGCTATCATTAAAAAGAGAGTTTGTTCGTCATATGTTGTATGGCTAGAAAGATTAGTCCTACATTAACCACTGTTTTAAGAATTTATGACAATTTCTGCAAGAGGCTTTTTACTGAATAATTTTCTCAGGTATCCCCTATGTCAAAGCAGGTACAGTAATAATAAATGTGAAGCAAAGAATGCACAGCTCTTTTTAGGTCATTTCAATCAGCAGCTCTAAAATAAGTTCAAATGTACTGGCTTTTGCTAACCTAACAGCAAAAATGGGCAAAATACTACTGTTAAATATGAAAATACCTCTCAAAAAAATGTAAAGATTATTTCTGATGTCTTCATTTGATCAGTATGATTGTTCATGTCCTTATTTATTTTCAGAAGCAAATCGAGATAACTAACAAGTCTTTAAAGGTCAGAATTGTAATTGTCTATTTCCATTTTTGTCTTTCATAGAGATGAATTTAATATTAAAGTTCTTCAGGCTTTTGTTGAACTCCATGAGTTCGCTGATCTCAATCTTGTACAAGCCTTAAGGTGAGTAAATTCTTTCTGTTTTTTGACCTGAGCTTCCTCTATCAAATTGCATGTTTATATGAGTCACTGTGTTGATTTATTCGTCAGAAAGCTGCTCTACAGCTCAGCACAACTGTACAAATTACTGTGCAAGTGAGCAGAGACAGCTCTGTTTAACCCTCCTGATGGCTTGTGTGTGCTGCCTTTGAGGGTGAAAACTCCAGGTTATTTCAGACAAATACAAACAGCTAAAACAGCTGTTACTCCTTGGTGTGCCTGCCAGATGTGGACATCTGAAGACCTGTTTTATATCTTAGCACAGAGATAGGTTAAAAAAGAAATAAACTCTTTACTTAAATAAGTAATTTTCTTTTTTTATTCCACCTCAACTTGTCCTTCTGGGCAGGGAGGTAGAGAAATCCACTGACAATAGTCACTGATTATGTTCAATCACTGAGAGGTAAACTTTGAAACAAGTGATTTCCTTCTGCTTGCCTCAGTTTCCCACTTGTCATGTGAAAGAAAGCGTGATATCTTAGTTTATTTTTCTCCCTTGCTACATGAACAGTTCCCTTGATTTATCTGGGATGCTTGCATACAGTGACCTTGTGAGATCCCATCTCATCTTGGTGAAAATCTGTAACAGATTGATCACATTAAGTTGACTTAGACAGTTCTGCCTGTTTTTTTTTGCTGCAAGTGACTCCCTCCTGACACCAGATAAATGGAAATGTCCATGTGATCTTTGTTTCTGGGGCAGTGCCTTGTGATGTGGAGTCAGAACAGCTTTGCTATGGTTGAGTGATGTGGTGATGATAACTTGAGCTGCCTGAGGCTTGGGCCAAAGAATCCTTTTCTGTGGCTGCTGAAGCTTGTCTGGGAAGCTTCGTATTCCTGTCTCTTTTACCCAGTTTGATGTTAGGTTTGACTTTATTCTTCCTTAGCAGCTGCTACTATTAAATGTTTGTATTTTGGTAGCTTACAAAATTCGTGATCTGGGTTGGAACCTTGCACGAGGTGAGTAAAAGACAGTACATAGAGCTGGCAAACTAAAGGTGGCCTGTGACACTTGAATATAATGTCCTAAAATGACAACTGGTGAAGACAAGAATAAATGGTTGTTATATTGGCATCCAGTGTACAGGGAGTAATGAGAACTTGTTTTGCATGGCAGAGCATGTAACTTTGCTGGTTTAGATCCTGGTTTAATTCAGATAATTCTTTTGCTGAGAAATTAAAGAGTAAATGATGAATTTCATTGGAACATTTTAGTGCCACAGTGTGCCAAAATAAATGTATGAAGACCTCTGTCCTGTATGCATTCCAGTGTACCTCTGTGGAGAAATAATAAGTTACAAAAGTGAACTCTGTATTTCAGTTTCTGCTGCTAAGCAGCAGCAAGTTCTGCTGCATATATCACAAAATTACTGAAATGATGACATGAGTTGTTCTTTTTAAGGCCTAGGTCTGATTCCTGATTGTAGGGTGACCTTACGGTAGACAGGCAGTGCCTCTCTAAGCAGTGGGTTTTCTTGTTGTTGTTACCATTTTTAAAAGGTTTTGTATGAATTTAAGTAAATACGTTAATTCTTTCTGTATTCCTTGTTTCTCTCTTACACCAGAAATATTTTGTATAATGTGTCTTTTTACATTGTGAATAAAGTCTAGCTGACTGTTCATTGCTTTTTGTAGCCAGGAAACCCAGGGAGAATTGAACTAATTCTTTCCCCCCATAGCATTCTCATGGCAAAAATGGGATGCATACAGAAAATTGTTTACTAGTCTGGAAAAAAGAGAGAGCCTCAGAATATGAACTGCCATATTATCTTGCCTGATAGCATGCAGTGTTGCTGGCTGAGTTACTGGGCTAGCCATCTGTGCATGTTGCTTTATAATAGCTCCTGACTTGTGTGTTGAGAGATTGAGAACATATTTCTAGGACATTCTATATAGACAATGCTGATTTTTTTTTTTCTTTTTCCGTTTGTTTCGGATTATTTATAATAAATACTTAATGTATAAATACTGGAATGAGTCTAACAACTGTTCTTCCCTTCTGTAGGCAGTTTCTGTGGAGCTTCAGACTCCCAGGAGAGGCTCAAAAAATTGACCGTATGATGGAAGCTTTTGCTTCACGCTATTGCCTTTGTAACCCAGGAGTCTTCCAGTCTACAGGTCAGTCACAGGAGACCACAGGAGTTCTTGAGTACTTATATGATCCAAATATAATTTTTTATATATATATATGTCTGTGTGTATGTTCTTCTACATCTGGTGCAAGGAGATAATGGCCAGTTGGAAGTTGTGAATAAAATAGTGCGTGAAATGAGAGATACCTGAGAAGTGAGAAAATGTGACTGTCTAATCCAGGAGGTGCAAGCTTATGGTCAGAATGCAGTCTCATTTATAAAACATCACAGAACTGCACAGAATGCCCTGACATTGTAGTTCTGTTTGGTTATATACATAAATAGATTGCTCTTGATCACTTAATTTAAGGAACAGATAGGATGGGAAAAGGGTGGTGTAAAGCAGGTCTGTAACAGCTAGAGAGGAAAACAGCTAAAAACAAACTGCTGAAGATGCAGGCACAGTTTTCCTCTCTGTAGCAGGTTTGCATCCTGCTTTTTCATACACAGAATCTTGTACCTGAATTCTGGGAGAATTTACAATAATTAGCCATGTCAAGAGGCATGATAAAATTTCCTTTGTCATCTTTTGATATTATCCAGTAGTGCTAGCTACCTCCTGTATGCCAATGGAATTGAGTCAATGTTATTTTCGGTCTTTTTAAAGGCAGTCAAAATATTATTTTGAAGAGACCGTTCTTTCTCTTTGGAGAGAGCTTTGGAAATACTTTGAGTAGGAGGAGGCTGATGGACCAGGTTTATTATAGCATCCACCACTCTGATTTAGGCAAAATCTGTGCAGAGAACATTTTGCCCAGCACTTCAGCGTTTCAAGTGAAATGTTAATTTAGGGTGATAGCAATGATTTCGTAAGAGTTAAAGTTTTTTGGAATTCTTATATAGTTTTGCTTATACTTGTTTTTTATTTGAATTGTAACATTTATTTTCTTCTTGGGCTTCCTTCAACACCTTAAGGATTTTACACTTTTATGTGCAGTGTTCAGGATTTTTTGACCATTTCTTTATCAGTCAGGATGAGGTCTATACTAATTTTACAGGTTTGTACACACAACACATGGGACAATAAACCATTTATAACATCTGATTTCAGATACATGTTATGTGCTTTCATTTGCCATCATCATGTTGAATACCAGCCTGCACAACCACAACGTGCGAGATAAACCCACGGTGGAGAGGTTTATCTCCATGAATCGAGGCATTAACGAAGGTGGAGACCTTCCAGAGGAGTTGCTACGGGTGAGACAAAGCCTGGCTTTGTGTTTTTAATAGCAGACTCAAAAGTGTGTGCAACAGTTCTCAGGCAGTTTTATCAAGGGGAGGCAAAGGAACATTTTCTAGCGTGTGTAACCATTTGAGTAGCTGAAAGAAGCTTTCTTTTTTTTGTTATTCACAGCTGCTTTGAGCTAGTTCTCCCTATATCCAACCTTTTGTTGAGTACATGCTGTTTCAGAGAAAATGCATTGTATCTCTCAGTAGTTTGCTTATGGCAAAATTCTTGTGGAATTGGCTTCTTATGCAAAAAAGTAGTATTTCTATCAGAAAAAAAAAAATAGTAAAAACTATTTTTTTCTTTCTTGCCTTTCATTTTTCCCACGTGTCTTGTGGGGCTTCCTCCTTGAAAAATCAGTAAAAATAAATGCTGTAAGACAGTGTTATGGGCTATACTATTTTCTGAAAGCTCAGATTTGTTTGGCAAAACTTGTACTAAATGAAACCGATCTTGAAACTTTTGAAATTCTAAATGCTGAAGTTACAATAAAATTATCACTGCTAGGAGTGCGTAGGAAACTTGTACTGAAGAGAGACTTGCTTATAGATGAAGTAGTTTAAAATCAAACTTGATCAAAGTACTAAACAAAGATTGAGGGGGGGTGGTCCAGAATTTTATGGACAATATTTCCTGTGCTTTTTTTTATACTAGTAGTTTGAGAAGCAGCAAGATATCCTGGTTGCATTTTCTGTGATACATTTATTAACGAGGTCTTTTTCCTTTTTTTTTTTTTTATTTTTCTAGAATTTATATGAAAGTATTAAGAATGAGCCATTTAAAATTCCAGAGGATGATGGAAATGATCTAACGCATACATTTTTTAATCCAGATAGAGAAGGCTGGCTGCTGAAATTAGGTTAGTCACAAGGGCAGTTCTGCTGCTGTATGTTTGTTCATTGTTAGCATGTTTGCTGCTCCATGTCTTCCTGCTTTCTTGTGAAGGTAACGGGTTTCACTTTGTATTTGAAAATGTATGACCCAAAATAAGTAGCTCCTTTATGTCTGAAGGCTGTTACTTCTTATTTTGCATACCCAAATTAGCCATCTTTTTCCAAACTTCGGAGTTTTATTTCTGAGATCCGAGAAATAAAATCTCGTCGACAAAAAGGAAACACCACATGGTATTTACCACATGCTGTGACTGATAAATAACAACTAAGTCTCCATAAGGTCATTTCAGAAAACCGTGTGTGATGTTTCAACACAGTTTTCTGTGTACAAAAAAAGGATTTCTCTTCCAATAGTTATTTTTGTATGTCTTTATTTTCCCATATTATTTGTGAGTTTCTCTTGGTTTGGTTTTGGCTATGTTTTTTCAATGAGTGGTTTAAATGTGCCTTCTTGTTTTCCTTATGGCCTATGACCTATCACCTTTCTGTTCTGTGACTGGCTGTCTCTGCTTATTCTGCATTAGGAGGTACGTATCTGATTGCTTTCCAGTCCCCTCCTCTTCTGTTGCTCATTCTTTTATTTTCTTCCTCCTTCAACCTGTTTTTTTTTCTTTTTTCTTTTTTTTTTTTTTAAATCAGATTCGTTACAGCATTTTGCTTTTTCACTCAGTGTCACTAACAGTGTCATCAGTGGTGCTCTGAGGGACTGGCATGTCAGTGTCTAACTCACATGCAAGTGTGTTCTGCTAAAGAAGAAAACGTTTACATGCAAAGCAGAAAAATAAGGATGACTTCAGCACACTTTTCTCATTCATGGAAGAACATAACAAAAAGAATAATCTCAGTAAATAGTAAACATCGTGTCTTACTCTGTCAAGAAGTTTCAGAGTGTTTTCGTTACTTGTTAATCAATGATAATAGATTTTTGAAAGATTTTGTTACATTTGAGCAACGTATTTGTGAAAGCTGTTCTTTTTCCTGATTGTTTTCCTTTTAAAATAATACATTTAGCTTATTTTAGAGTCTTAAATGAGCTTCAAATTTAGTGTTGCAGAAACCTCAGGTAGTTCAGTCTCCTGGCACTGCAAGATGCGTTTGTTTTTACAGACTCTTGTAAAGTTGATGGGATTCACTTTTTCACTTGGCCATAGGGAATGTTTTTCCTATATAAAGGAGACTGACACTTTGTTTTAAGAGTTGTTTTTCAAAACAATAAATCTTTAAAATTTAAACACCAGCACACACTTCACTAGAGCCAGTTGTTGGCCACTTTAATGTGTTAAAGTGGAAGGAACTTTGCGCTTGGAGAATGGTGACTGCAGTGTGGAAAGGGATGTGTGCTGGGATGTGCACATGGGGAGGATGATGAAAGTAGAGCCTGGATAGAGCCATGGGCCCACTCTGCTGATTGCACCTGGAACTTGATGGTCATGCTTGTGCTGGAAGGAAATGGATGTGAAAAGGAAGCATTTGGAATTCATTCACATGCTCCCCAATGTCGAATTCTGACCTCTGCGCTACAGATGCTGCGGAGCTCCTTTTTTAACTACAAAGAAGCAAAGCTCTTGCTTTTTGACCTGTATTGGCTCAGCTGGCACAATTTCAAACATGACTTTGCAGCTTTTCTCTGTTTGGTAGCTTTAGAATGATGGTTAACAGAAAAGCCTTTCAAGCTGGGGTAGGTGGAATGTGCTTCTTGGGGAAGAGGTTGAGTGTAAGGCCATGCCGTGCCTATTGCTGTTGCAGTGCTCCCTCATGGACTTACACACACAATGAGAGTGCAGGCAAGTGTGAGTGTGTGTAGAGGAGTGACAACATCCTCTGTGGAAGAAACTGCCCATAAAAGAGATCTAATAAAAAAGAGAGGAACAAAGAAATTGAGGAAGTGATGACTGAAAGTAAGTGAGAACTGCCAGGAACTTCTGCACAGTCTGGCTCTGGTGCAAAGTCAATAAACCACAGGTCAGGACTGAAAACTCTGCCTGAGTCTTCGGTGTGTAGAATGCAGATGAGGCACAGTGCACAGAAAACCCAGTAGTAAAAGGGTGTGTGAAGCAGAAGGGTGTTACACGTAACACTCCCACGGCATGAGGGTTATTTGAATAAAGAAATGAAACGTGTCCAGAAGCCTCTGGTGAATCAGCCTGGGAATGCCTGGAGCTGTGCTTCCGTGAAAGACTGCATTTTTTCCACAGACACAGGCTGGTACAGACTAATACACTGCTAGTTTAGATGCAATGACCAGAAATAAACCTGACGGGCTCTCTTTTGGGTTTTTTGGTAGGTTTTTTTCCTTCTTTTTCCTTTTATTTCTTTCCTCTCCTTTCCTGTTTACTAGGAGTCTTAAACTGTATGTTGAGAGTGCTGTCTCAGTCCACATAGTTTGCATTTTTACAGTCCTTTCTCTTGGGAATCACTTTTTGTGGAATGGGTAGGGTTTCCTTTACTTCTAGAAGGTTGTGATATTAAAAATCTGTGTATTGTTGACGTGCTAAGGAGACAAACTCCTGTATGAGAGTTTAAGTGCTCAGTTGTGATAAAACATAGATGTTGAAATAGAAAGTTTTTATATAAAACTATAAACATGAGTAAGACTGCTTGCAGTAGGCTTGAGTATATCATGACAGTATTTTGTATATGGTGTTTCTCATGGTCAGCTCTTCCCATTTATGTAGTTGTGCCCCTTTTTTAGTATTCCATCCCTCACTATATTGATTTTCCTCTGGGCAGAAGATATATCATGGAACTTTCTTATTTTGTAAAATTCATCTGTCCAAAAGACTAGGCTGGGTTTTAGAAGGCTGGGAGGGTGCAATAGGCTTTTGGAGAGTTTGTTGCTCTCAGTTGTTCAGAGGCGACTGCGTTAAGTCCGAGTGCCAAACCTGGCAGCCAGACAGCAATTCTGGTTTTATCTATCCAGACTTAGCCAGTGCCTTTAAATAGACATCTTTATCTTGGTAGGCCTGGGTTATCATTCAGTACTGCATGGTTTGAAGCATGGTGTAATGAAAATGAATGCAGCAAGTTAAAAACTGAAAGCTGCTGAGTGCTAGTGAGTCCTCCTTGGAACAGCTTGACACATTATAAGCCTTTAGATTTTTCTGCATATTGAGTGGTGTTGGTGCCATGACATTTTCTGCCATCCACTCAAAGGTATTTGGAAATTGTTGCCTGTGCTCTCTTTGCTAATGCCCAAGTTAGAACTGTTTTGCCAGGAAGGTGTTTCTTTGCCTTAAACAGCTCCTCTTGGCAAATTGCTTGGTTTGTGTAATATTTTCTTCTAGTTAGAGGGAAACTATGACATTACTCCCCCAAACTGGAGAGGAAATGATTTCAGCCAGACACATGAGTGTGTTAATTTTTTCTGCCGGTCCGGCGGTTACGGAGTGCTTGGAGATGCTCCAAAAGCTTCACGTCCGGGCCTGTCCTGCCAGCAGTGCTCCCTCCAGCACATCTGTCCTTGGGAGGATGTTCTTCCTCTGCCCTGAGCTGGGGGGACAGAGCAGTGCTGGTTGAGCAGGAAACCAGTGCCTTCCGGTACCTGCCTGGCTCTCCTGGGGACTGAGGCTCTTCCAGGTTGAGGCAGTCAGTGTTGTGGTCAAGGGGAAAGAAAGGCTTTTTAAAAGAAAGCCAAACTTTGATCCAACCGTGGAGTTGCTGAGTCTGTTCTGTCTGGTGCTATCTAAATGAACTCAGGAGAAAAAACCACCATTCTTGGTGTGTGCATCTCTCTCCTTCAGCTCTAAAACTTTGATGTAAATGAGCTGAAGATTTGAGTAGGACTTTCTGACTAACTTTAGGTACCTTGCTGACTTCAGCCTTAAGGCCTTTTTTACTTTGGAGATGTATGTTTCCTGAGTCATCGCCAGTTGTTTCTCCCTTTATTATAGATGGTTTCTTTTACCTTGTTGCCTAGTTTGTACTTTGCCCAGAGTTTAAAAAAAAAAAAAAAATCCTCTGTTGAGTAACAAAGGTGAAGAGGGTTTCTGTTCCTGTTTCTGTACATTTTCCCTTGTAGCCTTTTCTTGTAGTTTACTTACATTCTCACCTACTGTGGAAGACACTGTGCTTCTATATTTCGTTATTTGACATGTCTGTGTGTTTTTGTAATCAGCTTGATCTTTCAGAAGTATGTCGCTTATCTCTCCATTTCTGTAAATGTTTATGGATTCATACTCTGGTTTTCTTGATCCTCTTCTGCTGACTTAATTCCTTCCAGTCTTAATCTTTAAAAGGCTGGGAGCTGGAATAAGAAATAAAGTATGCTGCTAAACCCTCTGTTGTTTTGTGAGCCTACAGCAGTCTCAGCCAAGGACAAGAATGTGTTGTTACCACGTGTTTTTTACCTATTAATCTCATGTGCAGTTTACAGGCCACAGTCAGTGCCTTATCAGCCAACTGCTTGGGCTGCAGCCCATTGTAAAGGCATATTAAACACGTGTGCTGTGGTGACCCCTGCGAATTTGATTAGTACAGATTAGAGTTTGAGCTTTATTAGAGTTTCTGTGCTGTTGACAGCTGAAACTCAGTAATGGAATGCGAAGACAGAGACTTATATGTGAGAGTAGTTCCTTATCCCACAAAAAAAATCCTGCCTGCTTTCTTCTTTTCCTCTTTTTTCTTTCTTCTTTTTTTTTTTTTTTTTTTTTTTTTTTGGCTTTCATTTTCTTCCTTTGGAAGAGTAACTGATAGCTTGGTGGAGCTGGGACTTAAGGTCTATTTCTACGACTCCCATGAGTGCAATAATCCAGTGAGCTACTGGCTGTTTTAGGGAGAAGGTAACAGTAAGAGGGATGTTGGTAGAAATACTTAATCTTCTTTGTGGCTTCCCTGGAGCTGGAAGATGTTTCGTGACTAAAGCTTCCTCAAACCTGCAGCATGGTTACAAAAGGTTTCAGGTTTGAGAAATCTGGCTTTTCCAGAGAGAGCGGATGTTGTCAGGAAACATTCAGCAAACTCAACTGCTGTTTACTGCTTGGCAATTTATATTGTTCTGGAGTGTGTTATAGGTCTGTTGTTTCTTTCTTAAATTATGAAAGGTCGTCTTTTAAATATATGGTTATTACTGATTTTTTTTATTGTGTTTTGCCATGATATCACAGTTAATGAGAAACCCCTTTGTTCACTTTAATCTGCTCTGTGATAGTGACCTCTTTCCCTGTTCGTTTCGTTCTCTCTCCTCCTGAATTATTTTCCTACTAGAACTGGGCAAGCTATGACCTCTAATAACTGATGTTACCTGTTAGCCTGAAAAACACGGTGATGTTCAAGGGCCATAAAAACGTTAAGTAATGTTAATCTGCTAACCTTGGAGAGCAGAAGGTGACTGAGAGCCATGGCAGTTGATCCTGGGCTATGTGAAGACAAGTCACGTTGTGGTGGTGGCAGGGAGTGCCCTGGCAGTCACCGTGACTCGCTGGCTGCTGTTCCATTGCTCTGGCTCTGAGTCAAGCTTGAGTTCATCATTCCAGGCCCAAATACTTCCTGATACTTGAGCCAGCTCTCGGTCAAGGTGATGGGGAATTTTTCTAGTGACTTACGTGCCAGTTTGAACATCTCTGCAATGCTTTATTTAAGGATCTGTCACAGTGTTTTTACTAAATTGCCACCAGTTCTTCCCTCACTGTTTCCAGTTCACTCAACCATTCATCGTGTCACGGCTTCTGCATCTTGCACTATTTTGCCTTCACTTATTTCACCACACCTGCTTGCAGACTAAATTTTTCTTAAGATAAGAGTGCATCTGGTAGAAACAAAGTTTATTGAGTACGTTGAATGTTGCAGTGTGTTAGCACTGGGTTCTTGTGGAGGTTGTGAAACCCAGCAGAAGGAAGGTACAACAAGCAACATGCTTGGTCTGCAATGCAAATACGCAGTAGATTTCTATCAAGAAATGTCATGATATCCCTAGAATTGTTCTTTAATTTAATATGATTTGGATTTCTGTGTTAAACAAAAATGCAGCTATCTTAAGCAGAGCAAAAAGATTTAAAAAATCATGCTTATGTCTGAAATTTGATTATATGACTTGGATTAAACTGGGTGTCTTGTGTGTATTAATAGTGCTCCTTTATGCACAGGTGTTCAGTAGAATGATCAACTCTTTTGAAATGTTGGCTTAATAAAATTAAATCACTGCTGAATGGATGATGCACAGGTGGTGACATAACCCTGAAGTCAGATGACTATGGTGGATCTAAACCTTTAAACTAATAACATATGCATGCTCTATCTACAGTTATCTTTCTTGGAAAGAAAAGTTTGAGCTTTAAAATAATGTAATGTGGGAGGCCAGCTGTGTTCTGAAGCAGCCAATGGCAGAAAAACACCTGAAAGGGCCAGAACAGTACTGTTGTTTCTGAAGAGGAACTGTTCCCTGTAGGCTGATATTAGCAGGTGTAAGGAAGAGGAACTCACTTGTCTGAACTGTTAATGAAGGAAAAATTGGCATTTTTGGAGCAGTAGCTATTTCTTCTGTCAAGTGTGCTCAATGATATATTAACCCATGAAGAGAAAATGTTTTTAAAATACCGAAAGATGACAAATCAGTAAGTGTGATATATTTTGGAATAGGATTTGTTCCTCATTGATCATCATAGTTGTTCTGTTAATGTTTATGAGCACCTTACGCACTTGACATTAAAAATAAAGACAGGTTCTAAATCGCACGTTTGCACATGAGAGGAGGGACAGGAAGGTGGTAAAATGCCCTTAATGTTATTGCTGGGACCCTTTCCTTGGCCAGGCCAGGCCGTGGAGGGGGGTGCTGCTGTGGTGTCAGACCCTGGGCCAGCCTGGCAGCGCTGGCTGTGTCCTGCTCTGTGCACAGCTGCTCTGCGTGCACTGAGCTCCTGAGGGCATGGGCAGAGGCAGCTGCTCTGGCCATTCCCTGTTGCCCACAGCTCTTGTGCCTGATGGCACCTCCATAGCTGGTGCTGGCTCAGGACAAGTTGCAGTAACGTGTTCCTTTAACCTCACTCATCTGTGCCTGATCCATTTATCATTCAGCAATTAAACCGTCCTTCGAAAAATAAGCAAAACTTAATTATTTTCTTGCCCGTTGTTGAAGTCCTGACAGCAGCATGTGTTTAATTCTGGAATACCTTTTGTTTGTAGGGGGAAGAGTAAAAACATGGAAACGGAGATGGTTTATTTTGACTGATAATTGCCTGTATTACTTTGAATACACAACAGTGAGTATTCATCATGATGAATTTTCTTTGTAATCAAGATTTATAAGTAGCTAATAATGTGTTATTTTCCTAATTTTTTTAGGACAAAGAACCTAGAGGAATTATTCCGTTAGAAAATCTTAGCATAAGAGAAGTAGAAGACCCTAGAAAACCAGTAAGGCAGTTTCATATTTATCTTTCAAATGAAGATGAGTAAACCATATGGAAACTAATTGTACTGTTAAATGAATTTCTTTGTCAGTTTTGTTTTGTTCTTTTAAATCTATTACTTCAATTCTACCCTCCAGAACTGCTTTGAGCTCTACAACCCCAGTCATAAAGGTCAAGTAATTAAAGCGTGTAAAACTGAAGCTGACGGCAGGGTGGTGGAAGGCAACCATGTAGTGTACAGAATATCTGCTCCCACCCCAGAAGAAAAGGAAGAGTGGATTAAATCTATCAAGTGAGTCTGAAGTCTTAAATGTCTTTCAGAAATGAATCGTAAGCTCTTTTCAGAGTGTGATACTAAGAGAATTTGTTGGAACTTGTTTGAAGGACTCTGATGTAGCAATGTCCGGGAAGATGACAAGGAGATCTGTGGGGTTGATGGATTGAGATACAAATCTGTTACTGGGTGGTTCTAAGGAAATGCTGCTGCTAACTCACATGAGGAGAATATGGATTTATTGTTCTATGCAAATGTAAAACCTTTATGTGAATTGTCTTTAAACCTAATTTTATTGGATTCTCTTTCACCCAATAATTAGTGACATGTATCTTTCGCACGTTCACAAGCAGCTGTAAACTTCTGCAGCTTGACTTTATGTTGGAAGGTTTCTAAGCAGACCCACACTTAAAGAAATAAATAATAGTCAAGATATGAAGGTGTGAACTCGAAACAAATCAGAGCAGAATAGCACCTTGTGCTAAAGAAACGTTTGTAGTGCTTAGAAGTCAGTCATCTATCTTGAGAGTGTGGAGTCATCCAGAAGGAAGAGAGAGCAAACATTTTAGTTTTCAAAACCAGGTATTTGTTAATCAAACCAATGATTCCTTTTTTCTGTTCCAGAGCAAGTATCAGCAGGGATCCCTTTTATGATATGCTGGCAACAAGGAAAAGAAGAATTGCAAATAAGAAATAGAACATGATCATCAACTTGTAGACCTGCATCAACCAATTACTGAGCATACTGTGGAGTGATAAAAGAAGTTGGATAAACTAAATGAAGACAACTGTAAATTTTATATATATATACATACATATATATATATATATATATATACATTTTACTAAGGCATAAAAATTTGACAAAACTTTTCAGGGTAAATAGTTACTAGTATATTATTTGAAGTAAACTTCAAATCCCAGAGAATCATTATATTGGAACTTAATTCAACCAAACACATGGAAGCCTTGTTTTCACTTACTTTAGTGGCAACTCCATTTTACTTGGGTTGGGAGGGAAGGAGTTCAGGGCTAACACTAAAATGTCCTCTACTTGCTACCTGAGCACATTTCCCATAAAAGGAGGAGTGATTATAAGACTTGGAGTTCTCACTAAATGCAGCACCAACAGTGGAGCACAGCATGATCTGGCACTGCATTTTCCTGTAAGCAGAAACCTCACAATCCCATTGTCAGCTTTCAGTCCTGTGTTTCACAGTAACAACTGAGTGCAGCTTTCATTCAGGATTCCTCTCCTACCTTTATGGAAATAGCTTTTCCTCAGAAACAGGGACTGGCAGCTCAGTAGGCACCTCGTGGTGCCCAAGGGTTTGTCAGTGTGCACTGAAATACAGGCAGGGCCCAGCAGCAGAGCTTTGAGACTGTGGCCATGACATGAAGGACCAGATGTGGTCTGGTTGGCTAAAACTTGTGGTGGCCAGTTGGCTAAAACTCATTGTTGTCTGCTCATCCACTCACAAGAAACACTAAGGTTTAATGACTGGTTTAATCTGCTTTTTATATAATAATGACCTTCTTACATTTGAGATGCTGCAGTTTGATTAACACTAAGTTACTACTAAAGGAGAGAGATGACAGGGCTTGTGTAATCTTAGGCGTTGCATGTGAGAACACCCCCAGATAATTTCACATGCATTCAATGTTTTTAAAAGGAAAAGCCAGGAAGGTGAACTGTCTCTGTAAGATGCAGCTGTAGAGAGTTAAGCAAGCAGGATTCATTCCTTTGCTTGGTAACAAACTTTGGGCATACAGAGTCTGTGCAAGTTCATACAAGTTTTCAGTATTTTTGTTGCATTCTTAAAGGCGATTTTCAGATTTGTGCTACAGCAGTTGAAACTGAAAACAATAGATATTTTTACTAAAAAAGTAAAAGTATTGATTACCTGGTACAGCTAGACTTCCCCACAGGCATGTGTCTCTGTTTTTGAAACCTGTGAAGATCTTCCTGTGATCCTACTCATGGGTCTTTCAGGAACACATCAACTGCTGCAGCAGATTTTATTCCAGTGCTTTTCTGTTGATAGCAGATGTATTGTTCTTAAGGTGAAGCCCCTAATTCCACAATGGGGGCAAAAAGTGGGAGGTTTTGACTCTACTGCTTCTGTTACTACTCAGTTTTTCCCAAACTTGTTGAACCTGAGCCATGCCTACTGTGCCAGTGAATGCATTGGAGACCCAAAATGAAAGAGCAGCTTTGCTTGTTGGTTACAGGAGCATCTCTGGGTCTCTTGTAGGGAGATGTGCTGCACTGGCAATCCCAGACTTGCCAAGCTGATCTGTTTGAAATCTCCTTTGAACTGTAGGGGGAGTCTGTTTCACTGTTCTGTCTTACTGATTTGCCTTGTTTTGCATGGGGTGTCAGCCTTGGGAATGTTTTGCTTTATTGCATGTTTGCAAAAGAGGCCGAGAGGAAAAGAACAAAGTAAACTTTCCTACATTTTAGATTTTCCCCAGAGTGTGTGGAATTGCTTGGGTGAATGTTTAAATCTTAGTGCTTCCAAAGGAGTAAAACTCAGCCAGAGGAGGTAGAATCCTTGAATAAGTGTCAGTGTGGGGATGTCTTTTTTTAATGGAACACATTTAAACTCTTTATAGAAATGAATTGTGTGTCCTGTGTTTGCAAAAGCAGCACAATGATGAAGCTACTGCCAGCATTTGTTTTGAGTCTTCTGTTCTGCAGTGACATTTTGTTTTCAAGCACTGCCTACATCAGTCTTAGCTTTGGACAAGATTTGTAATTTGTGATGCAAATAGTGACAAGCCAAATCAGTGGTACTAGTGAGCATAAAGGTGAAAGGCAGCAAGCACAGTATTTCTGGAGAAATGTGAGATTACAAAAGCATCAATAAGCCAGGAAACACTTTTGTATCAATTCTTCTGAAATACCACCTTTGAGGAGATCTATTTATTTAACCAGGTGAGGATGTCTGCCTATAAGCATGAAGGAAAGGCCTTGACAGTTCATTTGCTGTATTTAGTTTGAAGTTCTTATATCCAGCAGAAATAATTTAGAGTAACATGTAACTGAGAATATTTTAGCAGGAAATTTATTATTTCTTATCACTGAAATGCAACATCTTAAACAGCTACTTGTGGTGCTCAATGTATCTATTTAATTTACCAAAGCTAATGGAATAGCGTTTTTGTGTGTGTTAATATTTGATTTCCAATGTTCTTTGTAACAGTATTAACAGGGAGTGAAACTGGCCCAAAATTTCCACTGGCCACGAGGCCAGTAAAACGAAGTGGCTCGTGAAAATTTTGGCCATATCAGGTACTATCCATGAGGGTGAAGAAAAATCTCTCAACCTTTCCCTTTTTTTATTGGGCTTCAAGTCCAGGGGTGGCTACTGAAAGTGGCTGCTTGGTGGCCTAAAGCAGGATCTGTTACAGTTTGGCCATGCTGAGGAAAAGTCCTCTGGGGACAACAGATTCTCCCTTCCTGTGGCACTGAAACTGGAGTAATTCTTGAGCTCCTTGCTTTTGAGCCTGCCCCCTACAACGGCAGGGGCAGTGAGAGCCGAGGGGCCAGTGCAGCTGGGAGGGAACTCGACACAAAATTAAGCTCAGCTGGACTGACTTAAATTATACAATATTCTGACAAAATAAGCTCTGCGTCACTTAGCATTTTGAACCATTTTAAACTGGTACAAAACTGAACCTTTATAAAGTGAGCAGCATTTATAATGCTTCATATATAAAAAAGCTGCATATTTTTAAGATTTATTACATATCTATGTAGATATGCTTGCTGGAAAAGCTAGGTCTGTTGTAGACCAGATACTACAAATTAAGACTTGTGGCTTACCAGTTTCATTTCTATATTTTCTTGGAAAATGTTTCTAGCTAGAGTTTAAATATAAAATGTAAATACTGTACAGGTATGTATTGATATGAGTATTATTTGGTGTATACAAGTGATTTGCATGACAAATATTCTGTATCAATCCTTGTTATAACAGTGATGTTTTATGTAAAGCCACTGCAATATTAATGTTTTCATTTATCATTAAGACCTGTTGCTTAAATCTGTCAATTTTCTCAAAAATAAAGTGTGAAACTGTACTGTCTCCTCATTTACCAGGAATACATGGGAGGCAATTGCTGATTCTTAAGAGGTTAAGGCTTAATTTTTCAACTGCTCTCGTAAGTAAAATGCCTCCTTTCCCTACCCTTAGGCACAGTAATTTAAATTATTAGAGAAAAAACCCTTCAACTGCAAGTATTTCAGTGAAGTGTGTTGCCACGTGTGTGTGACTCCAGTAAAAGCTGCTTTCCCTTGAGAGCCACCCTAAATTGAGGTATTTTATTTTGTCAGTTCCCTGCCAGGAGTTTGTCACGTGTGTGGGGGAAGCGGATCTCTGCTCCTGGAGTAGATTAATTAGCTTCCTCAATTAGCAATTAGGAGCAGGTGCTGCTGCTCCCCAGCTCTGGGGCAGTCACCACGTGCCCTCCCTGCTCCAGAGCCTGCGGGGCTCGGAGGGGAGGCACAGCAACACCAGCAGCTCCTGTTCCACACCTGTGCTGGAGGCACTCATCAGACCAAGGACAAGACACCACATTCTGGAGCCAGAGGACAAAAGAGGGAAAAAAAAGGCAGATACAGGACAGGAACGATGGTTACTTTGCCATGTTACTTTATGTAACGTCACAGAACTGTTGCCATAGGAACATTATGCAGGTACATTATGGTTTGGCTTTATGGTGTTCTCCATGTACCAAAATATTACTTATAAGTATTTAGTGAGACATTAACCTTGCTCTTTTTTTTGATTTTTGTTTGTTTTTTTTGTTGTTGTTGTCACACAATCCCCAGCTCCTGCTGAGCTCCCCGCCTGGTGCCTGGCTGTGGCAGCTTTAAGTTCAGAGGAGAAGCCTTCTGCATCCTTGACCAGGCAGCTGCAGTCCCAGGGCACTGATCTTCTCTGGCTCCATCTGCCAGCATCTTCTCCCCTGCACTGAGAGCAGGATGGGACTCCTCGAGTGCCAAACACACTCTGACAGCTGTCAGCTCCCATGACACAGTGCATGCTAAATAACTCAAGTAAAAGTCAAGTAAAAATCCATTTTAACTTTGCTGTATTTATATACTATATAAATTTTACATGCTATATATTTACAGTGGGGCAAGTGCTTTTTATCTTTAAAAAAACAAAGATCAAACTTTAGACATCTCTGAACAACACAGCTTGTATAAACCAGACAGATTATTCAGATGAACTGTATTTAATACAGGTTCCCCACTCATCTCCTGATGCAGGACCAGTGAATAATAAGTGCATCACAGTTTGATAGCATTTAATAATAAAAATAAAAATCACAGTATGAATTTGTCTGTAGCTAGACACTTTAGAGAGACAAAACAGACAACTGAGACTTAAGACAAATGACAGTATATTAAGAAAATGTCATAAAAACATGGAACGATACACAAATAGTCTTGAGAGATACATTCAGAACTGCATATTTGTTGTTTCACGAAGTTGTTGTTCCTTCTTCACCAGAAGATTTTCTTCAGATCTTGAATATAACTCGAATGTGAAGTAAATTAGTTTCTAGTGTCAGACCACAGAAAAAACGAAGCTCTTGCAAAACTTGTGAAGTTTTAAATAAGTCTTTAAATTAAATATACAGACTGTCAGTTGCAACTTTTGTAATTCTTGGTCGCTCTTGCACCAGATGTCTTAACTTGGAGTAACATTACATGAATAACATAAAGTCAACCTGAGTCTGTAATTAAGCAGCATTTGAGATGGTCTATTCCAGGGCATTATCTCAGCTCAGTGAGATATTTACGTGGTAATTTACAATGTTCAGCAGTTGTAAAAAGTTTTCACCCTTTTGGATTAGAAGTATATTTTAAAAAAGAAAGTCTCAAGTTAAAAACTAAAAAAAAGTTCTTATATGGTAAAATTCTGTTCAGAAATGTTAAGCACCACTTATGACTGGATTTTGTCTTGATGGTAATTGATAATATATTTTAAGTTTTGATGGTCGCTATTGGTAATGTCAGGTTTGAAGGTAAGAAGTCATTGTAGGTAAGAAGTCATTGTAGGTAAGAAGTCATTGTAGGTAAGAAGTTGTTGGTTTTGATGATGAGAAGTTGTTGGTTTTGATGATGAGAAGTTGGTGGTGGTGGGTTCAGTCTGAGTATTGAAGGCTTCCATCAGTCAGCTCCACATCTGAAAGGCAAAAGGAAACAAGGTCAGTCCTGCTGTGACATTAAACATTCCACTGGCTCAGGGGCTTGATTTCTAGGAGACAAGGCTCAAAGCTGCCCCAGCTCCATCTGCTCCCTCAGGCCAGGGTCCAACTTCCTCACACACCAGCTGCAGCCCAGGTCCAGGCTAAGGCTGCTGAACTGCACAGAGCCTTAGGACAGAGCCACCTGCTTTAACTGCAAGTGCTGGACCTTGGCTGAATTAAACTTGAGTGGAAGTTTTGCCTGAAAGCATTGTCATTTTGGTAACAATCATAGCCACAAAGGCAGAGCCTTCAGAAACTTGCTGAAGAGAACGTGTAAGAATATAGGAAAGAACTGGTTCAAAGCTACTCCTTCCCTCTTCCTGGAGAGATTTTTCCTAAACATCAATTTATCACTAGCTCTTTCCCTCCTTATTAATTTATTGAAAGTAACAGGAGTCAGGTGATGAGGCACAACCTCACAATTCCTCTGTGGTTCCTTAGCCTGTCCCTACCTTGAGATGTTCAGAACTCTACAAACACAGCCACAGTGCCTTCTTCTGCAAGCAGCTTCCATTCTTCAGAGAATCCTGCTTGAGACCCATTAAAAAAAAAAAAAAAAAAAAAAAAGGATTGACCTTCCAGAAGATGGAGCTAATTAACATCCATAGTCTTTAGGAAACACTAAAATTCTTAAGACTCAAACTGCTTTTGCCAGCCCTCGTCTGCCCCCTGTGTTGTGAGCAGCACGTTCAGCAATGCCCAAACAGCTGCATTACCTTCCCCTACACAGCCCAGCACCCCCAGGCCCTGCCCTGAGCAAGGAGATGCAGAGCTTTGAATTCCTCACTAAACCTGACTGGTTTGGAAAAATCCGAGTTTGCCATCTGCTGGCCAGAGAACCATTAATGCCAAAGCACTCTGGGGCACAAGCATTGCTATTTCTTCAGTGCCTGATTTGTCAGCTAGAACAGACCCTTTTAGTGCAGCAAGGGTTATTTTGGATATGAGTATCATAAAAAGTCACCTTTTACAACATTATGATTTGAGGACCTCCATTCAGTCGTTAAATTTTTCATGTTAAAGAATAATGGGTGAACAATCAGCTTTCCCACCACTCTGTATTTTTAGAATAAAAGTTTTGGTTATCTCTGTCTAAAAATGCAATCAGTTTTCCACAAATGAACTTCTCCTTTGCCTTAAGCAAACTTTTCAGTGCAAGAATTCAGTGCACTAACTGTGGCACTTTGCCTAAGTATGGAAACCCCCTGAAAGGGTTTTTAATTTTCTAGAATTTCAAGATTAAACTTGTTCAATTCATTTTCTGTGCTGTAATAACAGTTTCAACACGACCAGAAATGAACAGGACTGTCACTGACCTTAATTCTTAAACTGTGGTTAGGTATAAAATATAGAATATGTAACAATGAAACTTGCTTTTGGATATTTGAACTGTCTCCTTGAGGGATTACTTCACTTATCTTTGAGTAGAACAGTAAGGGTATTGTTTTGGTTTACTATTAAAATAGATGAGTAACTGAAACTGGTTTATATCAGATAATAGGCATTTAATAAGGTTTTATTTCTATAATAAACACTTTTGCTCAGCAAAAATTTCATGGGAAACGTTGTCAAGTTTGATTTTAGATGTTGAATTTGTTGCAGTGTGCAATCATCTTCATTGCATAATTTTAGACCTAATTAATTTAAACTAATTAATTTATCTACTGCGAGCCCAAGTTGAGATTATTACAAGCAACAGCTGAGAGCTCAGTGTAAATTTAGTCAGGCACACTAATTCATATTTGGTTTTTTGTAAGAAGCTCCAGACAGACTTTTTCAAGTATTAAAAATTGGGAAAGAGCTGTTTCCTCAGCCCACTTCTATGTATTGTTAAGCCTGTAGTAACAGAAAAACCCCACAACTGAATAAACAATAGCAGGAATTGAACACTCTCCAGCTGTTAAACTGTCAAGTGTCCTCTGCAGGTTTGACAGCTGTGCTTAGGAGAAGGCAGAACTACACCTGGACCAACAATAATTTCAGTATTATCACCAACTCCTGTTATTCTTGAGTGAGCAGCCAGCACTGTTTCTATGCTATGAGCAACTGAATGTAGCCTTTTATTTAAATTATAGAATGGTTTGGCTTGGAAGGGATCTTAAAGATCATCTATTTCCAACCCCCTGCCATGATACTGTTTGGAAGCTGTGATAAAAGCCAGGGATCTCATCACCCAAGCATTTAAGGATTGTTTGGAATAAGCAGGAGTCCTGCCAGCATCCCAGGCCCCTTACCTCGGGCACACTCAGTGGATGCTGTGGAGCTGCATTTCCTTCTGTCATCTGCACCAGAAGGCCTCTCTTCCTTACAGGGTTGTTCACTGCCTTCGTTTCTGTATTGCTCACAGAAGTGGTCACCTGGAGGATGGGATTCTTCTTTCTTCTCCCAGGTTTTCCTCTGGAAAAGAGGATCTAGATATTCCAACAAGTCTTTCCTGTCGCCCTTCTTCTTTCTTTTTTTTCTTATGTTTGCAATTGTCATTGTTAAAGTGGAGTACAGAGCAATCCAAATCATAAAGTCTGAAGGAAACATGCAAGTTAAAAATAGAAAAACAGATGTGGCACTTGATGTATGTATGTAATGTTATTTATTTACCACCGGTGAGGACTTGCAGAGTGTCTGCTACTTTGTGGTACTTTCTGCACATCTAACTTAATTTAGATGCAGCAACCCTTAAGCCCTCAGAACAAAGGACAAAAGGTCCTGGTTTGTACATGAATTGTTAACAGGCATATGGGGAATTCAAAAAAAAATTAAAATTGTAACCTAACCAAGAATGGTGTGTAGATGTTATTCTGACTACATTGTCCAGCACTAGTGTTGTAATACAATCAGCAACATCTTTCCTATCTTCTCTTGGCCAACCTAACAACATGAACCGTCACAATATGACAGATAAGTTACTTAGAAACAAGGAAAAAAAGGCAGACATGAGAAATACCCAGAAAATAATTAGGAAAAAAATTGCTGATTATGCTGGAAGCCTTGCTTACTTGCAATCCTTCTCTCGATGTTTATCTTTGGACTTCTTTTTCTTCTTGACCTTCTTATACTTTTTGATTCTTTGGTCATCTGTCTCTCGGCATTTCTTTTCTATGTCACTTCCAGTTTCTTCTTGGTGAGAGTATTTTCTTTTGCCGTTTCTTAGTTTTTCTTTTTTGTTTTCCCAGGAAGAGTCCTCAAAACTGGAGTGAGCTGACACTGGTGGGAATGTGAGCCTTTCACGAGAGTGTTTTTCCGAGTGCTGCTGAGGTACTGAGCGATGGCGGAAGTTTGCGCTGTGGCTGCTCAAGTGATGCACGTCCTCCTCTCGGGACACTGTGTTGTAAGCCCATCTGCTTTTGCAGTGATAATCCTTTTGGGACCTGCTGTAAGCTTGGCCCAATTTGTCATAGTCTTTATCACAGTGAGAGGACTTCCTCTCCCTGCCATCCCTTGTTCCATGGGAGGAATAATAGTCATTGTAGTATCTGCCTTTTTCCCATCTCCGTGGTTCATCTGGATAGTATCTTTCTCTAATCCAAGGTCTGTCTCCTTTGGAGTAGTAATACCTACTCCTGTCTGGATCTGTCCTTTCTCTGCTTCGGGATCTGTAACGGGAGTATTTTCCTGAGCTCCTGCCATTACTGGGACTCTTTCTTTCGTTGTGGGAGGATCTGTACCTGCTCTCACTTCTATATTCTTGCTTATGACGGCTTTGCTTGTTCGTTTCCATGCTGTGAGAGCTCCTCTTCCCGTGGGAATGATCATCTGGTTTGTTTCTGGTTTGCCTCTCCTTCTCCTCAGTGTCCGAGTTTTCTCTCTTCCTCCGGTAGTGCTCTTTGTCAGTTCTCTTAGAGTCGTGGATTTTTTTCTTATTTTTTTTCATATGTTTATCATCATCATCTTCACATATTTTATTATTTAGTCCCTCATCTGCTCTAGAAAATTGACTTTCCAATACTTTATCCAGCTTTGTAATAGAAGAGTCATTGACGGGTGGTACCTCTACATAGTTATTAGAAATGTCCTTTGTATCTTGGCATTTATCTGTAATATCTAGAGATGCAAGTTTTTGGAACTACATTCAATGTCAGGCTTTATAGAGGAAGTTTGCCCTAATTTCTCTTTGCTCTCAGGAGACCCTTTGAGGTACAAAGGATTTTCTTTTGAAATGAGTTCAGGTTCTTTTGATCTTCTTAGTTTGTCTTTATCTCTGATGTCTTCAGACTCACACTGCCCAAGCAATTCGCCTTCAGTGTCCAAAGATTTTTTCCTAACCTTGTGCTGACCATTGATATTGAGATGTGCATTATCAGCTTTTGTTATAATACTTTCAGTAACTTCTTCTTTGGTAAAATTGGTTTCAGAATCTGGTTGAGTAAAAAGTTTCTCAACCTCACAGCTAAAGTTGGAAGGAACCTTCCTGGATTCTTCACAGGCAAAGAGTGCTTCTGTCACCACAGTTTCTGTAACTCCATCATTGTCAGAAGATTTTTGAGGCCCAGAGACACTGCACAAAAATAAAAACATATTTTAACTTGAAAAAGTTCATCTAAAAGATGTTAGGAGTAAAATCTCCTAAAATTAAAAAAAAAGTGGCTAATGCAAAACTCTTAAAGACATTGTCTTTAGGAAACCATTCTTACACCTCACTCAGCTACCAAGGAAAGTTTTCTTCTCTCAGTTCTCCAAGTCTTGCCTTACAAAATCCATCCCCAACACATCCAACTCCTTCCACCTGCAGCCCTGAATCTCATCAATAGCCAGAGCAACTATATTTGCTCTTTCCCCATTAGAAAAAAAGGTAAACACAGATTTCCCACTCTCCCAAGTGGGAGAGCAGATTGTGTAAATTTACATTCACTCATCCTAGGATGCAAAAAAGGGAAAGGGAATAGAAAAGTATTCCAGACAATGAAAGCAAAATGTAAAAACATCCTGTGAATGTTTTACAGGAGGCAAGTGCCTGCATTCAGTATCAGAATGATGTGTGCCCAGTGCTAATGCGTGCAGTACCAGATGTACAGTGTGGAGCTCTCTGTATTGATACAAATCTCTAGTATTAGTAGATGGGTAAAATAGCAATAAACTTGTATGAAATCTTGTTTTAATCAGAGTGTATTCATTTTACCTTTTTTCCTCTGACAAGCTGTTCAACTGGCTGTATGTAAGAGATTCTAAGATACCTTGAGGATCTGGTGACAAAGCTTTAGGCATCTACAATTAAAACACAGAAGTTAACAAACAGAAAGGAAAAGCTATTTTTAGTAGAAAACTACTGCTGACAAACTTCCAACATTAGATGTTAAACAAGATCACACTGAGTTACCTGCACTATTATGCATCATCCCCCTCCTCCCAAAAATGTATTTTATGAAACTTATGCATTATTATCTCCCTGAACTTCTCTTATGTTGACATGTGTCATACATCAGCTCAGCTCTGCAAATTCAGTGGGATAATAGCAGAAAGGACTAGAATGAAATCTGTGCTGTGTTTCCTTAGTATTCCACATTGTAGTGCCCATGAATATTGAGTATATCATAGGTGAGAAAGTCCAGATGAACAAATGTAACTCACCGTTTCAAGCACTCCATTTGCTTTAGAGAAGAAAATCTCAGAAGGTTTAATGGGTTGGACTTGGCAAGTAGAATCATCAAGTTTCAGTCCATTTTCTTTATATTCATTATCTAAACTAATAGCACCATTTAGGGAATCAATTTTTGGCAGCTCATGCTGGGATCTTTCTTCAGCATTCTGACAGGATGAATGGGAATTATGCAACGTACGGACCACCTTCCCAATCAGAATTCCATTGGAAGATAGGACTTTGCAGCTCCTTTTGAACAAGCCCTTTGACTCCTCAGCTTTTCCTGAAGGTTCTGCACTGTGAGGGACCGCGTTCTCAGAAGAGAGCTTAGCGTTTCCATTCACTGCCGGCTCAGCGAAGAGTTCATCAGGAACCTCCTGCTCGGAGACAGTAGGAGCCAGTGACGCCGTGGGGAGGTTTGAGGTAGGCTCTGCTGCAGAAGAGTTTGTAATGGTGGCTGAAGGGACGGGCTTCAGCTCCTCCTCCTGCCCTGCGCTGCCCGGGCCCTCGGCGGGCGGCAGCGCCGGCCGCTTGTTGTGGATGCTGATGGTGATCTTCTGTGGCTTCGAGGGGTCTGCCAGAGAAGGCCTGGAAATGGCCCAGTTCTGCACACAAGCTGTTGGGGGAGCTGAAGATGGCCTTTTCACAGCAACACCAACAGTACTGGGATCCTCTTTTAAGGGTCCATTTCCATTTAAACGACTTGAACTCTGGATTTGAAGAGATTGTAAGAGGGATAGGTTCAAGCACGCAGCATTGGAAGTTTTACAACACTAAATTCTCAAACTAAATACTTGGAGAATTTAAGTGAAATTTAAATTTAAATGAGATTTAATCTGTAGTTAAATCTACAGATTACCACAACACCTCACCTCCCTTCCAATATAAATGCACATCCAACAGGAACATGTAAATCCTGACTGTGGTATCAAATGAGCATCAGCTTGACACCCACCCAAACAACTTAACATTGACTAAAGCTATTCAAAAAAATACTTATTTTCCTTTTAAACCCTCCCGACAACACTGGAACAATTCTGCTAGTACTCAGGAACATGACCATTTGCATTCTATCACTGTCTCAACTTAAGTGACGTTGATAGGGACGGGGCAGAGATTTACCTTTTAAATTTAAATTACTTAGGCATGAATAGACCACTTTTAAAATTTGAAATTATTTAGGCATTAATAGACAAACTGTCTCAAGAGCACAGCTCTCAGGCTTTAGAAGGCTGAGCTGGAAGGGTAAAATAACCAAGTGGCATGGCTACGCAATTAAGGATTAGCCACTGTTTGAATAACTCTGCCTCTACGAAGGGCTGTGAAGAAACCTGCAGCGTGGAAGGGAAAATAAACCTCAAACCCCCCCACTCCATATCCCACCTGTTCCCCACCCCTGCAGTTACCTTAACCATGTGAGGAGGCAGCCGTGGCCCGATGAAGGCAGCCTGCTTGCTGCCGGCGCCGCGCTGGCCCAGGAAGGGCCGCGGGTAGGAGGGCGCGGGCAGGTAGAAGGTGCGCTCGCTCAGCATCAGGTCGTAGCGCCTGGCCAGAGACACAAGGGACACCTGAGCTCACAGCCCTCCTCCCAGCCTGGGCAACTGAACCCCACCCCAGCATCCCAGAGCAGCCCGACACGCAGGACCGCTGGAAGATTTAGGCAAGACTGCAAACTGAAGGTTAGATAATGGTCTTGCTACAATGAGCGTCCTTTCCAGAGCAATGATTCAGCCTCACGCCATCTATGGCCATGATTTCTCCTCTTTTCTAAACTGGCCAGCTACAGAGAGCAGAATGAAAGCAGTGTACCCAAGTGCAGAAGTTTAAGGTCAAGTAATGAAAGGTAATAAATGACACTGGGATTTTCCACTCAGACAGAAGTATACGAATAGTAGTATTTGCCCAGGGTGGAAAGAAACAGACTTAAACCAAGAAATGTACCAGCAACTTGATAGCAAAAATGTTCTGAGCACATCTGGTGTTATTACCTGATATAAAAAAGTACGTAAGCTTGCTGATTGAGAACTGTTTTGATATCAGAAAGCTCTACTGAGGCATCATTCATTCGGTACCAAAGTCCGTTACCAGCCTGCAAACAAAGACAGAATATCTTCAGATGAATTGCACGTGTTCCAAAGGACATCACAGAGAGGGCACTGCAGAACAAAGCATACCAGAACAAAGCAAACAAAGCACATGATGCAATGTTTTCCCCTAAAACCAGTGGTTACCAGTAACATCTTAATTTCTTTGCCCGCACAGATTTTATCCTGTTAGAAGTTGAGCTGATCTCTACCTTTATGAAACAGAGATAGTGTCCAGCATTACAGTTGAAGCCACTATGCACAAGAACTGCATATAAAGCATAGATAAGGGGTTCTCCAACAGATTGGGACATATATGCTCGAAGATCCAAATATTCAGGGTATTTTACATCCTAAACAAAGACAAAGAAGATGCAAAAGTTATCCTGAAATACCATTGAACAGCCTGAAAAAGACATAGACTAGGACCATATAAATATATTTTTCAATTTGAATTCACTGAAAATGCCTATTCTCGGAAACAACATTTAATAACTTAAGCTGCAGGGAGAGATTTTCTACAGAATTAGCCCTTTAAGGGTAAGGTATATTCTTATGGTCACAGAGAACTCTATCAGGATTAAAAAAGAAAGTAACAGCCACAGCTGCTAAGTTGTTATATCAACTTCTCTTACACTGTAGTTATTGCCTAAAATGTGAACAACTTTAAAATGAGTATTCATCTTTGGGAAATTTCCCTTCTGAGAAAATAAAGCAGCATTCCAGCTGCAAACATACCTTGTTGATCTTTCCACCTGTAAAATTTGCGAATCTTTTCAGTGATAGTGTGAGAACATTGGAAGAGCGATGTATCGTGTATCTCTTCGAAGCTGGGACCATCTTTTTACACCTTAAAAAGAAGCACAGACATATTTTTAACAGTATATTCTTTTCCACACCCAGAAGTCAAGTTTTCATCTCTCACACATGCTTATGCTATTGGAATGATATTTTGCTTCTATAATATGTCAGAGCTTTCCTTAAATCCATAAACTGCAGTTCAGCTTTGTTAATAGAGAGAACATAGCAGGGTATTAGAGACAGCTCTACAGAACAAAGAATAAAGGATTTAGGGCATTATCTCTTGATAGCCAAATAAATGCCAGAACATGTATCTTTCTTATGTCAAAAAGGTAAGGCAGTAAAAAATGTTAAAAAAAAAACACTGGAAGGAAACAGCCATTCTGCAAGAGGCAGACATTGGACAACATTGAGTTTTCTTGTACTGAGGTTGCCTGCAAATTCTGAAACCCTCTGCAGTCCTTCAAAACAAAATTGTTAATTTTGTTTCACTGCACTCAAAGGAGGTACAGACTAAGTCCTGAAATACAACCATCAGCACAAAGACTGAAACATGTCACTTTACATTGTCAAGAAAAATACTGCTTAAAGCTAACAAACAGAAAGAGTTTAACAGCCTCTTTTCAAACTGATGTCAAAACACACGGCACAGAATTCTCAACTGATGGAGAAAGCCAACGAACAAAATAAGAGAGCCACTCAAAATGAGGAAAAAAAAATAAAGAAGTGGTTTATAAAATTCTGAAACTTTTATTTAGAAGCGAACGTTTCAGGCAGCAGTAATCCCTGTTAGAAAAAATAATGGTATAAAACAAAAAGGAAACTGAAAAGTAATATATATTTGCCAGCAATGGAAATGACACTGTACATACACCAAACCTTTCTTTTCAAACTCACAAAAAGGCTAAACTTCTGGGTTTGTGTGTGACTAAGCTGGTGTTGCCTCCCACACCAAATCCGTGTCCATGTCCCTGTGCTCCAGCTCACCCCTTCTTATCAAACACGCCTTTTAACTTCTGGCCATGAGTGTGTCAGTGTGCAGCTTCACACTCAGGAAGGCTGCCAAGCCCCAGCACAGACAGTATTAGCAATACAAGTCTAAAGTGAGCAATACAATTCTTATAATGTATTTCCAAATATTCAAACAGAAATACAAGAATTACTCATTTAGAAACGAGTGTGTTATTTTCCAAGCTTTGAATGATTACAGTGTATTAGCTGTGTAAACAAAACTAAATGAAACAGCAAGCCATGTCTGTCTTATTGCTAAACAAAGCCAAGAGATAACTTATCCTCCAAGTCCTGCACAGCAATGAACAAGTGTCTTGTATTAAGGTGTAATTAATAATAATCTTACTTGCTACACTTGTAGCTATTTTCACCGTCCAGCTGTTCCGGTTTCACAAACTGTTCTAGAGCTCTGGTGACAGATGTAACTGCCTGGATGAGTAAGAAAGGAGAACATTAAGTCACAAGAAATACAAAATTTCAAGCAATTACAATCAATTTACAAGAGAACCTTGCTAGTTTATACTTAGGTGGCCTATTGTGAACCAGCAAACACCACGAAGGGGAGACAGAAACAGAGTTCAAGGAGTATTTATCTCATTTCAAAATAAATCAATTTTGCACTGCCAGACAGTATCTGTGGTACGCCTTGGCATCAATAATGAGAACAATCAAACCCATCAATCTAACAAAAGATGTATATTGAAGTAGAATAATTGAGAAGTATGATTATATCATTGTTTGTGTAGCCATAATTATTATTTTTCTAGCTTAAATCCAATCCAAACATGGAGAGCATTTCCACGGCTTCCCCAGAACAACAAAGTCCAATCCACCACCAAGCTGTTTTGTTCCAGCAAGATAAGTTTATAAGCAAGCTGCCTTTTTTTTATGAAGCCCTACAAGCTTTTACACACCTCACCCCTGCTCACAAACATCCTACCTTTATATCCAAGGTAACGTCGAGAAACGTCTCGTACGTATCCGACACTGCCTTGCAGTTCAAGCACTTTACTGGAATCAAAATACAAATGCTCACCATCGTGTCAATGAGACTAACTGCAAGAATTTAAACTACTAATGCACATTACTTCAGGCAAACTACAAACTCCTTTGCTACAGACAGACAAAATGACACAGATCAGTTCAAAAGTTCAAAAGACGGTAAATTTTTTTAAAAAGTACCTCGAGATCTTAGATATCCTCCAAATATTTGATAAATAAGTGTGGTGGATTGAGAAGATCTGTCTAATCTGAAAATAAAATAGAATCAGACCTCAGAAGACTGAAAGCACAGAGTTAATTCCTCAAACAATTTTTGGCTTTATGAAAACCAAGGACGTACATTTTAACTCATGATAGTAAATAAAGTAGTAAAAGGGGCTGGGAAAAATTTAAATTTAATTATTTTATGCTTACTTGGTGCTTCCATTCAAGCAAGCTTTCTGTAAAGCATCAACAGTGAAGCATAAGAATTCATGTGCATCCTCTTGACTGCCATAATGGAAATGTTTTCCTATTCCTAATAAATAAGAATGTTATCATATATTTATTTCTTATAGAATGAAAGAAAACACACATTTCTATAATACATCTTCTTTAAAGTATCACAATTATTTATATGCATCAAATAACTCACTGTAAAATTAAAAAAAAAAACCAAAACAACCTATATCAAACTACTTACTTTTAAGGCCATTGATAACAGATGTAGGTTTAATGGGATTATTAGAGCAACACAGGACCTGGTTGATGTGAGTTTCCATTGTGCACATCATACAGAATCCTTCCACACGACCTAGTGAAAGAAGAAAGTGTCCCATTCTAGTCAAATACACATTGCTGAAAAAACCCCACCCCAAAATAATCATCTAAGTTGTGGGTACAATGCCCACTCCCTGTGGTACATTCTCTTGTCCTCAGGTGTCATTATCACAACAGTTTTGTGCCATTTTATTATGCAGAACTGTAGGGAATAAAACTTGTGAAATCACAGACCAGGCTGCTCTAAGCCCCATCCAACCTGGCCTGGAACACTCCCACTGGAAGGTGTCCTTGTCCATGGCAGAAAACTGGAAATAAATAATTCTGAAGGTTCCCTCCAATGATTCCATGATTCTTAACTGAAATAATTTTTAGATATGGGAATAAAACACAATCGAACCTCTAGGAATACATATTAAGATCCCAGACTAGAAAGCACACAGGTGCCTTAGGAAAAAAAGCCACATTTGTGCATATAAAAAGAAGCTCCCCTAGGCTTAAACAAAGTCAAGTATAAAAATAAATTTCAAAGAGCACAAATTCCAGGCTTTAAAAAATACAAACATAATTATTTAGAATAAAATCAGCCAAAGTTTAATACAGTCCCCCCAAATTCTATTAGAATTAATAACAGATTTGTTTGTAGCACTTTCTAGAATGTTTGGGCTTTTTTAATGGGTCAGCATTGAACATATCATTTTCACAGTATTAGTGCACCGCAGTCTCTCAGCTGTGAACACTAAGAACATTCAACACCAACATCCTAAATTTTATCACCTTTCTACCAGCAGGAAACCCAAATGCCAAATGTTCATCAAATGCCTCGCTTTACAATGTACTTTATTATTCACATGAAGCAAGAAATGATCTTTTCTTTAAGTTTTACCGTGGCACATTAAATTAACAAATTCACTTTATACGCCTCCTATAATTCTGAGCCTGCTATTAGCAGAATCACAGAACCACTTAGGCTGGAAAAGACCTTTAAGATCTCATTCAAAAACTGCTTCTACGGGCAAAATAGGACAACTAAGAATTTTCTCCACAGAACCCCTGTTTTTGCTTTCACCTTTGGAGCTGTCCAACAGATTTATCCTGTTAGAAAATACTCACATGACTTGGTGTGCTCAAGTGAAAGCATGTAATTGGCAAGAGGAGGCGTGTAGGTCAAGCACTGGAGAGTAGAATTAAGGAAACAAGTGTTGCCGAGGTTCTGCAGTCCAACTCCAACACTTTGTGTTTGTTGCCAATCCATAGAGATTTTCTCAGGTGGAAAAAGAATTCTTTGTGGCGGAGCAATCCCATCATTAATAACTACAAGAAATTTGTATTTGAAAAACAGTTGTACTGGTTTTGTTTCAAAGAGGGTATTTAAAAAGTGGGATTCTGCAGGAGCAGCCTGAAGAACCAGCTCTACCCCAGAACACAGCAACACATGATGCACAGCTTTAACAGTGCCATGTAAATTTGCTGGTCAACACTCTCTTTTGGACAATAGTTTATTCAACTGTTTTAATTCTCCTAATAAAAGACACAAACTACCACTCTGATTTTAGTACCCAATTTCTTTATCTCTATATCCTTTAATATTTTAATTAAATTATTGGGTTTTTCCCTTATTGTAACTTAAACCACAAACTTATACTTGTGGTTACACAGTAAGAAGGACTCAGACAGACAAACAAGTAAACAGCACAGAAAGTAACCCCATAGATAGCAGATCTCTTCCAGGGCAGTGTTATTATTCAAAGACTTGTGAATAATGGAAGCCATGAATAGACATGGTAAAATGTACTTTTCTGTCCAGAACAGAAGGGACCTAGGTACATCTCTGCATTATGAAAAGCTCCCCTTATTTGATTTTACATAAACAAAAAATACTTTACAAATCAACTGTAAACAGATAAAACCCAGTTTTGCAACACTTGTCCCTGCAGCTGCCTTAGGGGATGCACAAAATTGAAGTCTGTGGCTGAATCCTGATTTGCTGTAGTCCCATTTTACAGCAACACAACAACTAAAATCTGCTTCTCCTTGGGTTTTGTTTTTAACAAAAAGGAGGGAGGACAGAAGACACTTACCTAGATCTCTTGGGGCAAAAAGCTTTGATTTTTGAGATGATCTACAATAAATATGCCCTCCAGGACCTTTGTCCACAGAGACTTTGTTGGGATCTTCTGCAGGAGGTACCCGGCCCAAGCTTGCAGTGCGAGATGTCATTTTTTTAGTACGTGGTTTCGTAGATTTGTCAGACCGTCTTGAGGAAGATTTTTTAGACTTGGAAGATTTTTGCTTGTTAACTATGGTCATTGTTCATATCTGTAACAAGGCAAAAGTTCTGTTTGGCATAAGAATGTCCAAAGTATTGCAGAAAGGAAAGACTAAGAGAAATTCTATCACTTAGCCTCAAAGAACTAAACAGCTAAGAATGATTACAAACAAGGAACAACCCCCAAAACTAAAAAGAAAAATAAAAATTCCACCCAATGCACAAAGTAGATTTTTTTCCATCAAAACTGTATCAATATTGGTTTTAACTTCTGCTGAGCTAATGACTGATGGCATTTCTTACACTTTCATGGGATTTTAAGCCACTACAGTTACCAAGATCTTTTACTTAAAAGAAGCTGTGAGCAGTGGCACAATGAAGTGCTGGCCTGTTGAGATCCAGGAGGAATTGTCTGGCCAACATCTCCCTGCTCCTGGGAACCACACAGCCCTGATGACACAGAGCATGGGATACAGCTCTGAGAAATCTTGGGAAAGAAGAGCAAGAAAACGCTTGCAAATTTATTTCCACCTGGGTTTCTTCTGCCCTTCCAAGAAGTATTTGTTTGGATAAAATTTTGGCAGCACTCCCTGGGGTATTTTGCACCCATCATTTACAATGCTTACTTTATCAACCAAGAAGCTGAATTAAAAAGCATCTTTTTCAGTTCTACTTATGTAAAGTTGTCTTGCCAGGGAAAAACAAAAGAGGAATGTAAACTATAAAAAGAAAATGATGACTGCATGCAAAAAAAAAAAAAAAAAAAGCAAAACAAATCCTCAGCCCTCAAGAATAAAGGCAATAACTGATACTAAGTCCTTTATAAAAAGTGCTAATTATGTTTCAAGATGGTACCTCTTTAAATACGTGTGATTTTGTGTGCACAGTAAGCTGCTGAATAATTACATGATCAATTATCAACTCCTATAATATGTATATTTTTACTACTATCCTACTATATCAAGTAGGGCCTTTTTAAGTCTAGGGAAACTGCAAACTTAACTGAGGGTTTAAAGTATAACCTGCTTTGTAATACTAAAATAACTGAGAGAACAAAGCATGAAGCAGTTTCAGATTCATGGCACAACTTGATTGCTAATCATAAAACTTCAGGTAGATTAAACAAAGCACAGTAAATCACAGAACTTCTAGTCTCACGAAAGACAAATTATGTGTGGAGCCTTTAATTAGATTTTTTTTCCCCTCTAAATTTTCAATTTAAAATCTACTCTGTACACACTTTCCATTTTAGAGATGATAACGCACAAAAAATGGAAAATTCACTCATTTTACTGAAAAATGAGGACATCTTTGTCCATTTCAAAGACTTAAGATGACAGTTCCTGGGCTTAGTAATTTTCAGGTAAAATCCAGACTCCAAATTGCAGATACGGGTGACAACTTTTTCTGATGGAAAGGGAAGGGATTTCAACAACATACTTGGAACTTATTTGCAGGACAAAAAT
This sequence comes from Sitta carolinensis, assembly GCA_032173965.1. Taxonomy (NCBI): domain Eukaryota; kingdom Metazoa; phylum Chordata; class Aves; order Passeriformes; family Sittidae; genus Sitta; species Sitta carolinensis. Next base: position 15,077,586 of record CM063295.1, on the reverse strand, counting down.
CAGAATCAAGACTGCAGTGAAAAGCAATCAGAAGAATATTATCACAAACATGCTTTGGCCCTATACTGACCAAGGAGGCAAGGTTCACGTATTTTTAAATTTATTTCTGACAGCTGAGTAGCACTGATTAGTGCTGCTAATTTAGTTTTGGCAACTGATTACCAGATATCAAACGCCAGACACCTGCAAACATCAACGGATGTCAAGAATAACTCCGATCTAGCACTTTTAAAAATCTGTCAATATAATTAATTTGACAAAGTAGCACAAACATTACAGATATTTTTGCTCTCTCACTGTTCACTGTCAATACCGGTTCTGCTCCTGTACCACTGCTGAAGATAAATTCACACTGCCATGGGATCTGAGCGCTTTTCCCATAACGGACTTCTCTCGGTATGATACCGACGAGCAAAACAGAAAAAACGGCTGCTTTCCTCCATTTGGAGAGTTGCATCAGCGTTATTTAGATCCTTTTTTCGCAGTCTCATCACAACACGCATCACTTAATACTCGGATCTAAATATTTATGTTTGGTCTCCGCTTTGCATACAATAAATCACAGCTCAGGAGGGTTTTACACAAGATCCCGTTCGGCCAGGGAGTGTGCGCCTTTATCTCAGTACAAACCAAACTGTACCGGCACCGAACGTAAAAAAACAAGAGCGGCACACGGCAACACGGAGGCAGGAAGGAGCAGGAGGGAACTGCTCCAGCAGAAGCGCAGGCAGAGTCAGCCCGCTACATCACAGACCGCACCGCACACGGCGCCGGCAGCAACACCCGCCCGGGGCAGCGCGAACACAAACACGCCCCGCGCTGGCTTTACTTTCGTTACAAAAGGAAAGGCGGCAGAGGCAGAGTGAATTAGTGAGTTTGCCCTTGGGGAGTGCTCGGCTTGGGGCAGCCCCGGCTCCGGGGCCATTGGCCGCGGCGGGACCGAGCCCGAGCCCCAGCCCGCAGCCCCGAGCCCGCCAGCACCCAGCCGGGTTCCCCCGCTCTGCCTTTCGCTGTTCCCAAAAACCTGCCGACACCGGCAGTAAAAGGCCGCTGGCAGGGGCAGGGACGGGCACCGCACGCAACATGTCCGCGCTCTGCGCGGCAAGAGCCCAAACACACACAAAACAAAACCCACCCCGACACGCAGGCGAGGGGAGCCGGGAACCGGCCCTAAAGGAGCTCCCGCCTCGCCCTCCTTCCTCTAGCCCGCACTCTGCCCGAGCTCCCAAGCCCCGCAGCCGCCCGCCCGAGCCGTGCCGCCTCCGCAGCCCGGCGCCGTGCTGACCTGTCCGGGCGCCTGTCCCGTACTGGCCGGCGGGGGGGCGGTAAGGCGGCTATAGAACCCAACGGCGGCTCCGTACCCATGGCAACGCACGAGTGGGGGGGCGCGCGGCCAAGCCACCGCGGAGCCCCCCGGGAACGGCGCCGCGGGAACCGCCGCCGCCGCCGGGAACAACGCGGGGCCAGGCGGGGCACAGCGCGCTCCCGCCGCGGGGCGCGGGGCGTCCCGGCCGCCCTGCCGCCTGCGCCGGGACGCGGGGGAGCCCCGCCGAGTCCCCCACGCCGGCAGCAGCAGGAGTAGGAGGAAGGAGACGCGGGCGCCGGCGGGACCCCGGCGTGAAACGGAGAGGGCGGGCGCGGAGGCAGCGCCGCGCCGGGAGGGGGGCCGGTCCCGCCGGCCCAGGGGGTGGCGGCGGCGGGGCTGGGTCCCTCCGCCGCGTGCTGGGGACGGCGCCCCGCCCCGCCCGGGGGTCCCACCCCCTCCGGCTGCCCGCCAGCCAGGAGGGCAGCGGCCGAGCGCCCGGCCCGCGCCCCGGCGCGGTGGGCTGGGCTGGGCTGGGCTGAGCCGGCTGCTCCCGCCGGTCGCTTTTCCTTCCCTTTCCCGGGCCGGCCCCTCCCCCCGGCCCATTGATTTCCAGGCGGGAGGCGCACGCGGTGCCGCCGGGCTGTGCCGGGGCCGCCGCCGGGCCCGGCGCTGCCCCCCAGCCCCATTACCTGGCTCGGCCCGCTTGACTCGGCGCTGCCGGGTCCCCCTCGCCGCAGCCCCCGCCTCAGCCCGGCCTGCTCCGCCTACTGTTACAGTCCGTCGGGGAACAATGACGTCCCTCTCGCCGGCCTCTTGCATCCGGGGCCCGGCGCCGGCCGGGCAGGCAGGCGGGCGGGCGGGGGGAGGAGAGGAGGCGGCGGCGGCGGCGGGGGGAGCAGCGAGCGCCTCCGGGTCACACGGGGACCGGCACCGCCCCTGTGCCGCGGCCGGGAGCCGCTAGAGGGGGCTCGGCGACCCCCGGTCCGGGCGCGGGGCTCGCCTGTGCTGCGGGCGGCGCCGGGCCCCGCCGGAGGGCGGGGGACGCTCTGCTCCCGGCCGCAGACCTTCGGTACGAGCTCCGGCTCGCCCGTCCCCGCCTCCTGGGCCGAAGGTTTCCCTCTCGGGTTTATCCCTGCAGTTCATGTTTTATCGCTCCGCGCCCAAAGAGCGGCCATAAACGCTGGCCCGGCCCTCAGAGCCGCCCACGGGGGGCAGGGCGGGCCCCGCCGGCCGCGGGGCTCCCGGCGCCCGGCATATGTGGGGCGGGAGGGCTGCGGCCCTGCGGGCGCCGGTGCCGGTGTGCCCGCCATCGAGTTCCCCGAGGAGAGCCCGGAGCCGCGCTTTGACGGTAAGCGGGGCCGGGGGCAGCCCTGTGGGCGAGCGGGGAATTCGCCCCTTTTTCCCCGGCTGGCGGGGAGGGAAGGAGGCAGAACCGCCGCCTTCCTCTTGCCGTCCTCCTCCGCCGCTCCGAGGCAGCGGCGGCCGCGGGGCTGATGCAAGAGCGGGCGGGCGCTCGGCAGCGCCCTGCCCCGGGCGCCTCGGCCTCCCCGGGTAGCTGTTTTCCCTGTGCACTTAAAAAAATTAATTAGCTTCCTAATTAGCCTCTTAAGCTACTCGCTCAGTGGCAGCTGGGGTGCTGCCTCTGTGAGCCGGGGTTGTGTAGAGGCAGTGTGGCTGTGCGTTGTTTCCATGTTTAGGTAAATAGGTGTGTATTGAGAGCGAAGTTCATCCGTCTGTCTGTCCTCTGCCAGAATCGGATGTGCCGGCGGAGCTGCGAGTTGCAAACGGGTCGCAAAAATTTGTGAAGTTCACTTCGACCATCCAGAACCAGCTGCTTCTTGTGTCACTGCTGGAGCATCTCTGCCACATGTACACGCACAACCCCGTTCACTCCAGGGGTTTGTTCCGAAGTTAGTAAGGGGAGTTCATTCCTGTCTCTCAAACTGCCTTACTGCAATATGCACCAGACCCTTTTGTGCAGAGCTTCAGTGTAATATCAATACAAAGCTGTTAGGTTGCATCCCACTGGGACAAGAGTGATTCTGTGAAGAGGATGAATACCTTGGATCAACTAAATTGTCAATGACAACTTGTCTTATTTTTGAAAACAGTAGCAGAATATTGCTGTAGATGTAAAGATCAAGCAGTTCTATTCCAGCTAGATCATGTGAGTTGCATCGTGAGAAGGGCAGTGTGGTAAATGATATTACTTTTAAATGTGATCTAAAAATGCTGGTAGAAGAGATACTTAATAAAATATTTATCAATAAATAATTGCAGTAGCATCTTCACAATATTTCAAAATTGTATTCTGTGAAAATCTGAGTAAATACCTTTATATGTTCTTTATTTTGCCATGAAGTCCCTTGATATCATCCAGAGAATTCACATTTTTAAGTGTGAAGTGTTACTTTTAAAGTATCTTCGTGGTGTATGATTTATCATGGCTATTTTGTTCATTTTGGCAAATAGTACATTTAAGAAAGCGTATCCAAGAGTTTTGTCCTTACTTTATGTGACTGTAGACAATAAAATAAAATGTGTTTTTCATAGCTAAAATTCGTGCCATTTACAACGGCACAGTTGCACCCATTCTCCAGCATTTATGAGATTTTGATTGTGACAGTTGTTTCACTCCATGTGAGGAAGATGAGGTGGTGGAAGGGAGTGATTTCATTCTCTGAGTATGTGCACAAGTGTGTAGGTTTGGATGGGAATTGGAGAATCTTGAATTACCACTTTTGATTATAAATGCATCCTCATAATTGTGAACCTGCTTTGAATTTTTCTTTTCATTGATCAAAATTAGTCCAAAAGTAAAATGTAAATGAATGGGTGGATGTTTGTATAACTCATCTGCTGAGGTGAGGAAGAGGTGCAGTTGTGACCCTGGAAGGCATGGCAAATAATTGTGATATGTGAAGGGATTCCCATAGGTCAGCTCTGAATTGAATTAGTTTTAATTGCTGAGAGTACGGGAACAGCATTAGAGCAGGAGGGAGTGGTCAGTTTTTCAGACATGTTATCTTTCAAATAAGATTTCTTGTTTCAACAGCTTTATGTGGTCTTATTGGCTGGCTTTATTTAATGTTTTTCTGTCCTTTCTCTGTTCCTTTGTGCAGTTCTTCGTCAGACTTTCACAAGAACGGGGTTACTCTCCCCTTTTGTCTTTTGTGATGAATTTAGTACTGTAAGACTGCAGCACAACAGAGCCATTACTGAACTGATGAAAGCAGCTAATCAACAAGTACTTAATGGGGTAAGCTTTGTTACATATCTTTGGCAACCGCTGCAGTAAGGAGCTTTTGTTTAGGGGTTCTTTTAATATTGGATTAGATCTTTTTAATAATTACACAAAATAACTCCTTAGCTGTTTGGGATGGCATGCTCTGTGTCTATAGGTGCAAAACAGTTTTTGAAGCCATCAATATTTTGTAGCTTATTAAATAGTAACAATAAAGCAAGTTCAAATATTTATGAACAAAGGCAAGGTGTTGTAAGTATTGCTGCAGCTTTTTGTGACAGGCATCATTTTCAGCTTTAAACTGTTGGTTATGCTAACACTCATATTTATATTAGTGGAGGGTTAGTTCGTGTGCTTGTACTTAAGGCTGAATCAGACCTGTTTGCTTATCTCACTGCTTGAAATAAGCTAGTTAAATTTTTTTTAAGCACATTTTAGAGCCCTCATTTTATCCTGTTTGCCAGCAGAACTCTCAAAGGGCACTAATCTCTCCAGCAGAGAGATGTTAGCAGATTACCAGTGGATAATAATACTTTGATTTGCTGAAGCTCTCTGCAGCATGGGAATGGCTGTCAGTAACCTCATTTTCTTCCAAGAAGGAGGTTGCAGTTTCTGTTTTGATGAAGCTGGCCGTGCCACTGGCACAGCAGACATGGTGTTCTTTTTATATGGCATGTTTTTATGTTGGGTTTTGTTGTTTCACAGGAACTTGATAACGGAGAGTCTCTTGCAATTGGGTATGTATTCAAAGCATGTAGAAATACTAAATTAACTCATTCCCTAAAGTTCTGTGCTACACTCTGAATTTAATTAATACTGCATTTCATATTTTGGCTCTGAAACACAGAAAAAAAAAGGTAAAAGAAAAAAAGGTAAAGGTTTCTCCAAATTCTCAAAATGATGTGGTGATAATTTGTTCTTCAGTACAACTCTCTCAGTCAGTGCTGCTGTTCATGAGAACAAGATTTATCAGGCATTAATGTAAAAGAAATAATCTGAACACCTCTGTTAAAACAGAGTATGGATTTCCAGCACATGTGCATGCTCTTGCAGTCTGCTGGTTTTCAGTATTTACTGAAACTCAGGCTGGTACACCATGGTAATGTCAAACTGTTTTCTTCTTCTTTCCATATCATGAATAATGTTTTTAGAATGTGTACAGCTGTATCTTACTTGTAAGTTGTAATTTGGTTTAATGGAGCTTAACTTTTCTTGATTAGGGAAAAAGAAGTTCTCTTTGAAGCACAGACTTCACGATACTTGAATGAATTTGAAGAGGTTGCAAGGCTAGGAAGAGGAGGATATGGCAAAGTATACAAGGTATTTTTTATCTCCCATGTAAAACTACTCTGTTTATATCTAGTTTTATGATGGAATTTGGAGTTACAGCTTTACAGCCAAGTTATTTTGAATAGAAGAGGTGCAAATCTGTATCTTAGAAGAAAGTTGGTGTTTCCTTTCAAAAGCTGCTCAGTTGTAATTAGTTTTGTTTGTCAGAAGCAGGATATTTCAGATGGTTTACATTGTGTATTTTGACCTTTTTAAAGTGAATGAAAACTCCTTCTTTGGCATGTGAAGTATTATGATATATTGACTCTAAACAGATCAGACCTGATTGATCTGCACACCCCAATGCTTTAGTTGTGGCTGCTTTTAAAAAATGAGCCTCAGTATGAACATAAACTGTTCAAGCCAGTGCTGAATTGTGTTAAGGACTCGTAGTGTAGGGCCAGCCCAAGGTTCCCCATGAGGTATGTGCCATGTGGATGTGACAAATGTGGTCTCACATATTTATTGAGGACCTGTTAAGCTGTTATCAGGACCTATTAGTATCCCTGTGCGACAGCAGGGGCCTCATTCCAGTTTCATTCCCTGATACAGGTGATACTCCATAGGAAAGGGGTGCCAAAATAAAATTTCAGAAAATAGTGGGTTCAAAAGGATTTAACTAATCCAAGTACATAAACATTTAATTTTCTCCTATTGCAATTGTTTTCAGGTCAGAAACAAGTTGGATGGTCAGTTCTATGCTATTAAAAAAATTAAAATTAAGAAGGCTACAAGAAGAGATTGCATGAAGGTATTCTTCTTCCTGTGTTTTGTCCCTGTTTCAACTCCTCTGTAGCTTATTATGTTCTAATTTATTAATGTAGCTAATATAATTTTTTATGCATTCTGAATTTCTAAAGGTTTGAGCCTATCAATACCTAGTAGAAAAAAGTAAATGAGATGCATTAAAGTCCATTAAAAGTCCATTAGTTACTTGGATTTGATCATCTCTGCAACGCTGAAAATCAATTTGTTTTAAAACTTTCAATTTTTTTTTCTGTTACCGTAACAATTTCATCTGTTCTTTCTTTCTAAGAAACTTACTTTTTATTACCTTTCATGTTAACTAAGCCCTCAGAATAAAGGAGGGTCACACTGTGGGGTTTTTTTTGTGCTTTTAGGTGCTCCGAGAAGTCAAAGTGCTGGCTGGGCTGCAGCATCCCAGTATCGTAGGCTATCACACTGCTTGGATGGAACAAGTCCAAACAGTACATCCCAAAGGAAAGTATACCTCATTGTGTAATTCTTGCTTGTATCTTACAACCTCTGTACTGTTATTTTCAGGAGAGTATTATTTCTCTGATAAAATGACTTTTTTTTCCCCTCCTTAAAAGAACTAAAAGAAAGGGAAATTACAGGTGATCACCAGGTCCTTCTGTGCACTCAATCCCTCATTACCAAATAATTTATCTGTTACTTAATGATAATTTTGAGCCTGTGAAAATATTAGCTTTACTCGTGGTAAGACATGAAGGGGATTTTAAAGTTGTGTGAAGGTCAGTGAAATGCAGAGAAAACCTTTTAATGCAAAGAAGTGAGTTGAGAAGAAGAATGAATGCTGAGGAATGAGCTGCCTCAGGTATTGGAGGGAAAGTGATGAATAGGACAAAAACCCCCAAAATTTGCAACTATGTTTTGAAATCTCAGAGATGTAGCAATACTTGAATAAGCATCCCACTATGGTTCTCTTCAGATCTCAGGAAAACTGAAAGAACCTGGAAATGTATACTTTTAATGATACCCCATCCCCTCCCCCCAAAAAAAACCCTCTTTATTTTGCATTCCAAGTTAGAATTTTTAAATTTGATAAATTGTGTTTCATAGTCCTGCACTGACAGAGCAGTTGGATTTTTTTGTGCATTAGCTACTGTCTGTAAGTGTTGAGAATTTATCTACTTCTGTGTTCATTACACCTTCTTCTCAATTTTTCTCTTCAGGTTCTTTGTTGTCAGCTCTTTGCACACTCTGTCCTTTGGTCCCTTTGTAACCCTAATCCATTGGTCCCTTTCTAGTCCTTTCCTGGAATGCCTTCAGCAATTAAATCTTTTGATCCTCTCTTAGTGGGAGGTTTGGTTATGCTCTGTATAACTTTATTGCTTTCCAAGTCACTGACTTGATGCCCAGCCAGCCATAAGCACAAAAGAAAATGCATAAATGCATAGGAAGTTGACAGTAGAGTAAAAACAGGCAAAACTTTTTAACCAATGATCCAGAGCATCTTGAGGGAAGCAATTGTTTAATGCTGGGGGTCCTTCAGAAGTATTTAATGGTGGTAATGGAAGTGTATTATGAGATCTATGAGTAGCTTCTGTGGTACTTAATGGTTTCCCTTGTCTTACAAGATTGATGTTTTATATTTGCTTCTGTGTGCTAAACCAGTTTTTTCCATATAAAAACGCAATTGTAATGACAGTTATTTCCAAGATATCAAGTGTCTTCAAAACAGCAGCAGTGTGGTGTGAAAGGTGATGCCTTTGGTGCTGTTTCTTTAACTGTGTGTTATTCTCTACATTGTAAACCCTTGCTTTGAACAGGCTGGCTTCTGAAAGATGAAGTCTTAAGTAAATACCCAAGAAAGTCCAGCACAACCCTTTTAGTGACTTTGTACAACATATATTTTCTTTTCATTTAAAGATAAATGAAATACATATTAGGGTAGCTTCTTAGACTTATCCAGCTCCTTTTGCAGCAGTAAAAGTAGAGGTAATCTAGAGCTATCCATGGGTAACAAAGTTAAATTCAGTGAGGTGTGCTAGCTTAAATGGTACGTTTTAGTGAATATGTGGATACATTCTTTGTTTTATGAAATACCATATTTATCTTTGCATCCAACAGGTAAAACAATAATGGAGTTGCAGCCATTGTTTTTGGAGCAAGACAGTAGCAAGTGAGTATTACTAATCTCAGTGGTAACATATATTCAACTTTAACTTCAGCTGTGTATGTGAGACATTGCTGTCTGGGACAGCTGTCTGAAATGCCTGCTGGTAGAAAGTATTAAATCAGTTGGAGCCTGTGCTGACAGTTATGTAATCCTGGAGTTTTATGTGTGGAAGCAGCTGAACTCTTACTTGGGAGTTCTGTTTGCAGTTGGGGAAAAAATTCAGTATGGTGTATCCCAAATAGATGGTATGGAAGCGTGTACTTACTTGGCTTTCTCTTCTCCCTGTGTTATTTTCAGTGATCACTGTCACATCCAGAGTGTGGAAAGTGGTAGTTCAATTATCTTTGCTGACCTGACCTCACAAGAAAAGAAGTCCTGTGACAGTACCAGTCCTAAAAATGTGCACAGAGAATCAGTGCAGAATATGGATGTAAGGAATGACTTTACAAACAGCAATAGCAAAGAGTGTGTGGAACCAAATAAATGTGGATTATCCATAAAACGACAAGAAGGCTTTGTAAATAATGTTAACAGTTTGTCAACTGATGTGGACAATCATTCAACACGGGGACCTCATTCCAGTCTGGATCAAGTTGTTAGGACTGAAAGTGAGTCCAGCTCTGAAAGCAAGTCCTGCTCTGAAGGATGCTCCAAAAATGAAGTAGCACTCTGTGGAGAGTTTGAGGTAAATACAGCTCTGTTTAAGTATCCTTATCTGCTGCCTAATTTTGTGATGATTTTAAAGTAGTTCAGTAGGCAGTGGAAATGAATTATTTGTAACAATAAGTTTTAAAGAATGGAATGTCTGCAAGTAGAGGCAAAAGTTCAGGCAATTTGTACTTAATGGGTAACCTCATTACAAGGAAGCTGACCAGAGGAGCTGGCAAAGCACAGCATCTGTGAGAAACTTCCCATGTTTTAGGCATCTTGAGTCCTTTCAAAGTACCTGCATGAATAAAAAGTGCTATTGCTGCATTAAACAGCTCCATCAAAACTGAAAATCCTTGGCTTTTGCTATTGAAAACTAAAGCAGCTGTTAATGAGGAAAGTGTCTTGGTATGTCATGTGGTGCCCATGCAGTGTGGGAGTGCATGGGAAAGAGAGAAAAGCAGATTTGAGCAGGGAATCACTTGTGCTTCTAAAACCTCATTGTCATTTATGCCATGCCACTGTTATGTTTTGTACAACACAGCCAGCTCTGGAATGCTTCAAGCTTTTGCTATCACTTGGAGTTCCCTCTTGCAAGAAACCCAGTTTTAAAGGTGTCTGCTTGAGTTGTCCAGGTTATCAGATGAACTGGTCCATTACCAGAAATTGAACTACATATTCATGGTAATAAATCAAACAGTTGGAGTCAAAGGTCTTTTCCAGCCTAAACAATTCTGTGATTCCATAAAATTCCATGTCAAGAAGTTGATTTTTTTTCTGCTATTTTATACTGATTAAGATGGAATAAACCTCTGTTCAGTATTTCTAGGTTTCAAACTCTAATTTGAATATTCAAGAGGCCTCTGGCAGTTTTGTTAGCATTTATCATGTAACAATTGTTAAAATTTGAGAAGTAAGTGAAAAACTCCCCAAAACTAGATAGCATTGTTGAGTGCAGTAGATTACTAAAACTATACTTGATGTCCTTTTGGTACCATTTTTGGAGGGGTCTATTTTTTTTTAATAAATTTTGGGTTTATTTTGTTTTAAGGAAAATAACTGTTCATGTTACAGTGGCAAAATTATGGACCATTATTTTTCTGTTAGGTGGAGTATCATTTGATGCTTCATATACAAATGCAGTTGTGTGAAACATCCTTGTGGGATTGGATTGCTGACCGTAACAAAAGATGCAGCAAGAGATCAGAGGACACTTCTAGTAAGATTCATCACTTCTTATTTATTGTAATTTTTTTTTTTTTGTAATTTGAAGTGCAGTTATCTAATTTTATTTTACTTCAGCAGCTTATAATACAGATCTTCATTAAATTCCTCATTCACTTAATCGAATAGCAGCTTGTATTGAATTTTTGCATGATAGATGTTGGTAAAAGAATTGAAATCCTTGAGTTTTAGACAGCTCTTAAAAAGAATGACTGAATGCCTGAGGCGTAGTTGTTACTAGGGGAGATCAGTGTCTGGGCAATACTCCTTATTTGGAAGAGATTTTTTTATTGACAGAATCTGCTGCTTCTCAGAAAGTTGGTTAAAGGCTAATTTATCTGCTGAGGAAAATACAATTATGTCATTTGATCCAGACAGGTTAATTTGTAATAGGTTAAAGAATGTAACATTGACTTTTTCCGAGTGACCAGGGGGTTCCCATGCCCTCCTACCAAGCAGTCATCAGTAGCTGTTGACATTTGGAAGAACAAATCCAATGCTCTTAAATCAGTAGAGACGTGTGCCATCCTCTGGGGTGGTTGTATAAAAGCAGCATATGCACATCAGGTTGTAAAACAAAATGTGTGATTAATGTTTTATCTTGGTTTTAATCATTATTAAGGTATATCTGTTCTTTTTATTCATAGAAACAGGTTTACCAGCAAACTGTCAGCTGACTTCCACTCATCTCTCCTGTAGTCATAATATTTCAGCTTTCATGAGCTGAAAAATGATGTTCCTAGTCAGAAAATGACAGAATTACAATGGCATTTGAGCTTACAAAATGCTGTTTTCACACATTTTCATGGAAAAGGTGAATGATATTTTAGGTTAGACATGAAGAAATAGAAATCCACATGTGAATAAATGATGGGTGTTCAAAAAGACAGGTGAAACATGGGTCATTAGGGCAGGGAGACAATGTAGTTTAATGAAATAGTAATGTGGAAAATGGTCAAAACAAGGAGGTGCTAGGTTTATTTAGGACAGCTACAGCCAGAGGAGATTGAGGAACTTCAGAGGGTAGCACAGCAGCAGAAGGATTAGGAGCAAAACAAAAAGAGTGGAAAGCAATACAGATAGCATGTCACTACATAAATCAGTATGATTTTATCTGGAATTGTATTTTCCATGCTGGGTCTGGACTTAGATGAAAGTAAAAAGTTTGTGAAGTTCGTAATCAAATAACTATCTGACAGGGTTTGGAAGAATCTTTTCAGGAGGACGTAGGTTCCTGTTCACTGAAATTCCTTTTTGGGGTTTTTGATGTTAGTGACTTTTTATGATTCAGAAATAATATCGTGAGAGAAGCATGGCAAAATCCATATTTAAAATATGCTCATTCTGTAAAAAATTTATTCCACAGCATAAATAAACAGAATTCAACAAGACATACTGCCATAATCTTGCATGACTCAGTAAAACTAGCTGAAATAATTTAAATTGCTTTAAGGTCCCTACTGTCTCGTGGATGTTCGCTGGACAATGAAGATTTTCCAGGAGATAGTAGAAGGAGTTTGCTATATCCACAGCATGGGAGTGATGCATCGAGACATTAAAGTAAGTTCATCAAATTATTACTTGGGGTTGGAGAAAACAAAGACACTTTACATTATGGGAGAATGAAAGCAACTTCATAGTTGCAGTAGAGATGATCTGGGCTCTGAAGAATGTAGTTGTTATATATGAGAACACATGATCCCCTCTATGGCAGTGCCATGCTTTACTCTCAGCATGGTACTCACTTACACTGACTTACAAGAGGATTTTAAGCTCTGGAGATGTTTTTTCCTTTGAAGCCATTTTCCTGTCAGAAACAGGCATGGTCAGATTGGTTTTCTTTTGTCTCAGTCTTTCCTTAACCAGGGTAAGAACTTAATTACAAAAAAAAAAAAAAGTAAATGTAGGTAATTACAAAAATAAGCTAAGCCCCTTGACTACACCTTAGTTTGCTAACTACAATAGTTAGCTTTTGAAAATATGTTCTAGTTGCTTGCTTACTGATTAGACCTGAGTAGCAAAGAAGTGAATGTGTGTTTTCCTACTTTGCTTCCTAGTCAGGTTTTCTGCATCTGATACAGCAACTGTGTGAGGAAATCATGATTATTAAAACTTGACATGTGGAAGCTTGGAACTGCTTGAAATCACACAATCTTCACTCTGGATTAATTTTCATTTTTCTGTCAGCTGTTTCAGGGTGAAGGGTTTTTCAGATTGCCTTGCCATGTAGCATCATCATGGCCTTGTTGTCCAAAGGCTGGTTAGTTATATAAGGAATCCCAGAATTCCATAGTTACTGCAAACCTGGGTTTGAGCCAGTTCCCATGGTTTTCACCATATATTCTTCTAAAGGTGATTTTGCAGATACCTAGCAGAGACTCTTAATTTCTGGGATAATATTCTAAGAAAGTCTTTCAGCTTGTGAATTTCTGAGAACAGAAGCCCAGTGGGTGGGTGTCCTGGATATGTTTTTACTTCAGTGGATATGAGAACCTAGCAACTTGTTCAACAGTGCTGCCTCTTTTAAATTTGATCTGCATTGAATAAAGAAAAAGAGATTGCCCATCTCTTGTTAAACTAGTCACATCTCCTTTATACACTAATAAAAGACCAACTACATTTCGTTGTGCCGTCTGAGCCATCTTCTAGATACATGATGCTTGCATTTCTCCTCCTTAGTGGTCCTAAAACCTATATGGATAAAACCTGTTTCAATCTTCTGAGTCAGAGCTCTAAAGTCTGTCATAATTTGGCTTTTTTTTTTTTCACAACAGCTTCCCAGAACCCAGTAGCATATTGCATCTGTTTATCACACAGAAAAGTGTATTTTGGTTTGTATTATGTCTAGCCCAATGATATTTAGTCATCCTTCCTGCTACATCAGTTGGTCAAATTTACTGTCCACTCTTGCCTGTTCCTATTTACTGTAATGGTAATTTCCCAGTTTCTGTTGGGGAAAAAAAGTACTTCATCATTTCAGTAAATCATGGGTTTTTTTCTGTTTTGCTTTTCTTCCTTTTTTTCTAGCTCCTCCTAGGTGTGTGGTCTTTTGGCCCAAATGGTGTTGCCAACATGTCATTCATTATCAGCAATGACTCTTTTTTCTCTCCCACTACTAAAAATGTTAAGTAATCATCTTATACCTGTGAAACACTGGATTGTACAGGCTTTGCAACAGCTGAAATTCCATAATTATTTATTTAGACATATTTTTAAATTGTATTCTGTCTTCCTTTGCAGCCTAGAAATATCTTTCTACATGGATCAGATCATCAGGTAAAAATAGGTGACTTTGGATTAGCCTGCAAAGACCTTCTTTGGGATGATGCAGACCAGTGGTTGCAGACAGAACGGATAAATGGTAAGAGAAGAAAGTGTAATGGGTTTCAGTGTTTTAGTCTCTATGGTATTAAAATCATTAAACTGTTACTTGTAAGGGTAACACCATTTGCTAAGTCTCAATTGCCTTTCAAAGGACTGACACACACTTCAGGAGTGGGGACCTGCCTCTATGCCTCACCAGAACAACTGCAGGGGTCTCACTATGATTTCAAGGTAGAGAACTTTGTTTTGTTTCTTCTTTTCTCAATAACACGATAGGTAATTGAAATAAATCAAGCCCTTCAATTGGAAAATACATATTTGATAAATACATAAATATTCCTCCTTCTGTCATTCCTAGTGTTTTTGTTGAAACATGATTTCAACCTTGCCTTCTTTACTATTAAAGCAAAACTTACTTTTTAGTATGTTGAGAATGTATATAGATTTGAATTTGTGTTCTTTTAGTAGTGTCATGATACTCCTCATATCATTGTGAAACTTTTTCTTATAATGATTTTATGAGAATAAGAAGCCCACTAAGTTAAAATACCAGTTATCCCAAAACTTTCTCTTCACCCCATTAACAGTCAGACATGTACAGCATGGGTGTTATCCTGCTAGAACTCTTCCAACCATTTGGAACAGAAATGGAAAGAACAGAAGTTCTTACGCATTTAAGGACTGGCCAAATTCCTCACACTTTCTACAAGAAATGGCCTACTCAGGCCAAGTATGTGAAACTCCTCACCAGCCCCAGAGCTGCCGAGCGCCCAACCGCGGCTCAGCTTCGGGACAGTGAGCTCTTCCACACCACAGACCAGGTAAGTTGTGCCAGTAACCCCAAAAACAGCAACTCACAAAGAAAATGCCCTTTGTATCCCTGCCTCTGTTACATTTGTTTGGCTTTGAATTTAATCACACGTTCTTCTTAAGACTCTTTCTCTGATTACAGTATTTAGGCCACTGTATTATTTCTGGTGTCTTTGCAGTGAGATAGGTGGTCATTAACTTTAGGCAACTTTCTGAAGACTGTACAGCTGAGAGGTATTTTTATAGGTCAGGTCAGAAAAGCTTTCAAATGTTTTCATCACAGCTGCAGATCCTCCTAATCATTTTTCCTTTCCATGCCTCACTGGTTTGTGGATTAAGTTGTATCAAGAGTGTAGAATAGCTGCGTGCTGCTGCATTGTGTCTGTAGTGGATTGCAAAAACAATTCGAGTAGGTCAGTAAGCTTTATCCTTGCTTAGCTCTAAATGAAGTAAACTGGCCGTCATTTTCAGGTTATTTCTAACCTCCAACAGAAGGTGCGACAGCAAGAAGAAGAAATAGAGAAGCTGAGGGAGACAATAAGACTGCTTTCTGAAGAGCAAGATGAACAAACAAGACTAGGCTCTCCTGTTTAACTACAGGAAGAACTAACCTCGATTATGTGTTAAGTTATATAAAACGGTTTTTTTTTACATAAAATACTTCAATACATTTTCATTTGGCTGTCTGTTCTTGAAAGGTGTTTATCCTTTGGCCTTGACCAAAGGCTCCTGAGAAAGTAATCATGTTGCAGTGGAAAAATTAAGAGCACAACTTGTCTTTATGCAGGATTAATTTACATACCTCAGCCATTGAACAAACGTGTTACGCAAGAGTTATGAAAAAGCAAGGTCACACCCAAAAGGCAGCTGTAATGCTTTTATTATTTTAGGATTTTGTCCAACTGTAATACCTAAAATCCATCTCAGAAAGGACTCAAAACACCACAGCAGGCATGAGGTGGAGTATGATTAAAACATCCCTGTGAAGGGTAGGGGCTCACTTGAGTAGCTTCATGACAGAGCTGAAAGGTGCCAGATTCTCACAGGACTTCATCCACCTCTGCACGTTGGCCGGGGCGGCGCTGGCAGCGCCCGTGCGCTGCAGGGCGCACCACGCCACCACATCGGCCAGCGACAGCTCACTGCCCACCAGCCACGAGCTCTTGCCCAGGGCAGCGTTCATGGAGCGCAGCACTGCCCCTCTCTCCTTGCTGCTGCCTTCCTGCAGCTGGAACAGGGCTGTGTCCACCCAGCTGTCGATCAGAGTTGAGGTAACTGCATTGTACTTCTGCCCAAACAGGGAAAAGAGAAAGCGAGCGATGTTCCCCTCTCCTTCTATAGGGCACATGGTTTGAATGCTAAACTTCATCTGGGGTTTGGGAACTGAAAGGAACAGAAGAAAAAGAAAGTGAATACAACCTAGTAAAGAAATTAATTAGAACAGTAATTCCATGCTGTACATTTGCTATGCCAACATCACTGTTATAATATTAACGTGATGAACAGTTTTCAGTCTTGTGGATAAAGAGATCGCTTTTTGTAAAATTCAGCCAGATCTCCCCCATAATTTCTCTTCTAGCTACTTTATTTGTAGAAATTGAAAAACATTTTTATTAAAAAAAATCCTGTGGGTACAAACAACCCTGTCAATGCCATGTGTATTTTAACAGCAGTAACTATAAACAAGAATCTTCCTCTTCTGGCCCAGGATGGTTCACAGCTATGAGAAAAGAACAAAAATGTTTTCTGCTTCTTCATACCCACCGTACGTCAGCACAGGGACACCAGGGCATCTGTGTGCAAGGTTTATAGCACAAGTTTCATTTTCTTATCTGTTGTAAAATATTGATGTACAAATTTCATTCTTACCATCCTTCCAAATCAGAGTAAAGCCCAACTGATACTCATGACGTGGCTGCTTCTTAGTCTGCTCTCCAAAGCATTTCAGGAGGTTTTCTGGCACACTTTTCACTGATGAATGTGTATGAACAGCTGATAATATTTTGTACCGTTCACAAAGCAGACTGTGTATCACTAACAGGGACAGTGGAGGTAGAGAAGGATTTGCATTGATGACAACATCTTTCAGGGCACCGTAATCCTGAATGGAAAGTAAAACATTCAACAGGTCAGACACATTCCAGATCATACTCATAACTTACTGCTTTCATTTGACACCAAAATGTACACAGTCATGCATGTGTATAGCTGAAATTCTAACGATATTCAAGTAAAAAAATTCAAGCTTGGACATTTAAAACTTGTGTAAACCTTTAAACTTCTTCCTTCCTCAACATGTAATTCAAGGACATGACTGAGGTAAATTCTACTCCAAGATGAAGCCAATGTTAGAGTTTCTAGTTTAGTAACAAACAAGAAACCAACTGTTGAAATTTCAAAATTAACTATTCTTGAAATTACTTCCAAATGAGCATATATAGAACCAGTATTTATAAGTGTTTGTATCTATAATCTGGATGGCCAGAATGAAATGCTAATTGCAGGTTTTATGTTGAGTTCTGAGTGCCCCAGGTTTTAATGCCCTCCCCCCTTCCAACCCTGAAAAGTAAATGTTGAGAAAGTACCTACCACTGTAACTGCTCAACTAAACTCACCTTTCCAAGCATCAGATCTAAATCTGCTCCATTTGTTGTCAAAGGAGAAAATTCATCAGTTTGAATGATATTTGTTACATCAAAGTCAGCATCCGGGGTTTGTATCATCTTGGAGAGCCCATCCACAGCACTCTTGAGTTCATACAAGCGCTTCAGAATCTCCTCCTGGCGGGATTCAAGTGCCTGGAGTGATGGGTCAGCCTCTTCCTACAGGAGAGGAGAAAACAAGGCCACGTGAATGGTCATGCTGCTCAGCGTCAAAACAGTCCACAGCTCACTTAACATTAAGTTTTGAAAGACTAAACACCTTCAAAGAGCCAGAGCATTGTGAATATCATGGGCTTACGTCTTTCAGTTGTCTCTTGTCTGTATGAGTGTGGTGAGATGGCGTCTTTAATCAATTCCTGAAATCATCCTGCTTAATAGATTTTTTACACCATTAGTTACAGCAAACTCTCTAACAGTCAAAATCAAAGAGCTGGGAGTGAAGTGCTGAATGATGACTGAAAAGTCAAAGACAGCTTGGCAGGTTCTTTTGAGCCCAGAAGAGCAGATGGGTAAGTTTGTGATACAGCGGCCAAACAAGGAAACTTTTTGACAAATGAGGTAGTTAATGAAAGTAAAAAGCCCTCTAGGTTTAGATGGATGGTATATTGTGTAGATTCAGTCTTTGTTTCAGAGAACATAAATTATAGTGGAAAAAAAAAAAGACCATGGGCTTTGTTACTTGTTAATACCAATGCAGCTTTTGATCTCAATTACCTCACGAGCATCTCATCTTACAATCTCTTTTAAAAGAAGATGAAAAATATATTCCTGTGGCAGGTTTTAAGTCTACAAGCTTAAAATAATATTAAAGAAAAATCTTCAAATAGACTATTTCTAAGCAACCTGAATAAGGATTAATAAAACCTAAACTATCATGGATGAGGAGATAAACAAGGTATCCAAGTAAAATCTTTATGTTCACTTAACATAATATTCTCAAAACAAGACAAGGGAAGACCTCTTAAGTGACCATTATTAGTTAGGACACAGTTCCATACTTTGCAATGGGAAGGCATTTCGTTAGCATTCCTGTTAAGTTCTGCCCAAAAGTTACTCCTACTCCTCACCAGCAGCCAGGGTGAGAGCGCAGCAAATCCGTGACGGCATCGAGCTAAAACTGGCCACAAGCGGCCTGGGAGAATTCCATTCATTCCTGGCACTGGAGAGAACCTGCTCGACTAGACCTATGGAACACAGTACTTGGCATTTTTGTCTTATTTAAGGGAAGGGAAGCCGAGACTGGAGGTAGAGGGGGTGTAGCTGGCTGAAGCCCGGGCTGAGCCGGCGGGGCCATGATGCAGCAGGACACGAGGCCTGCCGGCACTCCACGGGGCTGCCGGGGAGCCTGGCACGGCCATTCAAAGGGAACAGCCGCGACAGGGACACGCGTGGGAGCACAGGAAAGTCACAACGAGACCTACTGAAGGCTTTAAAAACATTACAGAGAAATTCCTGAAAACGTTGATTTTATTTAACCCTCGGACGCGCCGCTGACGGCGAGGCGGAGCCGGGGCCCGTCCCGCGGGCACGGCGGGACTCGGCGCCGTGAGCTCAACCGCGGCTCCCCCCGCCGCCTGAGGGGCTGCGGCTCTCCCCGGAGGGAACGCCGGCCCACGGCCGCACGCCTGACCCCGCCAGGGCGAGCACGGCGGGCCGCGGCCCCAGCAGGTCCTCCCGCCCCCCCGCTCCTACCTGCGGCGGCGCGGCGGTGCCGGGGGCGCGGTGCAGGTTGGGCAGGGGGTACATGCAGGTGGGCAGGTGCTCCGCCAGCACCCCCGCGCCGTGCAGCGGCCGCACCGCGTACATGGCGGGCATGGCGGCGCCCGGCCCGCCGCACGCCCGCCCCGCCGCCGCCGGCCCGCCCGGCCCCGCGCCCATTGGCGGAGCGGCGCCTTACTGACACGCGTGGCGCCCAATGGCCGGCGAGCTCTCCCGCCCGCCCTCCTGCCATTGGCCGGCGTTCAGCGGTGAGCGCGGCCCGGCGGGGCGGCCCCGGGCCCGGCGCTGCCCGAGCGGGGCGGGAGCGTGAGGGGAGCGCGGCGCGTCCCGCCCCGCCGGGGCCCCCATGGCGGCGGCGGCTGTGCCCCGGTGAGTGTGTGCGCCGAGCCGGCCATGGCCCCGGTCCCCGCCTATCCCGCATCCCGCATCCCGCCCGGGCCGCTCTGCTCCTCTCCCGGGAGCCGCGCTCCTCGCGCGGGCCCTACCCCGGCGGCCGGCGCGGTTCCGGCCTCCGCCCGCTTGCCGCCTGCTCTGGCTCGGGGCCGCCGGAGCGGGGTTCGCTGCCCGCTCTCACCGCCCTGCCTTGCCGTGCCTCTCTCCGCAGCCCGCAGCGCGCCGGGGCCATCCGGCCCATCGACCGCGGGGCTGTGCATCGCATCTGCTCGGGGCAGGTGGTGCTGAACCTGGGCACTGCCGTGAAAGAGCTGCTGGAAAACAGCCTGGATGCCGGAGCTACCAACATCGGTAACTCGCCCGCGGGTTTCATAACTTATAATGGGCTCCTAAAGCACAGCTTTTCCCTCAAAACCGAGTGCATGTTAACGAATCTGGGAAAATATTTTCTGTTTGGGCCAAGCATGTTTGCAGTGATTCTACACCTCAGAATAATAAAACATTCGGATTCCCAGGCCCCAGCTGCATTCCTAGGAGCATGCGAGATTGTGTTATTTCATTTCTGGCCCCTTTGGCCACTAAAAAGCGCGTGGCCCGTGCAGCAGTGGCGCTCAGGCTGTGCTGGCCGGTGGCCTTGGGCTAGCACGGGCTGAAGGCAGGGCTGGTTTCCAGAGCTCCAGCACGGTGGCTGGGAAAACTGGGAAAACTTCTGGGCAGGCAGAAGGTGAGTGAAGTGGAATTACCTGGAACTACAGACTCATTTGCATTCGATTGACCTAACTTTTGACAGCTATCAGGGTTTTTTTTTTTCCCTGTTATTACTTAATTTTGACGTGGCAAGCTGTTATTTGAAAAATTGCCTTCAAGTGTAAAATTGACACCAAACACCATGTGTGAATATAAAGAGTTAAAATACTTGATGACTCAATTTTGTAGATATTAAACTTAAAGATCATGGGGCAGAACTGATAGAAGTTTCAGATAATGGAGGTGGAGTGGAAGAAGAAAACTTTGAAGGCTTGAGTAAGTTTATTTTTTTTTCATTATTTAGATGTGGACATTTAATTTAATCATATTTAATGGACACTTGGCTTTTATACAATGTGTGTGTTACCTGCAAGGCTTGAGCAACGCTAGACTGATCTTCTGTAGTGCTCTTGTGGTTATAGTTCTTGTAACTCAGAAATGGTCTGATTGCTTATTTAAGTGGCACAAGCAATACAAATAATCACAGAGGGGAAAATCCTATAAGTGTTTATGTGGATTAATTCGTGTTTAATTACTGGTCGTTGAAGGATTTGAACTGTGGGGAAGTGACTGCTTTGGGAAAGTGAATTATAAACTTGAGTATTTGCTGAAAGGGGACTGACATTGCACTGACCGTCAGAGTTTCCATTTACTGGTTTTGAATTGCACAACACGGGAGCAGAAACAATACTGTGTGATGAACCTAACTAGCCACTGCAACAGACATAGTGGCATTTCTTTCTGGATTAAACAACTAGGAATCTTTTCCCCATAGGTTATTACTGAGTCCCTTTGGTGTTCACTGTACGTTTGGATACATCAGAAACTCAATCTGTGTTCCAGCACAGTGAACGCTGAGCTGAGCTGCTGCCAGGTCACTCTGTTACCTGGGGGCTGGTGCTGCACTGCTGGTGTGGACTGAGTCCTGCTCAGCTGTCGTGCTGTCTGGGCTTGTGCTGTCCTCTGCCCACTGTGTTCATCACAGCTGCAGCTCTTTCCTGACAGGGCTAAATCTGACAGCTCCTGCAGCAGCAGAGGCAGGTACCCCGTGTGCTCTGAGGCATCTTGTAATGCTTATCCCAACAATGCTGAATAAATCTCTGATGTAAGTGTGAAATAACAGGTGCATCCGAGGATTTTAAAGAGATCTTGTTTGTAGGAAAAAGGGAAAGCAAGCACTATTTTGTCTGTAATCATTATGTAAAATACAATGAATAATACAGAAGGTTTTTTGCTTCTTGACATGCATACAAAATCTACTTGCATAGACCAGTGTCACTTTCAAGTGAAATATGTAGTTTAAATATCTTTTTTCCAGCTCTGAAACATTACACATCAAAGATACAAGATTTTTCTGATCTAATACATGTTGAAACATTTGGGTTTCGAGGTGAAGCTTTGAGTTCACTGTGTGCATTAAGGTAAGTAATATTATTTATTAGTAGTAGAAAGTTACTATATGCACAAAAACACTATACCTTTTCAGTTTACCATTATTGATAAAATGAGGCTTTGGAAACTTCCAGTTCCTTACTGTTAGGTCAGTTTTCAGCAATAGGTTGCATGACATCCCAAGTCATCTCCAACCAAAATTATTCTATTATTCTAAACACCTAATAGGTCATTTTCTGTTCAAAATTTTGAGTTACTTAAGTATACAGATCTTTACAGGGTGGGATTGTGATTTCCATATTTGATTCTCTGATGTAAAGCACTGTAGTATTTAAGTGCTGGTTGTTAGGCTGTAACTCATTAAAACTGTACTTAAATTTCTCTCAGACCAAGTATACATTTTAAATCAGCTGTTGCACACAGTGCTGCTGGTGTCTATTAGAATGAGGAATGTAATGTTCAGCAAAAGTAGATTTTAACATTGAGTTTTACAAGGGAGGAATGAAAGGGATACAAATAAGAATTTGTGTAGCTAGGATAATGTTACACTACTCTGAAGAGCAGGTTCTGGGTTGTTGGTGGGGAGGAGTTGTTTTAATTAAATTAATATTATTGCTGTAGTTTCTATGCTGCTTGTCACGAGGAATAGGTAAGATAATGTGGTGCTCAGTGAATAATTCTGTTGCCTCTTTCCTCCCATTAGTGATGTTACCATTTTCACCTGTCATAAGTCAGCAAAGGTTGGGACTCGTTTGGTGTTTGATCACAATGGCAAAATTACTCAGAAGACTCCTTTGCCACGACAGCAGGGAACAACAGTCAGCATCCAGCAGTTGTTCTATACGTTACCAGTGCGGCATAAAGAGTTCCAAAGAAACATCAAAAAGGTAAGGTGAGAAATTCTCCATTCAGAGGAGGGTGTGCCCCAGCATTTATTCACTGCTGAATGGAATTCAGTTCTCTGTAGAATGCAGAGAACAGAATACAGACTGTTTCATGCCTGTCTTACATCTTAAGCAAATAACAGAAGTTTTCTTGTATGCTTTTCTCTTCTGCTTTGCAATATTTGGGTTTAAAGGTATATTCTCAGATTTTGTAAAGAAACCATATCATGATCACTTTATCTGTATTTTAAAACCAGGGACTGCTGTGTTGTGGCTAAACATCAGCCTTGTAAACATCTTGTTTATTTTTAAATTACTATTTTTCCTATTCTTTTTGTAATTGAGTTTGTAAAGATTTTAAGTATACAACTCCCCCCCCCCCTTTGTTACCTGCAGATATTGAATGCTTTATTTATAGATTTGTGTTTTCAAAATGGACGTTTCATATAAATATGGACTTTCTTTTTCCTTTAATAGGAATATGCAAAAATGGTCCAGCTGTTACAAGCCTACTGTATTGTCTCCAAAGGAGTGAGGATTAACTGCACTAATCAAGTTGGCCAAGGAAAAAAAAGCTGTGTGATATCCACTGCTGGAAGTGCCAGTTTAAAGGAGAACATTGGAGCAGTATTTGGACAAAAACAGGTATTGCTTATATTATTGAAAAGAGAGAGGCTGTAGCTGTGTAGAGGGATGTTTCATATTTAATAAGGTGTGAGAGGATGGAGTGTTGGCCTGCAGCACACCCTACAGGCTGTTAGACACCACAGCTTCCTTGGAAAGTCCTGGATCGGCTCAGAGGTGTTTTGTGCAAAAGGAATGATTTAGGAGATGGAGTTAGGGCTTAATATCTCTCTGAAACCAGTTTTAAGAGCTGTTGTGCCAGCAAATGGGCTGTGTGTCACAAGAACAAGTGATTAAAAAATATCCTTAAAATGGTGTGATGTGAAAGTCTTAACTGGAGAACAGAAAACTGAGGTGTATCCACTATTGCAAGCTCTTCCTATGAAACTAAGTTTTATTCTGGGTAACATTTAAGTGGGATTGGAGTCAGCCCTTGTAAAGCTGTAGACTATGATGCTTTCTGAAGGAATAGCTATAAAAATCATTGTTATCCTCTAGGTGAGAGCAGAGATGAAAAAAAGCTCAAAACCATCCTTCCTACAACTGTATATTGCAATCATCAGAAATATTGAGTGATTGATAGCTGCTGGCTGGTGATAAACAATTTTTCCCTCCACAGTGCCCATACAGAGATCTCTAAGCCTGTTCATGCTGTGGCTGAAAGATGAGAGGGAAGATGTAACTTTGTCTTGCCATGAGGCACCAACCATAGTTGAAAATTGAATGTTATCTGAATAGAATGTTTAGCTTATAGCCTGTATTTTAATATCGAATACTGAACTGGATAGAAGCTGTTTTAATGACAGAAAAATAATAGTGGCATGACTGGGAAAATGTTTGTGGGAAACATAACGTTCTTAGGGAGCTTGTGATTCAAATAACACATTTTTAATAGTTTTATTGCCCTTTCAAAAGAAACTTTTATTACTCTTTTTGCCTTTTATTTTAGCATAAAACTCGTTTGGGTCATATGTATGTCAGACTGTCAATAATTTTGTTCTTCTGCCTGTGTACATCTAACGTAAGGGTCTGTGAAGTAACACACATTGTGATATCAAAAGATGAGAACAGGCATTTCTTAAAGGCATTTTTCCATTTCTCAATGAACAGTGCTGTTATCTTCTAGTAGATATTTGGATATTTTAAGTGTTTGTCTTGGTCAGCCAAAACGCCCCATTTTCTCAATTTTAAGGCTAATAAATGACAATAAAATAGGAGGAAAAATCTGTATAGGTTTGATGTTTCACTTCCTTCCCTTGCTTTTTTTTTTTTTTTTTTTTTTTTTTTTTTTTTTTTTTTTTTTTTTCAGTTGCAGAGCCTTATTCCTTTTGTTCAGCTTCCTCCTAGTGAAGCTGCTTGTGAAGAATATGGACTCAACCCTGCTGACTTGCCACAAAATCTTTATAGGTAATTAGGAGACTACAAACCACTGTTGCCTGTGTCACTTTATCCTTAAACCCAAATTTAAAATAAAAAAAAATGAAAGAAATAATGAGATGTAGTTTATAGTATTGAGGAAGAGCCAAGAGCAGTATAGTAGATATTGGGATGCAGTTTTGTAGTAGCCTTTGTCAGACAAGGAATCGGGAGAGGAAATGTGTATTTACATATTCACTGATGCTGTATAATAGTGTTTCCTTAAGCCCCTTATAAAATACTTTGCCCTTAACATGCTTTTCTCATCCATTTTTCCTTCCTCTTACCTGATTTATCCAACAGTATTACAGGCTTCATTTCTCGCTGTGAGCACGGTGTTGGCAGGAGTGCGACAGACAGGCAGTTCTTCTTTATCAACCAACGGCCCTGTGAGCCAGCAAAGGTGAGGGGCTTGGTTTGCTGCCAGCAGCCCCACTAACTCAATATTCTCTGAAAACCTATGATTACTAGCTCATGTGTATGTTTGCTTCTTCTTGACAAGCTCCTCTCAAGTTTCTTAGTTGTCTATTTGAGTGAAGATCTCAATCATACAATATATGCATTGTATTTATAATGTATTTAGTACTTTAATTAATAAACTCTGGTGCAAAAGAGAAGGTAATATTTTTGAAGTTTGTTCTTTCACCTTTTTTTGTAGGTTGTCAAGATTGTGAATGAAGTTTATCATTTACACAATAAACACCAGTATCCGTTTGTTGTCCTTAACATTGGGGTAGATTCTGGTAAGTTCTGAATAATTTTTAGTAACTTCAGTAAAGGCTATTACAATTTATTCTTCAATGATGTTTATATTTGGAGAATATTGTAATTTTGATCTGTATGACTTCCTGCACTCTGGGGATTTTTTAATGCATAGTTGGTGAGGGAAAAATAGTCTAGATGTGGATCCATGCTTTTTCCCCTCCACCTTTTCTGTACTCAAAAATAACTTAAGTGATGAGGAAGAGGTCATCTTAAATACAAGAAATCTTGTGTTATGCTTTTTTTTTTTTTTTTGCTGGAATGTTGAGACAGCTAAATCTGATTTGCAGACAAAATGGCAAACAAACCAGAATTAGTTCTGTGCAATAACATTGCATTTTATTTGTAAACCAAATATTTTTTTCTTCTTTTCTTTTTTTTCCAGAGTGTGTTGACATCAATGTAACTCCTGACAAAAGGCAAATTTTACTTCAGGAGGAAAAGATTTTATTAGCAATTCTAAAGACTTCTCTGATGGAGATGTTTGGTCGTGATGTTAACAAACTGAATGTCAATCAGAAACTTCTGGACATTTCAGGTAGGGCACAAAACGTGGAAGTTTTGAGTATGATATGTGGCAGAGAATAAAAGATGGAAAAATGTGATTTTAAAAACCCAAAGAAGAAATAAAAAAAAATTAAAACCAAAATAAAGAAGGACCCTAAGTTATTAAGTGATTGTTAGGGAGATGACACATGCCAGCACGACAGGATTTAGAGTAAACTTCGTGAAGAAAAAATTAACACAGAATTAATTGATAATGCTTGCAAAAGATTTCTCACAAGATACTAAAAGAGATCTATGTTTTTTTAATGAAAATGTCTTTGAGAAAGAATGTTTAGGGGTCATAAATAAAATATAAAAATTAGTTTAAAATCCATGTTTACTGGATTTTAAACTTTGGTTCTTTTATCTACAGAAATTGCTCCTGAGTTAAGATCATCTCACCCTCTTCCTTTCATTCGACAGAGCCCCTGCTTATTTTCCTTTTTGCTGACATACAGAATCAGTTGTAACCTAATTCTCACTGTTATTTTAAATTAGCATTCAGTAAAATCCTTGTTGGACTCCAGTTGATGAGAAGTCCTCTAATGACCTGCAAATCCCATATACTCTAAGTGCCTATTGTGCCAGCTCCTTAACACTTTGCCAATAGAATTTTATAGTGACCATTGAAGTGTAAGAGTAATTCACTTTTCATTGTCACTCTGTCATTAAACTCTTTGGATAATATAAATAAATGTGCTGATTGGACTGATTACTGTTCCAGTTTAAAAAGAGACTACAAATTCATTCTTAGTAGTGCCATTAAATGTCTTCAGGATGTGGCTGTTTCTTTGTTTGCTATTAGTTCATTTCAACCCCATACTCATTGTCTGAAGCTTCGGGGCTCCTTTGAGCAGTTTGCTATTTTTCTACCTCTTTTCATACCCTTTCCTAAAACACATAATTTAATTCACGTTTCCAGCTAATTTAGAATCTTGAAATACTGTGTATTCTGATTTCATTAGGTAACTTGAAGAAGACACTTCCTGAAGAGACAGAAAAGCCTCAGGCAGAAATGCTGTCTGACTCTGAGACTGAAAATCCAAGTGGTGAAGGCAAAAGAATGACTCTTGCCAGATTAAGGGAGTCATTCTCTCTCCATCAAGCCACAGAAAGTAATTTTCAAAGCTCTAAAAAGGTAAAGCAGCAGCACAGTTCCCCTAGACAAAGGTTACTCAATACCACTGGGAGTACTGTAAAGATTCAAAAGGCTGCTTTGACTAAGGAGGCTGAGAGTTGCCATAAATTGGACTCAATGGTGTCAATTCCAAGGAGACACTTGAGAAAATTAGAAGATACTGCAGATTCTGGATTCTGTAGCATTTCTGAGTCAGATGCTGGATGTAGTACACCAGAAGCTGGGAACTGCATCAATAGTGAAAGTACAACTAATTCTGAAGAAGAATTCTGTAGCACAGAAGAACAGATGCAGAAGGAATGTCTTAAAACTGCTGGATGTAGTAAGAAGTCATTGGACTGTGATGTTCAGGTCTTGGGCACTGAACCCAGGCTAGATCAAGTGAATGATCAAAACAGGTTCTCTCAAGGAGCCAATAGTTGTTCCCCAAGAGTAAAACGTTTTAAAAGCAGAAACTTTAAAAGTGAAGCAGATGATTCCAAGGCAGGTGAATATTCTGAAGTGAAGAACACTAGTGTTGATGTACTGGTGGAAGTTAAAAAGAAAATTGTGCCTCTCGAATTCTCTATGAAGGTTTTGTCAGAAAAGGTAAAAAAGGTAATACAGCAACAAGAGAAAAATACAGAAACTGAAAATTACAGAAGATTTAAAGCGAAAATCAGTCCTGGTGACAATAAAGTAGCAGAAGATGAATTAAGAAAAGAGATCAGGTATTTCTACTTTCACTTGCTTTATATGTTTTGTTCATTAGTTAATAAAATTAGTTAAGCAAAAATACAAGATCTGTCTTGAAGATGGGCAAGACACTTACATGTACTTGCTGGGTTTGGGTCTGTTTTTTATATAATAAAAAAGTCTTATTTGATGAGTTATTTTACTGACAGAGCAGCTACTTGAACTAAGTGCAAACAGAATGTGGAAAAAGACACTAAAAAAGGCCACAAACATCACAGATTTGGCTTAATTGCAGTTCAGTCAGAGAAACACCAAATTTCATGACAGCACACTGAAAAGACTGCATAGCTCATATTCCTCCCTTGTGTGAATGAACTTTACTGAGACATACCTGGAAAAATAAGTTACATTCAGCTGGTCAGGGGACAGTAAAAGTCTGTGATTTGTTAATATTTGGATTTTTAAAATGTGTTAGGAAAGTCTTCTAATTGTGAAAAGAAAGCAGCTATGTCACCTGCCTTCAAAACCACGATGCCATCTTCAGTGTTACTTACTTGGGCTGTTGCCAGATTGCCTGCCTCTAATTTTATTATCACAAATGGGGGGGATCCTGTCTTAGTGATGGATTTTTGTTCTGCCAGAAATGGCCTCATCAGTCAGAGGCAGATTTTCAACATTTATATCCTGCTTAAATGAGTTGTTTGGGGTTTTTTTTAAATAGAAAGTGTGTTCTGCAGGGGAGAAACAGTTTTTAAGTTTTACATGATAACTGATAAGGGTGTAATTTATATTTTTTTTTATGCAGTAAAGAAATGTTTGCAAAAATGGAAATCATTGGCCAGTTTAATTTAGGGTTTATAATAGTAAAGTTGAATTCTGATCTTTTCATAATTGACCAACATGCTACTGATGAGAAATACAACTTTGAGATGTTGCAACAACACACCGTGCTCCAAGGTCAGAAGCTGATAGTGTAAGTATTTTCAGTGTTTTAACAATAACATGTTTTAAGTTGAGTTCAGTGTTTCAGAAGGATATTAATGATTTATATTTATGTAGCATTTCACACATTCAGAACACTGAGACTAAAGTGGGTGTTATGTTCTGTGTTTCAAAGAGTCAATCTTCACAGGAAACATTAAATTCCATGGATGCAGTTGTAACTATGCAGGGAGTCAGTGGACAAACCAATTTCCCAGTGGGCTTCCCCAGCAACCCACAGTTTGGTAGGATAGTGGAGACTGTTCCTGCACAAGGAATGCTGCCCAACTGGACTTCATTCTGCTGAGTAACACTTGGAAGTAGCTATTCAGCAGTGATTTGGTTTTTTTAAAACAAATCACAATGAAAAGTTTTACTTCAGAGGTCTGTATTAAGTATTTCTAGTTTGTTTGTGAAATCTATTTTAAGTGTACTGCACTGTGTACCTATGCAGTACCATCTTTTTCTCTCTCTTTCAGGCCTCAAAATCTCAATTTAACAGCAGTAAATGAAACTGTATTGATTGAAAACCTGGAAATATTCAGGAAAAATGGCTTTGATTTTGTCATAAATGAAAATGGTGAGTTTGGACCAGAATTGCTGGAAGTAAAAGAGTTCAAAGATTTAATTTCACTTACAATGCAAAAATTCCCTTGGGTGTTATCAGAAGGTTTGAAATAAGATGCATTATTGTATATGGGATGTTTGTTTTTTGAGACTTAAGATTCTGTGGTGTCTCTGCATGATTTGACAGAACATTGTAAATTATTTATCTTGCCAGCTTTTTACAGAAGTTTTTGAAGACTTTGTAGTTACTCTGGCTACATGACTGGATATGCATTTTCTGGATATGTTACATTAAAATCCTTTTGTTTTATTAGAACATCTGCAGGCATAAATGTGGGCAAGTGTTAAATCTAGTAATTTAAAATAAATAGATAGCATTAGTAACTGATTTTCTTTAGTTTTCCTTATGGCTTTAGTAATGACTTGCTTTGTTCTTTTGAGCAAATTCTGTAACCTGCAAGCTCCTTATTGATTCCTTATTGTTATAGCAGTGAGGATAATGAAAATGCAGTGTGGTACCAGTTTGCTATTTGGGAAGTCTCTACATGTTTTTTCACAGTATTCATTCCAGAATATACCAGGGTTTCTTAAAATGCTATTAATTATCAATCTTTTACCATCATTAATCCTTAATGATTTTGTAGTCACATAAGCTCAAAAAAGTTTCATAAACCACTTATCTTTGGAGTTGAAGGGTTTGTTAGAAAGTAGATCTTCCTGCTTTTAAGTTTGCAAACAACTCTTTGGTTGACGTTGAAAGGACATTGGCCATAGTTACCACTTTGGTTGTTAATTACATCCACCAAAAGATTAAATTTAGACCTTAGCACATCATGGTAACATTTTATAATTTCTCAGTTTTTCCCTCAAGAAAAAGTAATTTCCTGTATTTCTCTGTTTCCTTATTATTGTTGCAAACCTTCCAGCTCCTGTAACTCAAAGAGTTAAATTGATATCATTGCCAACAAGCAAAAACTGGACTTTTGGTCCACAAGACATAGATGAGCTGATCTTCATGTTGAGTGACTGCCCTGGAGTGATGTGCAGGCCCTCCAGGGTCAGACAGATGTTTGCTTCTCGAGCTTGCAGGAAGTCTGTAAGTACTGCACTCGATGTTTGTGTTCAATTAAATAAATACCACATTTCCTGATGTAGTACAGATGGCTGTACGTGTATTACAAGGCTTCATTTTTATTTCCTTTGCTTGCAGGTGATGATTGGAACTGCACTGAATGTGCAGGAAATGAGAAAGCTGATCACCCATATGGGTGAGATTGAGCATCCCTGGAACTGCCCCCATGGAAGGCCTACCATGAGACACATAGTCAGTTTAGACTTGATTTCACCAGAATAAGTCAATGTCTGTTTAGTAACATTTTTAACGTTAATTCTTGGCAATATTTTGAGCTTTTATCGTGACTCTCTTATTTTGAGTAAAAAAATTTTAGGCAGTCTTCAAAGTTGGAAACGAGCACTTGAAGGCATTCAGCAGGGTTTCCTTGTTAGTGCTGTTGAGTCATCAGTACCAACATCCTGGAATTCATGTAAATAACTTCTCTCTTATTACAATTTACCGTGTGTTGTACTTCTTTGAGCAGCAATCAAAACTTTTATAAAATAAATATGTTTATATATAAAGATCAGGAGTAGGTGAACCTCATTTATAGCAAATACACTGCTTCTTAAAATTGAAATGGAGTGTGAAATCCCTAGCAATGCCGTAAAACAAACATTAGTTTTCTATGTTTATACATTAGTTTTCTATATTTATACACAATTTTAAAGAAAATAAAAATGATATAGAAGTTAAAATATTTTTTTATATACCAAAGATGGGCTTCATTAGACAGTGATTTAGAGCTTTAATATTGCATTTAATGATTAATTTCGTGTTATTCGTTTTTAAGGCTTGAATGGAATAATTAGTCTGGCATCATTACTTTTAATTAGCATTTCTCCCTTCCAAATTCCAAAGTCGTTTTTCATGAACAGGGATTCTTTTTCTCATAATGAGTGGGGAAAAAAAGCTGCCAGTCACGTCAGCCCGAATTCTACCTCATACAGTCAAAGCAGGTAGGAAATGGTCTTTTTGAATCAGAAACCATTAAAACAGGTAGCGGGCTCTTCCTGTTCCGTAGGATCAACATTTGACCCAAGGAATCTGTGTTTCTGGGTTATGTTCCCTTCACACTCCGTGTGCCGCTTGTGGCGCTGTGACGCCGCTGTTCCTCCAGTGCTCACGGCCGCGGGGCAGAGCCGCGGGACAGAGCCGCGGGCAGAGCCGCTCCCCGAGCCGCGCCCGTGGTGCCCGGCGCGGCCGTGGCCAGGAGCCTCCAGCAGCGTGGCCGTGTGGAGCGCGGTTTGTCCCCGCTGCCCCGCGGCTGTGGGCACCAGCGCGGCCGGGCCCGCCATGGCGGCAGCGTCGTTATGGCGACGGCAGCGCCGCGGCCCCGCGTCTGCGCGGGGAGAGGGCTCGGCCTTGGCTCGGGACGGGCTCGGCACGGGTCCCGCTGTTCCTCAGACAGGGCTCGGTAAGGGCTCGGCCCCGGCCCCGCTGTCCCTCACACCGGGCTCGGTAAGGGCTCGGCCCCGGCCCCGCTGTCCCTCACACCGGACGCGGTAAGGGCTCGGCCTCGGCTCCGCTGCCCCTCACGCCGGGCCGGTAAGGGCTCGCACCCGTTCCCCCTCACACCGGGCCGGTAAGGGCTCGCCCCGTTCCCCCTCACACCGGGCCGGTAAGGGCTCGGCACGGCCCGTTCCCCTCACACCGGGCCCGGTAAGGGCTCGCCCCGTTCCCCCTCACACCGGGCCCGGTAAGGGCTCGGCACGGGTCCCGTTCCCCCTCACACCGGGCCCGGTAAGGGCTCGGCCCGTTCCCCCTCACGCCGGGCGCGGTAAGGGCTCGGCACGGGTCCCGTTCCCCCTCACACCGGGCCCGGTAAGGGCTCGGCCCGTTCCCCCTCACACCGGGCTCGGTAAGGGCTCGGCCCGTTCCCCCTCACACCGGGCTCGGTAAGGGCTCGGCCCTGGCTCCGCTGCCCCTCACGCCGGGCTCGGTAAGGGCTCGCCCCGTTCCCCCTCACACCGGGCTCGGTAAGGGCTCGGCACGGGTCCCGCTGCCCCTCACATCGGGCTCGGTAAGGGCTCGGCCCGCTGCCCCTCACACCGGGCGCGGTCCCGGCCCGGCTCCGCTGCCTCTCAGCCGAGCCTCGGCCGGCCCCGCCGTTCCCCGCCGTTCCCCGGTAAGGGCTCGGCCCGCCGTTCCCGCGTTCCGTAAGGGCTCGGCCCCGCCGTTCCCCGCCGTTCCGGTAAGGGCTCGGCCCGCCGTTCCCCGCCGTTCCCCGGTAAGGCTCGGCCCCGCCGTTCCCCGCCGTTCCCGGTAAGGGCTCGGCCCCGCCGTTCCCGGTAAGGGCTCGGCCCCGCCGTTCCCGGTAAGGCTCGGCCCCGCCGTTCCCCGCCGTTCCCGGTAAGGGCTCGGCCCCGCCGTTCCCCGCCGTTCCCGGTAAGGGCTCGGCCCCGCCGTTCCCCGCCGTTCCCGGTAAGGGCTCGGCCCCGCCGTTCCCCGCCGTTCCCGGTAAGGGCTCGGCCCCGCCGTTCCCCGCCGTTCCCCGGTCGCGCCCCCCTTGGGTGCCGGCTGGGGCTGTCCTCGCCAGCCCTCGCTGCCGCGGCCCTCGCGGGTTGAGTGCTTGCCATTCCCGGCTGCCCTAGGATTGCGGCTGTGCAGGCAGTCCTGTAACCTTCAGGGAGCTCTCAGCTGGCAGAATGACTACAGGATTTGGTGGTTATGCTGTGCTGTGGTTTACTCTGGAACTCCTATCTTGGAAAACAAGTTAAATCAATAATAGTAGTGCAGGCGTAACTTCCCAGAACTTGCTGAACGCATATCTTTGAGAAATGGCTTTCAGCTTTTCCATATAATTAAATCTAATAGACAGCTAAAAATTGGGTTGAGATGGAGATCTCTGAGTGGCAAAAGTAAGTCTACTTACAATGCTTCCATCACAGTGGTTTTGATGGAAGACTTGGAGGTCAATTCACAGACATTGCTCCCTTTTAGCCTTCTGGCCTGCCTGCCACAAGCTGACACCACTGGCTTGAGGAATTGCTGGTACAGAGATTACTTTAATACATGCATGTGTAATAATCACAGAAATACTGTCGGCTTGTTTTGGGTTTTTTGGTAGTTGTCCATGTTTTGTGGTTTTTAGCTAGTTTATAGGGTAAAAATATGTATATAAACCAGATAAATTTTCATTTTTCAGATGCAAAGTACACATTGAGACAATTCAGTAGCTATGAGAAAAGGCAAGACGAAAGATGCCAAGAAGAAAGATGCCAAGAAAGGTGGTAAGAAGGCAGTTAGTGAGAAGTCAGAAGAATATCCAGATACTACAGTTGAGAGTAGCTTAACAACACTTCCAGATTTGCAGAATGAGTCAGTGAGTGAAGAAACTCAAGCAATTCCAGAGGCACTAGATGCAGAGCCAGCCATAGAGGAACCACCAGCCCAGCCTGTGCCCCGGATCCACGAGGAACCTCTTCTTGCTCAAGTAATTATAAAAAGGTACACTTGTTACAAATCCAGCAGTGTAGTCAAGAACTCTTGGTGAAGTATCTCTGCTGTAGCCAGTGTCATGCAAACACAGATGTGACTCTTGGTTTGAAGCAGAGAATCAAGTTATTCAGACCTAGCTGCAGTGGCACCTTAGGAGACATACATATGGAGTTCTGCTGCCTTCTTGCATACTGGTGCTCTCTGCCTGTCAAAACCCTCATTCTTTTAGCTTGGTCACCTTCACTGAAGTTTTGTTAAAGTTTACAGACAACCAGTAAAGAAAATATATCATGTAATCTTTTAATGCTCAAGGCTGCCCCTATCCCTTCAGGACATCCTAAACTGAGGAAGCAGGTGAATGGAAATGCTAACAAAATCCTTTTGCATTTCAATGTGATGTTTCTGTGTAACGTTTCATATACCAGCATGCCTGACTGTAAGGTAGAAAATGTTACCAATGTGGGTTTTTTCCTTAATTGAAGGAACTATGGGTCTGAGGCAACACAAACAATATGTGGAATATTACAAGGAGGGTTCAAAAACTTGAAAATTTTCTTGTTGTTCATTTTTCTACACAAGATGCAAACAGCTGACCTGTGTGTAGACCATGGTAAATCAAAGATCAT
Source organism: Sitta carolinensis (assembly GCA_032173965.1). Classification (NCBI taxonomy): domain Eukaryota; kingdom Metazoa; phylum Chordata; class Aves; order Passeriformes; family Sittidae; genus Sitta; species Sitta carolinensis. The sequence goes on along the minus strand of CM063295.1, from coordinate 15,043,129 downwards.
TTATGATCACTTATGTGATCATTTATGTGATTATATGGTCATTTATGTGATTTAGATCTATTGGCAGTGACTTGAAATCTTCATCTTTAGTTTGTTTTCTTTGTAGCTATGAAGGTGAACAAGTTGATGAATTCTATGAGGGCAAAGGATTTATATGTTTTGAGGGAGGAAATACCTACAAGGTGAGTATATAAATTTAAAAAAAAAACGTAGCAGACTAAGTTCTCTCTCAAGAGCACTGAGAAGCATTGAAAGCTCTGTTAGTTTCTGGCATTAAAACTCTTGATTTGAAACTAGTAGTTGGAGGGGGATTAACTTGTCATTCTTTTGAAATCTTACAGTCACTGTAGGCTTCAGCTGGGGTAAGAATCAATCTACAAATGATGTTATTCTCTTCATTTTGAAGGGTATGTTTTCTGAAGGGTGCATGAATGGAGAAGGGACTTACACATGGGCTGATGGAGTAAAGTATGAGGTAAAGTACAATTTAAGTTATAACTGAACCCAGTTGCACCCAGTTAGATGTGCAAACTGAAGGAAAGTAGATAAGTTGCAGTAATTGGTGCAGTACAGGTGGCAGCTGCAGGGCTGTGGCAGTGATTTCAATTACAAGCCTGACTTGTCCCAGAAGGTTGGGAAACAGAGTCTTAGATTTTAATGTTGTAATTTAATCTTTCAGGGAACATTTACTAAGAATGTGCTGATGCCCAAGGGCCGTTATACCTGGAATGATGGCAGTGTTTATGAAGGAGCAATCCAGAATGGACTTAGGCATGGATATGGAATTTTCAGGAGTGGCACTCATCCAATTTCTTACACTGGTTACTGGTGCAATGGCAAAAGACATGGAAAGGTCAGTAAGAACTAAATGAGAGCATGGGCTCGGATGATGCCTTCAGGAACAGCAAGAGTTACTGTGCAGAGGTTTTGCAAAAGTGTTTTGTTCTGTTGCATGGTCTCATGCCATGCAGAGGTTTGTTTTTCCTAGGGAGTTTTCCTGAGGTTGTGAATACAGCTAATATTGTAGACCTACTGTTGGAAGTAAGAGTCTGAATGGGTCAGAAAACCCATGTGCCTCAGACTGAGTACTGTGATTAAGATGCCAAGGTTAGCTCTCTTAAAATATTTCCAAGGGGTTTGAAAAACATGGTAGACTTTGATGTAATGTGATAGGATTTTTCTTTTGAACGCTTAGTGTTTTCTAAGTTCTTACCTAATATTAATCAAAAGGGGTTGCTTTTTTAATTTAATTGTATCCCTTCAGTTGCCTTCAGTACAATGAATCAAAGTGACCCTAAGTATTAGAACATGATTACAAGCATCATATCATTTGTATGTGGTGTTTTATTAATGTAGATAAATATTTAGGTATTTAAACTGACTGTGCTCTTTGTTTCAGGGTGTAATTTTTTATGATCAGGAACAGACCTCCTGGTATTCAGGTGATTGGATAAATAATGTCAGAGAAGGATGGGGATTGAGATGGTAAATATGATAACACTTGTTCTTACCCTCAACATTTTTTATTTTTGTGTATTATGTTACAGTTTCTTGTGTTGTTTAAAGTGGGTACAAATGCTGTCATTTCATAGTAGTGTGTAACTTCTTCAGTGGAATAAAAAAGTACAAAGTGCTTTATGATAACAAAACAGACTTTTAGAAGTTTATTTTTATGTGCAGTATTTCTACTGACCATTCACACAAAAGAATAGCTAAAGACAAAATCCCAAATCAGCTTGGGTAAACCACAATTCAGTATTGAAAAACAAACACACTCAATTGATTTGCACAGATGAAGCTGCCTTATGAGTAAATGACTTATCTATAGAATTATATATGAACAAATATTGTTAATAGTTATCACGAAGACTTTTTGGGAAAAAGAGCTGGTTAATATTTTTAGGGATTTCTAAATTAAAGTAGGAGGTAAACAGTATCTACTATAAAACCTCTGTGTCCATGTCATAGTGAGTAATTTTTCAATTAAATGCTTATATTTAGTCTTAATTAATTGTATGTTTATTAGCAATGAGGTTTCGCATAAACCTTTCAGAAGATTGGTATAGAATTTAATTTGAATTAACTTTTATTGTTTTTTTGCAGCTACAGATCTGGAAACACCTATGAAGGTCAGTGGAAGAAAAATCTACGACATGGACATGGAAAAATGAAGTGGCTGACAGATGGTCAAGAGTACACAGGAGAGTGGGAGTGTGGCATACAGGTATTAATTTCTTCCCCAGAAACCCTGCTTTAGTTCAGCATCTGTTCTCTACTCTAGGAAAGCTAAATGGAGAGTTTTGTGCCGTATCAAAGGAGCTTTGTACAATTATTGCCAATTGAGATAACAGAAACATGTTCTTTATTTAGGTTAGCACTATTCAAATTGTTAAAATATTTTGATTTAGTCTTATAAAATAAAAATTTCATTTCCTAGTGGAAAATAAAAACATTTTTCAATTAAAAAAAAAAAAAAAGTTAAAGATGTGTTTGTGACTTAGCTTGAGCTATGACTTTGGCAGTAGGTATCTATGGCAGTTTATTTCTGTGTCGCCTGTAAAATACTAGACCACACTGTTCCCTCTTGGAAATGTTTTAAGTTGGAAGACAGATGTGTGGCATTTTCAGTTCCTTCCATTTATTATTCTGTTTCAAAAAGAAGGTGAGTCATTTTCTCTGTCTTTTCACTCTGCTTATACTTGTCAAGGAGTCCAGCTTGTGGACCGTCCTGGCTCTGTGGCACGGTGTCCCTCACCTGGCTGTTCAGCACTGCAGGAGAAGGGTTCAGGGAGGAGGGGTGGGTACCTTTAGGAGTCCCATGGTAGAGCTTGCTCAAGTATGTGTTGATGCAGTGCTTCCTCTGGGTGATTTGCCCATGCACCTGTCCCCACTTTGAAGTGATGCAGCCATCAACTGGGGGCTTTTATTTCAGAGAATTGTCAAAGTCTGGACCTATTTTTTAAACACACGGATTTTTTCCAGCATGGTTCTGGCATCCACACATGGTTTTTGAAGAGAATGGAAATGTCTCAGTATTCTCTACAGAATGAATACATGGGTGATTTTGTGAAAGGAGAGCGCCATGGACGTGGGACGTTTATTTATGCTGATGGATCAATGTATGTTGGAGAATGGGTGCATAATAAGAAGCATGGCAAGGTGAGTATTGTCAGAACTACAGACAACAGCAGAGCAAGCTCTTCTGCTCTGTATAGTGGATCTCTACATTTCTGTCCAGCACACTGCATTCAGTTTGCAGTGTGGATGGAATCCCCACACAAAGGGCAGAGAGTCCCCTGAAAGCAGGAGTCGTCCTTCCAAGGACACAGGCATACTCTGTGGTTAGGTATTTTTGGGGTATACCAGGACAGGTATTTCACTGTGGAGATTTTCAGTGCAATAGGTACATCTTCAGTTTTGCAGTGGTTGGTCAGAGAGAATTAGTGGGTTTGGGTTTTTTATCTTTGTTTTATATTTATATTATAATTAATCTGTTTGTAGGGCATCTTTATCTTCAAGAATGGTCATGTTTTTCAAAGAGAGTTTGTAAATGATCGTCCAGTGGAATGTCCTGCCCAGCAAGGGTCTGCTGTGAAAGCCAAAAAGCTGAGATCCACTAGCACAGGACAGCACTCTGGAACTAGTGAGCAGCTTAACAAATTTTACTCAGTTCACATTTTGTTTTTCCATTTTACTATGATATGAAACTGTTTGTACATACTCAAGGAGCAGACATATTTCTTCAAAGAACTTAGATAAAATTGGCAGTCATGGCTTTTGCTTCCATGCTGTGTTTCCTGTGAATGACACTTGGAGTGGAATGACACATCCACAGCACATCTTGTAATGGATGGAGCTGCTGTCTGAAAGTTTCACAGCTTTTTTAATGCTAGCATTTCCTTTTGGATAGGGGTTGATTTTACATCTCTTTACAACTGCTCTTCAGTTGTTCTGCTGTTGGTTTTGAAATCTCTGCTTCTTACCATGAAGGAATCTATTATTCCAAGCTAGTAATATAAGAAGAAATAATACATGTTTTCTTTTTCTGTGTGTATATATTAAGCTTTGTTTTAGTTTGTTCTAACTTATTTTGTTTGCTTGGTAGAAAAGACCACAATCATTAATGTCTTGGGAGAGATTTCTGTTCTGGGATCAGATATTGATTTGGATTTATCTTTACTGATTGAATTGTTGCCAAGGAAAAGCAGAGATGAAGAAGTGAATCAAGTAAGAGTCTACTGTTTGATACTTTCAGTTTCCCCCTGTGTTGTGTTTCATACTATTTTATTTCTGATTTATATGTGTTAAAATCACTCTTTCCATTAAACAATTATTCGAAAATCTGAAGACCATAAAAACAGAAAAGCAAAAAGAGTTAATAGATAGTATTGCCTCTTCTGAGCTTCCACTAAAAAAGGCCAATTAAAAATAGGTTAGCATATCTGAAAGGGCATTGAGCAACCAGTTTTAGCTACTCTGAGGTTTGTCCACTGACAGAGGATGATTTAATTTTATCAGTCACCAAAACCCATGTATTAAAACTACTTTTGAGTAATGCTTTTGTGAATACTTAGCCAGGGACATGATCTTCTGATTTGCAAGGTCAAGTAATTACCTGCCCAGTTACAGGATCAATACAAACTGATCTCTTCTTGCTTTGAGATGATGCTGAAAATATATCCTGCTTTATTTAGGTAGAATTGGCTGTGTTGAGGCATATTTCAAAATTGAGAAGAGCCTACTACTTCTACAGTACGTTAGGCTGCAGTGCCTCTCCTGACAGCACCTATGTCCTGACCAGGATGCAGTTTTGGAGGTTTCTGAAGGACTGTGACTTTCATCTCTCCTCCATAACTCTTGCTGAAATGGATCGGCTGTTGAGAGGTTCGTGTTCCTGGTGAGCAGGCTCTAGACTGGGGGAGTTTTGATAGTAAGCTGTGAAGAGCTGGAGTAGCAAGTTCTCCTGGCAGCTCAGCTCTGGGCTTTAGGTGGCCCTGAGTCAGTCCCTCTGTGCCTGTGAGTTCTCAGTGGGTCAGTTCACACTTCTCTGGGCACTTCTGCTCCTTAGGTGAGAAAATACGAAATTAAAATGCAACATAAAAAATTGCACTGCAGAGCAATCTGTTCAAAATATGTATTCACCCCTGGTCTTGCCATTAGTATTTAAGAGAGAGTGAGAGTTTTGAGAGAGAAGTAGGAGAAACAAATAGTTATTTTTTCAGTGTTCTTAGTTTTGGTTTGCACGTAGTAATTTTTTTTCTTCCATAGAGCCAGTTATTCAATCAATTCCCTTTAGACCTGCAATGCTCTTAGTATGTGAAGGGTTTAACTCCAACTTTGAATCCACTTTTATTTCTATATATGCTGAGGGGATGCATTTCTAGAAGGAGAATTGTCCAAGATCCTGCTACAGGTGGACAGTTGTCCCTTGACCTTTGTTTGGAAGTGCTGCATTATCTGGTCTGAGTCCTCCAGGAGTATTGTTACGTTGTGATAGCTGCAGATGGAGAGGATAAGAAAGGCTGAGAAGTCAAGATGCCTGTAAGCATTTTGGTGTACATGAGAATAGTAGAAACTCAGGGCTTTTTACATTTTTTAGGTGAAAAACCAGTTAAGGATGTACATTCTCCACATGATATATTACTGTTCAGAACATTTGTATCCTACCTCATTCAGCTGGCATTTCACATCTATCATAAAGAGTACAAGTAAGTTTCATCTTTTGGTGAAATTTCGTTTTGTGTAATCAGTTTGAATCTTCCCAGACAAGAGTATTTTTGTTTCAACTGTAGGGATGAAGTTCCTCTTCTGCAGAAGTGTTTCTTAGAAATGATGTCCAGGAATGTTCTGCCCTCTGCTTGTCGTGTCCAAGGTAAGCCATGCTATTTCTTCTGTGCAGAATTTATCAATTGGTATCACATGCATTGCAGTTTTATTGTAATTGTTATTTTTTCCCAATTAATTTTGAAAGGTATCTTATATTCTGGTGAAGAATTCACATCTTTTGCCATGAGCTATATTGACAAATGCTGGGAAATATTTGGAGATTTTTGTAGACTATGTCCCAGACCTGCATTTGAATCCACAGTGAAGCTGAGGCAATTTCTCTGGATGTTCAATGTAATAATCTAATTTTGTTTTGTTTTGTTTGATTAGATATGCTTTCTTTGTTCAGTTACTATGAGCCTTTAAAATAGTCCCTGTGGCTTCTGCACAACTGAAAAGGTGGGAGTGAGGTTATTTGTGCAAACTGTCCAAGGAGCAGTAAGGAACAGTTGTTCTACTGTTATCTACTGTTATTTATGCACATTTCAGGATTTGAATTCTAATATTTTACTTTTATCAAATTCTAGAAAAATGTGTTAAGGGAATATAAATATTTTTGCTGGTTCCCACTGTCTCCCACTTCCCCATCTCTAAAATGTATATGTGAACATATCCTATTGTTAGAACTCAAAGATTGACAGCTGTTGAAATAACACTGTAAACCATTTCAATAATGTGTTCACTACAAGAAGAGCATGAGAGTTTTTACTACAATTCAGTAATTCAGGGACAGATCAAGATTCCTATGTAGTTAGAGGACAATTTCCACTAATATGCTTGGGATTTGGGTGCTTAACATTATAAATCTGAGTAACCTTTTCATGAAGAAAAAATCAGATGGCAAAATAGTAAATGTTTAACATTTTTGTTTATGAGTGTTCACAAGTTCTTTTGTAACACTGCTTTTGCAGTCTAGGGAAAATTCCCATTGGCTTCAATAGAACTAGAATTTCACTCTGCTGTTAATTACAACGTGGAAGTATCATTGGAAACCACTAGAAATTCTGGCCAAGGCTTGAAAGCAAGGTAGATTAGGTCCATGTGGGGAATGCCTTAAGTGCTGTTAACATGTAACATTTATTCTTACCCAGGATTTGAAACTTCTCAGCGAACAATTAACTGTTGCAAGAGTTCTGGCAATATTTGTCAAAGTTGGTGCCTCTCTGCCTGGCATCCGTGCTTTCAATCTGGAGGTGGAGGTGTGTATGGAAAAGAAACCACAGTCCATTGCTACAGGAACAGTTAAATTGCTTTTAAAACTGCTGCAAATGCTGTCCTACCTGCTGGAACAGGAGGAAAAGAAAATAATTCATTTTTAAAAAAGCATGCAAACTTGAGCCTCTATTTTTATCTTCCTTTGTTCTCCTGATATCTTTTAGTTTAGCTCATGTGCTTCTGTGTTTTTCATCATTAGCCCATCTTAGCACAGTCTCAGCATACCTGACCACTCAGAAAGGTCCTTGGGAGTGCTGTAAGCCCTGCAGGGAGATCCCATTTCCAGGGAGTGCTGCTGGTGATGGTTGTGTCTGTGGGGAGCTGCCTGACAAGATGGATATGCAGTGATCACAGGCATTAATCACTGCACTTCCAGCTGCTGAGGCTGTTAAGGTGGATCAGGAATTAAGATGTGTACCCACTGATCCTGAAAATCTGGTGATCCAAGAAACCTGATTAGTGACGTGCTGAGGTGCTGCCACCTCAGTGAGGTCAAGTAGTGACTGCAGAAAACTCTTGTGCTGCCTGAGAACTGGCCTAGTATAGAGGATTCTCACCCATAAAGAATTAACTCTGACTCAGCAACAGTCTCTTGTAAATGACATGACTGAATTGGTTTTAAACAGGATTTGACAAACGACACACAGTGGAAGTTTTACTAAGGAATCCATTATAAACCCACTCTTGGGCTTTCTAGCAGCATTCCATGCAATTAAAATGTTTTAGGTAATAGCTGTAGTTGTGAGGTACTTGTTAGAGAAATTTCTCATAGCTCCAGATACAACAAAAATCAGTGCAGTGTTTTAGCTCAATATGACTTTTATAAAGTGTAACACATCATATCCTCTCCTGAATTTTTTGAGCTTTGGCTGTTTTCAATTTTTCTTCAGAAGAAGGGGTGTTTGACTAGATAAATGAGACCAGGGGAACTTCACTACCACTTCTGAGTTCTCTGCTTGCTCAGTTATATAGTCCTGTTAATGAAGAGATTTTGTAAAAATGAACTAACTTGCCACTTTATTTGTTTTACTCTAGATGGTTTTTCTGGAATTTTTTGAAGCTCTTCTTGAATGTGCATTGGTGTATGTTACTGAGGATATGATCCTGAAGAAGGAAGCTCAAGATAATGAGAAAAGAAGTAGCTTTCAAATCAAGGAGTTCTCCAAGGAAACCTCAGCTGTGCCTCTCACAGAACATTCCCTGCCCAGGTAAAGTTGCTGCAGACCTGTTCAGTGTTATTGTGTGTCCACTTAGAGAGTGAAGTCAGGCCCTGCAAATGTTCTGTTCCTCACCATGGAAACCAGTTTCCTCTTTTGGCATAAATAAGTATTTGATTGGGTCCTTCTGCTTTTTCTGTTTGTTGGTACCTTAAATTGTAACGTCAGTGTAGATATTTTATCATATTTGCACATTTTCCTAGATAACTGTTAAAACACATAGAGTATATCTGAAGGGGAACTGACAGATTGGTTGGCTGGTGAGAGATACATCTCTTCTGCATTACACTGAATGTCTAAAATTGTCCTGTAAAAATGGCATTGCAGCTGTTGCATGCAGCAAGCCTTGCTGTTTGCCAGCAGTTGAGCTGTCCTCTTTTTCTTTCTGCTAAACTTCTGAATAAAGACTTGGTAGGTTGTGAGATGCTGCCTGTCACACTGGTGCAATTTGTGTATACAGAGTAGTTGAAGACATGAATTAGAATTATTATTATTTGGAATTATGCACAAGATGAAAGTATTTTTATTAATTCAAAGAGTATTCACAAACAATTTCACAGCCTCTGGCAGCCAGTAGTGCCACTGTACACCACCACTTTTTCCATTCTTTGGCTAGTTGTTCCTACCCTATGCACCCATTCCCTTGCATCACTGCAAGCAGTGACACAACTGCACAGTGAAGTGATCCAGTTAAAATAGTAAAAAAATAAAATCTTAATTTAAATGGACCGAGGGTAACATTTTCCTCGTGTTATAATTCATTAGTGCACCTACAGCAGAAGTGTAATTGGTACAGACATAAATGATGACATTTCTGAGGCAGTTGAGCTGTATACTCAGTCAGAGATGAACAATAGATGAACAATATGTAGAGCAACACATAAGTACAGAAGAACAGGTCAAGAACAGGAGCTCTCATTTTCTGTAGTGCTGTCTGTCCTTAGCTCTGAAATAGGATAATCCTACTTGCCTGGCTGGTATTGAAGTTCAAGTGTTACCTGGTAATATTTGAAAAGGTGAAACACTCCTGCAATTTAAATGTTTTGAGATCAGCATGATTGCAGGATGCATGTGGCTGGCAGAATTCTGTGGAGATGGGAATTTGCATGACTCAAAGGGACTTGGGATTTCACTTTGGATTTGAACACAAGCCCAGACATTTAGTAACTGAATTGAAAACTTCTTGCCAGCCACGGAGACCTTGTGAAGACACAGAGCCTGCTCATCAACCTTCTCTACTGGGTGAGTACTGTAAAAAGTACACTAAAACTATAAAGTGACTAGAGGAGATTCACTTTTTCTGCAACTTTCAAAACAATTAAACAGGTTCCACTCATGGAAACAGGTGATGTATTGCAGTTGCAGAAGGCAGCTCCATTCAGTTTGGTAATTGTGACAAAATATATGTTTTGCTTTCCATACCTGCTGCAGAAGATAGCTGGGCAATTTGGAATCTCTGAATTTTCTGTGCTTTTTAATTAGAAACTATCACTGTTTCCTTAAAAATAACTTTAAAGTCTTTTTAAACCTTAATTCTTCCTGTTCTGTCCCACTCATGTGGGCATGGAAACAGGAGCTTGAACTCTGCATTTTGCCTTCATTAGAAAAAAACCTTTTCATCATTTCAGAAGTATTTTAACCACAGGTCTGGCTTTCAGGTCAGTTGAAAATCTATATTTGTTTGTGCTGAAGATCAAACTTCTTGCACAGGATTAAAGGCTGACTAATTTTAATTTTCTTTCTTTACAATATCAGAAATTCTTCTCTCATTTCCCATAACTCCTGCAGAAAGCAAAGATGATATGTCATTGTCCAACGAGGATGTAAAAGAAGAACAAGATTCCTGTCCAGAAAAGGAATTGACAGGTAAAACAGTCCCAGTGTTCTAGGACTTAACATTCACACACTTGAAAATTGTGGAGTTTTAACTGTACAGGCAGATTTCAGCTTGTCACAAGAGGGCAGTAAATGAGCATTAATTCTGGAGGAAGATTTTTAAAAAAACTTAAAGTATTTTTTAAAAGAAAATAAAACTTCATTATAAAATAAGACAAGTACCAACTTACATAGTTTCCTGTTTTAAAATGCTAACATTTTATTTGTAGGGCATCTATAAGCTGTAGTTTGTATTTACTCTATGGGAAGCTCAAGCTGCAAGCCTGTCCATGGAGTGTAATAAAATGTATTACTGCCATGTCCTGCTTCTTCTACTTAAAATAGGCATTATTATTAGTGATGTGCCACCACTAGCTGGGATCAGATGCCTTGTGTTAGGACAGGCCCACATTCAGGCAGAAGAGATGTCAGAGCACTTTGGTATGTTGAGGATTGTAGGGTTTTGTACCATCTTCCTTCCAGCTGATTAGCAGATCTCATCTAGGTCAGTTTTTGTGTTTGTTAAATATTTTCTGCTGCTACAGAACTCAAATCCAAGGACAGAGGTAGACAAGGACCTTCATGTAGTCATCAGCTCTTTTGCTGAGATCTGCTGGCTGAAAAGTTACCCATGGGAAAAGCTGTTTGTTCAGGGCCCGTCACCTGGCCCTGACCTGTTTGCTGACATGGCACAAGACACTGGCACACACCTGTGTCCTTTCAGGTGGTCATGTTTGTTCCTTCCTTCCCTCCTGCACGGGAGTCACAGACACTGAACTGTCATCAGGTTACTGCAGAAGACTCTTTATCACAGGATTCGAGGGCAGAGTTCATTGTCTTTTGATGCCATTCCTAGGGCCGAGTCACTGAAGCCTCACAGAAGGGCCACCCCCTTTCAGTTCCAAGTGTCTCACACCTTTCATCTTCTGTCCCCTGGGGAAGGCATGCAAAGGGAATTCCCTTTGCAGAGTGTCACAGCTGAAATATTATCATCCAAAACACGTTTGAAATAGAAGGGCCCTGTTAAATAAACATTTAATTTACATGTTGCAGATGAAACAAAAGAAGATGAACAAAAGGAGCCGTTTGGTCTCTGGATATGTCAGGTGGAAACCTTTTTCACAACTAAGTTCTTCCCTGCTTTTGAGCATGAAATAATGCTGAGAGATAAAATAAAAGAAATAAAAAAGCAGGATGCTGAATTAGCTGGGCTGAGAAAGATCCAGATCCAGGCTGAGGAGCTGGAAAGGTGAGTGTTGAATCTTATGTGGCAGTACTGTTCTCCCTTATCTTCTACTAACAAAATTATTGAAAATGAGAAATGTGCTTAAGAAAATAGTACAGCATACTGTGCCTGGAAAACAAACTCTCACAGGTTTCATTAGTAACACACACAATGTAACTCATGTGCTTTCTGTTACTGCCTGGAGTAACCAATTCAGGCTGCTTTCAGGTTAGAAACTTAGCTCTGCTGTTTCCTGGCACTTGGGTCCTGCTCTGTGTAAAGGCAGTTAAGACATATTTGGACTTGATGGGGTAGTTAGAGACTTTCTGCTTCTCTATGCTGTGGCAGTTTATCTGCTTATACTGTGACTAGAGCGGGAGTTGCTTTGCCAGTAGAAATGTCTCCCTCCTCTTGCAGTACCTTAAATTCAAATTTTGTTCATGCAGACTTATTGCTGAAAAAGAAGGGGCAAGAAGGAGAGATGCAGCTGCATCAGAGGAGGTGTTTGCCTTGCAAAGTACAGTCAGGGCCACGAGAGGAGCCTTGACAAATAAAGATGCAACTTGGGAGAGAATCCTCTCCCAGAGAGGTCTCTAGCTGAAGAAAGAGGCCCCCAAGAGAGAACCCTCACCGAAGAAAAGAGCCCCAGAAGGCAGCAGAGCCTGAGGAGGCAGAGCAGGCAGCAGCCACAGGTACCAAGGCACCTGCTGACAAAAAGAAAAAGAAAATAAAAAAAAGAAAAAGAAATAAATTCTCTGCTGGTAACTGCTGAAGCTTCAAGCAAGTAAACTTCAACTAAGAAAAAAAAAACCAAACCCAAACCAAAACAAGCCCAGAGGCCCCACACTTGTAGGAAGCTCTAAGAACAGTTCAACTGCACGCACAAGAATTGCTGCTTTCAGAGGGAACAGCCATTTACACCAGGGTTTTGGGTAAACGAGTAGGAGGTTACACAATGCAAATCAACACAGATGCTCCTAAAGTGTAACAATCATTAGTTTTATTTTTCAGCAAAATATTCACATAACATATCAGAATGGAATGGTACAGATGAATTCAGACTGGTTTTTAATTAGTTTGCACATAAACATTTTTAAAATTTAAAAATTTTATGGTCAGTTTACAGATTTTAGTAGAAACTTTGATTCTTACAAAGCAAGTATTGCTTTACTATTGTCATTATTCCAGTCAATAATATGACTAATAACTTCTCATGTTGAACAAGTGCCTGACATTGACATCTTCAATAAATCAGCCCTTTGCAGATCAATCCAAGAAGAAAATATTATTAAACTGTGTTGCACAAAGTTTCTTCACTTCTTCTGTTTAAAGGAAAACAAACAAAAAACCCCATCAGTATTGTATTTGACAGATAAAATACAAGAAAAACCCTGGGAATTATCATGGAGAATATAATTAAATTCAAACAGAAAAAGCCCTAAGAGTTTCTAATGTAGAAATACACTTGATATGACTGTCTTCAGTAGGAGAGAGTCAAATCTGATGTCTCCCACTGTCTGAAAGATGAGTTGTGTCTAAGTGGCTCAGGTGTAAATGAGGGGCCTCTCATCAGACACCTCAACAGCAGCAGACTTGGCTTAACATATAGTTAAGGGAAGTAGATTATAATTAGGATATTCTGTTACAGTAAATCAGTCTGCAAAACTTTCACTTTGTGTTACTTGGTAGACTACACTTCCTAAGTTTATCAGGCACAGAAACACTCATTTACTGCTTCTGTATGGTAGGTTTGATCTGAAAGACAGTCACAGAAAGATTGCCAAGTTACACAACTCATTCCTCTTTTTAAAATGGAGGTTGCTAAGCTTTGGTTCTGGCAAAGTATAATTCTTTCCCATTGTGTAAGTGAGCACATTGCCTCCTGTTAAAAGGGAGAGCCCTAGAATTGCTGCAAGATCCAAACAATTTTTAGAGAAATAGCAATGTAAAAGCTTATTGCATCTTAATGTAAATTTTCACCCTTAGTCATAGTAAATCATTCTCAAAGCCACGTTAGAAACCAGACAGTGATGGATGAGGATCACTGCCAGGACAGCCACAATGTGTAACTAACCCTGGATCACTGACAAATAAAAACTCAGGTGTAAATGTATTCATCTCTCATCTGTAATACACTTTTTCAATTACTCCTCAACTAAGCTCACAGTGCTCTCCTCTATTATTTGAAGGAGGAAGACTGACTGATTAATAATTAAGAATGCCTGCTGAATATTTATGCTGTCCTTTCACAGCTGGTAGTAGGCAGACTAAAACCTTAGGCAAACTCACCTGCTCTGTCAAAGATCAGTCCCTCTCTAGATTTCTCATGAGATGGGTTTTATTACCTCTTCAGGGACACACATTTTAGGAGTAACTGTATTTAAAGGTAATAAGAAACAATCCTTACCATTAACTTCAATCAGATTTACATTTTTTTGATTCAAAATAACATATAGTTCTCGCTGGTCAGACTTTTTCCCAACTACCCAGTAATCACTCATTGCCTTCACAATAATTTCCTCATCTTCATCAACTCTGAAAGAAGTTTAGAAAAGGAAAGAAGGTGGCAGCAAGTTCATCTTCAACAACTTTATCTGTAATCATTAGGACAGCTCAGTGTCAGAAATTGTGGTTGTGCAGTATCAAAGAAAACCCCAGTTGTAACTTGGCCATCACACAGCCCAGGCTGAAGGCTCCATAAATGGCTGCTTAGGACATGCCCAAACGTGTCAGACAGTAACTTCATTAGCCAAACACTGCAGTGCTCTGAAGAAAACCTCTGCTCCATTCTGGTAAGGACACACTTCACACACAGGCACCAAGTACTGAGAGCTGGAGATGAGTTGGTGATACTAAGCTTTCACAGAACTGTTAAACCTAGACCTAAACTATGCTCAACAACTGGATATATTCTAGAAAGCTGTCAGTAACCAGTACTTCCACAATATGATGAAACACACTGTTTTCATTTACAGAAAAAGGGAAACCTTGTCCTTAAGCAGAGTGGGAAAACAGCTTGTTGCTAATTAGTTAGGGGCATCCCAATCATTCAGCACTGTCATGTTCTTTCTTCTGTAGTGACAGAGGGTCTCTCCCACCTTGCAGCATGACACCCACTGACAAGAAGGCACTTCTCTATCAGCAGGACTGCAGGGACTCAAGGTTTGCATTTCACCCATTGTCTCAGCCCTAGAAGCCACCAGCTGTGTCAGGGCAGGTATGACACAGGCAGAAGCAGATGTCCCTGTCCTTCACTACGTTCCCAGATCAGACAGACTTGGTGCTTCCCATCCCATTTGCTATGACTACTCTGAAGCCTCCAACAGATGAGATATTTTCTTTGATAGAGACCCTAGCCCTCTTTTAATTTTTGTTTAGAAGGACACTGTGTTTTTTTAAGATGGACTGCTTCTAGAACAACACAAAATACCAAACATGAACAGCCAGCCATCAACAAAAACACTGGAAAGTGCCACTCCTTTGCAAAAAAAAAAAAAAAAAATCTGCTGGACAGTAGGAGTTACAGACTAGTTAATAGTTAAGCATTACCTGGAGAAGTCACTGTTGATGTCACCGAGAATCTTCATGAGGTCAGGGTGAACAGATGCAAGTGATACACTGGGTGTTTTCCTCATGTGAATGGTACTTTTCTCTGCCAGGTTCATGTGATTGAAATAGATAAACTTAAATTGAGGTTCCTTCTCAGCCCTAGGAAGATTTTAAAAAAAAAAAAAAGTGATTTGTGAATACCAACATGCTCTACAGGCACAAGCTTCCCAGAGACCGTGTAGTGAGCCAGTGCAAAGCTAACTTAGCCAGCCTGAACTTATCTTCACATTGAAGAGACTTGTGGGACTGAAATTCCTTTTAATACACTTTATAAAAACCCAAAAGACAAGTGAGCCTGCAGAATCAGCCAGTGTTTCCCCTTCTGCCACTCAGGCTGCCAGTAAACACACACAGGGGAGTCTGAAGGCCTTGTCCCACTTCACAGTAGTAATTCATTTGCATTTTTCTAATGAGTTGTTTTTTCTCTGGCCCCATTTTGTTCCTGCTGCTCTTCCCTGTGCCAGTCCAAGCTGATTTGAATGGATCCTGGGTCTTTAATTTGAGCAATAAGTCATCTTCTATTCATGTTTTTGTTATTTGTTACAACCAAGAGAACAAACTCTTCCTTGATCCAGGCAATTAGATTTCCCCCCTCACTCGTGTGGGTTAGGCAAGAGGTTATTTTCAAACTCCTGCCTTGGCAGTCTTCCTCTATTTCCTCTTTTATAAAGTTAATATATAAAGAGCTGTAATTTTTTGTAGAAGTCACAACAAATTCAGACTGACCAAAACATGGCTGCAGCAACTGGTACTTTGAGGCAATGCATTATTTAGAACCAGGAGATACTGTGATGACACCACTCACCTTAGCAAACAACCAGATACCCCTGCTCTCTGTCCCCCACATGCATTAGTGTCAAGGAACTGGATCATGTTTTCAGGACACCATGGCATTAAACTTTTAAAGAGTTAAAGCTGCCAAAGCCAGTCCCAGATGACATTTAAAAACCCCAAGTTTAATGATTTAGTAGACTGGCACAATTTCAAGCACATCCTATTCTATCCTGGGCGATTTTGCTGATTTGGGAAGGTACCAGTGACTGAGTTCACTCACACACCTATCTTTGGTTGAATTCCTTTTATGCTGCCCTATGGGATACTGGTCTTGCTCCCCAGCTAATAAATCTATCACAAAATAAATGCAATTTTATTGCCAGTCAGCTATACTTTTAAGTGTATTTTCCAAAGCACTAGCATACCTTTTCTTTTGACTGTTTTTTGCCCCTCAAGTAATTACCTTAGTCCTGCAAAATAGAAAAAATTTAACAAAAATTTTTTTCCTCACCTACTCTACATGGCAACATTTAAAGAAGCAGTAATTCTGGAAAAGTCCTCAACTGTAAAGCTTCCACTGTAACCAAATAACTTACTCACTAAAATTCCCATTTCAGCCAGACAATAAACATTTGTTCCTAAATTAGTAACATCTATTGTTACTTCAGGGAGACCCAAATATGCAATAACATGCACTTTAGAAACACTTAAGATGCAGAAAAGTAGACAAGCATTGTTCTAAGTACACCATTAACACTTGCAAAGTTTGGGCTCATGTTACCATTATTTAAGCAGTTCATTTAACCTAACTTTTCACCAACTAATGAAGGAATGCAGCAGGGAAAGAGGTGTGATACAAACCCTGATATTCTCTTGTTGATGTTGTATTGTTCACATATGTCTGATGCCAACACTGTGAGCTGAGGCCCAACAATGCTGTCCAGTTTTCTGCAGAACTCCAGTGTGGGTGGAATTGAAGCTGTGTCAGGCAGAGAAAAGGCAGAGGTGAGATTCTCTCTCTACAGCTGAAGGTACAGTTTCTGTAGTTGTTGTCTTTAAACATCAGTGTGAGTCCAAGGACAAATTTATTGCATAATTAAAACCTCAGGGGTGATTTGAATGTGGCTAACTGAAGCAGTATTTAGTAATTTTATTGTGTAAAATGAGTTATTTGTACCACTGGAACAAAGATAAAAGACTGATAAAAGCACTCTTGAAAAAGAGACTCAAATACATTAATGTGAGTACTTCTCAAGAGTAAAACAAGCTGCATGTCAAAGTATTTTACATATAAGTCTTGGCAAATAATTGATGCTCATAGGTACTTACCATCAATCATAAAGCAAACAGCTGCACTCATGGCCTGGAACAAAACAAAAGCAAAAAACCCATTTACAACAGATTATTTTAACTAACTCAAGTAAATAACGATACTTCAGTGAGGTCTCACACAGGTGAGAAGAGATTTTAAAATCTTTTTTAAAGGTAACCCTTCAATAGGATAATCTTTTTGCAGTCCTGCACAACACAGGTTAGATATGATTTTAAAATTCAGCCCAGTTAACAGTTTAAGTTGTAGGAGAAAGATAAAACTTGGTAAAAATACGCTTTGTATAAAGATATCTGCAAGAAACTCCCATTTAATGTAAGAACAAAGTATTTTTTGTTTTACTGATTAATCCCATATAAAGCCAGGCATGAAATCACTTAAAGCAACCGAAGGCTGGTATTTTGTTTTAATAAAACAATTATTTATTTTGGACAGGGTACAGGAGAGGGGAAAAGAGAATTCAGGCTTTAAAGCTTGTTACTAGAAATGTCAGTTTTCCCTCTCTTTGCATTAACCTGGCCTTATTCATGCACCTTCCTATACAATTCCTAAGTACTTCACATCATTGTCACCTTCATTGTATAAAGATTCCTAATTCTGTGGAGTGATTGCAGAGGAAACTGTAATACCTTATAAACAATTAAGTGAAGCTCTTCGTAAGTGTCATCAGTGTTAACAAATATTTTGGGGAAACGGCATTTTGTCTCTGGATCATTAAGATTTAAAGGTCCAGTAAGAAACCTAGAAAATAATTCAACAGGTCAGATGTGATGAATTCTTGTATTTCAGTTTCTTGAATTTAACAGATGTTCTCCAAACTTGCAATTAGGAGTTCTTGTGATTAAGGACATCCAAACCCACAATTATAATAATGTTGCCCGCTTGCTTCAGTACAGAATTCCTCACTAACATGCCGAGTACAGAGGAAGAACAAATAGATAAATCCTAGATTAAATCTACACCTTTGCAGTGCTTAACTGAAAAGAAATGACTGGAACGATTCTCAGATTTGTCAAACGGTGCATTAAGAACAATGGGAAGAAAAATAAATATGCAGCAATGTTAATGAAGCATTTTCTCTTTTTTCCAAGGGTCAAGTTTTACCTTGCACCAACTATTGTGTGACTCTCTGGAACGAACTGTGTGTGGAATATGTACTCAAAATCCACACATTCCTCCCAAAAGTTTTGCCTTGGGGGGAAGAAGCAGAAGGTGACAGTGAAACAAGCCCTACCTTCCATAGTGTTGGAGATTTCCGGGCATTTCAGCACGTATTGGAGAATCTCTTCCTGCTAACTGAGGGGAAAAAGAACATAGAGGAAAAACCAGCTTAGAGGCAGAGAGATTTCCCTTTGGTACTCTAACCTTCAGTACCAGATAAACAGGAAGAAAATACCAAAACCACCCAACCACCTTCCCCCTCAAAACCCCCAGCCCAACTACCTCAGGCTCCATGTGCCTTGGAAACAGAGATGTCGTGAGATATTTGTACAAAATTCTCATGTCATCTTGCTCCAGTCCACTCCTAGAACATTGGGGGGAAAAAGAAACAAATCATGTTTGTGCTGCAGTTCAGATCACACATTTCCCCCTAACTAGCTGAGACCAATGCCTTTCTTACTGAATGCTAGCCTGACTTGTGTTTTCTCATTTTCATCCAACTCTGTCACTAATTTAAAAGCTTCTCTATTATGACACTTAGTCATAGGATTAACTATTGAAGACACACAAAAGAATTACTGAAGTACCTACCAGATAAGCTGGTCATTGTAGAGAAATGCTGTGTACTTGACTATGTTCAAGCTTTCTTCCATCCTATTAATAAATGACTGAATTTTCAAGTAAGTCATTTTATCCAGTGGAAAGAAGCTGATTCCACAAAACACATCCAGCAGATCACAAGACTGTAAGTGCAGTGTCTGCAAGTACTGAGAGAACAATGACAGTTGGCTTTTAGAATTCTGAAAACTGCCAAGGTGTAGATTTAAATGACAGATTTGAGTCTAATCCCAACAATCTGGACTAAAAATCAAACCAAAAAAGTCCCTCCAGCGCTGCTTGTCAGACACATTCCTTCATGTGGGGACAGAGTTTTTACAAAGGTTTGCAGTGATAGAACAAGGGTTTCAGGCTGAAGGAGGCTCACTTTAGGTTAGAGATGAGAAGGAATGTTTTTACAATGAGGGTGCTCACACACACCGGCACAGCCTGCCCAGAGAGGCCCCAGCCCTGGAAAGGGGCACGGCCAGCTGGGACAAAGCTCGGAGTAATCTGATCGAGCTGAAGATGGCTGCTCAGAGCAGGGGATGGCCTGGATGACCTTGAAGGGCACCTTCCAACCCAACCCATCCCGTGATTCCACGTGTGAGTGCATGAATGTGATTCCAGGTGTCACTTGATTTTATTTAATGATTATAAAAACAGCTTTTAAGGAAAGTTATTTTGAGAGTATAAGCAAGCAAAACCTATCTTACTGATATTTAATTTCATATTCAGCTGTAGAAATAGGAACAAATGCTTTCAACGTGTAATGGAATGATTAATTTCAATTATTCACTTTCTTGATGGGCTGTTAACCTTTAGCAAGAGATTTCAAATGCACTGTCAAGTAGTCTGTGGAAGATACTTTATCCGATGGCTCCCTCTACAGTCACTTCACATTACCAAACACCCACAAGTAATGCAGACCCAGAGGGTAACAGAGATCTGTCACAGCTTGTAAAGTCTCTGTTTTAGCAACAACAATTTATTACTTTCTTTTTTGTAAAGGCCTACTTTTAATTTAGTCTGGACAGTAGCACACACCAGCTCATCGTGGTACTCCTTGTGCCAATGGTGTTTATTTTGGAGTCTACCACAAGTCTTACAAAAAACCAAGCAAGACCTTCCCCAAACCCACAAGCAAAGCCTGTACTCTTGTTTACACTGTCACAACATTGTGCCATTCTAAAAATCTGTTAAAAGAACAAAATTTTAAACACCATTATTCAGTGTCTACACTCCATCATTATCAGGGATCTCAATACCACAAAAGCACAAACTGCTGACAGCAGTCCTGTTTCCTGGCTTGCAAACAAGAAAAATGGGGGCAGACAAGCACTTTTCAAGTGTGATGAAACTTCTCATGTAGGAACTCAAAATTCTGCCAGATGATTCGACTCAGTCAGTTATTTAATGTGAAGAATAGGTTCTGCTTTTCATCCTTTCACTAAAACATCAGCTTTGAAATTACATTCTGAAGACTAATAATGTATGCTTTCCCAAAGCCTTCTCAGGATTGGCTACTAATTCCACATGAGGGGTGGAGTAGGGGGGAGAAGTTAAAAAATTCACTATTTCACAGTACTAAAGGGCATTAAGCCTGTCCATGCAGGTTGTGGAATCTCTACCCCTGGATGTTTTCAAGTCTCAACCACCCAAAGCACTGGGAAGGAGAGTTTAAATTCAGTATTACTCTACTTTGAGTAGGAGGCTGAACTGGGTGACCTCCCCAGATTCCTTCTAACCTCAATGAATCCTCAACAGTCACTCAAATAGGTCTGTACAAACTGTTATCACAATAACCAATTCAAACATTAAAGCAGAACTTTGAAAGAAGGAACACAATTCCATCAGAAAAAAGATCCAACAGTTAAGTTGTTCCATCAAGCCATAACCACGCTTGTGGTTCAACTCCACTTGAAGAGCCTACTCTGTCAGAAAAAGCAGGAAGTATTTGACAAAATGAGTAACCACATACTTTGTGTTGACTCTGCATCTTTTCCACTGCCTGTGTCTTATAGTCACATTGCTGCCACTTTTTCTTTTCTTTGCACTTTATTTCCAGTGCAGAATCACACTGTACGTGCCTGAAAAATAAAGTCTTACCCGATGGAAGAATTTCTCTAGTCTCTCCTTTAGCACTTTCACTCCCCCATCTTCCATGGCTTTCAGGAATGTGCCATTGAAAAGCTAACAGTTTAAAGAGAAAAAAAACCAGTTAGTTGGGTAATCATTTACAGTATTTTCTTGTAACTTAGCTATAAATATAAATTACAACACAGCTCCCATTCCTTAACATACTCCACATCAATCCAAATGTATCTCTTCATTACTGAGATTTGCAGAGTCCAGGTATATATGGCAGCAGAGGCAAGTATTTCTGTGTCAGTGAAATATCTCATGTTCTTGTTTTGTAAAAGGCCTGGAGCCTCCAGTGTTAACCCTACCTTGTACATGCTGTAGCACTGCTGGAGGACTGAACTATAAACCTTGTCCTGCAGGAAAGAGAGCAGCACATCAGTAGGAGCAGAGGTAGAATTACAAGTATTTTGGCTGAGCTACACGTAACATGTGTTTTCAAAGAGCCAACAAAGACACAAATTGGAGAAATCAATCTCTGAAAAGTTAAATGGCATTTTCAGTCAGCATCTAGAAATGCCTCTGTACTTACAAAGTATGATTTCAATAAAGGGAGTCCCTTCCCCCTCACGTTTAGTATCAAAAGCACCTTAAGAACTCATGCCAAGGATTCCAGTTACAAACAGTGCCCTTCTCTGAGGCCAGTGGTCAGTGAAAACCTCTTTCTGACAGCTCTCTCTTCATCTAAATCAATGGCTGATGAACGAGGGACACTACAGCAGGTTTTAGGGGGCTGAGATCTTAACTCACATCAAAATACCCCTATTTTATCTGGAAAAACAAAGTTCCTATGGCTCCAATCTTTTTCTTAGGACACAGAGAGGAACAAAGTAATGCACACTGTAATGAACAGGGGCAGGATAACCAACCAGCTTTTTAATTATTATCCCACCCTGCCAAATATCCTTCCTGTATATAATTGAACAGACCTAATGATTCTGCAGCTTGGACAAGAAATCCCATCATAGTTATGAGCTTTTTTGGTTTTCCAGACTATTAGTAAATATTACTAGCAGTCTTATGAAAGTAGTAACATGTATACTGGCTACTAATAAAAATACACAGATTTAAGAATTTAAATATACAAACAGATCCTAAGAAATATTCATGTAGTCCAAGCTAAAAGTCTCACAGCTGTATATTTCACCAGTGTTTATTGAATGATCTTGAGCTGTTCTCTGGATAATGCTCTACCTTGTGCTTTTCTTTAAATTTTACTGAAAAGTACTATGCCCTTTTTCCATTTATGGAGATAGGTATAGATATATATATAAAATCAGTTTGACAGCAGTTCAAGAAGAATTACACTAAGATATTTCTGGAAGTACTCTTATAAATACAACATAACTCATTAAAAAAAAAGGAAAGTTCATTATTACCAGCAATTCCTCTTCCTGATATTCATAGACTGGCTTTCCATCTTTGTGTTTTTCTATTATGGGATTCCGTACAACCTAGGAAGTGGAACAGGCTGGTATTAGACAATGCAGAATGCATTGAGAACATTGCAGGATAGTGTTTTAGGAATATGCATATCACGTGCATAAGTACCATAACCATCCAGAAGTTTTCTTCAGGTTCATGGAAAAATTGTCTATTCTTCTGTGTATGTAGGGATTTTGCAGGTTTTGTTGGGCTAAAGGTCCTGGGGAAAAAAAAAAAGTAAATATAGATATTTATACACACTCACAATGAGATATAACTGATATATTTAAAATACAGTGCTTGTGCCAAAACAATCACCCATGCACTCAGACTTCCTACCTTGTGAACTGCACTATAGCTTCACATAGTCCCACATTTCTAATTTTTTCATTCTTTTCTACTTCATTTGGGTGATAGAAGAGAATCTTCTTTTCTTCCTAAAATTAAAAAAAAAAAAAAAAAGAATCTAAGCAAATGCATTTTAATAAAATCAAAGAATATTGCATTCATGGTTTGCTTGTCTTCAAATCCCTTAATAATCTAGGCAGAATTTTATTTTGTATCAAAATGAGCTTCTGTAATAAGGGATAAAAGGCATATAAACACATTTAAGCAGTCAATCATCCCATGATATGTCAAAGTACTTTGTAAATTGAAGGCTATTGAAATCACAGGCCCCAGTCAGTCACCTCTCCGCCTGTTCAAAGCAAGGCCAGCTTCAAAGGCAGCTCAGATTGCTCCAGGCCTTGTCCAGTCATGTGTTCAATACCTCCACAGATGGGAATCCCACAACTTTCCAGCCCTGCTCTGATGTTAGATCACTGTGAAGACATTTTTTCCCTAACTCATCAGAATTTCCCTCCATCCCTCCTCATGCTTTAACTTCAAAGACCCAACTCCATCATCTACCGCCGTCCTTCAGGCAGAAGAGACTGCCCTCTGCCCCCTTTCCACCTTGTCTCTCCTCCAGGCTGCACAAATACAGTTACCAAAGGCTCCTCTGGTACACCACGGACTGCATCCCCCGGACTCACTCAGGGTTGTCCACTAGGCTATTTCAGTTTGCCAGTATTTTTCCTACTCTGGGAATCCCTGGAGGAACACAGCACCCACCAGCAACCTCACATGTGCTGGGCAGAGGGGAATCATTGGCTTGGCTGGACCTGCTGAGCCACCCTCCCTCCCACAGCCACAAGCGCTCGCTGCTGATTCACGTAGGACCTGTTGTTCACAGACTGCCCGGTCCTGTTTTGCAGAGCTGCTCCCGACCAGGCGCCCCCGACCCGCCACGGTGAGCCAGACTGTTCACCGCACACTCGGGGCTTTGCTGAGCCCACGAGGTCTCTGCCGGCCCCAGCTCGCTGAGGTCCCTCCGAACAGCGCCTCATCCTCCAGCGAACAACAGCTTCCCGCGGCCTGGAGTCAGCAGCAGCGAGCTCATCCTGTCACTGCTAAGTATGTAAGTACACTGCGTGTTCAGAAACTATTAAAGCTGAGCATGAACCACAAAACACGCTGTCACCTAAAGCCAGTGACTAGAGCTTCCTGGCTTTCCTTACTAAGGGACACAATAGCGAATAAACACTGGCAGTAACTTGACTGCAACTAAGCTAAACAGTAACCTTTTACCATATCGTATCTACGTCAAAAATTATTTGTAGACAAATTAACAGTATCAGTAAAACAGTTGCTGCCTGTCCAGCTGCCCATCTATTACACACGCCCTGCTGCCGACACCACCTCCGCTTACTGTTTCTTTTCGGTGCGAAGCAGTAACAAACCCCAGCGGGGGCGGCGGTCGTGCCAGGCAGGGATGCGGCGGGCCGGGAAAGCCGCAGCCGCGACCGCCTTTGTCGGGGCAGCTCCGCAGGGCCAGCGCCGAGCCTGCCCACACTGCGGCCCGGCCTCGGGCACGGAGGGACTGCCGCGCCTTCCCGCATCCCCGGCCGCGACACCCCCCGGTACCTCTCCCTCTTTGGGCCCCAGCTTGGGGTTGTAGATGAAGAAACTGAGGAGGGTCGGAGCGAGCTGCTTCTCCTGGCCGGCCGCCGCCGCCGCCATCCTGAGCCTGGGGCCGGCAGCCGCCAGACACCATCGGGGATCGGCCCGAGGCCGCCGCGGCACCGGCCCCGCCGCGCTTCCAGCGGCCCCGGCCCGGCCGCCGTTCCGCCTCTGCGCCCCGGAAGCGCAGCGGCGGCCGGGAAGCGCTCCCGGCCCGGGCGCCCCGCAGCGCCCCCAGCGGCGGGCGCGGGAACGGCGGGAGGGTGAGCCCGTTCCCGGCGGAGCCCGAGCCCGGTGTCCCTCAGGCAGAGCCCGTGCCCGGTGTCCCTCAGGCAGGGCCGTGCCCGGTGTCCCTCAGGCAGGGGCCGGGCCCGGTGTCCCTCAGGCAGAGCCCGTGCCGGTGTCCCTCAGCAGGGGCCGTGCCCGGTGTCCCTCAGGCAGAGCCCGTGCCCGGTGTCCCTCAGGCAGGGGCCGTGCCCGGTGTCCCTCAGGCAGGGGCCGGGCCCGGTGTCCCTCAGCAGGGGCCGTGCCCGGTGTCCCTCAGGCAGGGCCGGGCCCGGTGTCCCTCAGGCAGAGCCCGTGCCCGGTGTCCCTCAGGCAGGGGCCGTGCCCGGTGTCCCTCAGGCAGGGGCCGGGCCCGGTGTCCCTCAGGCAGAGCCCGTGCCCGGTGTCCCTCAGGCAGGGGCCGTGCCCGGTGTCCCTCAGGCAGAGCCCGTGCCCGGTGTCCCTCAGCCTTAGCCCGTGCCCGGTGTCCCTCAGCCTTAGCCCGTGCCCGGTGTCCCTCAGCCTTAGCCCGTGCCCGGTGTCCCTCAGGCAGGGCCGTGCCCGGTGTCCCTCAGGCAGAGCCCGTGCCCGGTGTCCCTCAGGCAGGGGCCGGGCCCGGTGTCCCTCAGGCAGAGCCCGTGCCCGGTGTCCCTCAGGCAGGGGCCGTGCCCGGTGTCCCTCAGGCAGAGCCCGTGCCCGGTGTCCCTCAGCCTTAGCCCGTGCCCGGTGTCCCTCAGCCTTAGCCCGTGCCCGGTGTCCCTCAGGCAGAGCCCGTGCCCGGTGTCCCTCAGGCAGAGCCCGTGCCCGGTGTCCCTCAGGCAGAGCCCGTGCCCGGTGTCCCTCAGGCAGGGGCCGTGCCCGGTGTCCCTCAGGCAGGGGCCGGGCCCGGTGTCCCTCAGGCAGAGCCCGTGCCCGGTGTCCCTCAGGCAGAGCCCGTGCCCGGTGTCCCTCAGGCAGAGCCCGTGCCCGGTGTCCCTCAGGCAGGGGCCGTGCCCGGTGTCCCTCAGCCTTAGCCCGTGCCCGGTGTCCCTCAGGCAGAGCCCGTGCCCGGTGTCCCTCAGGCAGAGCCCGTGCCCGGTGTCCCTCAGCCTTAGCCCGTGCCCGGTGTCCCTCAGCCTTAGCCCGTGCCCGGTGTCCCTCAGGCAGAGCCCGTGCCCGGTGTCCCTCAGGCAGAGCCCGTGCCCGGTGTCCCTCAGGCAGGGGCCGGGCCCGGTGTCCCTCAGCAGAGCCCGTGCCCGGTGTCCCTCAGCCTTAGCCCGTGCCCGGTGTCCCTCAGCCTTAGCCCGTGCCCGGTGTCCCTCAGGCAGAGCCCGTGCCCGGTGTCCCTCAGGCAGGGGCCGTGCCCGGTGTCCCTCAGCCTTAGCCCGTGCCCGGTGTCCCTCAGGCAGAGCCCGTGCCCGGTGTCCCTCAGGCAGCGGCCGAGCCCGGTGTCCCTCAGCCTTAGCCCGAGCCCGGTGTCCCTCAGCCTTAGCCCGAGCCCGGTGTCCCTCAGCCTTAGCCCGTGCCCGGTGTCCCTCAGGCAGAGCCCGTGCCCGGTGTCCCTCAGGCAGCGGCCGAGCCCGGTGTCCCTCAGCCTTAGCCCGAGCCCGGTGTCCCTCAGCCTTAGCCCGAGCCCGGTGTCCCTCAGCCTTAGCCCGAGCCCGGTGTCCCTCAGGCAGAGCCCTGCCCGGTGTCCCTCAGGCAGGGGCCGTGCCCGGTGTCCCTCAGCCTTAGCCCGTGCCCGGTGTCCCTCAGGCAGAGCCCGTGCCCGGTGTCCCTCAGGCAGAGCCCGTGCCCGGTGTCCCTCAGGCAGGGGCCGTGCCCGGTGTCCCTCAGGCAGAGCCCGAGCCCGGTGTCCCTCAGCCTTAGCCCGTGCCCGGTGTCCCTCAGCCTTAGCCCGTGCCCGGTGTCCCTCAGGCAGAGCCCGTGCCCGGTGTCCCTCAGGCAGAGCCCGTGCCCGGTGTCCCTCAGCCTTAGCCCGAGCCCGGTGTCCCTCAGCCTTAGCCCGTGCCCGGTGTCCCTCAGGCAGAGCCCGTGCCCGGTGTCCCTCAGCCTTAGCCCGTGCCCGGGTTGCCTCCCTCAGCCTTAGCCCGTGCCCGGTGTCCCTCAGGCAGAGCCCGTGCCCGGTGTCCCTCAGGCAGAGCCCGTGCCCGGTGTCCCTCAGGCAGAGCCCGTGCCCGGTGTCCCTCAGCCTTAGCCCGTGCCCGGTGTCCCTCAGGCAGAGCCCGTGCCCGGTGTCCCTCAGCCTTAGCCCGTGCCCGGTGTCCCTCAGGCAGAGCCCGTGCCCGGTGTCCCTCAGGCAGAGCCCGTGCCCGGTGTCCCTCAGGCAGAGCCCGTGCCGGTGTCCCTCAGCCTTAGCCCGTGCCCGGTGTCCCTCAGCCTTAGCCCGTGCCCGGGCCGGGCCGCCATTCCCGCTCGGGTCCCGCTCAGCCCCGGCCATTGCACCCCTTTTCGAAGCGCAAAACCAGGAGCGGTTCTCCCTTCTGGCTTGTTCAGAGCTGCGTGGCATCTGGCAAAAGTAGAAACGCTTTATTTTTAGCGGCAGAATCCGAGATTTGAAGGATGTGATCAACTTTGAGTAACTTGAAGGAATTGGCGTGCAGCATCACTTAGTGCAGGTAATCCTTTTGCCATAAATAGATATGTCTATTCTGATTATTTTTCCATTTTCTGTCTATCACATTTAAGATAGTGGCATTTAACTAATAAAATAAGCTTTTCTATTACTTTTCAATTTCTGTTATACAAAAATTCAGTGTGAACTAAACTTGAAGTAAAAACGGCTACATGGTGAGATGTATAATTTTCTTCTCCATAGGAGTGTGAAGTTTAGGAACCTGAATAAACTAAGGTTACATAATTGCTTAAATAAACACCTGGGTAAGGCATAAAAGATGTAATTGAATATCTTATTCCACAAAATAGTTTAAAAGAATGTACTGGTAAACCCTCTTAAATTAATTGCGCCAAATTAAATCTGAAAAAAACCCAGTATTTCTTGAGTTTTTCATTTTTTTTAATTATTATTTCAGTTCCTATCATCACTCTTAGTTTATGTTTACTTTCATCACCAGTAGCATCATTTATGTTGTCCTCCTTATCCTCAGCAGCTGGTGTATTCCTTGAGAATCCAACCCAGTGCGGTAGGATCACTGCATGGAGTAGAGATGCTCTAAGACTGCAGCAATTTAATATTTAATGTGTGCACTCAAAAAGTGAGAGGGATAAGCCAGAGAGGGATGACTGCTCTTTCCCCCCGGGCTGCTGACTCCACTGGAGTCAGCTCCATCCCATCCCTCCTGCCTTGAGCCATGGCTGCAAATCCCACTGGAGTCAGCTCCATCCCATCCCTCCTGCCTTGAGCCATGGCTGCAAATCCCACTGGAGTCAGCTCCGTCCCATCCCTCCTGCCTTGAGCCATGGCTGCAAATCCCACTGGAGTCAGCTCCGTCCCATCCCTCCTGCCTTGAACCACGGCTCAGCTTGGAGTTTGGCTATGTGAGCTCATGTGGATGTGGCTCTGTTCTGTGGTGCAGAGATCACCACCACCTTGGCTGTCACCTTTCCTGCCCACACAGGTAGCATTTAACCCAAACCACTCAAGTGTGAGCAGCTCCTGCTGTGTGGCATGCATGGCAGGAGTGACACAACAGGCTGAGCCACACCACAGATAGAGCATTTCCAGACAGTCCAGCCAGGTCTCAGACAGCTCAGTAGGAAATGTTTCCAAAGCTGCAGGGAGAATCTGCATTATCATTTCGTGGTGTTTTCAGAGAGGTCACAGCAGAAGGTGACTCCCTCCCCTTGCCAGCACTGCAGGATGAGGGAAGGCCCTGTAGTGCTGAGCTTCCCAGCATTTCCCTGAGCAGGGCCTGAGGAAGGATCAGGCTAAATGTGTCAGGATGAGATATTCACATACAGTAATTCTTGTTTCCTACCCTATAGCTCTGAGTTAAAATTCAGCAGTGTGTGCAGAACAGCCCTTTCATTTGGAGGGTGCAGCGTATTTGAGACAACTTCTGGGAACATCCAGTCAGGATCAAATTTATCAAACAAAAGGAGCCAGATTCCCTTCCTTGTGTTCCACTGCAGGCAGGGGTGACGTGGTGTTAGGGCCAGAGGGGAGGTTAATTTGTTTATATGACTCACTTAAAGCAAAACAAGGAAATTCTTAAAATAGGTAGTATTGATAGTTAAGTTAAATAATTTCTTACCAAAGAAATTTAAAACCAGCGGTGGCTGTAGATCTTTGCTCATATTAGTTGCAATGTTTAGATGTGTGTTTGTCCAGGACTTAGCAAGAGGGAGATCCTGGTGCAAGGGGCAGATAGTGGAGGTACATGGAGCTGGACACTAGGTACTCTCTATAAAGGAGAAGGTGTTTCCAGGTCCAGCTTTCCCTAGGAAGGGAATTAGTGTAGGTATAGTGATTGCTAACATATAATTCTGCTCAGTGCAACCTCATCTGTAACTTGACATTGCTTTTGGTGGGAGTATTTGTGAGAATCTACTATGAGCAAGTGATAACAGATTCAATTAAATTATTATATTTCTAATGTACACATTAACAGGGCACGAAGAAACTTCGATTGTGGTTCCAATTTCATCCCATCTTCTTAATTGTATGTGCAGTAACACCACACCTTGACATTTGCAAAGTGGCATCAGATCACCCCGAGTTTGAAATGTGATTCCCAGCCCATGATTATGTAAAATTAAACTGCTGCATAAGTACATTGGGAATTTGCAGGACAGCCCCTGCATCAAGGGACAAACAATTAACAACTTTATGTATGCTTTCTAATTTTTTTTTACAAATACATAGAAGTAAGAAATAGTATTGTGTAGACATATGCTTTGGTTTGTTGAGCCTATTTCTGGCTACTATTTTGAGCACTTCCATCAGTGGTATAGTAGCAGACTTCAGAAAAAGGTGTACTATAAATCACTCTGGGTGTTAGAGCTGACAGCTTTAAATAAATACAGCTGACAGCTCAAATAGCTGTTCCATTGACAGTATGCGGTCTAAATGTGTTAACAAATGCATAGACTCAGCAGTTTGGGATTAGTTTAACAAATAAATTACACAATAATGCTGTGATCCAGCAAAAAGCACAATGCCTGTGTATCCCTGGTCTGCAGGCTTTGTTGACACAGGAACAGGCCTGTGGATCTGTGTGGGAAAACACAACAGTGCAGCTGGAGCTGGGCTCCTGCTGAGGCAGCCTTCACATCCCCCAGACTTCTTGGTGTGATGTCAGGGAATGTGAGCAGCACTGGGGCTGTCGTGGTGAGTAATGGTTTAATAATGGATGCATTTGCTTTGCAGGACCAGAGATTTCAAAAAGGAAGGCAGTAACTTCACACTACCTTGGGTTATGATTAAGAGTACAAAGTTACTGAGTAGCAATTGAAAAACTGCTTTCATGCAAAACTTGAGATATTGAAATGTATTTGTTTGTTTAATGTTACTAGCTTGCATCTGAAAAAAAAGCTGGGAAGAGGAGATGAGGAAGAGGCTAGGCAGTTAAAAGAAAATCAGCTCTGAAGATTGATTATATTAATTTGTTAATTATTTCCATTGTGAGCACTGCAAAAAATGAGAATTACATTAAGAATTGTGTCACAGTTTGACACGTTTAAAGCATGGCATTTTTCTGCCTAGAGGTTGAATAAAGCTTCTGGGGTTTTTTTTATATCTTAATTTTAACTGTTCACAGACAGGGTAGACAGGCACAAGGTGTTAGGGGGTACATAATGTGAGCATGGAATGGCACTCTTGAGACCTGTATTTTAAGAGAATCATAAATATTCTGGTGTTTTCTAAAAATGTATTTTTACAGTAGTTGTCTCTAGTGAATAATTGTTTGCAATGTACAACTGGCAATTCTGATAACCACTTGCAACTTCTATTGCAATCTGTAAGCACGATTGCCAGTGATGGCTCATTTCTGACTGCTGCCTTTCATGTCAAATTGTGGTGAATGCAGTAGTATTATTTCCATCCTATTCATTAAATATATACTTACAGTGAGCACCCATAGCCACATGTTAAATGGGGTTCAAAAGGGTCAGTATATTTAGTTTTTCCTTCCTTGTCAGTCAATAAACCCGCCCTGGGGCTTTCTCAATTGCAGGGGCCTGCCTGAAGCAGTGGGAATTCTACATACCCTGTCTCCAGGAGCTTTACCTGTGGTGTTTTGTTTTAGGCTAAGGAGCAGACAAGTATCTTTGTCAGTGAATAAATTCAGTTTGAGTTATCACTATCACATGTTTTACAAGAGCGTTCAAAAGTATGATTTAATGTTTCAAGGATCCTGGGGAAGTGAAAAGATGTTTTAATTCTAAATGTTTCTTCTGATTAGTCAAGAAGTTTTCCCTTACTTGAATCTGGGCTAGGTGCTGTACTATGGGTTTTTAAGGTACTCTTTTTCCTGATGGAAAGCACGGAAAGATTCTTTAACTGCAACACTTTGGATGCTTGAGAGATCTCATAATATTTTGAGTAGGGCAACTGTATTTTTCTGTTTGGTGACCTGCTCCAGCATCCTGTTGCATCTCAGTGGAGAATAACAGAATTTGTACTTTGCCTCTGGGTTTATTTGTCGAGGTCCACAGTGCAAAAACTGAGACATTAAAAGGAGCTAGAGTTCAGAGGGCAACAGCACCTGGAAAATTCTTTATTTTACAGGTATTTGCCTGCCTAATGTAACATGATTAGTCAAGGTCAGGACACTTAATTATCAGTGAAATGAAGAACAGTTTGTTTGTTACTTACATGTGAACTACTCCAAGACCCTTCTGTCATCAGACTGATTTCATTGCCAAGAACACACTTTATTTCTTGTGACTGTCCTGTGACATCCATCTTATGTTCTGAGAATGGCCCTGTTCCTCATGGGTCAGACCCTCAGCTTGTGTAAATCTGAATAGCTCTGTTTAAGTGACTGATATCTAGAGATTTATATTCTAGAGCATATTTCATAATGTTAAGAAGCGGTATGAAAATCCACCGTTCATTTTTTATCAGTTTATATTATTTTTGTACAATAAAAGGAAAATTGTGATGACCATTTTAAGTGTACTGAGTCTACCAGCTTACAAACAACTCGTATGTCAAATTAATCTGCTTGAAAATATCTTGAAATTATACAAAAATTCTATTTTCAATTGTCAACTGTTAAGAATTGTGGATCAATATGTACAATTTTTTTAAAAAGTGTTGGATGTCTCTTGTCTGCCTTGCCATTGCTTGGCTCCCAAAAGAGTAGGTAGCTGCAGAGAGCACAGAGGAAGAATCAGGGAGGAATCATAAGGGAATTTGTTTTGGGTTAAGGTGTCTAGGCTGTCTCAGAGGATGGCACTGCATGAACTTTTATTCACAATGAGTACAGGAGAATTTTCATTTACCGAACTGTTTTTGCTTTGATGGCGAGGATGTTTTTAATCAACAGAAATTTTTCAAGTACTGTTTTGTCAGGTTTGCAAGCCACAGGCTGTGAAAGAGCAAAGGCCCAGCTTATGGAAGCGTGCACTGGCTGGGCTCTGTGCTGTGGTCCTCTCAGAGATACACCAGCTTTTCTTTTCACAAGTCCATTCAGCTTCATTACTCTCTTGCCCAGGAACAGCTGGTTATCTCATAAACAGTTCCATTCTGGGTTTGGTGGTTTTGTGCACAATTACCAGTATTCATAGAGACTTTTGATAGAGAAGAAATGCAGTTCATTTTGAATG
Organism: Sitta carolinensis; assembly: GCA_032173965.1. Classification (NCBI taxonomy): domain Eukaryota; kingdom Metazoa; phylum Chordata; class Aves; order Passeriformes; family Sittidae; genus Sitta; species Sitta carolinensis. The sequence continues at coordinate 15,010,755 of CM063295.1, read as the reverse complement.
TAGTCGTTTGCAACAAAGGAAGAAATGCACTGAAACTGCAGTAACTGAAGTGTTCACTTTGTTTAAAGGCTTCTGTTGTGTTGTGGTGCCTCTGCAAGCTGCATGTGAGTGACCTGCAGTTTGCTAATGTTTAGAAAGCAAGTTGAAGTATAAATACTCCATCAGAGCATCTGAAGTATCTCCTTTTCTAATGAGTGAATGAATTGTTTGCTCATATAAAGATATTTCTTCAGCATTCCCAGGGACAGATGTGTTTGTGAGGAACAACTTTCCAGTTTGTTCTTCCTCCACACTTCCAGTCCTTCCTATTGAGAAAACAAGAAAATACCACCAAGAAGATATCTTGCTTCCCTTCTGCTTCTTAAAACCTCACAGTTATCTGAGGCCTCAAGTCCTCATAGGCTTTCCTTTGAATTCTCTCTGCAAGAAAGCATGTGGTTTTTGCTTTCCTCATCAATTAACTGGCTGATGTAAAAAAGTGGTTTAAAACGCAACAGTTTCATGCAGAAGCCACTTCTTAAGCAAAAATAGATTTTTAATTTTTACTGCTTTTTACTTGGAACTCAGTGAGAGATTTTACCCTCACCTATCTCACAACTGTATCTGAGCTCCTAATCTTTGATGAAGATCTGAGTATTCTGAAAACTTAAGCTTAATCCAGAAGGGCTATTGTAAACTGAACTCCCACTCATTTAAAAAGATGTTCCATATATGAAGATGTGATAAGTTCAAGATCTTGGAGGGATAAACACTTCTGGTTTAAGAATTTTCATATTTCAGTATAGGAGTAAAAAAGAAATAGACACAGGCTACGGTATATGATTAATTTTTATTGGATATTTTTAAGGGAAGTGTCTGCTAAAGTAGAGGTTAAAACATGGTAAATAGTCCACACAATGAAAAAATCAGTAATCAGTGTTTCATTATGTTGCTAAGGCAGTGAAAAATAACAGACACTGTCAAGATAAATAAGGGACTCCTGATTTTCAAGGTTTGGGAACGTCTTGTGCAGATTCATCCCAATTCTATCTTGTTCAGTCCTTTTGAACCTCTAAGCCTGCACCATTTCCTGGAATTCTGTGAAAGATAAGAGAATATTTACATGAAAGAATTATTAACATGAAAATATTAGGAGTAAAGGATTAGTGGCTTATCAAGAGATTTAGAATAGGAATGAACAGAAAAAAGTTATCTGATAGATGACCAGAGAAGAAACGTGTGGATGAGAGGCAACACCTAAACATCCATCTACTAAACAACACGTGGAAGGGCAGTGTGTTTTGCTGACTTACAGGGAATAATTAAATATTCAGGGTAGTTTTGGCCTTCTCTCTGCATAATACTGATCTTAGGCAAAAATAATGGAATGGCTTATATGGAATTTAAGTAAGAAGTCGTTAAGAGCTCAAGTAAAAAAACTGAGAAGCGAGTCCATGTGTTTTTATTGTCTGTTTGTAATGTTCAGACATTGAGAAGAGTTGATTTAGAGCACCGTCTAAAGCTAAAAACACTGTGCAGTTCCATGAGGTATGATCCCAGGGTGTTGAGTTGTGCAATAAGATACTGTTATTTTAAAGATCTTTTAAATGTTTGGCTTCCATGAATTAGAGTATCTGATCAGTCCCATCCCTGAGTGACTTTATTAATATACGGATTGCTTCATAAATCATGTGTGTTTATTCTGGCATAGTTCCTAAGGAACTGGGTTTAATTCCTTCCAAAGAAAGAAACAGAAGAGTTCTGTCCTGCCAGTGCAGTGAACTGGGGAATCTGCATGCCAGCACATTCCCTGCATGCTATTCCCTAAGCCCCTTTCATGCTTGTCTAGGCAGCTCACTGCTCTCGTGGGTGAGTTGCCATTAGCTGCAGGCCTTTTGTGTGTGTGCTTTGTCTCCAAAACAGGGCACAGAAATATGGAATTAGGAGATCAGGGGGTTTCTGCACCGTGCAGCCATTAAAAATACCAGTGTTTCCACGTGGTGAGTGCAGTATGCTGCTTCCTTAAACAGCTGCTCCTTCCTATCTAGCCCTTAAGCTGCCTCTGAAGATAAAGAGCAGCCATCCCTGCCCAGATCCTGCTGTGGCATCTCATACTGCGGTAGTGACACTTGATCAGTTTGTTATCCTTATCATGCAAAACAAGCACAACACTACATGCTGCATATTGAGGATGATTGCAGTGCCCAGCAGAATTTCTGTGGGGCAGGAGCTGCTGGAAACGAGCTGATGTCTGGGCTGTTTGTTCTCCTGTGTACAGCTGTTTCTTTTGTCTTTGATTTTACATTTGTGAATTCCAAGTGATGCCAATGCTGCCTTACATTAGAGTAAGTGGGAGGAGAAATTAAGGGGCAGTTCCTTTCCGAGAACAACGTAGGGGTTTTTACTTGCTCATGCAAAAGGGGTTGCAGAGGTGAACCTGTAAGATCAGGGATGATTTCCACCCTTAAACAGGTTGTTACTCAAGGGCTTTAGTAAAATCACTGGGGGTACATTAATGTACCATCAGCATAAAAGAGAATCCCACATCACTGCAAACATCCTGAGGAGCCTCATTCTGTAGTTAAAGCAGTCAATACCTTCAGCCCCGATTTTACCATCCCCATCGTGATCTGCAGCTGCCAAGAAGGTCTTGGTTTCTGAGGCAGTTAACACTCTGGCTCCACACTCAAACCTCTGAAGGAAATACCTTGGGAGGAAACAACTTGGATTTAGATTTTCACAGTACAGTATTTTTTATGGTTGTTCTATGATCAAACCGATAGCTATCTCTAAATAATTCACCACAATAGCAAAATCCTTAAAGCACTGCTTTGTTTGACAAGCTAAATTTTATTTGTATGTATTTCAGCTTTATAAGTGCAACCCTGATTGAATTGATTCTGTCCACTATGAAAATCCAGCCCCAGGGAGTTCCTTTCTCTATACTGAGCATACTAGGCAGATATTACTAATTTGTTTTTCTCTGTAAGGATTATCTACTTAAATATATCTTTCACAGTCTGCTGAAGGTTTTATCAACACTTTGCATAAATTGTGTTCACATTTACTAAAATTTCTGGAATTGAAAAAAATGCTTATTTTTTTGATAGCCTCCAAGTAGTTAACAAAATCCTTACTTGAGCTCATCTTCCTCAATAAAGCCACTTTGATCATTGTCGAGAATCCGGAAGATCTCCTTGAGCTGGCTGCTACTCTTTTTAGACATCCCACTGATCTGAAAGAATTTTTTGGGACTAAAGGAATCTGGAGCTGAAAATAAATTAATAAAGAAATTAACCCCAGACCACTGTGTTCACTGTTCCTAAATGGTCTGAGGATGATACTTCATTACATTTTAATTGTTCCAAACATGATCAGTAGGTGAAGCCTGTCAAGGAAAGAATGAATTTGCAATACTGCCCCATACCCTCCTAAAGAGCCAACAAAATCCTGTGGGGATAAGCTCCAAATTGACAATATAAACCAGTTATGAACAAACATACTGTGACAGCTGAGTAAAGAGATTACAGAAATCTGTTTAAAGTATGCACTTGTTCAGTATTCCTTTGGGACCGAGTTAAACTTGACACAGGTTACATAAAATAAGAGATTTGAGATTTTTCATTGTTTTCTCACCTTGGCAGTCCCGCAGAGCAGCAGCGATGTCAGAAGGGCTTAGAATGTCTGTAAGGCTCATTTTAAACCTGTGCAAAAAGGAACATTGCAAACAGTTTTGAAATGCAAATGCATCTTACAACAAATTGGGGCTTTCTGCCTTTGAAGATTACTCTAAGGTCAACAAGAGTAGATGAATCTCATTGATCAAAGTGACATCTCTGATATTCCTTAATGAATTACAAGATTTAGGACATTACTTCCTTAAAAATAGCAGTGCAGAAATAATGCTTGTTAATGAGATGGATTACTTTAACCATGTTGTGAGTTGATGATCAATATTTTATCATTTACCTGCAACCTGTATAAATACAGTACATTTTTAAACTCTATGTAACCTTACATCTAATAAATAGTCTTCCTGGAATGCATGGAACCTGGCAATGCAAGTAACAATGCAGTTGGAAAGGAAAGGTAAGAAAGTTTACTTCTATTATCTCCCCAACAGCTCTGAAAAATAAAAAGAAAACTGATACTTATCTATGTAAAGTCCATCCATATGTAATTCCAGCAATTAAAATAAAAATCTTAGAACAATGGTTGTTGTACTTACTACTGGTGCAGCTCTGCTCAGTAATTTTATTTAATTAATCTCAAGTCAGCTGCTCACCTTTAGAGTTTTCTCAGCTAGGTAAAGGAAAATTAGCTGAGGAGATACCAGGCAAAATAGTAATGTTGGCTCTGGCTTGCAACTGTCTTATAAAGGATTCAAAAGGTGACAATAACCACTACTTAGGTTACACTTTCATGGATCGAATGTTTGAGTTGAGACCTGGCTCAAATTTCTTCCTTAACTAATTAAACTTTTCTTTCTATTTATATCCTAAGATAATATGGATAAAAAGAACAGGGTTTTTTTTAATAAATCCACTAGTGCTTAATTAAGTCCAACTGTGCCATCAAAGCAACCTTTCAGCTCCAAGTATGTTAACAGGTAACCTCTGCACCTGAAAGTCACTTTGGAAGATGACTCCAGCAGTCAAATCCTTATGAAAAGAAATGAATTTGTTTTCCCTAGGTCTGTCGATCCTTTGTAATATATAAAGGAGGTTGGAGATGACAGACCAGAGGTGACAATATGTCATTCTGACAAAGATAACTTGTCACTAGGGTAAAGGAAAACACTTTCTAATTCGGTTGATCTTTCTACAGTAAGTTTCATTTTGTATTTCCTGACCATTTTCTGAGTTACAGAAACAGAAACCAATGACTTCAGTGACAGGAAATTGTGAACTAGGTAAAGCTGGATAAACTGATCTTGTTGTCAGTATTCCTTGGAAGATTATGTATAATCAGCTGGCCTACTTAATAATTCATTTTGAATATTTCAAATTACATTACATCTATAGTAGGCTTGCTAGTTGTAGCGAGTTCAATAGATTGTAGGAATCAGACTTTATTAGTGAGGAAATAGTTTTATATAAATTTCATAACACTCTCTCACAATCTATTTCATTAATAATAAAATTCTAATTGTAGGTGTAAATAAATGAGAGTTTGTTATGTATTTCAGGAGTGTTGCTTTTGGTACAAAATACTTAAGAAAATTTGTAACAGCAGATAGGAGGTTTTCCTTCTCAGACAAAAATCTGTTTCCATCTTTAAGAGGGTTTATATGGACAAAACTCTAGGATGAATTCCAATAAAGCTCACACGTATTTTGGTTAGTACTAACTGTATAATAGTGAATTACTAAGAGAAAGAACATCACTTTAGATACTGTGGTATCTAAACTGATTTTCTCTTAATCCATGAGCATAGTTTTATTTTTATACAAATGGAAAGCATGGTATACCAAAGAGGAAGTATTTTTATAGTAGCAACAGTCACAAATTATACCATGGAGCAGAGTAATAAATATATCTAAGCTTCACTTGAGTTACAGTGGGTTTACTCCTGCTTGGTTTAATGACAGTGAGAAATGTGTCAGTCATAGCAAATGTTCCATAGCACTGTTTGCATTTGGATAGAGAATTGTAAGGTAACACAAAAAGCAGACATAATTTAATGATACTTTTAACTTTCTTGCTACCTATTTTATATGTGAAGGGACATTGCAGAAATCACAAGTATTCAAACTCACCTTTGGTCCCAAATACCAGCTGTCCAGGAATAAACAAATGCTCCTTCTATTGCTTCCAGCAGGAAAACTGGTTCTAGTGACCTGGAAGAACAACTTACTGGCAAACCTAAGAACCCTGAGCCGTTGTAAATTAGTATTTTGTGATTAAAACAAACAGTGCTGATTTGCACAAGCTGAAGGTCTGATCACAGATCTTTTGATGTTCTTTCTGTTTATCTTCTTCACTCAGTGCTATATATTCGTGGTGCTTTCTGCCTGAGATTTCCATGGTATTATGATCTGTCAGGCAGTGCCCGGGGGATGAAGTTCATTCTGTGCTTTCTCCAGAATCATCCTGAAAGAACTTTCATTCTCTTAGGTTCCTTTTTTACACTCTGTTGTATTTTCTCCTTTATGGTCATCTCAAGTTGATATGAGTTTGAACAGACAGATTCTTTACTGCCAAGATGTTTCTAGAGAAAAGGGCTTTTTCCAGTCCTCTGTGACAGTGCCATAGATGTTCCTTTATGGGAGACTTCCCTTGTTTCTGCTGGCTCCTACCCAGTACTCATGGAACTGCCCTTTTGTCTAGGTGTTTGACTTGCCATCCAACACTAATTATTGACAGCTAATGCCAACAAGGGAATTGAAATGGAGGGAAATGACAAGACCAAGGTGAGCATATAATGCTCAAGTTCAAAATATATATGCAACTAATTTGGGCATTGTTTAAAAATATAAGCACCAAAGGTTCAAAAATGACATCTGGTTACCTCATGCACTCTGCCATGGCACAGAGTGCTGAGCTGGTTTTATGTGTGTTCAACAGTTGTAAAATAGCCAGAATTAGTATTATATTAGAATATGATCTCAAATAAAAATGAGATAATTGCTATGATTGCTTTTGAAGAGATCTTTTAATGCTAGAAATTCAATGCTGACAACAAAAGTGACGGTAATCCTGACTGAAAGATGGTTTACAAAAGCCTAAAAGAGCTGAATTTCAGAATCAAGTTGATGTCACTGTACATTGATACAGGTGGGAATCTAGGGTTACTGGGTTTTATTTATTTATTAATGACACTTCATCTGAAGTACAGGTTTCCCTCCACTACAATTAGTATGCAATAACCAGGGGTTAGTATATTAAGGGATGTTTTAATGAGATAATCTATTTTACATCTAAATTATCTACCTGTTTTCCTTCTGTCTTGGTTATATGTTAACTTAGGTGGTTGTTATTACTTTATGCATTCAAAAACTGAGATCTATGAGAGTTGGGGTTTTTTTAAAAGATGCTATGCAAACAATGTAACACTATAAAGAAAATCCCTAATAATTCAATTTAATAATTCAACCAGAACAACAGCTGCTAAGTAATGGTAAGTTAACAATAGTGCAAAATATGACACAGAAACTTAGTATTGCACAGGAATATTTTGTTCCTATGAAATTCAAGAAAAAATATTAATTTTTGTTTGGTTGTTCTGGGGATTTTTTTTGCTCTATGAGAGATATCTGGAAGTTCTATTGAGTTGATCATCTGAATATTTATGTGCTTTCATACCTAGTGCTGTTTTCACCTGAGGTGTCTTTGTTAAATAATATTAAACCCAAATTTTTTTTAAGACTTCCTGAATTAAACTTGAAGGTATGATTCTGAGAAATATGGAATATTCATATTGATAAATTCTTGCTAAAGTTCTATGTTCTCTAGGAATCTAAACATATGAAACAACTGTCTTCAAATCAAGTACTATTTATTCTCTCTCAGAGTAGCATCAGAGGAGAGCTGTGTTTTGGTAAAACATTGACAGGTTGTGGACCAGTCTTGTACCCTTTGTGTTCTGTTTGGCATAAAGTACAGAGTTAATTAGCAGTGGCAATCAACCAAAGCCATGACTTCAAGCAGATGCAAAAGAAACATCAGCAGTTGTCTCAGGTGAGATCAGAGGAGAGGTGTTAACCTGAGACCAACTACAACAGTGTAAAGAGATGCTGCAGCAGCTGTTCTCAAACCCACACAACTCCATCTTTCAGCCCTGGTTGTGTCAGGGCCAACGGTATCATGATCCTGGATAACAGATTCTGCCTTTGTAATGAGTTTGGAAGTAACTAAAATAGATACTCAATAACCTCTGTGGTTGATAGTAGTGTTGATGTCTCAGTGGTGACAGCCGAGAATCTTAGTGTGTTCACAGCCATGATCATTGAAAAGGACTTTTACAACTAAATGGATTTTATCCTTCCTACCACTTCGAGTTGTCTCTTAGGGCAAATGCTTTAATCATATAGAAATAAAGAAATAATTACAGCATTTCATTTGATTTGTTGCTTGGCCCATAGTATTTTTCCACATTTAACAGAGAAGTCTGAGCTGTTATATTTGACTTTTTTGCTATGATGAAGGAGGAAAGCCAGGCCCCAGTGACAAAGCTTTCTTTCCCTGCAGCAGGTAGAGGATATTACCCAGAGCACTGAGTGGAGGTCTGGACTAGAGAACCTAAGACACAAGATTGATTCTGCAGCACTGTGGGGCTGGAGCTAAAGGAAAACAGGTACTTCTCTCACATTAGGGGAAATACCATGTGAACTTCCCTTGGTTCAAATTATATTCTTATCATTCTGTTGGAATTTGATTTCTGCCTGGAAATGACAGCAGAATAGACTAACATGGCTGAGTAATAGTGTCACTGATTCATAGAGCCTAGTCTGATAAACATATTTTTTTCACTTAAAAAGCTGCCCTGGAAGATCTCTGACAGCATTTGATACGTGTTTGTCTTTAAAAGCACTTGGAAGTTCTTCTGAGACTCAGTAATACAATTTTGTGTCTCTGATCCTAAATGCAATTGTCTGGCATGTTTCTGTGTGCTGTCAGCATCATAGACTGTGTCAGATGGAGTGATCTTTAAAAATGTACAGTGTTCAGGGTTTCTGTCTATTTTAGGAATAACTGTGCCCTAATGTTGGAGCTTGTGAAATAATCTGGATTATTGTGCCATGTAAAAGATAAGTACAGTCTTATTCTACTGTTACCAAGGGCTCTTTGGACATGGCTGCATTTCACTGTGCCCCATGGGGTAAAGAACCATGGCAAAAGGAATCAAATAGCACTGAAGTGCAACTCCTGTATTCACTGCCTGTCCTCCTTGATTTCAGTGGGATTTTGGCCATTCATTTCAGCACTTGGAGGATGTGTAACCCTTAATAAGGTTTGAAGTAAAATTGCCCTGTAATTAGAGTTAACTTTATCGTAAATAATCGTCAAAAGTTGCTTGTTTAACGGAAGTGGTGTAAAGAAAGGAGATTCAGACAAACTGTTAAAACACATCCATCAAGCATGTGACAAAATTCCATGGACAGGAGGCAACCCCATATTTAGGGTCTCAGACCTCCAACTGTCTGATTCCAGCACAATGTTCTTCACTCTAAGAGAGCTGCTTAGGAATGTGTGTTTGTGATCAGGCAGCAGCATTTCCAGCTGAGGCACAATTTGAAGAGCTTTCTGAAATCCCACAGTAAGTAGCTACTGAAATTTCACAATACCTGACAGCCTGTGTGAGTGAGAGGCAGAGAAGAAAATAAAGTGAGTTAGTGTATTCTTGTGGAAAGAAAACAGAAAACATTTTCTCCTCTGATCTGCTTAGTGGTAATGCTGGAAGAAGGAAAGGTCTAAAAACATCTCTAGTCACAAGCTCTTCTTAACTTTCTGGAGTGATCACTGAAGCTGATACCAGACTTACCTTGTCATGAATTTTTTACTGTTCTTAATGGAATGGTAAGTGGTAAAATTGTCTTAGATTTGTAGGCCTAGCAGGCTAATCAGGGTGGAAGTAAGTGTGGTTAAATAAAGGAGCTGCCTGCTATCTCAGAAGTTATCTGAGCTGTCTGTGCCTTTCTCTCTTATTTAGCCATTAATGTTGGTACAATGCTTGAAAATGTCTGGGTGACCCATATTGCATGATGAAAACATAAAACATAATACCAGCTGAGAAACAAAGCATTTTCTGACAATAATGAGAGCTTTTAGCCCTGAAGTCAGGCTTCAGTTATTAATTCTGAAAAATTTCATTTTTTTAATTGCTCTCCTGAGATGATGTTGAAATAATGAATGTCAATTTGCTTGATGGATAATTCTTTTTTCACTCTTATAGAAAATTCTACAATATTAGGACGTGATTCATTCATTAGAGTTAATGGAAATATATTTCTGGCTAATGTATAGAGCATGAACACATTATTGAGTATCCCTTAAAAGTCTTGTAGATAGCTTTAACTTTGTGTAATATGATGATTTCCCCAACATTGCATTGGTATTTCCTTCCTTCTCCATAAAGTCTCATCATAAATATGTTGTGCATCAGAACCACAACATCAGCAGGCAATTTTGAAATTAAGATTTTTGATCTGCAAATATCAAAACATCTTCTTAAATATCTCCAACGATGAGACACTCATACCGGTTTTTGCAAGATTATTGTCCAAGAAAAGACATTTCAAGAGCTCTAATTTTTTTTGAAGAGTATATAGAAGCAGATATAGTGTTGGAAGTATAATGTTTGGGATGGCTAAAGCCATCTAGATTTTTTAAGAGACTGTTTGGCTGTGTGTTTATTTTGGTCACATATTTAAGACAAAACCCTAATACACTGCAGTGTTTTATCAGGTACTATTAGCAATGAGTTCATTTTTGAAGTCCAGTTTGATTGCTCTGTGTGTTTATGCCGTGACAAAATTGTGGTGACATCGTCACACCCACACTTTTCAACCAGAACCCTAACCTAGTGCACAAAATGAACTTCAATTAATGAGAAACTACTCAGAATTTTGCACTCTCCCCATTCCTTATGTCTGTCTTGCTATTTCAATCCGTCTGTAAAGAAAAAAAGATAAAATCCTTAGCAATTTTTATGGTACTTTTAATTTTATTATACTTTCCTCACAAACATTTTATAACCCTGTGAGATGAGAGCATTATGTTATTCTCAGCATTGAGGAGAAAAGCAGCAGAATGTTGATTATTTAGGCAACATTCCCCTGCTTGCTCTTATGGAGCACTGGGGACATGAGTTTTTGAAGTGCTTTTGTCCAAAGTGGCAGGTGGGACTTGAGGAGCGCTCCGGAATTCATTGGAGCACACAGAACACGGTTTTAGCTTCTCGGCAGTGGAACAATAGTGCCATCGGGTGGGCACGAAGGTGAGGGATTCCTTGGGGAATTCTGAATGTATTGCTATTTCTGTAATCTAAATTAATCCTGCATCCAGCTGACCTTAAATTGATGACTTAATTAGTGCAAGGTTCCGCAATATACTTAGTCTCTAAAACACAATCACGTGCATAAAGAATGACAGAAAAACATATGGAATATTAAAATGCCTCTTGATTAAATACCACTGCTACCAGTTACCATAAACAGGTTTTACACATGGACGTTTTATTAATTCTGGGGTTTTTTTACCACAAATGCTAACTATTTATGCAAGTATTGAAAATTCAATGGCCCACAGAGATGCTTTCAATTTCTCCTCTTAATATTTATGTATCTTTAATGCCCTAAGTTCAGATGTGAAGAGCGTATTCCAGTTCAGACCCTCGGTGGCACAGACCTTCTACTTAGAACATTGGGCAGCATGGCTTAAGTAGTATTGTACAACTTCAGATGTTTTCCAGCAATATGAAACCACTTGCCAACAATTGTTCGTGACCATTCAGGGTACAAAACGTGTAAATAAATGGTACGTTTGCAATAGGAAAGATTGTTTATTGCACATATATCTTGGTCTTTAACTTAACTGCTGGTTATGATTTGACCAGTGCTTGAAACTCTGAAAAAGAAGAAAAAAGAATAACATGGGGCCTCTGTTTGTAATCACATAGTCAAAAATTTCTGTCCTAAGTTTTAGATTTAAAACAGGAAACTTATGCTACTTCCTCTGATAATCATTCCTTAAAAGCAGCACATTGCATATTCATAACAATAGATACTTAAGGCTAAGGAAGTGTTGCATTTAAGTGTCACATTGTATCACGGTTCACTAGTAAAAAGCAGTGAAATTATAGACTGAATTTAGGTTCCATTCCTGAAAAGATCTCCACAGATGAGAAAAGGAACAGACTGCTTTAGCCAGGGCAGAAAAGAGACCTGTTCCTCTGTTAGATCCTCTCTATAACTCAGCAGATCTGAGCACCTCAGCATCAGATCCATAATATCCAGTACATGGAGCAGGGCAGCTGTCTAGAGCTGCCTTTAGGAAGTCTCAAAGGCAGGTATTATCATTTCAGTAAGGGCAGTCTTACCATCCACTCCAATTTTACCATCTCCATCACTGTCCCCTGCTGCCAGGAACGCCTTGGTCTCAGCATCAGTCAAAGCTCTGGCACTGGCTGAGAAATTCTTCAGGAAAAGTCTGGAAAAGGTGAGAGAACAAATGAATGAGACATAGTACTGAAAGTGTTCAGGGTTTGGATTGGTAATAGCTGCAAGATTTCAAGCATGATTCAATCTTGAGAACTATTTCAGTGGTAAAACTTTCTCTAACTTGTTGAGAATGAGAGTAAGGAAGTAAGCAGATGCTGTATCACAGCCTATAAAAATCCTTGATGACATCTTTGTTTCATTGGATTAAAAAAGCAAAATTAACATTGACTCTGTAGTGGCAGGATTCATCTTCCCTCTCTTGTTATCTTCCTTCTTTCTCCTATGATGCAGAGTCTCAGCAGCAAGAATTTCTCTAACCTTACTTTTAACTTCAAAGTCTGATGAATGTGATCTGGAAGGTACAATTCATGTGACAGGAGAAAGATGAGAGAAAAATGGCCCTTTGAATTCAGTCTGGTAAAAAATCTTACAATAATAAAAAGCAACTCTAGCAGAACTGCTATTTTTATCTTCACAGTCTGTCAGTTATTGCTACATCAAACGAGTATTTTCAGTGCTGTCAGAGAGTTTCCCCATTGTGATCCAGCTTTGCCTTTATTATTTGATTTGCAGCTCCTCCAGCACCAGCACTCACACACAGGTGCACAAACACACAATTGTCTCCCATCCAAAGGGACAGGAGGAAAGGGAATATTTCTCATCTTATCATGCATTTTTAGATGATAAACTGCAATCCCGTGGGTAACTTTTTAATTTACTTACTTCAGTTCTTCTTCCTCAATAAAGCCGCTCTTGTCCTGGTCAAGAATTTCAAAGACTTTGGCAATTTGGTCTTTGGACTTTGAGTTGAGACCCACTTTGACAAAAAAGGTTTTGTAATCAAATGAATCAGCAGCTGAAATAAGCAGATGGAAACAAGAAGAGATGAAGAAAAGTAGTAAAAAATCTGGAACAAAAAAATTAGCTGTTCGATCAAAAAGCAGCAAACTATTCTGCAGTACAGTGAGGGTAATTACAAATCCCAAGTAACAGTCTTTGATTTTCCTGAGTTTATATCAGATAAATGGGATTTTTCCATCAATGATGTCTCAGAACGAGGAAGGTAAAGAAATAATGACTGGTCTTCAGCATGCAAGAACATACCCTTGTAAATAGATACTTCACTGAAAGACATATTTATTTGTAGAACTTGTGTGCCTGTATTGAAATCAGCAGTAGTTTAATTATTATTCTCTGAAAAAAACCAGTATTTCTGATGCAGGATTCAGCCTTTGGATTTTTTCATCCTTAAAATTGCTTCGGTGCAAAAATGATGGTGGGCACCTGTAGCTTGGTTGGCCAAGATTAAAACTTGCTTCTGTTCCATTACCTTATGTCCTTTTTCTGTTTTTAGTAAGAGAGAGTTTTCTGTTTCCATTGGAACGGGGACTTCAGGGTAGCAAGGACAAAGGAATTTGATAGATAAACTGCAAAGCCAAATTTAAAACATAAATATTACCTTGACAGCTCTGTAGACCAGCAGCAATTTCAGCTTCTGTCAGGATACTGGAAAGAGCCATGTCAAGAATACTGCAAAATGAAAAATACCGTTGGGTGGCGTTGCCCCTGCGCTCACTCTCTCGCTCTGGGGGTGGCCCCAAGGTGAGCCCCGGTGCTGGGGCAGAGCAGGGGAGCTGCCCTGCAGAAGGCAACTGCTCCATCCTGTAGCTCAGATACACATCGTGCATCCGAGTCCCTGGTATGTCCAGTTAAGTCTTCAGGTGTACAAGCTGAGGACAAAGCCCAGTGTATTTATAGAACTGCCTGGCATTTGGGCATCTTTGGTTATTCCACGCATTTTTTGTGTCAATTGTTGCGATGTCTTCTAGAGCTCCATAGGAAAGATTGAACTCACCTGGCCACTTAAGTTTTCCCCAAGCCAAGAATAGAAAATATTGTCAGGTAAAAGATCTGCAGAGTCCTCTTGACTATAGTCTTTTTTCAAATGATATAGAGAAAGACTTATATAGACCTTAGTTAAGTCCTCTTGACCTTTTAGAGAGTCCTAGAGACACATGATGGCTCAGATACCCCAGGGGATAAGTTACTGTGGCTGACAAGACCTGCTAGCTAATCAGATTGATATTTATATCCCAAAGGAATGTGCATGGTGTTTAGACAATATGTAAGGTTTAGAGCCATATGAAGTAAATCCTCTCAGCTTGAACCTATTTTAGTGAAATGAATTTTTTAATCTATGAATGAAAAAATACATATATTTTAATTGCTTAACGATAACAAGAAATGGACATCTTCAAAGTAGACTTTGACTTTTAAGGGCCCAGTCCTGATATGAATTACCCATGAAACACTACTCCTGCAGTTGCCCTAGTAGTCTTCAAAACATACTAGTACTGATACATTTGTAATAGATACATCTGATGTACAAGTACAAGCTCAAAGACAAAACTTCTTCAGCCCAAATTACTTTTAATAAGCTGTTATATAAACTTTGGTTAGCTATAAAAGTCTAATCCTGTCAGCATTTGCTCAGCAGTAATTAATTGCATGGTGCACATTTTAAAATCATCCTAGTAAATGTGTGTCCATTTACAGAATGAAGGTTGTCAGTAGCTTAGCAGGACACAGGAGGGTGGATCAGTTATGGCAGGAGGGAAACAGCAGTCACATTTGGTTCTTCCTTGCTGTGCTGAAAAATGAACTTCTGTAAGGTCTCAAACTGCAACTTTTCTTTTACTGGAGACGAATAGAAACCCCCAGTCAATTATCTCATTAAATTTACTGGAATTTAATAGCCTTGATAATAGTAGAAATTGGCCAGTGATGTAAAAAGCCATTGAGAGAACATTTCACACTGACACATATGTAAACATGGCTAGAGTATTGCTTAGGTTTAAATAACATTTGAGTGATGAAAACCTTTAAAATGAAGGTTCCTGTAATCACTGTAGCATAAAGCTGCTGCCTTTTAAAAATTATGTACGTGAAAATACAGACAAAACCTCATCTATCTCTGTTCCCCTTGATTTCTTCCAGAGAAGAATTTTTAAGAGGAGCACTGATTGTGCTATTCTAAACCTGTGCTGTGTGGTAAATTGAAAATAGTGAAAACTAACTTTCCTGCATGATATTAGATCAGCTGAACAAATTACTTTTAAAAGCATTTTATCCGGAACAGGTGGAAATCTAAATTAAATGATTCCGTTTTTCCATTGGGAATCTAGCTATGCCTTTGGCTCGGCTACCTAGGAAATAAGAGTCTGGCCTGGGAACAGAGACAATCTGATAATTATATGGGAATTACTGAGTATTCAAGAAGTAATCCTTCTGAGGAACCCGCGCTGAGATTACAAAGCATTTATAGTGAAGAGTTTTGGAGTATTTCCGAGACAAGCCACCACTTGCCCGAAGGTGGCACCAAAGACAGGCAAGTCCAGCAGTGTCAGCTCCTCGGCACTACGGGCGAAGGCAGCTGCGGGCCAGGATGAGAACGCGGTAACAGGAGGGTGTTCATCAGAGCCGAAAAGTGGAAGGAACAGGTATTTAAAAGAAAAGAAGTCTAGCTTAGCAAATCACTTGAAAGAACAGGAATATAAACAGACTAAACCAAAAAATCTGAGGTAATTCCCAAGGACTTTCCTTTCATCACGATTTAGAAGAACAGGTTAATTCATCTGCCTAACAAAAGCAGGGTTTACTGTGTTTATTTCTATGTTGGCTAAATTTTACAGTCCATTAATGGACATCATTGTAAATATAAAATCAATTTTTTTCTGGAATCCAGGGAGTTAAAGCAGGAAGTCGGTGTCTAGAAAATACAGCTGATCAGTATGTCCTTGTGATGGAACTGATGTGATTCCCTTTCAGTCAAGTACTTGCATATTCTGCTTGGACAGAAATTCCCCTTTGAATTTAGGGTCAATGATACCTTTGCAACTGCAGGGAAAGGCATTTTCTAAGGGTACCTTCTTTTTCTATTGAAACTGGAGTGGTGATCTGTTCTTCTCTTCCGAAGCTTGATATACAAAACTGATTTTCTTGTTTTCATGAGTGTAGGACATGCTGACAAATGAATGAAAAATCCTGAAGCAGCCACATCTCAGCTGCTGATGTGCTCTGTAGATCTTTGGTGCAGAAAGTGTACCAGAAAGTCCAGACCAATATAATGGTATCTTTCTGTGCTTACAATCAAAACTAATGTAGAAATTTGTTTTTGCAAAATGTGAACACTTTAGTTCATGCTCCACAGTATCCTCTTATTAAAATGTTTGAAAATACATGAAAAAATTGAGCATGAAAATGTTCGGTATGTGTCTGTTCAGGGATTTAATCAAGATGTGTCTATTTCAGTAACCCATTCCAGGAAATTAATCCAGCCTTGGCCCCTCTGCCCACACTGTTTGTGTGAAGAGCTCCAGGCACCTCTGATGATGCTGCATCAAAGATTTTCCACATGGGCTGGCTGCTAACTCAAAGAAGAAACTGTACCAGTCTATGTGTGCAATGAATGTTCTGACATCCCCTTGCCCTTTCTGCACTCTCTACTTCTTAGAAGATGACTGAGATTTCAAACAGTTGGAGAGCTGAAACTGAATCTCAAGTTTACAAATGGCTTTTGGATTGGGATTTCCAAAGGAACACGAAGTTAGGGGGCAGCCAGCTTCCACTAAATACCAGGAAGTTTTATGTCATGCATGGTTCTGCTTCTCTTTCAGGGCAACCCAAAAGTTTGTTTTAAGAGAGATGGTTAATTCAGTGGCTAGAGCACTAGGATGGGTTTGGGATATTGACTCTGTATCCTTTTTCTAGCTCATGTAGGACAATAGATTTCTTTGTGTTTGGTTCCTGCTTAAAGGGATCAAGGTATGTCCTTATTTCAAAAGAAGCATAGGAGGATGAGAGATTAAACTGCTCACACAGGGTGATCGAGGGCCTGAGGTGTCTTTGGGCCTAGTGGAGCTCGGATCTACCACTCACAATTTGGGTTGCTCTTTAGTTGTCTTAAGTGAAAGCAAAACACACAAACCACATCTCCTTTATGCTGGGAATTATGAAGCAGTGTTATACTGAGTATTATTGTGAGTAGGGCGGTCTTACCCTAAAACTGAGAGCAGGTGATCAGTGTGAAAATACCAGGAGTTGTTAGATTCTTTCTGATTTGATGTAACATAAACAATTTCTAACAGAATTTTAGCTTTTAGCTGTGTACTCAGCAGTGTTTTATTTGTTTAATGCATTCATAACAGCTTGATAGAGAGGATTTAATCCTTACTTCTCAGATTGCCCAGGGAGTTTATAGAACCTTTATCCTTGAAGATAGTCAAACTCATCTTAGAGATATGTGCCCTTCTGAGGGAGTGATTGGACCAGAGACCTCCAGAGAACTTTTCCATCAGGAATTTCTCTCTGGTTCTGTACCTTAATTAAGGAAACATTGTGATATCAACCATGTGTCTCTTTGGTACTTCAGTTGGCATTCACACAGATATCCTGCAACTGAAGTTTTTCTCTAGCACGATTGCATTGTCAAGTTCAGAGAATACTCCATGATATTCCCCAAAAAACTGAAAGTCACTGACATAATTAAAATAAACCTTGTCAGAAAATGTCACATTTTTTAAAATTTGTTTCCTTTAGTTGAAAAGTACTCTTTTCTAGTTTGCTTAAAATGTGGATCTAAAATGTGGATCCTAATGCAAACAGAAACCTTAATAGAGATTAGGTAGTATTTTTTCTGAAGCCTATGGGCTTTTTTTTTTTTTTAATTGGGGACTTCTTGGAGTTTTATTATAATTCCTTCAAATTAAATGGCTGGATGATTTTAATAAGATTTAAAACGCATCTTCTTGCCACTATCTAAGAAAGATGGCTTTTCTTATAAGCATAGGTGAAGTTGAAGCACACACAAGGATTTCCTGATTCTTGGGAGTGCTTCATCTCCCTGTGGCAGCACAAGGCAGTGATGTGCAGTTGTTCAGCATCTCTGAAATACAGGATGGGGCACTGTGCAGTCTTGCATTTCTTGCATTCCACATGAGAGTCTCTGAGGTGCAAGGAATGTGATGTCAGGTCTGTCACTTCTGGTGCTGTATGTGCTATCTGTTTGTGAGCCAGTGACAGGATAGTTTAGTGAACAGCAGTGTGAAGAGCTAATGTATATATTACATCTGGATATTGCTGCAAATCTGGGTTGCCCCAGGTTTTTTCTTCAGCAGGCAAATTGTTAAGGTAAAAGGAACCAGAGTCTCATCATTATGTAAAATATTTCAGTGCTGCAATTAACAGCAGCTATAATTTAAGCCCAGATTTAACATCAAAGGCAGTGGGGATAGAATTAGGATTTGTATTCATTATAATTCTGCCAAGGCTTCAGTGAATCTGATTGCTAGAATTCCTCTTTTGCATTAGCCATCTTAAATCTGTCGACCAGCTCTCTTACATGCCTGAGATTGAGGGAGCTGTGCTTGCCTCACATAATCATCTTGCAATTTGTGGAAATGCCAACACTGGCTGTTACATAAAAGTTCCAGAAGGCTTTGTTTCTGCTCTTCTTCAAAACAGCTGCCAAATCATAATTTTCATTCAGTTTCAGTGAAGAGTATTAAAATGACAGTCTGCTTGTGAGCTGGAGCCACAGCATGGGACATGGGGAAGGAAAGAGCAAAAGCAGGGTGGGGAAATTTCTGACATGCTCAGCCAGAGATGCAACAACATCTGCTCAGCCTGCTGACATCTGCACTTAGCCATGAACATTATTTACTTTGTCCATTAATGAAGACAATGATATAACCAACTCTAAATCTTGTAAGACACTTATCAAAGGGAAGACTAGTTCTTAGTTTTCAGACTGAAGAAAACTGCTGATATTATGGAACATATAAAGAATAATTCATATATAAATGAAAGACTTGAGTAATGGCAATTATTTAACAATGTAAGAGCTTTTAGGATAATCAAACAGCAAGACTGGCTGTAGTTTCCTCTACAGAAAACACAGAAATTCACAGATGTGACAAATATTATTGTTTTGTACATCTTATGAGACAATAAGCAACAGGCTCATGAACCATGGAAAAAACCTCCAGGCCTGTGGCCCAGGTTGTCAGGGGACTATGACTTGTGACAGTGTCAGAGTAGGATTAGACCCTTCTCCTCTATCTCACAGCTGCCTTAGATTTCATGAAAGATAAATCTTCTTAAGGGAGAGTCACATTTTAGGCCATAAACACTTTCTGATGATATGATTACACTGTAATCTATTACTTTATTTTGCAAAATTACCCACAAACTTATTCTGTGCTTTGAGCTAAGTGTGAACTTCTCTTAAATGTCTTAATTTTTTTCTCATATTCTCAGGGTTGGGACTTATTATGAATTATTTTTAGCAATCTTTTCAGCACCGTTTTTCCTCAAGTATCAAAGAATTAATCAGAAATAAACCTCAGTACAATTAAATCAATACAATTAAGCCTGAGAAGATATCATATGGTTTAAGATCATTAAAACTGTGTCTAGCAAGTCAGCATGCTCAAGTATGAGGATGAAGAACCCAAACAAAATTTTTAAAAGCAGCTTTTACCCCCAAGGGTCTTTTTGTTTAGTTGATTTTTTAATTATTTTCTCCCCTCTCCCAGCCACAATTTCAATGTTATCAATGGTGGAAAATCACAAAGTGCCTTCTTTACAATGGAAATGTAACAATGCCATGTGATCAAAACATTGCAAGATTTCTCAGCAATCAGGTGTGTGAACTTCAAGTGTGGGAACTGTTAATGCCTGAAACAGTATAAAAATGTAGAAACACATGCTGAGTGAGAAGTGCTTGCTGGACGAAGTAATTGGCAGAGTCAGTCTGAGGTTGCCTTTGGTCTGATGCTGTTCATGCCTTCACCAGGGACTGGAATTCTGTCAAGAAAGAAAGTGAGAAAAACAGAGAATAAAACTCGTTGAAAGTAGGGTTTTTTTACATCTTTAAAAAATAGATAAAAATTACTAAAATTCCTAGGCATGGAGGGCTCCCAAAGTTATTATAACACTGCACAAGCTACTGCTAAACTGAGATTCTGGAGGCGTAACAGATTTTTCACTCTGTAAAAAGAGTAAGTGCAGAGAGGAGGAGTGTGTCTGTAAATTTGTATTTGTGGGAAATCCTGACTTAAAGGTAAGCTATCTTTACCCTATTACAAACTCTGATAATAGCCAAGGAAGAAGAGCCTGTAGCTCTCAGCAAGAGGAATTTTTTGAGGTTCTTTTATTCTAAATAAAGAATATCCATAGTGAAGTAATTCCAGAGTGGGAGATTCAATAGTAAGGGCCAAGATCTGCATAATATAATGCCCTATTTGGGGCTTAAAACAGAAGCTGCAAAAGCTGCTGCTGAAGCAAATTCCTCCAACAGTGTATCTCTCCCTCCTCCCAAATCTGGCTAAGATTAGCACGTGTGTCTGGTGGAGCTATTGCCACCTGTCCTAGTTCAGCTGAGACAGCCCTGTTTTCAGTGACTTCATCTCTAATACATGATGCATAATGTCCTATTTTTCTGTGCTGCAGTTTCTAAAAGAATTATCCTGGCTAGTCACATCATCCCTGTGAGTTTTTCCTCAGGAATTTGATTGAGTTTCTCAAAGGACTGCCTGGTGAAATATGTATGCACTTATCAGATAATTTTCCAGCACAAAATCCTGTGTTGCATGGAACAACATGCAGAAACAATACCAGTCATATTTTACATTAGTGAATTAAGCACACAGTAATAGTGGCCAATGTTTGATAGTGGAAAATGAAGGAATAGGGTTTTTTAGGCAGAGATGTGTTTAAAAATGGAAGTGTTGTATGGCTAGAAGTGCAGAGCATCCGTTGTTGAAATAGAAATTCAGAGAAATTCAGGAGTTCTGAATGTTTTAAGAATCTGGCACACTGAGTCTATGGATCAGACACACAGCAGGATTAACCCCAAGGCTATTATCATTGATTGGAAAACCAGACCCTACACTGGGCCTAAGTATTCTTTTGCTGCAACAGACACCAAATGGAAATAAATCTATGAAAATAAAGGAGTATTTGTTCATATAAAATTGTGGCAGAAAGTATCAGGCCAAAGTACTCATATGTATTCTTCATGTCCTGGTTTAAATGCAGCCCGAAATGTGTGCATTTTAAACCTCAAATGTTATAAATTTTCCAGAGTCTTACCTTCTACTCCAATTTTGCCATCGCCATCAGTGTCTCCTGCAGCCAGGAAAGCCTTGGTCTCCACCGAGGTGAGGGCTCTGGCACTTGAACAGAAATTCTTCAGGAACAGCCTGAAATAGAACAGGGTGCTGTGCTTGAGTTTTGCTCTCTGAAAGTCCCATCAGGTAACGTCTGCTCTTATTATCTGAGGGAGTCCACACAGATTCAAGGGAAGACAAGGATTTGTGTTTCATTTTCAAAATAACATCAAGGGTTTCTGCAACCAAGCAAGTTCAAAGAAATAGAACAGCTGAACAGTACTTACTGCAGCTCATCTTCTTCAATGTAACCACTCTTGTCCCGATCAAGGATTCCAAAAACTTTCCTTATCTGATCAGGACTTTTGCTGGATAAACCAACCATGGAGAAGAAAGACTTGTAGTTGAAGGAATCATCAGCTGGAAGAAACAGAAGTTGTTACATATTCTCCCTTGAAGTCGCTACTACTGTGTGTATTCCTTGTGAATATGTATGTCTTTTCTTAAGCATCAGCCTGCTTCTCTTTCTCTTGTTCCCTGGTGTAGCAAAAGAGCAGATACAGTGGATAATGATTTCCCTTTTTAATCACTCTGGGCCTGTGGTCTTAGTTCCTTTCAGCCAGTTTGAAGTTTTCCGGTACAATGCACATTCTGCTAAATCAGGATTTATGCAATATGTCACATGCAATTAATAATAAACATTGAGAGGGTGCTACTGTGACTTACAAACAACTCCTGCAATTCTTAACTCATTTTAATGGAGTCCTTACTTAGTTGCAGAGTTTGATAGAAGAGTAAGGAATTCACAAACAAACCAGATCTTTGAGAATTTGGAAAACTGGCTTGATCGTACTGAGCAGCTCTTAAGAGAAGTGAGGCTGATAATTGCTTCACAGATGACACTCTCATTCTGCAAGCTGAGGCTTTTTCTGAAATTTTGAAGGACAAGGCTAACTTTAAGTATTTAACAGGTTAAACACTGACAGCTTAATGTTAAGCCAGCCCTAAGTGAAACTGTGGACCTTTAATTACTGCTCACCACTCGTGAGACCTTTTGAATTTAAGGGGCTATACTGTAATGTAGCTTAGAAAGAGATCTCACAGGGAAGGAATCTAAGGGGAAAATGATAGGCATGTCATCTTAAGACATAAAAATGATATGCATCTTCTGTCTGCAGAGCAACCATTCCTTACCCTGGCAGCTGGAGAGAGCAGATTCAATATCTTTAGCAGAGAGGATGTCAGTGATGGCCATTGTTGAACTGTAAAATAAATTAAATGTGAGCTACTTAGTCATTAAAATGACTTCTCTCCTACTTTCATGGCTCTATTTGAAGTCGCTGCAGTGACAGTGTGTGATAGGGGAGACATTATTCATCTGATGGTAAGTGGAGCACGCTGTAACAGATGTCTGCAGCAGGTGCTTCCACTGAAATCTGGGAATGAGGGAGGAATTCTGCACGCGGGAGCGTGGGGCTTCAGCAAGATCTGCTGCCTCTGCTGCACTGCGAGAGCAAATCCAAGGTGTCCAGCACCACAGAACTTCATGACTTCTGTGTGGGTTTTCCTGGAGGTGGATTAGTGCTCAGTAAAACCCAGAGTGTATTTACAGCATACATAAGAGAAAAGGCTGATACATCCCCTAGAACTGTATCTGGAGTAAGTGTAACCGGAATGTGAAAAATCTAGCATTATTATTATTATTATCAAGAGTCGTAGTGATCTTCACAAAGAATGGAAATATTAGTATAGAATTAATAATAGTTATTTTACTCATGTAAATTTTGATGGTAAGTTCCTCCCCTGTTTATTTGCAACAATAAATGTGTCATGCTGGGCTACTGCATCACTGAAAGTCTCCATTTCATGAGAGCTTTGTAAAAGATTTTTTGTCAGTATTTTCTGAGGTTCTTTTCTTTTTGCTTCCATATAGGTTATATATTTTTTGTTATATAGGTTATATTATATCTATCTATGTATATAATATAGGTTATATCATACCATATTTTTGCCCAGATTTTGGCATTTCAGTAGATTGTTGTCTTTAGAACAGAAGTATCATGACTTAATATTCATTCTTAGTAGAGTAGAGGAGGTGTTTTCTTCTTACACAAAAGTATTTCATTTGAGAAAAATACTCTGTCCCATTCAGCTACCAACAGCTGCAATAGTTTGCCAGTGAAACATGTATCACTTAACAAAATACTATAATGCTTGAATTTCTAACTGATTTTTAGTGCATTGATGCATTTACATTTTGATAAACTGCACACACCAGTGCAGACAGGTTACAGTTTAAAAACTTGCAACATTACTCTTAATTCACATTAGTGAGAGAAGGGGATTAAGGCATAGAAAAGCTATTCTTGAAAGCCACAAGAGAATAGAAATATATTTTCATTAATCCCTAACTGGCATTCAGCAACATCATTCTTCCTGTCTATGCACAGACTGAGAAGGAATCAACTGGTGGTACCCATTTATAGTCTGTGCCCTGGTTTGAGATCTAAACACAGGTTTAGACTTCCTCTAAAATATGAAAGGGATGCCTCTGTACCTGTTGGTTTGCAGCAGAAGAAATTGTCAATCATTTCAGTCCCTTTCTGAATATCTCATAAATGGTTAAGGAAGTGATGGCACACATTCCCACTGATGGCAATGGACCCTTCCCCGGCTCAGGCAGATGGGTTACTTTTCTTTTACTAGCGATTATTTTGTCCCAGTGGGTTCTTGTGCAAAATACCTCCCCCTCTCAGCATTAGGTAAGATAACTTCAAGCTCAGCTCTTCACCTAATTCACTGCCAACAGGATTAAAGAGGGGAAGAGTTGAGGGAAAACCTAAAAATTGCAGCATTTTTTACAAGGGGCATCGTTCCTGTCTTGTTCCATTCTATGATCCAAATGCTGATTCTATTCTATGTTAGCTTGTCAAGTGACAACATACTGGAAGCTGAGGTAAGAATAGACTCTGTAATTGCTTTCCATTTAGGGAGCATTTTGCTTTTGTGTTTCTTTGAAAGCAGAAGATCTAATCAGCTTACCTTTGTGGTCTTCTTGACTGGATAAGGAAGCAGTCAGGTTGTGAGGAAGGTACTTGCTGAGTGTCTCCAGCAGAGCTGAGCTTCCATATATATACTTTAAGTTGTATACCATATACAGATTTTAGATTTCAGCGTCACGAAAGGGGAATGGTGTCGAATGAACTTGCCTAACTAATCATCTTACCCTATTTTTATCTCAAGAGAATACATATGATATTTGCAAATGAAACAAGATAAGTGGACAGATAGGCAAAAAGAACAGAGTCATTTCAAATTTCCTCTGATTTAAGCAGAAATCACCAGCTTCTCCATGTGATGTAGGGCAAGACAAAACCCCCCACTATCTGATATGCTTGGTCTGAGGAGTCAGATGAAATGAAGCAAAATAACTTCAGAAGAGGTGTCTTTAATGACTGTTTAAATGTGATAACTTGTTATCTTATCTGTAGGCACTCTGCGTGATAGAGTTTCATCATTGGAGCACTAAACAAAAAGAAAAAATTAAAAGTATCCTGTTCAGGTATTGTTTGCATAGCAAATCAGTCAGGGAAATAATAGCCATGTTGTCTCCAGAATGTCTGATCTGTTGTTTTTTGGAGAAAAAAAAAATACCACACAGTGAATTTGTTGCTATAGGAGGTAAAATAATATTATGTCAATCCATCAGAACAGTTGGTTGGGGGAGGGTATTTCATCTGCTCTGTTTTCAGAGAAAATCTTACAATTCTGCAAGATTCTGACAACCTGTTTAGTCGGGTATGTATGAAGCAAAGGGGTTGTGATCTGCCCAGCTGTCTCTGAGACAAAAGTCCCTGAGCCCTACATGAAAGATCTTTGCTTTCAGAATAGAGAGAAAAATTTCAATAGCAACTTCATCGCTATAGCAATATCTGAAGAGTGTCTTTTCAGTTTTCAGCCTGTCTTCAATCTCTTTCAGAGAAATGGTTGTTTTCTAGAATTGTTTGGCCAGTGCTGTTTCCCAGTCTTCCTTTGTGCTAGTTACTTTTTTCATGGATGTAGTTTGATCATCTCAATTTTCCTTCATGAATGTTGTAGCCTAGCTGGGTGAGGAGCCTGTCAGCTTGGATCTCACTTGTGCTTTGAGGTAGCAGAACAGTGAAAGACAAGTCATATGGATGACAGCACAAGGTATCATTCTGGCCAGGATTAAGGGATGGCACGGGATGACAGTGCAATTGGCATCACAGCTTGAGGTGGTGGCACAGTAAGAGATGACGGTGCAGACACTGTCTTAATGTCAGAGACACTACCAAGGCATCTTTTTTCCAAAGCATTTCCCTGTAAGATGGAAGACAGACCTAGCCAGTCACAGAAGCCAGCCACCAATAAATCAGGATGCCAGACAGAAAAGTGACAAATGGAGGGTACCTATGAGACTTTAGTGCATCCAGCACTGACAGCAGCCAATCAAAAGGAAACAAAAGACCATTGCAAAAGATTTTTTCTCTGTGGAGGAGGTGCTTTTTCATTTGCAGTATATACACATAAGAAAAATTATTGCTACAATTTTTTTTTTACTTAAAAGTTCTGCAAGCCTGTCCTCCATGAAGCAGCTTCAGACAAAGGTAATTCTTTTACAGAGAAGAACCATTGGTTAAGAGTGGCTGTGGAAGTTTTCAGCTTTCCCTGTTTTCTGAATCGGTTCTTGACCAGCTGACGCTGAAAAATTTCAAGAAGAATTTGATGGAGAGATATTTAATACTGGCTCTTGTTGTCACTGGTGACATCTGGTAGAAGGGGTACAAACACCACTTCCCCCCCCCCCCCCCAAACTCTTCTCAGAAATTACTTTTATTCTAAATGGGAAAATTCCTCTCCCTTTTACACACACCACCCTTTTCTCCCTCTTCAATTTGGAAAATTGTCCACATAGTGCCAACAACTGATGTGCAGTACGTAGGGTGTCCAACATAAAAACTGATGGCATGATATGACCTCATAAAGCTAAGTTAAGAGGAAGGCCAAATTCTGCTGAAACTCTTGGACTGCAGGAGTCTGCATGGGAATTTGGTCACTGGTGTCTATTTCAGAGAATGCATTTGATTTTAGATGCAATGGCTTCTCATTTTGCCCAGAGCTAATTCCACATATGTTAACCCCTCGCCCCCACTCTTCCCTTTAAAAATAGCATTGATTGCTGTTATTTCCCTTAATGCCTGTGGGCTGTTGCCATTAGTTTGAACTTTATGTGAAGCACATAAGGATGCGGTCTTTAAAATTGTGCTTTGTTTTCTAAGAGCCTTTGATAAGGTAATTCCTTTTGTGCCTTGAGATTTTAAGGGTAAAGCATGTAGTCAAATGATTTATGGCTCTGGTGTGTTCAGCTGTATTCAAACACCAGAAAATTTTGGAGTCACTTTTGCAGTAAGATTGGAGGCACTAGAGATCGAGAACATGTGCACTGATGAAATGCATGGGGATCATGTAACTATTTACAACCTGCCTCCAACAACCATTTTCTTTTCAAGCCCTACATTAGAGATTGCATAAACATCTGTCTGGCCACTTTTACTTTCTTAAATCAAATACTGTTAAGAAGTTTGCAGCTGCCATCCAACTTGGCAGGGGAAGAACTGGGGAAATATGAAAAAGTAAGGAAATTATATCCCTTTCAGCCTGTCAGGTTACCACAAAATGCAGTTTTAAACCCTTGGGCTTGAGCATTTATCTTTGCTCAAGGCTCTTTGCCTTCTAGAGGCATGGAGTTGTTTTATTCTTCCCATTTTTAACCTTAATTCTTTCAACATCTGAAGCTACCTCCCCAGGTTGAAAAGCTGTATTTTAAGTCATCGTAAGTTCTGTGATTGTTCTATAATCTATTCTTGTCGTTCTTCTTGGAGTGCCGATGTGAATCATGTGCAAGAGAGCAGCAAAAGTGCAGCGAAGAATTGTGTGAGTGCCTGCTTTAATTTAAATAAGTGTGATTTAGTGCCTTGTACATGCCTGAGATCATTTTCAGATGAATGAGATGAATGCTTCAGATAGGGGTATCCATGGCCACAAGTCAGGGAACAGGAATCACCTGACAAAATGTGTTTAACCTATTGTTAAGTGGCATGTGAAGAGTGAGAGTGGAATATTCATTCAACTTGTAATTTGCTTTGGGAATATATAAGATGAAAGAAATTGTATAGATGTAATTTAGTGTAATTGTATTAATGCATCATGCTCCAGTCATTCAAGGAATGTAACTCCTGGAGAGATCTGGGAATATTTGTGAGTGGTTTTAGGTTTATATTTCTTAACCTTCTATTTGAAGGCCCCTTATAATTACCCCCCAGTAAAATGCTAAATAAAGAAAAATACTGGAAGGGCTGCTATGGGAGGAGGAGGCTGTATGTGGGAAATACACCAAGTAACACCTGGTTTATTTTTGGAAATTTGAATGAATCATTAAATCTAAGTAATTTATTTTTCACCAGCTATCATTCTAATGTCATGTGGGTTCAACCTCTGAGGTAGATTTTCAGAGATTCTGAAAATTTACAATGCAGCTTTTCAGTTCCTAGTGCCCTGTATGTTAATGTACAAAACCTTTTCAGTCTATATTTTTCTTTCATGCATAAAACATAATTTTTAAGCCAAGTGGATTGTTTACATAAATCAGACAATTTCTGGTCCTACATATTTGAAATGGGAATTTCAATCCTGATTCTAAAATTTGAAAGGAATATATGGGCCAGATGTAAATTCTATGTGATTTCTGAAGCTGTAGCTCAAAACTTTTATTCCTGAATTTAACCTTTCCAGTTCACTTCCATTTCTGTTTCTTTCTAAAAATGTTCATCCAATGATGCAGAAAGAAAAAGGCATTTTTTAAGAAGGAAATTCTCATAGACTGTTTTTTGAAATGGTAGATTCTTGTTAAATCTGATGCAATCATTCATAAACAGACAATCTACTTGAACCTCCAGATGACTCCATCCATAGGCCTAAAATTACTTGCAGTAAGTGTCAGAAAAGGTAAAGACTCAATTTTCTTGCCTTAATTCTGAAGCAAAAAGCTTACTATTTTTGAAAGTGTCCAAATAAAATTGGCAATAACAAGGTACGCATAGGATCATCATGGTTTTTGAGTAGAAAATAAAATCAATTCTGCCAAGGCAATCTTCTCTAGCTAAGCTGGAAGCAAAGACACATGCTGAAAACAGAACTTCTATTCAATATTTGATCTACCATATTCTGTTCTTGAGCTGTGTTCTTCAAATCCCGTATGGTAAAATTCCTCAAGGGGATCCTTGTTACAGGAGTTGTAACTTTAGTCTGTGTGTTTACACTACGCAGCCTGGTGCAGTCCTGCTCCATGGCTGTGGTTTATAAGCACTATAAATAATCCCCTGTTGCAGCAAGCTTTCAAATATAGATGTGTTTGAAATGAACTCAGATGTTTTTCAGCCTGTCTGCATGTTCTTGTATAGTCCTTATCCCACTGTGTAAACAGTGGGTCCCACTGTAAACAGAAACTGCTCCTTGGGTTGTAGAATTGCAGGAGCACGAAGTAAGAACTGGGTCATTATCTGTGCTCATGCTGATCTAGTGCTGATGCTGCTGGATAAAGCAGGGCTTTTGGTTCTCTTGGCAGAGCTGCTTTTTAAGGAGGTGTACATATATCTCTATTCCAAGGATATATGGATATCAAAAACCCCAGATGCTGACTCTGAGAGATGTTTTCTCTGTGCACGAAGCCCAGACCCAATCTGACTTACAGGTGCCCAGTGAGGTGTGACTTAATTCCCGGCTCCTCCAATTGCTGAGATTGGGAAATGGTCAGGACTTGTCTCAGCTCCTTCCAGCCTGGGGTGCTGGGCTTCTTTTCTATGCAAACTAGAGCGTGATAAGGGGCTGATGTGTGTTTGGGTATTGTCCAAATGTGGAGTTCATGTCTCCAGGGCACAGCACCCGACCCAGGAACTCAGAAGCATTCCTTCCTCCCTCATTAGGCGTTGCCAACAACACTGACAATAATTAGAATGAGGACTATAGAGAAGTAAGCTGAATGAGTATGGAAATTGGTACTAGAGACATAACAACATCGGATATGAAAGCATTAAGTCTTTACAAACAAGAATCCATTGAGCATTTGAGAACTAAGCTTGGTTTAATCAAATGGTGCATCAATGAAGTGATTCCACTGTTCAAATATTTGAAGGATCAGTGGGATGAAAAGACAGAAGCAGGCATTGTTCTTCCTATACAGTGCTGTGTTTGTGCTGTAGCTCCTGAGTGATATCAGTGCCCAGATAGGCCAGTGATTTCAAGCTTTATTGTATAGCATAGGACAACCCAGACAGCAAATGCAAGTTCTTCTTTTCAATTTATGGACAAACTACATTATATTCACTTTGGATTTTATTGACAAATTGCTGCAGTCAGGTGTAAAGTAAGTTACTTCAAGTCTGTTGCTCTGAATGAAAAATTAAATTTATTGTATTCAAGTCATGAATTCATTTAACAGTCTTTCCTTGACTTGTAATGGCCTCCATCTGAATTATAGCAGTGACTGCACCTTGCTAAAAAGGTTACATTTAAAAAGGAATTTTACTAAACAGGATGCTTAAGGAGAAGAAAGCTAGAAAAGGCCAGGTGAATCTCTATAGAAGGAGGCCTCTCTCCCTTGGAACAGGAATTCCAGCCTGGCTGTGCTTGGTTCATTGCTAGAACAGAAAATGCTCTTGAACTGCAGAGCAGTTGAGCTCGAGCTCCTGCTCACACAGGAGGAGGTAAATGGGGAGGTGCTTGATGCACTTTTGATTCTCTGAGACAACTCACAATTTTTGAAGGATTTCATGTTTATTTTATTTGACTTCTGCATTTGGATATACCATGCAGGAACATGAAGATTTTAAAATCCAGATGGTGAGAGCAGAAGGTGTCTTGCTGATTCCCAAATTCTCCATATTAAGGGCTTGTCCCTTTCTGAGTAAAGGAAGGTGAAGGCAGGTGATAAGGGGAATAAATGCCTAAGTACTTTGCTGAACTCGAGAAGTAAGAACATTTAGCAAATGTATTCTATACCCTACACAATGCTGAGCTGGACTGTACAAGCTGTAGTTCTGGGCAAAATTTGTCATGTTGAATTTTTTCTGGAAAGTTAGTTACTTCTGTGGCCAATGTGATGTTACTGAAGTTTGATTATTAAATGAAATGTGAAACCTTTACTAAGAAATGCTCCAAAGCATAAAGGTAATCTCAGAATACCATAGCAAGGTAATTTCAGAATACCAGATCCCAGCTGCTTCCTGAAAATTGCAGCTATATAAAACCTTACTGAACAATGATGTTGAAAAATGCATGTTAATCAGTGCAGATCTTCCCTATCACCTAACCCTGTAATTGATGGTGCCATCAATGGCAGAGACAGTCATTTAAATTATGAATGCTTCTGGTTATGAATGATAGAATTTTTTGGCATAGGAATTAAAGAGGAAGCATTATTAGAACTAGTAGAAGAATTCAAGTCATGCTTTGGAGAAAAGTGCAAAGTTAGGCATGGCTTAACATTCATGAATATTTGTCTAACAAGCAGATTTTTCTATTAAATATGTAGGCATTACAAAACAGATAGAGAAGCATCCATTGAATAAGGTTTGGAAGTTGTTCTAAGCCTTGTTGAAGCCGAAGCATAAGGCCACCATTCTTAAATCAAAATCTCAATAAGCAGTTATGTCAGTTCCTTTATGGATGCAAGCAACTGAAGTGATCAGCCTTTGTTCCATTCTGACAGAGGCAGTGCTGGGAGGTTTCTGGGCAGTGACCCTTCTGGGTCTGAGGGACAGTGACTCAGTGCACAGTGTGACCACTGCTCTGGGGCGTTTGCTGGGACATCTAGAATCACCTGTGTCTGAAGAATGCATTTCTATTTAGACCCTGAGTATATGGACAACTCAGTGCTATTAACTAAAGGAAAACATAGAAACTTCTCTTCTGCTGATATGGGCAGCAGGTCATCTTCCAAGAGGAGGATTTTGTTTGAGTGAGTGGAATTGGATTTCACCCAGTTTTAAAACTAGAAGTATGAAAAACACGATCTGATAATCAGGCGGCACTCGTATCTTGGTGTCCTAATTCTGCCAGTTCTTTAGCAACCCCCTAGAGTCTTCCAAGGAAAACTGCATAAACAACAACAATGGCAAAAATAGCAAGGCTTCTTTTAGAGAAACAAACACAGTTAGTAAAATGGAAAATAAAGGTGCAATCTTTAGAGGTTAAAATGCTGTAACAACCTTCCCACAAAAGGAATATCCATACACCTGCTGAAGGCTGCAGTCTGTGGGGTATCACCTGTGTAGGGATATTGCCGGAGAGGTGGGAGGTGAGAGTACAGACTTGGGAATGAGGCTGTGGTGCCTTGGCTCTTGCCATCTCAGGTTCTCCAGTAAGCCCAGTTGAAGCCCATGGCGCAGGAAGGTCACAGCTGTCCCTGGGCAGTGTGGAACCCGCTCAGCTGTGCCTCAGGGGAGGAAAACAGCCTGAAATTCACCTTTCCCAAGAGAGCAAAGCCTGTCTGGGACACTGTCTCATGACTGGGCAGAGCTTGAGATTTTTCTGGCTTATTTAAAATAATCTGGGTGAGCCCCAGTGCAATAGAGCAGCCATTTGTTCCCCTGAGGAGCTCTGACATCGTCCCAAGGGCGAGCAGTGCCTGTGGGCCACTTCCTACATCAGATTTACAACCCTGCCATAAGCAGCAGGAGCAAGGCTGAGTATCCCAACCTGCTGGATGGCATGACATGGGCTTGATGTAAGAAATACAGAATTGAGCTAATATAGTTACTAAACTGTCTGTTTGTGTCCAGGGAATGCTGAACACATGCGGAGCAGATGGGAGAGATTAAAAAAACATAGAATTATAGATGAGAAATGTTTACAATTAAAGCAGCAAACATGAGGTTTCTCTGTAGTCCCTTCCCTGATTATTTTGAAGGGTGTTCAGGTGAAAAAGACTTGATGTACAAAAACTATTGTTAACTCCATTTACAATCAAATTCATTTGACTCAAAGAATATTTTTCAAAATTATCTTTGTTTCCATTCACTCCAGCCTAGCAAGGAAAATCAAAGTGTTTAAGACCACCACTTAATTTAGAACATTTTAAGTTGTCTGATGAATCTGATAATTCAGCTTGTCCTCTGCTGTTTCAGCTACTAAGGAAATTCCAACTAAGGAACTGCTAGATCGGATATCTTGTGTCTCATCTGACCCAAAATCACCATGATGGTTTTAGCACCAATCTTAAGAGAACCATGCAGACTCAGTGAATAACAGACTTGTTTACCTGAATATGGCAGAGCATTTAGTATAAAGGATATTGGCATCAGTATTAGAAAACTCAGAATTAAAGGGTGATGTATTGAATATTCTTTTTTTTTCACTGCTAGTAGCACAATTAATTAGTAACAATTCTGTAGAAAACAAAAGAAGCTTAATAGTTTCTTCTTGTTGGTGGGAAAGTCTCTCCACCAAAATCATTAAGTAAATATCTTTCTATGACCCTTAAATGCTTTTTTTCTGAATTCTAGTTTCTAAGGTTCACGTATGTTCCTCCCACTGTGCCCATGACTGAGCAAAGCTGAATAATCCTGCAGCAAGAACTGGTGCTTGTGCTGCTGCTCACAAGCCTCGTGCTGTGACCTTGGCAGAAAAGCAACAGTACAAAATTGAAAAAGACCATGAATTTTACTCCAGCCCTAGGGTTTTCTAAAAGCACAGGCTCTCAGCCTAGTTTGTGTTAAGACTGTTTTTCCAGAACCCTGACAGGGTGTAAAATTACAGACTGGTCAATGCAGATAAAGCTGACACATATTTTCAAGCACAGTGAGATTTTAGGGCTATATTTAACAAAAACACTGAGTTCTGTGTTTGGGGAATACACTCTGCCTTGGTACCCAAAAGAGTCACCAGAATCCAAATTCTCTCTAGCTGCTCTTGCTGATCACATCCCATGCACTGATTCCAAATTTTATCAGATCGTGCCTGTTTAGGGCAAGAGCTATGTTTTTGAGGTAAATACATGGAAGATAGGTTTCTTAAATGCATCCAATTTTTAGCTCTCAAGGACTTAGTGTCTTTTCTCCATAGTGCTGCTAAAAATGCAGCCTTGGATTTCCTTTTCATGCAAGGCAAAACGTACAGTCTTGACAAGCTCGGGAGAAGGGACATATTTTCTGATGTTGCCTAGAGCACATCTGTGCACAGAGCTATTTCTGCCCGTATCTCACAGCTGATAACAGTAGACTTCTAGAGTTAGGTTTTTGAAGGAGCTGCAGACCAAATGCTGTGTTTTACAAACCTGTCTGTAAATATCATAGTAGAACACCTGGTACAGTGAAAAATCTGGGCAAAGTGACTCTTCTTAATACTGAAAATTAGGTTCCCCCCAAACAAATGTACTGCTTGTATTTTATCAACTTCTAAATATTTGCAATTAATATTATAAAGTCTATTTCTTTGAATCATATGTGACAGGAATCTCTCTCTGGTGGTAATGGCTATTTCAGTTCTGGGGAGAATAGAGCACTTTCCAGATCTTTCTGAGATAGTTTATATTATCTGATATTTCTGCATGCAACGTTTGCTTAGTGGTGAATTGGATTGTAAATTCTACAGCTGTGAAGTTGTAGGAAAAAGGAGTCTTGGCAAATGTCTAAATAAAGCTCTGGTAAGGAGTGAGTGGGAATTTAATGAATACAGATAGTGGAATCAATCTCTCAATGTGTTTTGATTAGGGTAAAGTGCATATATAATAGGGGTTTTATTGCACTACTAGATATGACAATGCTGAAATTTATTATATGGTCCTATTTATATTATTTTCCTTTGGTTTTCATTCTTATAATACCTTTCAAATACAAAATTATTGTTTCTCTGTAAGGTCTTCAGATGGGAAGATTTAAATGCAAATAAAAAGTTAAGAGGCCACAATCCCAATGCCGAGAAAACCAAAGGTTTTATAAGAATGAAAAGCAAAGAAAAATAATAGTTTTCCCTGTCCATGGAAAGACATGCTTTGTATGTGTGTGGTATGTCAGACTTTACTTTATGATTTTTGTATTTATAGCTTTATAAGGAGAGGATGCTCAGAGAATTGCTCTGATGGTTTTATTCTGCATTGAGGAGTCTCTCCAACCAGAGATTTTCTGGGCAAATGAATCCAGTTGAAATCTGAGCACATCTCCCCCAGGGTCCCCCCCAGTCTGTGTGGGGCCAGCCACACAGCACAGGAACAGTCCCTGGGGCTGATGAGGGCTGGACACAGCTCTTTGAGAAGCTGCTGCTGCCATTCCTTGGTGTCTGCTGAACAGATTGCAGGATGAATTTAACTTTCTCCAACAGGAGTAAAGGCAATATACAGACAACACAGTGTTCCTGGGTACAAAGGACAGAAATTCCATGGATTTCTACTGGGACTGGAGTAAGATTTAGTCTTGCAAGTAGCACCATCATTTATAAATTATAGGGACAAATATCTGAAATTTAGAAATGCCTACTATATGAGACGTCCTGTTTCCATTGAAGTCCATGGCAAAGTTCCCATTGACTGAGTGCCAACATGATCTGGACTACAATAAGACATGTTTCCCATCAAAATTATGTTATAATTAACACTTGGAAATTGCTTAACAAGGTGGATCTTGTCACTATAGAAGCTGTGGGTTATTAGAATGAATAGAATCTTTCTGTTTCTCTACTACTTTAATTGAAAATTAAGTCCTTGTTTTTACCAAGATCTGTAAATTTTTCGTGCTGTACCTCGTCATGGTTAAAGCCATCTTAGCATACTTTGTGACCATTGTCAAAACACATGGAAGTATCTCTTAAGGTGATGTGATTATTATCAGCCATATTCTTAAATATACTTCCCAGTCAAAAGAGGAGCATTTCAATTCATGGACAAAGAAAAATGGTAATTGTCAGTAGAAGGAGGGAGCAGACACTCTTCAGGCAGCAATGGCTGCAGGATCCCCAGGAATGGCAGCAGGTATTTGGCTGAACAGTTCACATGGCTGAGTTTAGGACCTACCCTGGTAGGGATCAAGAAGAAGCCCAGGGCTGGGCCCCACTCCTGTAGCTTGTAGTTCTGCCTCCAGGGAACACCTGTCTCTGTAAGTAAATCGTTTATGCTTATCAGAGAGAAAATGCAAAACCCCACATGGACTATCTGAATTCTATTCCAATGTTGATGCTGAGCCTCCTTGTAGTCCTGGACAGTTGATATTTATTGTGTGCTTTGTGCCAGTACTTCCCTGTGCAGTTTGCCACAGGCATTTAAGTAATAGGCTTATCCTTAAAAAAGGGTGAAAGAAAGAGGTCAAAGCCAAAAGGGAAAATTGTTGATATTGTCTCAGTTTATGTTGAACAGATTCTTGTGCTACAAGCTGCTTCATTGCAAGAGAGATGATTCTAGGAATCAGATCCTACTCAGTGAAAATGTATCACAAAGGGTTCCTATATAGCACTTAAGATGCTGTTTCCCCATAAAGCAAAACTTGGCTAATCTCCTTAATGGCAGAAATATTTGTATGAACTCCACAGTTACTGTTAATGACTTCTGGAGATGAAAGATTGTACTGGAATACAGGCCAGCTGTTTTTCTTGTCAGGGTGGTTTTGTTTTGTTTTGTTTTGCTTTGTTTGTTTTTGTTGGTGTTTTTTATTTTTTATTTTTTTTTTAGCTTTTCTGTAAGCCCTTCAGTTTGGTAAAAACAGAGTCTGAATTACACTGGTCATGAGTTTTTGCTTATCCCTATATTGACAAAGTTTCAGCTTTTGCCTGAGTAAGGGCTGCCTTATGGTAGATTTGGTCCATCTATCAAGATGGTCCCAGCTATCAAGATGGTAGTTTTATTTTAAACTGAAATAGTCCCATCTGATCTGCTATGCAAGCCAATAATAAATGGCAAAGCACTCAATTCAGAAAAATAAAATTATGGAAATCTTTTCTGTACTTAATTTTGTTATGTGCAGTTCATCTTGGGTTGGGGAGAGAAACAAATATTGTTATGGAGAGCAAAGAAACAGGGCAAATATGTTTATGTATTTCTAATTTTGTCTTGGGTGTTGAATTGCCCTGGGTTCAGTTGCATGATGATAAGTAAAGCAACTGGACACAATCCAGTGCAAAGTGATGCATGAAACCAGCACTTTTCCCCCTAGTGTGTGAAAATTTGTATCAGCAAGAAACAGATAGTCTAACTTGTATGTAGCTGGAGAACTGCCTGCATTTTGATACCTACATTCTTTTAAAATGACTCATTGTTCAGTGCAGACACCAGATCCGCAGTGCTGAGGCCCCGCAGTGACATGCTGACACTGGGCTCCATTAACCCTCCATCCTCCCTCGCCTGCACTGAAGTGACCTCAGCAGGGGGACCAGAGAAACCGGGGGCAAGGCTGGGGCGAAGGGGCTTGTTGGGTGGGACTAAAGCCCGGTATTCCACCGCACAAAGCCTTCCAGGAGCCGAGCCTAGAGCCAGGGTTAGGGCTGAACTCGGCTGCCGTGTCCCACCCCTGCACGCCAGGCTCTCACCACTGGAACTGCAGTGTGCGACTGCCTGCGGTGGCCTGGCTGCAAAACCCGGCATCCCACCTGCGGGCCAGCAGATGGACAAGGCACTGCCGTTGTAAGGAAAAGGCCAAGCGTTGCTTTTCTGCTGCTAATTAAATATATTGGTTGTTACAGGCTCAACAATTATTTAAAAATCCCTAATCCCTAGCTATGCTAATGATTTTGTTCTTTAAGCATGTTTCACCAGGAAAACCTGATATGTGACTTTCTGTGAACTATGCAACTCATGAAAAAAAAGGCCTGTGATGTTAAAGAGAATTACATTTTTTAATAAATAAATTACCTTTAAAACAACCCTTGACCATCAGATAGAGAGTAATCAAAAATAATTTCTGTTTTGCCTTTTTTTTAGAAAAATAAGAAATTTAAAGCTTTCTGTTTTTTACACAGCTCCCCAACAGCTACTTTTATATGGCATAGAATAATAGTATTTTTGTGAAAGAAGGAAGGGGAAGTTCAATTCTAGAATGAATCTCCTATTTGGTTCTGCTTTTATATTGTTTTTTTCCAAATCCACATCCATTCTCTGGGAGGTAGATCTTGTAGTAGGATTTGAAGCAAGCAGTGCAAAAATAAGTATGTAAATAAGTCAGATTAGCGTCAGGAGTGGGGAATGTTTTAAGTAATGTTACAGACTAAGCCAGTGTAAAAATGTGGGTAAGGATCATGCAGATTTGAGCTGTTGCTAATCAGCCAGTCAGCAACTGCACTCTGGTTTTTCACACTGTGACTCTTTTAATAAGACACAAACATTCAAATGCATTGCAGATTTATCTTTGGTAGGCAAAGATCTGGAGCCTAATTGTAATTAGCAGTAGCTGTTTATGGCTGGCTTACAGACCTCCCAAAGCTGAACTAGCAATGGCAAAGCGAGCACAGCTTCCCCCACTGTGAGAGACAGAGCTGACCTTCAAGTGCTCAGCAGGCCTTTGTGAAACGGCTGGGATTTATTAATCACTTGGATTGTTTGGATTGACAAAAGGATAACTCAAAAGATGGTAAGTCATCATGAATGTGGGAGTTCATCTCTGTGATCTCTGAATGGTGTTAAGAGGTTCATGATTTGTTCCCAAGTGACTGAAGCAGCAGGGTGGGAACTGAGGTCTTCCCTTTATATTTTCAGTTGCACAGTATTTCACTTTTGGGTGAGGTGTAACTTAAACTGTGCTCTTGCAGCAGTCAACTGTGGAGTATTCTGCTCTTACAATGGAGTTCAAGGAGTGCTGTATGTTGAAAGTCATTGATAGAGCAGTAGAGGGTTCAAGCTGGGCAAATTGCTCTAACTAAAACCAAAGCAGAAGGATAAACACTATCTCCTCCAGCTCAGCTGAGCTATTCAACAGTGGCTAGAAGTTGTCACCAAGGCTGAGGGGCACAGTGTCATCTGAGGCTTTGTAATGGCCAAGGTGCTCCTGGAGGTTATGCAGAGCAGTGGCAGTGGGCCTTTATTAATCACAAATATGCACCTTGCACTCCATAACACATTCTTGGTATGCAACAGTCAGCAACCATGGAACTCATCTGTGCTAACTGTGGGCAAACTCATTGAATTCTGCACCTACTTGACAGCCAGACCTTGCAGATTAGATTATTTTTCTTGGAACAGGCAAGATTTGCCTAAGAGGAAATGTCATAAGAATAGGATGGAAAAGAAGAGTGAATTCTGTTGCTTAAAGGCTGGCCCTGCTAGAATAGAAGGGATAATGCACTAATCAAATTTTGACAAGGTATTAAGGAGAAAAGATGGGAAAGCATTTTTTAACTGCCTGCACTAAAGCTGGATGCCTGAAAAATAAAGCATAAAGTTCTTATGCATAAACATAATTTTGATTTAGTTGGCATTACCCAGGGATAAGTCATACATCTATAGCATCCATAAACGTCAGTGCATGAAAGAATGGGCATCACACATGCTGGTGATGCCAAAAAATCAGGGAGACCACCTGTTCCAAGATGAAGTACAATATAAATAAATACAGATACCTCAACTCGCCCAGCTGGTATCAGCGTAGGTAGCACATGTTGCATGTGATGTGTGTGGACATGATTGTGTCACTGAAGCATACATGGCCTGACCTGCTGGTACAGGACAAGGAGAAGTAACAGAGGGAGTGATCATAATAAAGAACTGCTTTGGGAGAATGTTTCACTGTGTGATCAGTCTTCTTCAAAAAAAGGCTGGTTTTCAGGCTGCAGGGAAGGACAGGTGATCACGAAATGCACTCTGCAGTGGGGCTCTAGCAGTCATAGTAGCAGAGATGGGGAGATGAAAGTATTGGACTTGTCAGTCAGGGCTTGGCTTGTTAAGTCCTCTTCCTTTGTGCTTTCTGAGACAATACAGCCAAAGCAGAGAATGGAGACTGAAGAGAAATAAATAGGTAGTGAGCAGGGAATGACCAAAAGACAGAAAAATAATGAGAGAAAAAAGGTGGACAAGATCTCGTGTTCTATGTGTCAGAGGTGATCTCGCCCTTCTTTCAGCTGCTGTTGTCTGAGCCAGGCAGGAAAAATGGGACCAGGCTGGTGACCTGCAAACGCTGACTTACAAGGCAGGATTGACATCAGTGTGTTCGGATGCCTCTTGGCTCCCTGAATTTTCTTTCTCGTATTATGTTTCCTTAATATGTTTGTTGCATATCATAGGACTTCTTAAAATCTAAAGCCTTTAGATGTAGAGGATTTGCATTGATGTAGGAAATACTTGCTCAAGGACTAAGAGTGTGCAGTCCTTGCTCAGCTTAGCTCCTGGCCTCTGGCCTGTCCTCATCCTAGCTCTGCATCCTTTTGGTATGCCCGGTGATCCTCACAGATGGGAACGCACAATTCCACATCCTGATGCTGGAATGCCCAGCCCCATATCCCGATGCTGGAATGCCCAGCCCCATATCCCGATGCTGGAATGCCCGGCCCCATATCCCGATGCTGGAATGCCCGGCCCCACATCCCGATGCTGGAATGCCCAGCCCCATATCCCGATGCTGGAATGCCCGGCCCCACATCCCGCGGTTGGGAACACTCAGTTCCACATCCCGATGCTGGCTGTCCAGCCCACATCCCGCGGTTGGGAACACTCAATTGCACATCCCGATGCTGGAATGCCCAGCCCCACATCCCGCGGTTGGGAACACTCAATTGCACATCCGATGTTGGCTGTCCAGCCCACATCCCGCGGTTGGGAACACTCAATTGCACATCCCGATGCTGGGATGCCCAGCCCCACATCCCGCGGTTGGGAACACTCAATTGCACATCCCGATGCTGGAATGCCCAGCCCCACATCCCGATGCTGGCTGCCCAGCCCCACATCCCGCGGTCGGGAAGGCGCGGTCCCCGCCGTGGGAATGCCCCGCTCCCTGCGCAGGGAGGCCGCTGAGCGCCACCTCGCGTCTGCCGCTCTGGGCCCGCGGCCGCGGGGTTTTTGGGAAGGGAGGACGGCTGCCGTCCCTCGGGGCCGGGGAGCAGCAGGGTCAGGCGGCGAGATCAGGGGCTGAGCTCTGCCTTCCCGCCCAACACTCGGCAGCCGCCGGGCTCTGCGTGCGAGCGGCACAGACAACGTGAGGTGGTAAGCAGGTAAAAAAATCGAGTCTCTAAAAATATTTGTAAATCGTATTTTATGGAAAAAACTGTCCTTCTTACACTGCTGAGTTAGCCAGGAGGATGGTTTGTTGATAGGACACTAAATTCTGCTCTGCAGTGCAAAAATCGAGGACAAAATATCAGCAGCAAGGTCAAGGAAACTTCCAGGGCTGCCCCTTCCATCTGCTCTGCTGTTCAGTGTCGCCTCTGTCTGTGCCTCCTCCGGCTCCCTCAAGTGAGCACAGAGCTGCTCTGACATGACCCAGCCCCCTTCTGTCCTGCCAGGGTGTCTTGTACGTGAGCCTTCATGCCACTACCCTCTTTCCTAGTGCATTTCTCTGCAGGGGAGGTTCAGTTTTCCAGAAAGATTTTTCTGTAGTCTTGGTTCTCTCATCAAGCTGTGACAAGCCCCCATTGCCATCAGCACCTGAATCATATCACCCATGCTAAACCTTTTGTAGATGCCTTCTATTATATAGACAAACATTGGATCCTCAAATGAATGAAGAACCCAATTTCAAACAAAGCAGTTCTTTGGGGCTTGAAATCTTCTGCAGTGCCACATCCACTGGGATACAGGAGTGTCCAAGTGCACAGACAGGGCTTGTTGGAATTATGATTATTCTAAGAGAAAAAAAATCACCTTATCCTGACAGGCTACAAGTTACACAGGATTTTGTGATTAAATCAGAATTATTCATACAAATTTCCTGTTCAAAACTCCAGAAAAATAATAAGATTTCATGTGGTGGAAAACCCAAGTGGGCTGTGTGAGAGCCCCAGAGTCAGATAATGATATCATTGGGAAAGGGCTGAAAAGCAACATAACAGAGTGAGATCAAACCACAGCACATGTGATGTTGCTACAGTTACTAGTACTTTTTCACAAATGTTTGAGATGTTGTATATTTCTCAGACATAAAAGAAAGAGTTACATTTGGTCAGGTAGTTCACAGTGGGATATGAGCATTTGTTTTTTGTTTGTTTGGGTTTTTTTTTTTTTTCAGTTTGACATGGAATCAAATAAAACAAACACAACATTAACAATTATTTGGCTTCCTGTTGAGAACACATTAGGTAGCTACTCTGGCTTTCTGTCCTCATAACATAGGATGGGAAAGATGACAACTGTAGAGAAAGAAATGATACAGACACTCAGCCACCCTGCAGTATTTCAGAGAATCACCCTTGGCAGGTGCAGAAAAGTTGTCCTTGAATTTCCACAGCATCACAGCTTTATTGCACTCCATACTGAGATAAAAGAGCAGAATCAATAACTCAGAGAATGGGGACTGAGCAGCTGATGCTTAATAGAAGTCTTAGGAGGTAAAAGGTATTTGAGAAGAACATAATAAGCAATCCATGTTTCTCCAGTCCTCTGTAACCCATGTTTAATTTCAGTTAGCAAGGGCCA
This sequence comes from Sitta carolinensis, assembly GCA_032173965.1. Classification (NCBI taxonomy): domain Eukaryota; kingdom Metazoa; phylum Chordata; class Aves; order Passeriformes; family Sittidae; genus Sitta; species Sitta carolinensis. The sequence continues at coordinate 14,968,829 of CM063295.1, read as the reverse complement.
GCCTGCAGGACAATTACTCCAGATTTACACCAATAGAAGCAAGAATGGAAAAAGCAGGCACTTGAGAAATGAAAATTCAGCTATATAATATTAGAGAATAAAATGTCATCCAATGGTTACTTTGGGCAATGGAACACAGTGCATGATGTTTGAAAAGGGAGAGCCACACTGCACTGTTAGGTGCTCCAGTGCTACAGAAGGGGTCTGGAGAGGAGGAGCTGGTCCATCTATACACCTACACAAATCCTTCTACACTTTAGTGCAGCCAGGTGCAAATCCCAGCTTCCTGGGAGGAGAAATACATCACTTGGCTATGTCTCATCCAATGTACTCTGTGCTTCCCAGGCAGATTTTATTTTTTGGGGGTGAAATTGAATAACTTGCAAAGGCCCAGTGTTTCAGAGAAATGTAAAAAACCTCAGAAACTAACTTGTGCAGCAATGAGGATGTGCTGGGAGGAGCCTGCTGGTCCTTTGCTGGTGGAGCACTCTGGGAATCAGAAAACTCTGTATAGCATGGGATCCACACACAAGAAATACAGAGCAAGAGAGATCTAGTCTTGTTTCAAGCCTCTGTTGGTCTATCTCAAACAGTGATTGCCCACAAACTCTTCTGTGGGAATATCAAGTTCCATATGAAGACTGTTTAGGTTCTTTGCCCCTCCTGCTCCCTTTGAAATACATGCAAGCCTGTGGCCTCCTTCAATAGCTAGAAGTGTTTCCTATAGTTTTCAGTCTAAACACGCTGTTGATCAGATTATAAAAGTTTTATCTCACAGACATGTTAACCTTTAACTTAGTTCTTTCTCCACTCTATTTATCATAAGATCTATTTATAAAGGACTTACATTGATCTATTTATAATGGACTTGCATATTGTTCCTCCACTGTCACACTGAAGAAGTCATGTTCTTTTTATCTCTCCCTAAGACTGCTAATTCTGTAATTGCTCTAATAGCCAGTCTGCACTGATTCCAGTTTAAGCTAATCTTTTTCAACACTGTTGACAGGAACTGTATAAATATTTCACACAAAATCTTACCAGTGCCTTGTCTAAATGTGCCAATATTTCCTTCTGTGCTAAAAATCTCACCTAACCCATCTGAACACTACATTATCTGTTTCCACAGCTGTGTTGTGCTGGCAGATTTGGCACACTGTCAGTCTATCAGAACACTGAGATCTTTTTCCTTCTTCGTTGCTTCCAGCTGATGAATCCCAAGAAATGACTTTGCAGTTCCCATTATTAAATTTCTATCACTGCAGACAAGAAGGTCATCTAATCCCAGTATGGTGATCTGGTCCTCCTCAGGGTTGGCCAGGAACCTTCCAGCTTTTTATCATGCACAGTTTTTGGGATTGGCCTGATTATGTTCCTAGTCCATGGAAATGTGGATCATATGGTATTGCTCTAAAGAGTGATCCCTGAGGGACGCTGTCAGGTAAATTGCTCCGTTCTTGTAACTCCTTTTTTTTCAATAACCTGTTGCTCCTTCTTCACATTGTTTTTATATTAATCCCTATCATCTCCACTTTCAGTAATGATTTCCTGCAGAGCATTGTATCAAATAGTCTGTTGGAACTTCAATAGACTGAGTTCACTGCATTATTTCATTTCTGAGAGACAATTATCTTACTCAAGATACACCAGCTCAGTCTGATATCCTCTGCTCTAGCAAACCATGTATGTTTTCTCACATTCTGTTTGCCCCCCTACCATCAGCTAATTCTAACACTTGGCATTATACTGAATTTTTAAAATACATTTTAGAATATGTATACTTTCTAAAAATACATTTCAGAATATAAACATTGTATTTGCTATGCTGAAGTCCTAGGCAAGCTTTCATTGAAATTCATTAAACACTGGCTGCTTTAACTTGTAAATTCATAAACCAGTTATTTCAGTATGCTAGGGAGGAGTTTGTATGTATTCCTCAATAGGTTTTTGCATGAAGAAATATACTCTGTTTCTCCTAAGACTTGTAATTTCTGTTATACTACCACTTCCTTTATATGTCATTCCCATCTGTTATTAGTCTATTGTCAAAGTAAAGGATCATTGCTTATTCTCAAGCAACACCATCTCTTGTTAGTTGATTTTATTATAAGAAAACCACTTTATACCATCCCTGTGTCTTTGATGGAACTCTGCTATCACTGGTGGCATTAATTTTCTGCTTTAAGTTTGGGAAGTTAAAGCCTTCCTTAAACAAGGAATTGCAGTTATTACTTTCCTGTAATTTTACAACTCTAATAATTTATTTTCAAGTTTGAATAGAGGAAGGAGGCTGTAAAAGATCCTCAGCACTATCCTGCTGGGGCAGTTCTTCTCGTCTCCAGTCTGAGAAATTTCTACCCAAACAGAGTTTCTTTGATCAGAGTGGTCACAGATTTCTTTACAGGCAGCCATTTCCTCAACACTCAGTGACACCCTCCCTCTCCACTCATTGCAGTCTTCTCTAACAAACTCCCCATGTACTGCATTGGTGAGAATACTCTGTTCTCACAGAAATGCAGAAGACCTCTCCATGCTCCAGCAGAGTCGCAGGGGAGCTTCTGATACCTCACCCTGCCTTTGCCATTGCCATTCTGTCTGTGCAAGACAACTTTCAAGGGAGACAGGGCATGACCTGTGTGAGGCCCAGGGGGAGGCTGTGCCCTGCCATGCCCAGATGGTAACCAAATACTTTTCACAATCAAAGATGACCTGAAAATAGACATTTGATAGCTTAGCTGCCTGTGTGAACACCCTGACTCCACAGGTCCTCAGGCCCTGACTATCCTCTCAGGATTGTCATAGAGAAGTATTAATATGAAGAAAGAGTACAGAAACACTGATTTTTGTGCATATTGATTTGTTCCCCTGTGGATATCATATTTCAGTATTGTCAGTATTTTTCTGGCATTCACAGCCAATGAGAATAATCAGAGCACCTCCTGTGGAGACATCTACTTGAGCTAATCTGCATGTCTTGTTCTTCAGATAAATTATTTTAGCCATATCACAAAGCCATTCACAGAGGTTATAAATTTCAGCAGAGCTAGGGGAGAAATATATGCTCCTACATACCTGATTTCCTGAGTCCACCAGAGATTTGCTTCTTGACAGTGACTGCAACATCAAACAATATATAAGGGACTTGTTGAGAAACAGCATTGTTGGAGTTCTTTTGGCCCCCAGTCACTCTGCACACGCCCAGTTGCTGTGGCTGGGAGTGCCTTCAGACAGCGCTGCGTGATGCAGAGCATTTTCCAAATGTTTGCACAATGAAGAATTGCCATCATAGGCTCAGGAGCAACTGTTTTCAGAAAATAAATATTGTGCACTTCTAGATTAGATAATAGCTAAGGGCAGCACGCGTTGTGGCTGGAGCCTGAAGGCAAAACATAGCTGCAAGTCTGAAGAGCAGTTCTTGTCTCCTACACGAGGATGAGGCTTAGGCTGTGCAGCTCAAGGAATGCTCTCCCTTTCACCCATTACCACTGGCTGCAATGCATCATTAATTTTTCAGACATGTAAAATTAAATTAGACAGAAGGACAGCAGCAAAATGTTAGGTGAATTGGAGACAGAGTAATAGGTTTGTGTCTGATTGTCTTGGGTTGCAGTGCAAGGTGTGACCAAAAGGATGTATACTATCAACCATCTGTTGAAATCAGGGCAGGGGGGAGGTGGGACTGTGGTGGTCCTCTGCTAATGGGGCAGCTGATAAGAGCCAGCTAGGGCAGTTTTCTTTACCTCTTCCATGATCCATTCTGCTAAGGGGCCATTAAGCCTCATTTCATGACTGATAAACTTGCATCATCCCACTGGGGAGATGCTTTATCCAGGCATTCCTACCTGGATAAAAATCTGACATTTAGAACAGTAAAGCAGCCTTTTCCACTGGGTTCCCAGAGGAAGACCAGGCCCATCTACAGGACTGCAACCTTTGGAGGAAATTACACCTTTCTACAGGATCATTGCTTCAACAGACCCACATCTGCCACTCCAAGAGGGCTGCAGACACCATTCAATAGCACTGCTCCCAACACCCCAACCCGTAGGGTGTCAGGTTGGATTCTGACTATGTCACTGGGGTTTGGTTTTTATTTTACTTGCATTTTTTATTTTTAATTCTCCTAATAAAGAACTGGTATTCCCATTCCCATATCTTTGCCTGAGAGCCCCTTAATTTCAAAATTTTAATAATTCTGAGGGAAGGGTTTACATTTTCCATTCCAAGGGATGATTCTGCCTTCCTTAGCAGACACCTGTCTTTCGAACCAAGACACTGATTCATCTTCAAACCATTCCATCAGATCATAAGTAGTCCAGTTCTCTTCAAAGTGCCAGCAGTTCCACAGTGTTTACAGTTCAGCAGCTCTGGTCTGAACTTCTGCATTTCTCCATGTAGCAAGAACAGTTCTTTAAGTGTAACATTATTAATTCAGATACAATAGCTCTCCTCTTATCTGGTAACATTTTCCGACTATGTTTCCTTATTGATCTTCTCATGCCTTTCCATTGCAGTATGTTACAGAAAGGATTGGCTTTTACCTGGCATATTGTACCTGCAAAATGCTTTAGTAGTCTTAATTAGTAGTTCTCATAGGCTATTAGGAGGTAATTTCTCAATAGAGAGGATAGAAACAGCAATTTCAGTATTGGAATGTCCCACTAATATTTCTGTGGGCTGTTTGATGCTCAGAATATTTTTAAGAGATATTTGGTCAGAGGCACATCTATAGAGGAGTTTGGGAATTGATTGCTGCAAAATGACAATATGTTTTAAAGTCATACCACCAGTGCAGTAGTTTTTAAAAAGATAGAATTGTTGACAAAGAATTTTTGACCTACTGATGACAAAGTGTACAGGCCTTCTTCCCACCAGCAGAATGTCAGGAAACTATTTGAAATTTCTTGTCATCTTGGCGAGGCACCTGCATCTCTAAGAGTTCTTTTTGCTTGCCTGTGCTGAAAGGTGGCTGAGACAGGAGGTTGTTTCACCTGGGGGAAGAATAACAGGTGGGAAGTGGCTGCTGAAATAAACACTTCATCTGTGTTTACAGTTTTAGGATTGAGAGTGAACAGGAATCTTACCTAAAACTGGTGAAACAGTCCAGCTTGCATGATTCCTAGCAGGAATTCCATGCAGGAATTCTCTGATGCTACTTGGGCTGGAAGCCCCATTGGGTAGATAGGATTTAGTCCATGATTTCAGGTCTTAGGCAGTGTCACTACAAATAGTACCATAATGAAACACTGATGAGGAAAATTGGGCAAACCGTGCTCTGTTTCTGCACATCATCTTTCAGCCTGAGCTCAGGGGGGGTTTTGCACGTGCAGCAGTGTGTGTGACAGCTTAATAGAGATGGCAAGGATATGACAGTATTAATGAAACTGTAACTAATACCAGCAGTATTTTAATAGTACCTAACTGCCAATGTATGTTCCAGGTCCAATTCAGGGTGACTGATTGCTTTAGAAAAGAATGTTGTTTTGATGCCTCTGCAGTCAAGGCAATTACTATTTCAGCTTGTTGTAGTTTGCAGTATCAATCCAGCTCTTTTCAAAGCATTATATTCACATTGGTTTTTGATAAAATGAACTTTGCAATGGAAACTCTTGTTCTGACTGCCAGGCAGTACTACCAGATCAGGGCTGTGAGCCTGTAAGATGCACATGAGTCAGCACTGGGTTGAAGTTCTGACTGCAGAATTGAAGTGCAAAGAGTTATTTGGCTTGTGGGATACAGAAGTCTTATTCAATACCTCACATCTCATCCTGTAACCTGAAGATGCACAATGTGAGTTTCCAGGGAATGATTCCTTCAGGCTTGAGCAGAAAAGAAGGTCCCAGCATCTTTGCCTGTTTTTTAGTTCACCACAGATTCATTAGCATTTAGGGAAAATGCTTTGTGAGTGATCACACATTTCTTTGTTCCAAACTGTATTAATGTGAACTACATGTCACTGAAAACACAAAATAATCTTTCCTGTTTACAGAACTAGACAGTCTAGACTTCAATTTATTTATGGTATTTATTTAAAGCTTCAGATTTGACCTAGATCCAGTTCTCATTTCTGAAAGCTACATAAAGTTCTGACTTGCAGCAGTTTTCTTCTTAAGGCTGTTAATGTATATTTATAAAAATCAAGAATTCCAACCTCTTATTACATGAACCATGTAGTATTTTTAACAAGAGTCAATTGATTCTATGTTAAATTATGCACAGAATACTGCAGGCAGGGGGAAGGAACCTTGTGGTCCACACATATTTGTTATTAACTGCTTTAACTTCACCTACATGGTTTTATAAGCAGCAGTGTCTGGGGAATTAATTGCATCAGAGTCTGTAGAGAGAAAAATCAAGGAAGAATTCTCTTCACCCCAAATTAAGCTTTAATACTGCAAAGCTGTCATTGCATGTATCAAAGGCTGTTGAAAGTCATGTTGCTGGGAATAACTTGGGGGCTTGTTAATGCAGTCATGATCATCTTTCTGACAGAAGCTCACTTTCAGGAAACGTGATATGAAATTTTCCTTAGGTTCTCATCTCATTCCCATACTGTGTTTATTTCACTCTTAGTGTGCTTCATCTTTAATTTCTCAGTTAGGAACTAATTATCTACAGAACTGCATAATGAAAGATGAACAAGTCTGAAAGGAGTTTTAAGTGAATGCAAGTTACATTTTCTTTTCCTAATTTTGGGAATGGGAGTTTCCTCGACTTATTTGGGTTGAGTCCCTTGCATAAATAGGATCATATTGTGCTTCTAAACATAGCCAGAGATTCTGATTTCTGCTTCTTGTAGTTCCATGTGAAAGGCACTGTGTTCTTCCATGTTCTTTTTAAGTGGGTGTGTTCCTTCCTTTCTAGCAATCCCTGCAATACCTTATCAGTGTCTCAGGGGCTGACCCTTCTCTCTGTGAATGGCTGAACTGCTGCTGAAGTCTGTAGCATTTAAACAAAGGGCAGAATCATTGAGGGATTCTTCTGGCAGCTTAAAGGCTTACAGAATTTGTAGCACTGATGTAGACATTGTTTCATTGGGATTTTGTATGTGTTCTTACACATGTATGTCTGCCGTGTGCAAATTCATCTGTGCAATTCTGTTCCATCCTTCCTCAGTAATTTTAATTTTTCTTAAGATCAGGCAGGAGCCGAAGTTCTTCTGCCAAATATAGTTCTGTGAAGCAAAAAGCAAAAGCATACCAATAATAATGCAGTAGACAGAGAACACAGGAATGACTGTTCTACTTAAAATCCATTTGACTGTGTCTCCTTTATGCTGAAATCACTGCACAAAACAATCAGGTGCAGTGTAAGAATCTCTCTCTGTAAATAAACGTGGCTATATATAATGGCTGTTCCCAGCCAGATGATGAATTAGACTCAAAATTACATACACAAAATGCATGACCAATGGCATATTTTAATTTGTAATTATCACAAGTGCTTATGCTAATTGCTTGTTGTGCAGTAGAAATAAAATAAAACATAACTGGTTTAGTGTTTGCTGTCAATCCATTTTCAGTGTGCAACAACTGATTTATTGGTCCTCTGAACCAATGAATATTCTTTCTCTATGTGAACGATCTATATATCCCTAGAAATCATTAAATGCAAGATTCCTTCATCATAGGATCAGCAAATCTGTAAGTTATTATGTACATGCTGTGTTCCAAATGGTGACTTTCGGATCTTTGTCTTATTTAGATTTTTGCCTCTAACAGTGGGCTAAGCATTGTGTTTTCGTTGTGCAGCACTAAACAGGCCTTCTCTCATATTCTGTAATGTCATGTAGATCTATACAACAGCACAAAACTCTGCTTAAGGGAAGAAAACAGCCAGAGCCATCTGGAGAGTCACTGAATTTCTCAGTAATGGACAAAGTGTATTCCATACAAGAACAGAAAGAAGTTAGAGCACATATGGGAAACAATTGGTGAGCTCTTTGGACATTAAATCAATCAGTGGCAGAGCTCCTGTGTGTTTCTCACTCAGAGTTTGCTCTATAAGGAGAACCGTGTGCATTAATTGAGCCACCTGCATAAGTGCCACAGCACCAGAGCACCCAGAGGTGAGCCTGGGTTCAGGCTGGAACTGCTGCTGTTCACATCTCTGTGGGAGTCATTGGCTGGTGATGGCTGGGCACATACAGGATCTCCTGCCTTGCATGATCAGCTTGATGTTCTACAGACCTTTCTTGTTGTGGTTTAACCCCAGGTGGAAATAGCCCCATGCAGCCACTCACTCACTCACTCACTCACTCACTCACTCACTCACTCACTCACTCACTCACTCACTCACTCACTCACTCACTCATGTCTGCCAGTGGGATGGGGAGAGAATTGAAAAGGTAAAAGTGAGGAAACTCATGAGATGAGATAAAGGCAGTCTAATGGGTAAAGAAAATCCACACACACAAGCAAAGCAAAACAAGGAATTCATTCACCACTTCCCATGGGCAGTCAGGTTCAGCCATCCCAGGAAAGCAGAGTTCTATCACATCTAACAGTGACTTGGGAAGGCAAATTACACCACTCTGAAAGTCACTCCTTTTCTATCCTTCCACCAGCCTTAAACATGGAGCATGAAGCCTTGTGGTCTGGGATATCCCTTGGGACACTGGGGCTCAGCTGTCCTGGCTGTGTCCCCTCCCAGCCCCTCGTGCTCCCCCATCCTCCTGGCTGGTGTGTGCAGTGAGGAGCAGGAAAGGCCTTGATTCTGTGTGAGCTCTGCTCTGCAATAACAAAACCATCTCATATTATCAACACTGTTTCCAGCACAAATACAAAACACAGCCCATACCAGCTACTGCGATAAAAATTAACTCTATCCCAGCCAAACCAGCACACTTCTCCACTTTCTCTCCCATTAGCACCTCATCTACAGGATAAGGCTCACAGTACATGAGACCAGGAGTCCTCAAAGTGGAGATTTCCTCTACAGTGGGTCTGCCCAGGCAGGGAATCTAGATCAGCGAGGAAATGTTAACAGATGGCTGCCAGGCTTGTGTTTGCCAGCTGGAGAAAAGCACAATGCAGCAGGGCTGTGTGTCCAAGCCCTTTGCCAGTGGTGGGGCCAGCAGTGAAGAGGAAAGCTCTTCTAACTGCCCTGATCTCCAACAACTATAAGCAAATTTAGGCAGAGGAAAAATCAGATATCACACACTGATGTTACTGCTTACGCACACAGAGCATTGCAATATTTACTTGTGTGACAGGAGTATTTAATGTGTAGGAATGTAATGCCATGTGCTAATTTGCTTGATAAAAATAACATTTTCTGTACCTATGTTCAGCAAATCAGCATTTTGAGATTCACCTTTAAGAAAAATAAATGTATTTAGTGGTTTGTGTGGAATGAAGATTATATTTGGGTCAAATTAAAAAGTGGTCTATACTTTGGTGGATAGTTAAACTGTAATGAAAGGGTAAAAGTGATAATCTTGCTTTTACCAGCTCAGCAGTAAGCAGAGCAGGTGCAAGCCATGTTTAATCCATGACCCCTGGGAAATGGTAATGTTCATTTCTGTTGTCTTCCTGTGCCAGATGCCAGGGTCTCCAAATTTCTAATTGAGAGCACTGACTAGAAAGAATGATAAGGCACAACTGAGCACCTGGGTTGCATCGAAATGAGAAAAGCTCTTTAACTGCTGCTTATTGCAATATCCCACTGTAGGCAACACCTGTGGTACGACTTTATAAATAGATAACCTGAGCTGTGCTCACACAAGGGTATTCAGAAACTGTCAGCTTGTTAGGCAATTTTCCAGCAGTGTGCTGATGGCACACACCCATAACCCAAGAGGAAATAATTCTTCATGTTTATATAGTACATTAGGACATAAAGTTGTGGGGTTTTTGTTGTCTTTAAAATTCCTAGTCTGCTTCTACATTAAAGGAAGTTCCAAGCAGATGTGTCATCAGCATTTTCTAATGTCTTGGAGCAGGTGTGTCACCTGTCATGCTCTAAAAGCATTTGGATGGCCAGAATTTCTTAGCCCTGGTAGTACACACTTGTAGAGGAATTTAACTTTTGATAAAGGTGCTGATAACTGTTTTCACATCTAGTTTAATCTCTTACAATGTTTTTTCTCAATTTGCAGTGGTAGTCACTGTACCCCCTGGAGTTCACAATACTGAAACACCACATCCCTTTTGTATTGTGTACAGATATGAAGGGGATCCTATTGCTGAACATACTACAGCCCATGGGTTTTGATTAGCTTTGTACCTTTAGACTGAATTTCCTTCACGTTCAAATCATTTACATTTGAAAATATGAAGAATAAAATGCATTTTTCAGCTACCATTGATTCCTGATTACTCAGTATATATAGATGTTGATTAATGAGATTCATGTATAGTCAACAAATTGTCATCAAACCCCTTTCTACTCTCCAGAAGTCATTTAGATTCTGTATTGTCTGATATACCATAAACATCCCACTAAGATATATTTGTTGGTTTTTACATTGCTTTGGTATCAAAAGAGTACACCAGTTCCCTGTGAAGATAAATGTATTTTTCTGTCTGGACCAAATTTTCTTTTCTGGGACTGGAGAGCAAAATTGTAACTATTGACATTTAATGAATGAGATTAGACCTTTTCACTTTGGTCAAAAGTTTGAAAAGCAGCCAGGAGGTGAGCATTTTGAAAAATGCCTTTTGTTCTCAGGTAGTTGATGCTTATGTAAGGTGGGCTCATTCCCTGGCTCTTCCTAAAGCTCATCAGTAATTATATAAGATGTATTTCTCCATATCCTGGCACACATGAGCAATGTCAATCACAAAAGCAGCTCTACTCCCTTGTAGGATATGGCCAAGACAATATAGTGCAGAATGAATGACCTACAATGTTCCTATAATCTTGTAACAAGGGGCAGGAAAAAATACCCCACATGGTGAGTTGAGCTCAGTAAATTGTTAATGCTGGGGTTGGAAAACCAGTTACAGGGAGTATGGGCCTTGCTTAAAGTCTCAGTATCTTTTTATCTGTCTATATTTTATAATCCTACAAGCAAAGTAACTTCACCTGTAAGACTACAAAATGTAAATAATTTTGTAAACCTGTTTCTGTTGAATTAGCTTTATTAAAAAGATAAAGGGATTGTGGAAGATAGAAGGGCTTTGGTTCTTGGAAGATCTTTAGACTCTCAGACTGCAAGGATAAGGAAAATGAGCTACATATTTCAGGGCTGGTTTTGTAAGTAACCAGTTAATAAGTAAACTTTTAAAATAAGGTGCTGTCCTTAAGAGGGCCAAGGTTTTTTAAAATGCATCTGATATTTGTTTTTAGTGAGTGGTTCCTTGTCTGCAGCATAAGCTTTTCTTATTTGTTTTTATTGCTTTCTCTGTAATACATTTTCACTGAAGTATTTTATACCTCTTCCTCTTCTGATTACCAAAGAGTACATAAATGTATAAACCAATTGTTACGTTCTGTAAATGGTTTTTGTTCTGAATGTGATCTTTTGAACCAATAATGGTTAAAAATAATGAAAGTATCAAAAATTTTGTTTACCAGTTTACATGTGCAGGATATATTGGTTTGTGCTCCTTCCTCAATGGACAATATTCTTCCTGATCCTGCTTATGTAGTCTTGATTCACTCAATTCTCTGTGTAATTGTTCATGTTGAAATGTCAGTGCTCTGGAAGACAACATTCATTACTATAAAAAAAATACATAAGAAAGCATAAACTTTTCAGTACAAGGTGCATCCTCCCCTTGCAGTGCTGCAATGAGCTGCATCTTCCTCTAAATCTTGGATCCTTGTGCTTTTCTTCCCAGTGTGCACTTCAGCTGAAAGCATCAAGACACCAATTGTCTCTCTGATAGCAGCTTCCTTACTCTGTTCTTTTATCCTTTTCTGGATCTGCCCTCCAGATTCAAGCACTTCTTCTAAAAATTCCTTTTGTCAGTATTACAAATTATTTCCAAATTGGGATGAGCTTCTCCCCCCATACACAGAGGGCTCTTAGCCTGAAGCCTTTGCTTATGCTTTCACTAAAACTAAGTGTGGAAGCCAGTAAGAGACTGTTGAAAGGGAATGCAAGTGTTCTAAGATAATTTCTGGTTTAATCTTAGAGCACTTGCATAGGATTGAGTTATTAAGGATATTTAAAATGAAAGGTGAGTGCCTGTAAAAAAATTGTCCTTTAATCTTCTGTGGGTTTCAGCTTGCTCAATGTTGATGAGAACTAGTACTTGTATGAGACTTTTTCTTAATTGTTTTCTATAGTTAAGTATAAAGTGATATGGAAATGGAAAAGACTACCTTAATAGACAGGTTGATTAAGAATTCCCTGTTTGATAGGACTCCAAACAATTTTTGTCTTCCAACAGGTGACACAATCAAGTGGTGGCATACAACACTCATCAAAATTTAGTATTAGAATTCCTATTTAAAGAGACATGCAAATCATATTTTATCTTGTGCTCAAAAGTTTGCCTTTATTGAAAGGATTTGTGATGAAGAGATTCCTGCTGTTCAAGAGGTCTAGAACCAGATAATGCTTTTTTGGCATTGTGTAAGTAGAATTTACATCAGCAAATACTTAGTAAAACCTGGTGAATTACAGGAGCATTCTGCAGCCTGGAGATGATTTGTTCCTCAGAGGCACTGCCTGGTTCTGTACCTTGTAGGTAGCTTTGCTGAACCCTTCCACTGAGGCAGAAGTGGTGCTGAACTGTTCCTTTGCAGAATGCTGTTGTCACCTACACCTCCAGTGTAAAAACACCCCGAGCCTCCCGCCGTGACATTTGCTTCTTTGAGTTATTCTCAGATAGGACAAGTTCTTGAGAGTTGCTGAGCAGCTTCCCCAACTATTGCCTTCAGGAAAGTATTGCACGAGGAGAGGCTGAACTGCAACCTCGTTGTTTGATCTCCTGCTTCTTTCTTGGTCTGTGTGTGAGAATATTCTTTCTGGTTTGCTTTTTTTCCCTTCACACACATACAACGTATATTTAGATCAGGACTGCATTAGACATTCATTTGGTTAGATGGTTTCTCACTCTATTCAGTCCTGCTTTGCTGCATCTGGAGCAAAATTTAATAGTCCACACAGTTTAATGTTTGCTAAAAATAAATAGGAGAGGGTGGAAGGAATTTCTAATGTAGCTGAGAAAGTTTTATAACAGCGTCTTTACACAAAAGTCATAACTTTGTATTTCCTTTTTGTGTTAATGGAAATTAATTAAATCTCCTATATCTGTGGAGGGAATAGACACATATAATTTCTCCCTTACTATATTGGTGGAAGGTTTAATAGGAAGCTTTAAAGTAGATATTTAGCCCCATAGATGTATCTTTTATTTCAGCATTAGATAGTTGTCAGCGGCAAAAAATCCAGCTTCAAAATTGGCATGAATTGGCAATTTGGATGGCAACATCATCAGAGTAACATGTGGGGAAAGAAATTTACCCAATTGTGACTCTATCTTTTGTAAATCAGGATGGAATCCTGTTGAGAATAAATTTATACTGATGTTGGCATTTATACTTCTTTGAGGGAGTACTTCAGTTCTCTTTCACCAAAATTAATTCTTTTGACTAACTACATAAATTCCATAGGATGGTTCAGTGGACTAAAGTCAATTTAATTTAATTCAATAGAGTAAATAAAATAAATTTAATTGAATAAGATACAATTACAATTATAATCCATCTTCCTATCTTAATGCCAAAACTGATTGCAAATCTACCTGTTTGAAGCCAAAGTAAGCATAACCTTCACAGTCAGGCTCATCAAAATCCACTTGGTGTTCCTGAGTCAACAGAAATGAAACCTGCACTAAATTTTGCAGATGTTAGTGGCAGATGAAAATCCAAATACTAAATATTTCCCAAGAAGAATATAATTACTTAATGGTTTACAAAGATTGGATGAAAAAAGAGCTGTTTGATCTCTATTTAACACATTTTAAAATTAAAACAGAATGAATTTTTTACCAGCAATTGAAAATATGTAGCACCATATATTCCTGAGGTTTGTTTCTCCATATGCAAGCTTAATCATTTGTGGGAAGAAATAATAGAGTTCTGACCCAAACCCATTTTAGAATGACAGACTTAAGAGAAAACAATTGACACAAATGAAAAAATTTCTTTTACTGATTGTTTTAAATGCAGTTTTCTTCAGCCAGTTTTCCTTGAAATGTGAAATTCCAGATGCTGGACTTTGAAATGGAGAAAGAAGCCTCCAGTTATATAAAAACACTATTAGGTCACTGATGACTGAAGGTGGAGGTTAAAACCAGTGATATTTATTTCATCTCTGTCAGGTGGAGAAGAAAATCACTTTGTTAAATATAAAAAAGAACACTGACAGGGAAAGAAAGGTTGTATTTGAAAGCATGAGATGTGATTCTTTGGGGGGAGGGAGAGCAGAGTGTGTGTCTCAACATTCATAAATAGAGAAGCCAATCTTCTTGCTTAAATAAGTGATCTGGAATAAAGAGCTGGGTCCTGTGATCAGTTTGGTTCCTGTTTTGTAGTAAGTGAATCGTGAATATTTTGGGGCTTTATTCACAGTTACATCAAGGACCTTTAATACCCCTCTGGCAACTTGCTCAGCCTGCTAGACAGATATTCCTTCCACACCAATAATGTTATCAAAAATATTGAAGAAAATCAACTGAAAATAAAACTATCAACATCCTTTAGCTGATCCAATTATCTGTCTCTAAAAAAAGGTTTTAACACCTCCCACGCAGAACAGCAGCCTCAGTAATTTGGCCAGGATAACAGTGCATAATCAAGAAACACGAGGCTGTGATACATGGTAACACGTCCCATTTTGTGTATAGGGAGAGTTTCTTTTAAGTAAATATATTTCTTTTTAGGTACCTTTTGGATTACTCTCTATTATGTTTCTCATGCCATTAGTCTTGTGTAGTTACCACAGATGTTTAATTGCAGAAATTGTAAATGGGTGAATCTAGCATTCCTGAGGATGGAGATAGGAGATGAGGCTTTGCATCCTTGGATTTTTTTTTTTTTTTTTAATGTTCGTGGTGTATTTGAAGACAGGGAGTAAACAGTGACTAACATGTAGAAACAAAGGGTTGGAAGGGTTGGTTATTTAGCTTCTACCAGTGACTAATTCACAGTGAACCTTAAGTGTCCCGTCATTATAGAACAGTGCTCTAACAAGTCCTTGTAATGATATGCTGCCATAATGTCCCAGGTGATATTCAACATGATATTTTATCAGAAAAGTACATCAAAGGCCCAGCATTCAATTATGATGGGGTGGGTTGGGAAATCTAGCAGCCTGCTGTGCTGAGATGCAATGAATTGTTTTCAGCAGTGAGATGAGAACACCCTTGCATTGTAGACCTGCTGGAAGGCTACAAAGGAAGGTTTAAACTTCGTGTCTGTAGCTGCTATGAATCTCAGCATTTTTTCTGTGTGGAATTTGCATGAAGACAGTGGCAGAGCTCAGAAGTACCTCAGACCCAAGGCACTGCAGGGATCAGGACACAGTGTTACAGCCCAGAAACACGGTGTTGTTTGAACAGCCGGCATTACAAAGCGTGGCTCTGGCATCAGCCAGGAGGAGCCACACTCGTGTCCAGGGGCCCCAGCTCTGCTCGTGGGAGGGAGATGGGGCAGAATGAAGGATAAAGGACTAACCTTGATGTTTCCACTGGATATTTTCAGTACATTGAGGAAAATACACAACTTTGTCATCACCAGCCTCAGTATTACAGCAGCAAAGAGCTACTTAAATAGAGATGGTGGCTGTTTGTACATGAAAATAATTATGTCATACATATTATATATTGTATATAACATATCACTAATTTTAAAGGGAAGGGAACACATTTTGCCTCCAATCCATGAAATCCACAGACACCCAGACAAACAATATTTTGGAATTGTTTTTAAAAAGTAATTAATTATAAACAGCATAATGAATTGGTAATAGTTTATTAAAGCAACAAAAGAGAAGTTTGTATTCAATTTTATTATTCAAGTACAATATTTCCTTTGGAAGGAAAACTAATTGGAACATTTAAAAAAAATATGGGTCATTTGGTAGCATAATTAGTGTCTTCAACCAGACAGAGGATAGCAGACTGGGGTTAGACACACACTTGGTAAGAGTACTTTGATTCAAGTATATCCCCATGGTAAAAAAATTCAGAGGGACAGAGGGGGTTAGGTTTATGTTTTGTCTTCCTGGATACCGTATTCCAAATACTATTTTGAACACAAAACTTTCCTTTCATGTATTCCCAGGGGTACACTCATTGTACATTTCTTTGGACAATCTGTGCTCCCAAACCTTGACATAATTAGCTTTTTGTTAAGTTATTTGGAAAACGGAAATCTAGTTTGTTAGTGATACGGTATTTCCCTGTTTCCTCATTGCAGAGAGCCCCGGTATTTCCCTTTTCCTCATTGCAGAGAGCCCCTGATTCCTTAGGATTAACACTTCCATTTATGCTGCTTAGAGCTGACACCTCATTTTCATGTACTCAAAGTTCAGCAGAATCACAGACCTAAACCAGAATATTCTTTATTTCTAAATCCTGCTGGTATCAATAATTTAACAAGGTCACCTCCAGCCTTGGAAGTGCTCGGGCTGCAGAGGGAGCGTGGTGTGCCCATCTCAGTGTCTAACCTGGGGCTTCACGCTCCGCAGAGCAGCAGCAATAGCCGCGTTCATCCCAGGGGATGGCAGGAGCTCTGTGCTCCCGCAGAGCCGATCCCAGGGGATGGCAGGAGCTCTGTGCTCCCGCAGAGCCGATCCCAGGGGATGGCAGGAGCTTGGCTCCCGCAGAGCCGATCCCAGGGATTGGCAGGAGCTCTGTGCTCCCGCAGAGCCGATCCCAGGGATGGCAGGAGCTCTGTGCTCCCGCAGAGCCGATCCCAGGGGATGGCAGGAGCTCTGTGCTCCCGCAGAGCCGATCCCAGGGGATGGCAGGAGCTCTGTGCTCCCGCAGAGCCGATCCCAGGGGATGGCAGGAGCTCTGTGCTCCCGCAGAGCCGATCCCAGGGGATGGCAGGAGCTCTGTGCTCCCGCAGAGCCGATCCCAGGGGATGGCAGGAGCTCTGTGCTCCCGCAGAGCCGATCCCAGGGGATGGCAGGAGGTCTGTGCTCCCGCAGAGCCGATCCCAGGGATGGCAGGAGGGGCTGTGCTCCCGCAGAGCCGATCCCAGGGGATGGCAGGAGCTCTGTGCTCCCGCAGAGCCGATCCCAGGGGATGGCAGGAGCTCTGTGCTCCCGCAGAGCCGATCCCAGGGGATGGCAGGAGCTCTGTGCTCCCGCAGAGCCGATCCCAGGGGATGGCCAGGAGCTCTGTGCTCCCGCAGAGCCGATCCCAGGGGATGGCAGGAGCTCTGTGCTCCCGCAGAGCCGATCCCAGGGGATGGCAGGAGCTCTGTGCTCCCGCAGAGCCGATCCCAGGGGATGGCAGGAGCTCTGTGCTCCCGCAGAGCCGATCCCAGGGGATGGCAGGAGCTCTGTGCTCCCGCAGAGCCGATCCCAGGGGATGGCAGGAGCTCTGTGCTCCCGCAGAGCCGATCCCAGGGGATGGCAGGAGGGGCTGTGCTCCCGCAGAGCCGATCCCAGGGGATGGCAGGAGGCTGTGCTCCCGCAGAGCCGATCCCAGGGGATGGCAGGAGCTCTGTGCTCCCGCAGAGCCGATCCCAGGGGATGGCAGGAGCTCTGTGCTCCCGCAGAGCCGATCCCAGGGGATGGCCGGAGCTCTGTGCTCCCGCAGAGCCGATCCCAGGGGATGGCAGGAGCTCTGTGCTCCCGCAGAGCCGATCCCAGGGGATGGCAGGAGCTCTGTGCTCCCGCAGAGCCGATCCCAGGGGATGGCAGGAGCTCTGTGCTCCCGCAGAGCCGATCCCAGGGGATGGCAGGAGCTCTGTGCTCCCGCAGAGCCGATCCCAGGGGATGGCAGGAGCTCTGTGCTCCCGCAGAGCCGATCCCAGGGGATGGCAGGAGCTCTGTGCTCCCGCAGAGCCGATCCCAGGGGATGGCAGGAGCTCTGTGCTCCCGCAGAGCCGATCCCAGGGGATGGCAGGAGCTCTGTGCTCCCGCAGAGCCGATCCCAGGGGATGGCAGGAGCTCTGTGCTCCCGCAGAGCCGATCCCAGGGGATGGCAGGAGCTCTGTGCTCCCGCAGAGCCGATCCCAGGGGATGGCAGGAGCTCTGTGCTCCCGCAGAGCCGATCCCAGGGGATGGCAGGAGCTCTGTGCTCCCGCAGAGCCGATCCCAGGGGATGGCAGGAGCTCTGTGCTCCCGCAGAGCCGATCCCAGGGGATGGCCGGGGCTCTGCGCTCCCGCCGCAGCTCTGAGGGGCTCCACGCCCTCACCGGCCCTTCGGGCGCACTAGACCGCCAGGGGGCGCGGCTCCTGCCGCGCCCTCGAGTCCTGCGCGCGGGCTCGGCCAAGCCCCGCCTCCCCCTCCGGACCCCAGCCGATTGGTGGAAGGAGCCGTCAATCCGAGGGACGCCCCGTCCTCCTCCAACCATTCGGAGCGCGGCTTGATTGGCAACCGCGCGCCGCTGCCCGCGCGCCGCAGCCTTCCCTCGCCCTAGCTCGCCCTCTGCGGAGCGATTGGCCGATATAGCTGTCAATCACGGATTAGCTTCAGCCCAACCAGTGGCGCCGCCTCCTGACCGTGGGACGCGGTTTGATTGGTTTGACGGGCTGTCACTCAGCGGCGCGCTCCGCCCCGTCGCGGTCAGGTAGCCCGGAAGATGGCGGCGGCGGGGGCCGGTGGGGCTCTGTGAGAGGAGCGGCGGCGGGGCCGATGCCGCGGAGCCGGGGGGCGGCGGCTGCCGCGGGGGCTCCCCGGAGTCGCTAGGAACCTCGAGCCCCTCGTTCGGCGCCGGACCTCGGTCCAGGAGCGGACGGCATGCGGCAACTCGGGGGGCTCGGCGGGAGCGCCGGGCGGCGGGGGGGCGGCGGCCCGCGGCTCCTGGGCCCGCGACACCTGCTCGGGCTCGTCCTTGTGCTGTGGCCGCTCGCGGGCAGCGGCGAGGCGGCTCCGCTGCCGCCGGCAGGTGCAGGTGAGCGCGGGCAAGCGCGGCTGGGGGTGCGGCTCGGCGGCGGGGCCCGGCAGCGGCGGCACTGCGGGTTCGCGAGCCCCCGTCCCTCCCCGTGCTGCGGGCAGGGCTCGCCGAAGCGTCGGGAAGGGCACGGCGGGCGGATGGGGCTCCCCGGCTGTAGGGCACGGCTCTGCCGCTGGCACTGAGCGGTAACCCGCCGTGGATGGCTCAGACCCCTGACACTGGGCTGCGGGCTTGTTCTGTCGGCGTGTTTACCGCAGACCTTCTCCTGTAGTGCTGCTGGGTTTGCCTGTACTGAGTTCGGCGGGATTTTTCGTTTTCTGGTTCTGCGTGTGAATCCCCGGGATCCCGTTCCTGGGTGGAGGCTCCTCAGGGCAGACGGCGCTTCCCTGTTTTCCGGTCAGATTAGTCGGATTCCACCCGCCGGCCCCCCCCGGGCTGGGCTCTCTAAATAGTCATGTAGTTCACATTTATTTCTCTCGTATTAGCTAACGCTAGCTTCCTTCGATTTCCCGGCTTATTTTCCTGTTTGTCTTAAAAGCACAAACTAAACAATATGTCCTCGCAGTCGTAGGAGTGACTGATCAGAGGTTTATTAGGACTCCCAGGTACCAGCTATGTCTTTTTTTAATTTTTATTGTTGGCGTTTTATTTGTACTTGCAAACATAACATTGTATTGAGGCTGAATTTTGTTAGGGTTGGGTTGGTTGGAATATGTGCTAAGATTCCCTTCTAGCCGTGAGGAGTTGTACAGCTTAAGTAGACAAGATGTTGAGGGAGGAGCAGGAGCAGTGGGGAGGAAAGATACGAAGCACAAAGATTAGGTAATTTGGCTGCTTTTCCACATGAAGTATCAAAACTGGGAGTGGAACCAATACTTCCTTTATTTTTGGACCTGTGTCTCTTTCCCAGTTTTTTCTTCCCAGAACTTTTATGAGTTGTTCATAAGTCAGTGCCTCCATCAGCCTGCTTTGAGGTCTTTCGTACTTCGTATTAAAGTAAACTTCTGACAAAGAGAAAACCGTCAGTCAAATCTTTATTTCCTTTGATGCTAAATGATATTTTTTTTTTATTTATAAAATGCTTGAAGTTTGTCCAAATAATGTTAATTTGTCATTGAGCTGTAAGGTAAGACAGCAGAATCAGTTCTGTATGAAGGATTTTAAAATGCCTTTGCTGGGTCTTACTTTCCTTGAAATGCAGTTAATTTTTCTATTTAAAGGGAAATGTCATAGTGAGTTGTTTTTTGTTTTGTTTTTTTTTAATACAGTTTCCTCTTCCCTATGAGGATTATGCATGTACCTTACAAAGATGGGTGAACAAAGCATAACTTCCATGGCACCACTAAAAAGCTTTATTCTCAAAATAAAGCTGATTGGACAAATTGCAGGACATAGTGTTAAAGTGTTGTTGGCTTTTTGTTGGTTTGGTTTTTTTTTAATTCTGTATTTTCAAAAGACTGAATCAGGTGTGAATCAGAACTGCAGTACTGCTAAGAAATATTTTTGATGTTGTGATATTAGGCTTGTACAACATGAATGAGATACTGTAATTTTATACATAGGTTTTTGTTATATTTAGGCCAAAGTATGTATGCATGGGATGTTATCTCAAGTGTAGCCAACTGTCCACATGCTGTCATGGGAAACCCAGTGAACTCCAGGAAATGAAACTGCTGCTTTCTCCTGTGTCTTTGACACAATGTATGTGGATTACTTTGTTGATGGCTATTTAGTATTGAAATTTTAGGGCGTCATTAGGAGCCTTTTCCAGTTTCAGTGGCATCACTTTTGCTGGCAGCACTTCCCCCTGACTGAAACAATGTGTGCCTGGTGGGTTTGAGTGCGACAGGTTCTTAGGCTGCAATGTCCTGGGTCATCCCCAGGAACCAGGGGGGAAAGCTACAGGGCCTTGGGTTTTTTCCTTCCTTTGAATAGCTTCCCAGAGGATGACAATGAGACTGGTTCATCTTGAACCTTCTCTGTCATTCTAGGCAGGTTTTATAACCTGTCTGAAGACAAACCTGTGACGTTCTTTTGCAGGGTTAAGAGTCATGGGTTGTGTTTGAAACCAATTCAGCCATATTGTGAATGTCCCTCTTGTGTCCCAGGACAGGTTGTTTTGATTTCCTCTGTTGGGGCTGGCAGGTGGTGGTGGGATCTGTTCTGGACCTTGGCAGTTTGTGCAGTTGACTGCAAAAAACACTTGATCTGATACATATAGATTGAAAACTTGAGAAGAATTTAATGGGCTTTCCATAGAGTGATTAGTAACCGCTTTCAAAATTACTTTAGAATCCCACAATTCTTCACCTAGCAAGAATGGTTGCTTTTTTGATAATGGAGAGACATTTTTATGTGTGTTGCTTGTAATAGGAAAGATAGGATTCACAAAAAAAGGAGGCAAATGCCTGTAGTTATTGTAAGGAATTTCATAGAATATTTTATGGAACATACCTGTAATGAATTAACTTCTCCTTTTGGGAGGAAGCTGGAATGCTGGAAGGGTGATGGGCAGGTTCTAGCAAGACTAGATTGGATTCCTTGTGCAAAAATACCCCAGTTTGTGGGAATGCTGTGGAAGTTTGCCAGGCTGGGTGGCTGGGGAGCTGTCAGGTTTCAGGACCCGGATCAGGAGGAATGATGCTGCTCTTTTCAACTGTGGCTTCATAGTGCTTGCAGATGAAGTGTGCATTGCTGAGGTGTTCTATGTTTGTCTTGCCTTTTTGATGTTATAGTTCTAAACAAATTTAGTATGTTGTTCATCCAACAATAAGGAGAGGAGGTAAAGGAAATAAGGGTTGAACTGTTTCCCTGGTGAGGTTCATAACAATTGTTGTAGGAAATACTGAAAACAAGCTGTTGAAGATGCTGCTGCCTAAAAATAGTTCAACCAACTTAGATTTAATTTATTCTGTGAGCAGAAACAAAGATACTGATATGTACTGTGATAGTTCTGAATTTAAGGTTTGACCTTACACTGGAGGTAAGAGCTGGGGTAGTTGTGCTGGAAAGTTTCTAGACTGAAGTGTTGAAGTTGTCTTGAGCCTGCAGAGTATCGGTGATTTTCCCCAAGTGCATCAGCCTGGTGTGACTTCCACTACCAGCTGTGTGGCTGAAGGAAGGATATTTGGGCACTGCTTTTCTGCAGCAGTGTTTAGCAGCCAAACTGCATCACAAACTGCCACGGCTGCTTTACTGTGCTGAGGCTTTACATGTACATTCAGGCACTCAGTTCTGACTTGGATTTCCATACTTGACCTTAATTCCACTGAGCATCTGAATCAAGTGTGTGTGTAATGTCAGACAAAGTGTTTTCATCATCTCTGTGCTCTATGAAGTCTTTGCAAATACAAAGAAGAGGGACTCAAAAATGCTTTTATTGTCCTGTAGAACTTGAATAGGTGGTAGCATTTTTAGCAGGTGTGTTCAATTTCAGTCTTGATGACTGCACAGTCTGATCAGCTGATGTGAGGCAGCTGGACTTGGTGCTCACATGATTGCTTTTTGAGAACCTTGGCCTTGGAACTGAGTGGCCCAGTTGGGTGGCAGTGGCAGGGAGTCCCTGCTGAAGGACTTGGTCATGGAGGATCCAGGAAGAGATGATTAGCAGTTGGTATATAGTGTCCAGGGATGTTCATCTGGAGTATCTAAGTGTTCATGCAGCTATATGAATCTGAAGTATCTAAATATTCAGTCAGCTGGCCTCAGATGGCAAGTTAAAACTTTGAGATGAAGTCACTTTTTTGTGTGTGTTAAGATGAGCTCTGTAGTATGTATATTCTCCTGGGAAAATTGTTGCTTTTGGGTTGCTTTGGCTTGATGTTTTACTTGGAGTTCTGTCAGACTGGGGCCAAATTGCAGTTGTGGTCTGTGGGTTTTTTTAGATTTTTACAGTGTGAAATGTCTGTGACTCTTGCACATAATAAGAAAAGCCATTTTCTAAGTATATGCAAGTTTGCAACATGGATCACTGCAAGTTAAGAAAAATCTTGCTTTTACAGTGGCAGTTTTAATTGTGGTATGTGCCTTTCATGTCTATCCTTCCTCCCCTTTCAAGCACTGAACTTGTTTACTTCTCCCTGTATTTCTTTCTCTAGTTTCTGTCCCAGGCACTTAATAATCATAGAACTAGAGCCGGAAATTTGTCTTTTATCTTTCTGTGAGTTTGAGGTAAGAAACCAACCCTGACTTTGGCCTGCAGGGATGTTCCACGCAAGGCTTTGTTCACAGCCTTGGTTTGCTTTCTCTGCCTGTGGCTGTAAAGTGTCTGGACTTTGCTACAACTAAAGGAGTCCTCACAGGATGAGGTCACTTTCTGAAGCAATTTCTCATGTCGTGAATGCTTGGGTATATTTAATAATTCCTCAGTTTCATTGCAGCATATTAAGATAGCCCTGATCAGAGACTGTTTAAACACTTGCTGTTGCAGCATCAGGTGCTGGGCATTGGTTTGAAAGGGCCCATTTCTGGGTGCTGGTTGTGCCTCTGCATAAAAGAAAAAAAAAAAGATTTTGTGAGATCCAACATTCTGGATAGGTGAATATGATTGGGAGTAATTTTCTGGCTATTTGCTGTAGTCTGGTTTCAGTCACTGCTCACACATGGTTTATCTGTGTGGGATAAAGGGACCTCAGGCAGTGTAATGCCAGAGCTGCAAAAATCACAGTTCTGTTTCAGTACTAACACTGCAATTCTGCAGCAGGAGGACAGCACATGGCGTGCTGGAGTCTTTCTTAGGTTTTATTTTGGGTCTGCCTTTTCTGTTTGGTCTGGGCTTTTAGTGTCTGGAGCTTGATACAGTTTGCAAAAGCTTCAACGTTTTTGTTGCTCTGTATGAGCTCTTTGTTTTCATTGTACTGCTGTTATGAAAGGTCTTGAGCAACATCTAGATACTAGAAACATTTTGTCAACTTTTATAAGCAGAAGTGTTCAAAATGTGTCAGGATAGCCCTTTGAGTCTGCATGTCTGCTTTAAGCACTGACTGTAGCAAGGTGTTGTGCCATATATAGCTTAGGCAAGGTAGTAGTGGGAAGCACATTGTCAGTGAATTGTCTTCTGAGTGATTTTCAGTATGAAATGCTGTACAAAGTACACCTTGTCCAACACTGCTGCATTTACAAAAGTTTCCTTCCTGGTAAGAAAACATCACTGTAGTGATTTAACAGTGACTGGATTCTTTTGGGACTACCACTGCACCTTGAGATTCTTTGGTATGAAAGATATGTAGAAAATAGTAACAGTAGGCTTTTTTTAGTGCTGACTTTTAAGCTTTCCACCTGTAGACCAGATCCAGTTCTCCAAAATCAGTCAGTCACTTGATGGCATGTTCTTCCCAGGGATCCTTTAGCTATGAATAGGGATGAGAAACAGATCTAATAAGCTCTTTTTACAAAATGCTGCTGCTTACTTTCTCTCATGCATTTCTTAACCCTGCTGTACATTGAAGTTAGAAAGGCATCTACTATAAAATCAAGATTCCAGAAAATCCCATCACATGAAAGTGGCATTTATGAATTTCTTTCCTATGAATTAAAATTAGTCTCTTCAAAGGCATTGTATCTTAATGGTTTATGTTGCTATCAAATGGTAGGAGAAAGAGATACTGTCATTTTGGTTTCCATGCTGCAGATAATACTTTTCTGGTGGTTGGAGATACCATGATGTGTGATCATCTCATGCTACTTTGAATTATCGTGGTCTATTCTGTGTTAAAAAAGCCTCAAACTACAACTCCTCTGCCTCACTGTTGGAGAAATGGTATAGCAGATGAAAAAAAAAATGTACTTGAGCAGGAAGTAATTGTCAAAACCAACATCTAGCAGTACAGAATAAAATATGCTCAGCAGAGTATATTTTGTGAGTGTATGTACATCGATGTACACACATACACACATGCAATTAAGAGTCAGTGATACATTTGCAGGATAATGCTACCCAGATTTTCCAGAAACACTGCCATGAAGGCATAAGGCACATAATTATTTAACATGGATATTTTTTACCTTGTCTTAAGATGCCTTTGTGCAAACATGAGATTCTAACACTGAAACTTCAAACAGATCTCACTCTGTAAACACTTGAAGTACCAGCCTATATTTAGTCCTTATTAAAATTGAGCAGTATGCTGTTATGTGAGTAATTCTCTGACATTGCTGGGAAGACTTGTAGGATAATAGAATAAGGTCATTAATGTAAAACTAATCCCAGCTCAGAGTTTTGCTAGTTACTAACTGTTCAGCCAGTATGCAGGCCAGCCAGGTGCTCAGAAGACAGGAGGCTCAGAGCAGTGTGGTTCTGAGCTGCTGTGCTCCAGAGTCCAGCATTGCCTGGGACATGCTTGCCTGTGCCACCCTAACACACAAAGTGGGTTTAAGCACATGTAGAAACTCATTAAAAGCATGTTAGAAAAACATTTAGGGGGAATATGGGATAAAGTAGTTTGGAAAAATGTTGGCTTATACTGCAGGATTGACTCTTGTTCTTTTTAAGGACAAATGGGAGGACAGAGATAATTTTCCAAGAATTGTTGATGTAGAATTGCACATCCAGTTGTGATATGAAGTAGCTAAGATTTCTTCTTGAAAATATTGTAACTTATTGCACAGGACAGTGATATTTCAGGGTCATGTGACCACAGAACACATTTAACCATACAACTGTCTTTTGACACTGTAGAAATAGATCCAGAACTCAGGATGGATTGGAGGAGTGTCAGGGGGCTTTTTATTGTTTCACGGGGAAAACTCTGTAAGAAATGGCCATGTTGCTGTCTTTGTTACCCTTCCTTCTGATGGTTATTGTAAAGAAGAACAGCTGTTGGCTTTTCAGAAGAATTGTCTGTGCATGTGCCTTGGCCTTTCATCCCACCCACCTGCCCATGAGGCACTTAATGGAGTTCTAGGGTAAGGCAGGCATTGTGATGGACAAGTCCAGTAGAGGCATGAAAGTCTCAATTTCTGTCTAGAAGGATATGAGAACATAGGACTTTTGATTATATTTTCCCCACACTACTGCTGAAAAATCTTGTCATTTTACTTGTGTCTTTCCAAGTGCCAGACTTTGGTTTAGGTCACATGACACAATTCAGATTTAGCCAGGAAATTGTTTTATTGACAAGCCGTTAGTTATTGCTTGTTATTTCCAGAAAGATTAAGTACAGTTGTGCACAGGCAACTTGGATAGCTGTAGCTTTAAGACCCTAAGAGTGTTTTTTTTTCTTGAGACTATATCTATAAAGTAGGATCTTCCATAGAAGAAAAAATGAAACCAGGTGATAAAGTGCTTTTGCAAAAGGGTACACAATGGTGAAGGTTGCTTTTATTAGTAATGCATTAGACATTTGCATTATCCAGTGTAAGGGTAGCAATAATGTCATGAGAAAAGAGACTTTTGAAATACCTCTTCAGTTAATAATATTTTTAACAGTTTGTTCCAGGTTATTCTTTTAAGATGGTAATAAACATTTGTGCTTTAGCATGCTGAAAAGTTCAGGTGTAAACTGAGAAATGTGAAAGTTCCTTAAGCAGTGCTGTGTGTCTGTTCGTAGGGATTTCCTCAATGAAGGAACTTGTCCAGTCTCTGCTTGAAATACTTTGGGCTTTTGGAACCATTTTAGATTTCACTAAGATGCTGCCATTGTGTTGAGGACAGCAAGTCAATGAAAGTCTCTGAGATCATGGGAGTGTTTCTTCCTAAAGTACTGGTGTGGTACTGGTAATGGCCATTCAAAGCAAAGGGCTCAGTGGAATTTGGAGTGTCTCTCTCACACTAAAATTCTCTTCATTTTATTTTCAAAAGAATGTCTGAAATGCAAATGACACTCCTTCAAAACTTCTGTTTGCGTGTGTTGTATCTCAGTTGAAGGTTGGTGATTTTAATGCCCTTCTAATGTAGTATTTTAAAGCCCATTGTGATATAGCATTGCACAACTAAATAATGGTACTGCACCCATTTCTACTGAAACTTAATTTTGAACATGATGCTTTTTTTGGCTCAGTTGTTAAATGGAGCATAGCAGAAAAAACTGAGATTACAGGAATGCGGTAACAAATGGAATGTGCTTGAGTTTGGTTGGAGATTTTTGTTTTGAAATGGAGGAGTTGCAGTGTCTGTTGTGCTTTACCTTGTTACACAAATCGGGCATTACACAATAGATGTGTCTAAAATAATTTTGAATAGAGGTTTGGTTTAGTATTCTGCATGTTACCTGCAGGCCATCTGAATTTATAGGCCTGATTCTGTCTGTATGGTTTTGTGCTTATTAGTAGAAAACCTCTGAAGATTTCAGGGAGTAAATAAATGCAGGAGAAACTCTTTATGAGGTAGAGATAATGATCTGAGTCTGACTTGTGAAGAACTGGGTAGGAGTCGATAGCACTTTCCCACTTAATTGCTGGCATAGAAGAGAATGACAGCATTATTTAGGAAAGTTGAGTTAGCTTTTAAAATCATATTTGTCAAAACCACTATAAATTAGGATGATATTATACTTTTAAATGTGGTTGCTTTAATATTTGTTAGAAGCAGAGTAAGTAAACTGACAAAGTTTATGAAAGATGCCCTCGGTATACTAGGGAACAAAATTAGATTTGGTCATTCATTAGTATTTTAAAGACTGCACTGTTCTGACTTGGTGTCATAAAGCAGCATCTTAGCTCATGATCATATAATTTGAGTGTGTCCAAGAGACAGTTTAAGTGATTGCTGTCATGCTAGATTTGTGCTGGAAATAGTTATAGCTATTAGTGCCAGTTATATAGCTGCTCTTGAAAGGAAATGGGCTCTTGCTTATGCAGTGGGACTGTTGTCGCATAGCAACTACTGTGCTGAAAGCTTAAAATCAGATGCTCCCTTGAAGTTCACTGTGCCCTAATAATGCTTAATTTATCTGTGCCTTACGCTGCCTTTGTCACAGCAGTGAACGTCCTTTGTGAGTGCACTCAGTAATGTCTGGAATATACATTTGCTTTTCTTGTTCCCTGAGCTTAGAGCTGTGTGGTGTCATGCATTTTTTATCCCAGTTTTCTGAAGGTGGAGACCTTAATAATCTGATTACTCACACTGAGGCAAAATCAAGAGTTCAAGCATCCTGGCCTTCCATAGTCTGTAGGAGAAGGTAGTAGAGGGAAGGCAAGCCCAGCATCCCTCATGTATGGGCAGCTACACCTGGTCCTGGGATGTCCGGAGTGGAGGCTGTTGCTTGACAAGTAAACATAGATGGAATATTTGGCCAGTTGGCATGCTCATTACTTGTAATTAATGATACCAAAGGATGCCACAGGTGGATGACATGAGGGTATTTGAGAGGATTCTGGGCAGACTGGGAAATGGGATAGAGAAGGGAAAGAGTTCTAGTGAAAAAAGTTGTTTTTGCTTAGGTGTTGTATTTGGTTGTTGGAGAACCATCTTATGAGGAAAGCAGATTTAAAAGAATCTTAGGAAGGTGTAGGGAATCCTGGCCTAAGAAGTTGCTTTGAAATATGCTCTGTATGAAAATAACATTTTCCAGTCCTTGAAACATTGTAATAAATACTGACGTGTGCATTCTCGGGTCTGTACTTGATCCTGAGAATGCCAACACAGTTCATTGTCATTGTTTCCTCAGTGAGCCTGTTCGTGTACTTGCCTGTGCACAGCCTTTGACTTCACATGAGCTGTGCTCAAATTTAAGCTTTAGAGAAGAACTTGCTTAGGAAATGGCATTGTCAAAGGTGCTGAGGAATCTGCTTTAGTAGCTGCTAATTAAATATCTGCCTCAGCCAGGGCTTTGAATTGTTTATGATACCGTGTACTTCTAAGAAGTGGGTGAATAACATAGCTATATTTAATGCTGTGATGCTTTGAAAGAATACCTGATTTTTTTGTGTTGATAATTTAGGACCATCCAGATGCCCTTTTGGGGTGGAACACGTCCTAGCCAGAGCTTTGTAAAGCATTGTGTTCTGTTCACCTTGCAGTAACTCAGAGTGACGCAGCTGCTCTTCATCTCCTGCTTATTTTAATACAGGCCTGATATAATCCAGGCCTCTTCCTCTGGCTTAAGGAGTTTGCATATACCAAAGCAAACTAGTCTAGACTGTTTGTATTAGCTGTCAGGAAGCCTTTTACTGTTGGCAAGTTAAAGAGAGTATTCTTTAATCTGTTTGGTGCTTCCTTTCCTAAAGAGCAGATTCTGACTCCTGGGTAGATAGGGAGATGCCTTAGGTTGTTACAGTGAATATGGCAGGGTTTTAAACTGATACACTGAGTACATCTATTAACTTCTCTAGAATGTATGATATTAAGAATCTTCACTTCTGCAGTAATTATGAAATTCTGAGTGTTTATTGGATTTTATCCAGGTTTCTATTAAAATTATTTCAATTTACAATGTTTTTTTAACAAATTTTTTAATTTAGGAAATTTTTTGTGTGATGATTTTATAAAATGGTCCTCTGCATTAATTAGAATGGATTTCTTGCTGGTTGTTCTTTTCAGTCAGGACCATAAAAATAAATAACTGTCATTCTTTCATACTTCCACAATTTACAAACAAAAGGGTGTATTAAACTTCTAGTTCCAAGTCATTTTACTAAGCTCCAGTGAATTAATCATTGGATGGAAATAGTTGAAAAATGCAAATGAGGTTATACTGCAGCAGATTTTCAGCACTTTGTCACAAAGACCAGTTCCAATACTTAATCAGTAACTTCTGCCACTGAATGTGTATTCATGCAAGCTATTAAAATAGCTTCACTTACAATAAATTTTAGCCCAATTACAGGTTGCCATAATTTAATGCTTAATTTTACATTCATTTTCTAAAAACCCCTGCAAATTAAAAATATTACTTATTAATTACTATGTAAGAAACTTCAAAGTTTATCCAAACAGAGATGGATTCTGTAATTCTTAGTAAGTGGCTTTTAGTTGTGTGAGTCATCTGGAATGCTGTTCTGTAACCATTGCAGGAACTTGCCCAGGATAATTGGCATTTCTCTTGTATCAAAGCTTCTGTTCATAATTTTCTATGTGAAAATTGCCTTATTTTGGAAGTTTAGATGACTTCCATCTTAACAGACCATAGGTGCCTTTTCAAAGGTGATCTTTGCTTTAAAAAAAAAAATAGATTACTTTCTCCAAGTAATTGTTGCTTTTTCACATGGTTTCATTTCTAGGGAATTACAAAAGGTTTTAAAGGTTAGGAAGTAACATAATGAACAGCAGCAATCTTTTTGTTTTCTGAATGCTTTCCAGGACACTTAAAAGAGATGGTTACCTTATGGGGAACAGTGTAACTTGCATAGAGGTCTTAGACTTTAGGCTTGATGAATGTGTGGTTTCTTTCACAGAAGGAATTCCAGCACAAATGTTCTCTTTGTCATATAAAGTGTCTGAATGCACATCTGTGTATCTAACATGTACAGTAAGTGCAGCTTATGACTGATAGTGCTCATTCGGTCTCACTTGGAGTTAAATAAACCACTTTGAGTTAAATAAATATCTCACTTTGTATTAATAAATTGTGTATACGATCATCAGGAGCTTGAATCCTCCTAGCTGGATTTGCTCTGATAACTTTTAACTGCTGGGGGTCAAAAGTGGGGATCCCGAGCGGGAGTGAGCGTGGTAATGTTGGTGTAAATACCAGTTGTGGTCATGGTGCAGGGCTCAGAGTTTGGAGGTAGAGGTGCCATCATGACCAGCTGATGTCCTTGCAGTAGATGTATTTTGGGGGCACAAACCCCTGGCCAGGCCTCGAACAGAAGCAGTAGGGTTGAGGGAAGTAAAACAAACTCTGAAGAGCTGCTTCACGTTTTGGTAGAGGCTGCTCAGAAAGGCCACCTGGAAGGTGCTTGGAGTGGGAAGCTCTGGTGAGGAGGGACAATGCTCAGTTTGTGTGGGGAACAGAAAGTCACTGTAAAATTCATGTTAGCCAGAAGAGACCTTAGAGTGGACCAGAAACCCAAAATGAAGTTTGATAGCATTTTTAGGGTTTTATACGCTTGGCAGTTGAGGTGCTTTACAGCCTGCTCTCACTCACCTGCTCTGAAGTCAAGTTCTCAAACAGCAGGAATGGTTTTTGTGAGTAGCAGTGTTCTTGTTGCCTGGGATCAGTGTGCAGGGATTTGCTTGGGCAACTTTCCCAAATGCATCAAACATTTGAGGGGGTTCAGGAGCCTTGATCTGCTGCTGGGAGGAGTAAATTGTGATTGTGGTGATCTGGGTGTTAGAGAAAATCTGCGTCTCTTCAGGACATAGTCTGGGGTGAGTTGACTTCTTGTTTCAATGAAGTCGTTGGTGAAGATGAGGAAATTGTTTGGAAATCAAGTGTTATGAGTTTGGAAAAATATCTGAAATAATAATTTTAATTTGTAATACCTGGTAGCATAAATTATTTTTTTGGGGGGGTTTTTTGTGTTTTGTTTTTGTAGTAAAACTATCTTTTGTTAGTTGGTTTAAATTAGGAGTTTAAAGGAATTTCTTAAATTTTAGCTATATTACCTGTGTGTGTTTGTTACAGTAATTTAGCTAATTAATGATTCACAGAATGTTTATATTTGCAGTTATCTTCCCCTTTTTTCTTGTTGATGCTTAGAAATGGGAAAATATCCATTGTGTTACATAGAAAACTTGATGTAAATGAATATAAATTGTAATATTGAGAGCCCTCTCCAGAGATACTTTGTTCTCTTCAGAATTATGACTAAAAGCTGATGAGTGGCCTCACATTGTTGTTGATCTGTTTGAACAATGCTCAATATCTGCAGTGAAGTATTCCCAGTCCCTAATGAGGATAGAATGCCAAAGCTATTGTGGAAACTAGAAACAGAACCACTTGTTTCAAAACCTTCAATTTTTGCTAACTTTTATTTGTTCTCTTGATAATATTCCTAATTGTGCAGAAAAAATCACCTTCTGGAGCTGTACTGACACACTTTAAAGCAGGATTTTCATTATGTCCATTTGGTCTCTTCATGTAATTAAAATAAGTAAATATTCTGCTGGTATTCAGTGGAACATGCTGAAAAGCTTTTTCTGTGAATCTCTCAATTTTTTCAGTTTTTTGAAGGTTTAAGAGGTAGCTGGACAAGTTTGTGTATCCCTTAACTAGTCATCACCTCCTGCTTTTCTTATTTTTGAGGCTTCATTTGCCCCGTGCCCCGTTGCCAGCCGTTCCCATTGATACTCCAACGCGCTCGTAAAATCCAGTCAGTCCAGGTCACCTGACATTGCTAAACTGACAGTGATGTAATAGCTAAATAGATTTTAATCAGATGTATTCCAACTACTCCTCTGATCCCTGTGGCAGTACCTGTTTGAAAAGAAACAGCAACAACAAAAACAGCTCCTTGGGATGTGTGCTCTGGTCTCCTAGGGAACCACGTCTTTGTTCTCTACTGAAGATGAAAACAGGGATGAAAATAGGTTTAATACTTCTGGCAATAACTTAAGATTTTTCTAAAATGCCATTTGAGGCTTTTGATCCTCTGACTAATAACCTGGCTTAATCTCAGGAAATATGTGGTAGAATGTTTATATATAAAATTTTGGAGAATTATTTGGAAGTGTTTGTAAAACAGCTAGAAATCTAAAGTTCTTGAAATGAAGACAAATCACCTAGTGAATCACAAAGAACAGAAATGGTGTGGAGCTGATTACATCTATTGCACTTGTGACAGCAACTTGTGTCAGTCTGTCACAAATGCATTTATTGAAAGACAGTACTGTCCTGTGGTGATATATTTTACATTTATGTGCACTTAGGTGAGGAATTCTTCTAGATGCCTGTTCTCGTAGATCAGATGATTTAGCTCATGGGAAATGAGACCAGATATCTACTCTCTGTGTTTGGATATTTGTATAAATTTATTGACTTGAACAGAATCCCAAGGCTTGGTGCTATCACTGTTCATCATCAGCTTCAGTAAATCACATTGGCCGAGGCCTCTTAGCTGGAACCAAGTAAGCCCAGGATGGTGAAGGCAGGTGGTGAAGCACAAATCTATTTTGCCAGTTTGTCCTCTCTGTTCAGTTTCTTCTTAGCTTTGATCATCACATCCATGGGATTAAATGTTCAGACTCCATTTTGAAATAAATGCAGGTGGATAATATGTTTTGAAGGAACTTAGGGTGCTAAACATATTTATACAATACTGTATGCATGTTTCCTTCTAGGAGAAGGAGCTACAGCTGAAGTTCCCTCATCTTTTGTGATTCTGTCTCTGTGCACTCTGGTAGTCCTGGTCATTCTGCTGGCAAACTGTGTCTCCTGCTGTAAAGACCCTGAGATAGATTTCAAGGTAAGACTGAAGTTATCAGTGTGTGTACAGGTGATGCTCTCAGCTGCATCCTGGTATCCAGAACACTTGAGGAGTTGTGCTAATGCTCTGCACTGTCACTGTACGTGCTCTCTGCTGGAACAGCCAGTGTTCCTACAGGCTGTGCAGTCCTCATGCAGCTCTTTGTTTTAACTCATTGCTCCCTGCTGCAGCAAGGATCTTTAATGCCTTTTCCAAATAATAACTAGCTATCACTTGTAAAAGTTGTGTGTTTGAGTCAATTCTGCTATAGAACCTTTTTGTTGTTTTTCTGTGTTTTGTTTTGTGTTTTTCTTAGTCTGTAGTTGGGGTTTAGGACACTCCTGTCGAACAGGAATACTGAAGATGCATATCCACTGTAGCAAAACTCTTGAGAAATTGTCATCAGAGAATTGGTACTTTTGGAACAACTGTAATCAGTGTTCCTAAAATTGAGTTTTGCTCTCATTTCTAAGTGGAGAATATTTGGCATCAGCAGTTCCTGGTAATTCATTCAAAGCCAGGGCTAGCATTTAAAGTAAAAAACATAACAAAACAAAAAACCCAACAACACCAACAAAACCCAAACGTCCAAACCCACAAAACCCCAACTATACAAAAACCCCTTGATTATTAAAAGCAATGCTTTAATCTCTTTAAGACAGCAGTTAATGAAAATAAGGAATACAACACTAAATGTCTGTCACTATCCTTGGAAAACAGCTAAGCTTCCTTAGCAGAGCTCATTTCAAACTGAAAAAATGTATTAGTGCTTATTTAAAGGCAAGCATCAGCTTGTTTACTATGACTTCTTTTGTTTAGGAATTTGAAGATAACTTTGATGATGAAATAGATTTTACACCTCCAGCAGAAGATACCCCATCTGTTCAGTCTCCAGCAGAAGTGTTTACTCTTTCAGTTCCCAATATTGCTCTACCAACTCCCTCCCAGTTTCCATCTCGTACAGGTAAAATACTGGGTTTCCATTTTCACTGTCTAAAATGGAGTTTTTACAATTTGTTACAAGTTGTTACAAATTTCCATAAACTGAGCCGATATATTTTGTAGGGTAAAGGATAAAAGGGGAAATATTACTTCTAAGATGTTAACCTGGGGCAGGGTAAGAGAACTTAAGAGAATAAAACTGCCTTAAAGCCCCTCTCTAGACTGATGTCATTATATCTCTATATACCTAAAGGCTTTGAAGTACCCTGGGATGTTTGTGACTTCTGCTCTTTCGTGGTTTCTTTTTTGGCTAAGTTGTCATTGGATTTTAACCACCACCTTTAAATAGAAATAAGAGTGAATCCTTTGCTTGACAGCAGTGCTACTGCTCAGCTACATCACTTACTTGATGTCACTGTATATGATGGCACTATTTGTGCAGTAAATGTGATCTTGGTAAGACAGAGCATTAGGTTTCATCCTGCTGTGTGGAAAGGGGTTTGGAATGTATTCTTTAAAATACAGTTTTTTTAAAAGGAAACTGAAGCATCTTATCATATCATAAGCAGAGTTTAGCCTAAGTTACTTACTCTCATATTGTGATATTTCACTTAATTTTACATGCTACTTCTGTTGCTTGATCATTAGATGTTCAGGGAAGCTTCTAGTAAAATTCCTGTACAAATTTCAAGAGACTGTCAGTGTGCCTTTAATACAAGTGACACAGTTGTACAAGTGAGTCAGTATTTTAAAGAGCTGGGAAAAAATTGAGTGAAAAATTTTATGTCAGCTCTTCTTTGTAGCCATAATTGTTAAAATGAAGCTGTCACAACAAGTGTTTTGCCAGAAGCAAGGCAATGTGCCTGAGTACTTGGCTAGAATGTGGTTGTGCTGCTGTGGCCTTCACCATGCTGAGGAGCACATTGACAGTGGATTATACAGCTCTGCCTCTTCCAGCACAACAATACTGCTCCAAGTGTAGTTTGGGGAAGTAAATTGTGGGCTAGAAATCTCAGACAGGAAAAGGTTTTGTTTAAATCAGTTAGTGTTCCTAACCAGTTGGGCAGCAGAGGGATCAATACTGCTGGGTCTCTTCTGGTGAATGAGGTCTGCCATTGTTCCTGCCCATCCTCTGCCAAGGTCTGGGTTTTCTTTTTGTCCTCCTCTCTGGGCTCTGATGTGAAGTAATTTTAGTTGAAAAATGTCCTCCTTCCAGATGGTAGCTACAAGTAGGGCAGTTGGGCTGAAGAATAAGCCACTCAACCCTTTTCTCTTAAAATGGTAACTCTGTATAACTGTAAATGTTAGGATGTACAAACAATGAGTTTTGTCTTGGGTTTTCTATTTTATTTACCTAGGAGACTTTCGTATCTTATTATACAAAAGGTAGGTTATTTTCTCTACCCATCTGCAGGCTGTAACACACTTTATATTGGAAGCAGAACTTAGCCTTTTGCTTTCTTGCTGAGTGTGTTGAAAACTTCTAAGTTCACGTTTTATCAGGACAATTGCTGTGGTTTTGCTGGGGGTGTGTTCTGGTGTAGTTTAGAAGCTGGACCTGAAAAGTTTCACTTGAGTGCTGTTGTCACAACGTTGTCTTCCTACTTTATGTTCATCTGACTAGGGTTTGGTGCTTGGGCTGAAGGTTTTCACCCAATTGGGAATAAATCTTGTAGAGGCTTGCATTGTTTCCTCAGCAGTTGCTAGCTTTGGCCATCTGAGTGGTTTGATGTGTGTTACGTTTGTTTCCTTGTGTGACAGATGGATCAAAGTCTCAAGTTGCACGTCAGAGTCTAAACTACATCCAGGAAATTGGAAATGGCTGGTTTGGAAAGGTGAGGAGTTATCTCTTCATATTGCACAGGATGAGGTTTATTCCCAGCTGACTAGACCTCTGTATTTACTTAAAAATGGTACTCAAAAAAAAAAAAAGTGTAGAAAAATCTTAGTTTTGAAATTAGATATTTCCTTGCATGCATTGTTTAGCTGTATACACATCACTAATCTGTCCTTTTAAAATTTACCTGTAGGTTCTTACTGGAGACTAGTTAGGCATTTCACTTCTGTGGATTTGATTTAATGCACTCCTGTTTTTACCAATTCTTTTTAGGAAAAAATTAAGTAAATAAGTGGTCTTCACAATAAAACATTATTTTCTGAAAGCTGATGTGTAGATCAGTTTTCAGTATTTAAATATGTGTATTTAATTAGTCAAAGCTCTCTTTGTATTTGTAAAAAAGCCAGAAAATCTTTCCTGCTTCGTGTTTTTAGCTCTTGTTTTTCTTTGCAGGAAGACTACAAATGTTTTTTCCCCTCTGATTAAAGACACAATCTCTTTCAGGTTCTCCTTGGAGAGATCTACACAGGCAGTAGTGTAGCAAGGGTAATAGTGAAGGAGTTAAAGGCGAGTGCAGGTCCCAAGGAGCAAGAACAATTCTTAAGAAATGGAGAACCATATTAGTAAGTAATATTTCACAGCTTCATTCTGCTGCAGATAAATTAGGGATATTGCTTTTGTTCAATGTTCTGTCTACTTGTCCTCCCATATAACTGTGATGTTTCTCTTTAAAATGTGAAAAACACTCAACCCAAAGTGAGCAAAAGTTCATGTAACCTATCTTGCCTGGATGTGCTGTAGAAGATTGGTCAGTGAAGAGCTTTCTCTTCTTGGTACTTTCTAACGTCCTGGCTATATTTGCATTTAGGTTTAGGTTGTTGGCATTTGTCAGAAGAAATTTCATGCCTTCTGTTGCATTGGCACAAGTGGTTTTGGAGCAATTTAGGAAAAGTAACTGATCTGGCTGGGAACTAACCCAGCTTAAAAGAGGTTTCTCTTTTAGCCAGCTCTGTGCCTTGGTGTAGTTCATGAGTGTCATGCTTTTAGTTTTGGTATGAGGGGTTATGGGAGGATGGGTGTGACTCTCATGTGGCAAACCTGGCTTTTGTGGGTTTGAGATCCTCTGAGTTTTGGCTGCTGTCAGTGATACACTTCAGCAATACAAAGGAGATTAAAAAGGTACAAATGGAATCTGTGGCTTTGGTACTTGCACCTTCTGTTCCTGCCACCCCTCTCCAATGTTATGTGTTGAAACTTGTGGTAGGGATTTCACTGTGTTATGTTCTACTGTGATCTTCCTGGCTTTAACTGTATTTTTTCACTCCAGCATTCTTCAGCATCCAAATGTTCTCCAGTGTATTGGGCAATGTGTGTGGAAGCCATTCCTTATCTCCTAGTTTTTGAGTTCTGTGACTTGGTAAGTGCACTTAGACAAGATGCTGCAGTTGTTTTTCCACTGGTGTAAGTGGTGTGTGGTATATTTACTGCCCTTTGCTTGTGAAATGATTCTTTTGCTTTCTGGGAAGTTTTTTGATTAGCCAGAATTTTAGAAGCCTTTTATTTGTGGTTTTTTTTTTTTTTGTTTTTTTTTTTTTTTTTTTTTTTTTGTTTTTGTTTTTGGTTTTTTTTTTTTTTTTTTTTTTTGAGAAACCACGATTACAATTTTTTGCCTGTACTCTTTTCAGTTCCTGAAGTATGCTCTAAGTGCTTCTGGAGTGTTCTGAAGAGGCAAATACCTGTTTGTTGATAATGGAATTACCAGTCTCTTTCAGTCTGCCTTCAGCAGGAAGCTTGGTGGGCAGAGGGTTTCACACAGGGAGCTTTTTATCACAGTCCAGTATCACGTGCACACACCAAAATCACATCCAGAATATTTGCTGTCTGCCATCTTAATGTGCTTTTATTACCATTTATGTGAAAATGTTTGTGGAGGAAAATGGAAGAATTTCTTCCTTTCTGCCTTTTCCCCCAGCTCCAGAGCACCCAAATTTTACCCAAGCTGTGCTGCTTTGTGCTAAACTGCAGTGGTGGGCTCACTTCTGATATCAGTCACATATTCTAATAGCTAGAATTATCAGGTTCAGTCTTCATTCTCTTCCCAGTCCTTTCTCTTATGGTACTCCTCCCTACATTCTTATCCTTTTATTTTCTTTCTAATGCCTTTTCTATCCCCCAAGCAACTTCCCTCTTCTTCCTGGGCAGCAAGAGAAAAGCCAGGAACACACTCAAGGGTGTTCCCACTGCTTTCAATGCCACATGGTCCCTGGAATGGGAGGGACACAAAGCCTTGCTCAGCCACTGAATTCCTTGGAATGTTCCTGACTGTTGTGAGGAAGGGGGGCATGGACAGAGCCTTTGAACTGTGCCCGGCATGCAGAGCCATGAGAGACAAAAACTTGGATCCATGGTCTGCAAAATCTGGATTGTTTTATTGTAGCATAACACATTACTAAAACCAAACAAACCCCAAAGTCCAAGTGGCTGTCTAAACATTGGCTCAGTAGCTGCTTTTAAGGTTTGTTGTGTAGATGTCACCCAAAGAAGAGTTCCTTGGGGAAGTGTCAAGACAGAAATGAAGCCAGAAGTGCACAGATGTTACTAAGGAATAAGTCTTTCAGAAAGAAGATAGTTTACATTTATAATTTTCAGCAAGATCTTTTTTAGCAGTTTCACTACTGCACGGTTTTCCTTTAAACTCAGGTGTAAAAAATCTGCTTCTAGTTGCCTCAGGCAATTTAAATTAGTTAGCATCAACTTGAGTTTTTGAAAAATATCAGTTTGTGACCTTAAATAACTATATTTTTCCGTGCTGCTCTTTTGCACAGATGTATTAGCTGCAGTAAATTAATGAGGCAGAAGTGCTGATAAAATCCTTCTTTTCCAAATGGAAGAAATGCCTGAACTTTTTAAGTGACTGATCAAAGTGAAATGTTCTGGGTTTGCTAATAATTAAAAACTTGGTGCCTAAGGTTTACAGATAAGGTTCTTCATAGTTTTTCTATGTAGAAATAGAGTACTATTTACTGTTTTTTAAACCTGCTGTTCAAGTTGGAGTTTCTTTAAAAGGATACTGGAAGGAGGGGTTGCATTTTATAGAGTCTATCAGATCTACATCCAAATCAGATTTAATTGCTGCCATGTTTTCAAATAGTTATGTGATTTAATCCAACTTTAAATTTGAAGATGGAGTAGCTTTTAAAGATTGCCCTACTTTAGCTATACAGGAAAAAATAATATCCTTGTTTGATGCCTGATTATTTATGCCAGAAGTTGTCATGATCCTGCAGAGTAATCTGGAAAGGATTTTACTTAAGGGGATAAAATAGATTTTCACTTTAACTGGGGGCAGTAAGCTTGACAGTTAAAGTGGTAGTTTTACAAATTTGAGTGTAGTTAGGTAATTTCTTTGGAATGGAAAATAAATGTCTGTGCTCATTATTCTATTCCAAGTGAGCTAAAACTTGGTTTTAGAAAATTATGTATTA
Organism: Sitta carolinensis; assembly: GCA_032173965.1. Lineage (NCBI taxonomy): Eukaryota > Metazoa > Chordata > Aves > Passeriformes > Sittidae > Sitta > Sitta carolinensis. Next base: position 14,929,250 of record CM063295.1, on the reverse strand, counting down.
CAGTCAGTTAAACATAACTTTAATATGAAAGTCTGGCTAACTTAGAGTTCTTACTTGGTAGAGCTGAGTATCTCCTAGACTTGATGGTATTTTTTTCTTTGCACACACAAATACTCAGGGGCTGGGCAGACAGGACCAAGTTTCCTTTGCAGTTTGGTGCAGTTTGGGCTCAGTATCCCTGTACATCACTAATTCTGCTTGTGTCCAGGGCCTGGAGTGGGCAGTGGCAATGTTGCAGGAAGTGCAGGGATGAGACAGGAAGGAAGGAATGTGAAGGAAGCATGATGGAACAGATGTGGCTCAATAGGTTTTTTTTAGTAAAAAGGTTTTTAGTGAAATGTCAGGAAGTTTTTTATCACTGCATTTGCAATGGCAGTTTTTTTTGATTTTTTTTGACTTCTAGTAATTGATCTCCAATCTCCTTTTGTACTTTTTTCCTCTGAAATTGGGTGAATCGGGGTGGGCTAAAGCTCTTTTCCTTATGTTATAGTGATGGCTTTGTATATCCAGCAAAGAAAACTTGTTTTAATTCATTGTGCTTGTGTGTTTAAGAATTCAATAGTTCTGAAAAACATGGCAAGAAGATGAGCTGTGTTGGATAGGAGGTTTTAATATCTCCAGGTGACAAGTTCTTCTGAGGCTCACGTGGCAGTGTTGACCTTGTTTAGCAAATTTGGCATACTAAGTAACAAAAGATGTGGCTATTCTGCTGACTGACACAGTCTGGAGGGTGCAGAGGTTGTTTTATTCACACTCCTCCAAACTCATAGCCTTATAACAGCATGTCCTTCTTTTGCTACTTCTCTTGCTTGGATTCGTAGCCTTTTTAGGGCCAGTTGACCTTGTCTTGGCTGCTCAGGCAGCCCTGTTGGATTATCAGTTCCTATGCTACTTGGCATTGAAAGGTCTTGATCAGAGGTACTGGAAACTAGTGCAGAGAAACCAGAGCTGTCAGGGTGGCGATGCTGAATGTCAGGCAGGCTGGCTTACTTGTTTTCTTGGCCACAGAAACTCCTGATACATTTCTGTTACACAAGATTGCTGGTTGCATGTGAAAGAACTGTTTTGGCTAACATTTAGTCTATTTTATAATGTAATCCAAGTTGCTCTGTATCCCTTGCTTTGCAGAGCTGGGAAAGAAGCAAGAGAAGTCAGTTGCACATAAGTGATTTAAGCTGCTGACTTCTACGCTCTGCCTGGGTTAAAATTATTTATAAAATACTAAATATAAAAAGAAATGCTGAAAAAGGTCTCACAGCCCTTTTCCCTATATTAGTTGCATTGTATGCTGGTGCAGTCTGCTGTGAATAGTTAACTGTTCACTGTTAAACATTGCAGAATGATGCCAGGTTAAAAATAGTGGTAGCTGTCTTATTAACTTTAATATATTGCTCAGCCCTCTGTGTGGCCAGCATTTTGTCAGCACAGCAAATCCTCTAATGGATTGGCATAATTTATGAGTAAAAGGAAAGTTATTCAAATGTGGAAGTTGCATATATATTGTGAGGCTGATTTGCCTATCAAATTCTTACAGAAATTCTTCAAGTCTTGCAATTCCCTGGGCAGATGAGATCAGCAGGATGCAGTATTTGCCTGGAATGCTCTGTAGCTTGCTTTAGGGATGTTGCTGTTAGGGGAAGGTGTCTGCTTACAGTGATTGGTTCTTTTTTTTAATTACTGCCACTTGCAAGCATGTTCTAATCAAAAAAGAATCTTGGCAATGAAAACTTCATAATCAAAGAGTTCAGTGAATCTATTTAATGATCATGGTCAATATGGAAATGAGCCAAAGAGCAGATTTATCAGTGGTGTGTGCTTTAAAAATAAAGGGGGAGGATTTGTCAGTTTATGGCAACTTGGTAGAATATGTTCAGGACGCATAATTTGGTAACTGCTTCACATTTTTAAAACTATCATCAGTTCTAAAACCATCAGTGCCTTCTGGTTAGAAAGTCATGTCAGCCTTTTGGGTGTTCAGGTTCATGGAATTTGCACAGAGTACTGACTGTAAGCTGACCCCAGCCTCTAGCTGTTACAAAGTGTATTAAAACTTACAAAAATGGCTGAAGTGTTAAGGGGGGGAAGAACAGCAATATTTAGTTCTTCATGGGATCTCAGGAGGGGAGGGAAAAGGCAGAGTGGCAGAGGAGTTTGGAGAGAAAAAGCCTTCCTCAAGCATGATTATTGAGCATTTTATATTTAGATGTCTCTGCAGTGGATTTTGCAGAACTGCATTTACTCAGATATATATAACCTTTGATATTTACTGTGTTAAAAAGTCTGTCAATAAAGGGCCATTTTGTGGCTCTCAAAATAGTGCAGGGATAACGTTGCTGTGTTGCTGCTGCCTGCTTTTAGGCAGGGAAGCATCATAGGATGATTCAGGCTAGCAAGGAGCTCAGGAGGTCTCCAGCCTGCTGCTCAAAGCAGTATTATCTTGAGGTCAGACTGGTTTCTCAGGACTTTGTCCAGCTGAATCCTGAAAACATCCAGGGATGGAAATTGCATTCATTCTGGGCAGCCTACACTTCTGTTCATATCCTTACATGAAAAACTGATTTCCTTACACTCAGTCTGAACTGTCCATGTTTGAGCTGATGCCTGTTCTCTCATCCTCCAGCCACGCTCCTCAGGGAGGAGCCTGGCTTAGTCTGGAATAACTTACACTGGACAGTCATTATGCTGAAGTCTTTCTCCAGGCTGAATGAGCCTGGTTCCCTCAGCCTCTCCTCTTGGTGAAATTCTCTGACCCCTGACTGTCGTGGTGGCTCTTCCCTGAGCTCACTCCACTTTGTCTTGTCTGGGGCAGCCAGTTGTGAGCACAGGATCTGTGTGGTGTGAGAGGTGGTGAGACCTGCCCTGGCCCTGGCCCAGGAGCTGCTCCCAGTCTGCTGCCAGGGTGCACAGGGCTCGTGCCAGGGCCCACCAGGATGCCCAGGTCCCTTCCTGCACAGCTGCTGCCCAGCTGGCCACTGCTCTTGTTGTGCTGTTGCAAGAGATTTTTCCTTCCCAGCTGTGAGAATTTGCATTTGTCTTTCTGGAGTTTCATTAGATCCCTGTTGAAACAGTCTTCAGCTTGTCCAGGGTCTCCTGAAGGGCAGTTCAACTCCTGAGTGTGACCATTGGTTCACCCCAGTTTGGTACAAGCGAGGTCCTTTTAAAGCCATACCAAAAATACCTATTTTATATTTTTAACCTTGATTGTAGCATTAATTAGACCAGAATGGGAACATAGAACAAGTGTGTTTCAAGGTGCTGGATTTAATAAAAGCTGGTTTTCTACAAAAAATGTGCCTACGTGAATAATTTACTGAATAAGGGATGTCACACAGCACTGATGTTACTAATGCATTTAAAAATTAAAAAGTAGTTCCTGGGTGCATTTCAGGCATCCTAGGAACTTAATCCACCTGGGACAAGCCCTAAGCAAGCAGTTGCTGTTTGAATGAATGACAATTTTTAGTTTGACTCAGGCTCTTGCTGCCACCTACAGTCAGCTCAGCTGGGTGTTCAGAGCTTGTGTTCCATGGGCTCTGCCGTTTGGAACCTGCGTGTTAATTGTTTGGAACTCTTCCTGGCCCAGGATTTGGGAAGACAGTGGCCATAGACAGAGCCCAGGATGTTATACTGGTGAAACAAGTTGTGATATATGCTGTGCAGTCTCAGTACAGAAGTGTCATTAAAATAATTTGGTAACCTTCCAGAAAGTCCATATTTTAAATAACAAGAATACAGGACTGCTGGGTTAAAAGTCAAACTGAGAAAACGAACAACAATAGCATGAAAAACTTGTTCTTTTCCCCTGCTTGGATTCTCTTCCTACATAAGTCTTCCTTTTCCTGAATGTTTGGAGAGTATTCAATTATTCTCCTCTATTTCAAAGCTGCTCTTTTTTTAGTAATTTATGGAGTGCTTCTGAGGGCTCATTAATTACGTGTCTATTGCTCAGCATTGCCTGGGTTCAGTTAAACTGCTGCCATCATCAGAATTCTCTGACTGGAACGGGCTGTATTACCATTCTTTTTATATAGAAAGCTCTGGTGAGCTGGCAATGTCTGAAACTCTCTCCTATAGTCTCTCCCTTCCAGCCCCTTACAAATTCCAGACAGACAGCTTTGCTGATGTGGAGCACTTGAAAACTCATCTTATTTAAAAGCAGAGGATCATCAAACTCTGGTTTGTTTTTTTTTTAATGGAAGTTATTAATGCATGACAGGTTTCATGTGGCAGTCTGATCTAGGATGTTAATTACTAAATGATTAGATTAAAAACCCTTAAGGACAATCCCATCTGCCTTAGATGACTTTTATAAGATCCTTTATGGAGGCTGGAAATTTGAGGAGCTTTGTTTTATTGAGCGTAAATGTGGTAGATAAGTAATGTGGTCAGTTAGATCTTTTTAAAAATAATTTTCAGATTCAACCAACATATAAGGCTAATAGATGTCTTCATCTTCTTTTACAGGGTGACCTGAAAACTTACATCTCCAATGAGCAGGAGCACATTAAAGGAGAGTCTCAGATAATGCTGCTGCAGAGAGCGGCGTGCGAGATCGCCGCTGGCCTCGCCGTGATGCACAAACACAACTTCGTGCACAGGTAGGCTCCAGAGAAGTGCCAGGCAGTCAAGATGCACTCTGAAATTCATCTGGGTCTTTTCATTAAAATCCAGGGGTATTGAAGACTGTTTCCACAAACGTGTGAAATAGCCTGAGGCATGAAGCTGCTAATGAAGGTGCTAATTGAGCTGCAGTGGTGTGGTGTTCAGCTCCACCTGCCTGAAAGCTGATCACCTGCTCCTGGGGTTTGCAGCCCATAGAACACAACCTGCTGCCAAGCCAGTCCACGTGTAGTTGTTTGATTAATTCTTGGCCAAGTCAAATTCATTTTGTTTATTGTGGAGGGAGGGATGTTAAAATTCAGTTAGAATGAGTCTTACCTGCTGTGAATTTTTATTGGATTGTAGGAATTTAGAACTTCTCTTTGGTAATGTTGCCTATGTTACTAAAAATGGAAAAAACCCCTTTCTAATGCAGTAAGGAGGAAACTGAGTTTAGAGGGAAAATCTGACTGAAAGGGGTGTACTTTCACTGGATTGTTGTTCATGTAACCTTTAAATCTTCAATAAAAGAGGTAGTCAGATTTCAAAGTAATCATGCTAGGAGAAGACTCTTGTTTCTATTGGGGGAAATGCTAGATTTATTTTTAATGAATATAATTATTTTTAATTAAAGTTAATGTAGTCAATACTGAAAGAATGGCAGTAGTTGCAAAAGGCTGGGAAAATTTATTCATGAAACAAGTTGCCCAGAAAAATAAAAAAACCCTTTTGCTTTAAATGTAAAGGTGCTAAGGATCTGGAAGTCATTAACCTTTAAGATGACTGAAATATTAAAGAGTATTTTTTCTCCAAATGTGGCTTACCTGGTGAAACCTTGGGTACCACAAGACAGTTACCTTGCCAGTCTGTTCTCTGCTGTAAAACCAGCACTTGCATCACCTTTTCAGCAAGTCAGGAGCTTGTGTTGGAGCTTATCAATGCACATTTTGCTGCGTAGGAAAGGCAGAGACCTTGTGTTCAGGGAGAAATGAACTCTCAAACCTAAGTCTTAAAAGGTGCAGGTTTAAAACAGCAGCAAAACCCTGAAAAAAACCCCAGAGCCTGGATTCAGCTGGTAGCTGATGAACAGAGCTCTTCTTTTAACCCATTTAACAATTTCAAATGACTCAAAGGTAATAGCAGTTGTACCTGTGTAACAGAGGGATCAGTTTCTTGTCTTGCAGCAGCATGGCTCTGTAGGTATTAAATTCGACAGTACATTTTCAGTGAAATACAGATAAACTTGGTAAATAACTAATCTGTGGATCTGCAAGATTCTCATTGTAATGTTTACTTCTAGCAACACTATCCTGATGCTGTCAGAGTAAGTGATAAAGCTCCAGCATCAGTGATTTTGTTGTTAGTGGTAAATTCAAGCAGCCAACTATTTTTCTCTTCCAGGATATTAATTTAAATAGTATAAAAGGATATTAATTTAAATAGTATAGAAGAATTTGGCAAGCTCTGGGACATACTTGGAGGTTATAGATGTGTTTCTGACCTGTGTAGTTCAATGACTCTGGAAAGAAAAACATCATCGTCTTTCTTTGTAGCAGACAAGCTGTGGCTTCCAGACCATTTGTACTTCAGACACTTTTTTAAGCCAACAGAAGCAAAGGCAGAGTTCTTTCAGGACACTTAATTGCCTGGTCCCCTCTGTGAAACTGAGAAGTGAAATATTTGAGCAATTAGTCTGCTGAGCTCTTTGCTGTCACAGCCACAGTTCCAGCTTCATTAGGCTTGCACGAATTTCTGACTTTGCATGATGGGTTTCCTAAAACTGCATTTTTATATTATTACAGCAGCACAGCTGGTTTGTGAGTGTTTGTGGTCTGGTTTATGGTAGAAACTGGAAGCAAGTTGTGTCTATTCAGGAGCTTTGTGATTTGTTTATTGGAGGACTTCTATGAAATACATTACTTTTTTTGTTGGTCTTTTTCAAAGCCTGTCTGTAGTTCTGGTTCACATGTAATGTATGGGTTTGTTACTTAAGGAACTTAACTGTAGATTTAAGATACTACTGGTTGCTCAGTATCATATTGTAAATTATTATTTAAACATAATCTAAATTGCTGATAGATTTTTCTTATGACAATTAAAATGCAAGCCATGCAGTGCTAGGTGTGAAGAGGGGTGACATCACTGTAGCATGTGAACAGCCCACGTAATCTCCATGAGAGGATTGTGAGTAAAATGAAATAACTGCATGTAAATGCTGTGTGTAGTTTGAATGCTTAGGAGTCTACACCACTGCTCCAGAGAAGTGACTGCAGCTTAGGCTTTTTTACACAGGGCAGCATAATAGTCCAGGGGTTTTTGTCTGAAGTGTTGAAATGTGATTGCCTGGTCACTGTTTAGTTTTCTTCGGATTCCAGCATGCAGAGTCTGCCTGGCTCTGTGGCTCTAAACTGATTCTCCTTTGAAGCAGTGGGAGTGCCCAAGGGAATTCACAGCCTTTTGGCCACAAAAGAAATCTTGTCCAAGAAGTCCTCTCTAAGGAGAAACCCTATTTGTTTGTTTTTTCTGGAAGTGATGAGTGTTTGTATAGAACTGTAGTGACCGCAGTAGTCCAGTGAGGTATGGAATCAACTGCTGGCATGTGTAGGTTCTAAAACTTAATAAAAATATAAGCAACAACAAAGCCATCTTAATGTTTGGTTTAGATGACAATTGCAAATTAGAAATTACTCTCCCCAGTTCCTATGCCTGGGTTTGCAGTGCATCTGAGTTGGTCTTTCGGAGTGCACGGGCTGGTTTGGTTTCCTCAGGCTCAGGAGGGGAGCTGCAGGAGCCCCAGGAGCACACCTTGCTTGCACCCAGCTTGCCTCAGCCTTCTTCAGCAGGATTTAGGGCTGTGGGATCAGCCTGCAGGTCATGCTTAGGGGATTGCTGGAGTGTATCTAGAGTGGATGCTAAATCCTTAGCACTGTTTTGTGTTACTGATCTGCTCCTGTTACTTGCAACTGGAACCCGTAACTCTGCATAAGTCCTTGATTTTTAGATTCTAAGTTTTTAAAAAATAGTTTTCTTGGTTCTTCATTTGATACTTCCAGCTGTGACCCGAGTTCTAAAAATTGTGCCTTCTGTTAACCCATTTGTGTGAATGTGCATTGAAGGCCTCCTGGTTTCTCACTGTTTATTTGTTTGCATTTGCAGTGACTTGGCCTTACGGAATTGTTTCCTTACATCCGATTTAAATGTCAAAGTAGGAGATTACGGTATAGGATTCAGTAGGTATAAGGTAAGTTAATCTTGTCATGGACCACTTTTTTAAAGGATTTGGGGGCCAAGGTTACAGCAGGCATGCCTGAAAGTGGTAAACTGATACTAGATTGTCCTTTATTTGAATAATGAACTTTCAAAGTATTACTGGCAAATAACTGTAGCAGGTTCATGTACCAGAATAGGTACCTTTCTAGAGATGAGTAGAGTTCATGCTTCTGGAATCTTCTGCTAAATCTACCCTTTTTTGGTCCTATTTACAGTAGTCCTACAATATGAACAAACTAATTTTAATGTGTTTTAAGGACACATTTGAAAGAAAAGTTGAGATTTCTTAATGAAAATAGTCAAAATATTAAAGTGTATCAAGAAAATGAAAAATTAGAGACATTAATTAAAACATTTTGTAGGTACCAAACCTTAAACAAGAAATTGGCATTCAAGTTTCTGCTGTGCAGTGACCAGTGAAAGACTTTCCTCCATAGCATTATTCTCAGCTACTTGGGGGAAACAGGATTATTTTTTTTCATTCTAATTTTTTTACATAGGCATTGCATAAAAACACATTGAGGAAGGGACTGTCACTGTCTGGAAGTTGATCCAATATATGTTCAGCCTTTTTATATTTTTTTTTCCTTCATTTTGATCAATAATTTAGGAAGATTATATTGAAACAGATGAGAAGAAACTTGTTCCTCTACGATGGACTGCACCTGAGTTAGTAACAAGTTTTCAAGACCGACTGTTATCAGCAGAGCAAAATAAATACAGTAATATCTGGTATGTAGAAGGCTTTAAAAAATTTCAATGAGAGATTTGTGAACAGATTTTCAAATGCTACATGTAAGAGTAAATAATATTTAAATTAGCTTCATGTATCAGATGTACAGTAGGTTAATCTCTGTAAACCTGAAACTATATACTGCTTTGGAAAGATGCTTAGAAATGTGTTGAGAGAAAGTTGGAGCAGGCAAAAATGTTCAGAATAATAATAGGTGTTAATATTAATAAAAATACCCTCAGATGTTTAGAAGAAAATAAATGGTAAATGATTTTCTCAAGAATAAGTAGCTGTGAGTGACATAAAGAGTTGATCCCACTAGAGCCTGATAAAGTTCAGTTGGTAGAGCAATGGAATTTTAATTAAAATGCTGCATTCTTGCTGCAGCATTTAAGAGCAGCAATTAACTGATGGTTTCTGCTGCCAAAGAGCTGATAGACAATGGCTGATGAACTCCTGAAGATGAACATTTTTGAAATTGCCAAGTTCCACTTCAGTTCTCAAGCCCCGAGAAATCTGGATAATGGAAATTGTGGATTAGGCTAACATTTCTGAAAACCTTGTAGTTAATTCCTGCTCCATATTCAAAGGATATTAAATAGTAAACTAGGCTTTGTTTCGTGTTTTAAAAGTAGGATTGTAGAAAGCAAGTGGGACAGATAGAAATAATGTAAAAACTAATTTGCTTCCATCCTCCAAGGAGGCTTCCTCAGCTCATGCTGTTCTTCTGGACTACAAGCAGCCAGGGTCTTAAGGTTTCCAACTTGTATTTCAGTGCCTCTTGGGCAGAGCTGCTTTGTACAGGTTTGGACTAGATGATTCCAGACACTCCTTCCAATCTAAATTATCCTACGTGCAGAGTCAGTTATTTTGTGTTTTGAGCATGGAAAGATTCCCTGAAGATTAGCATTGACTGTAATCAGTGAAAATGTGATTACTGTTGGATGCAGTACAGATGAGCAGAGGCAACTTTTGACCACTGCAGCTTGACAATAAGGAATTCTATGAACTCTGGAACAAAGATGAGTTTTCTAGAAGTTTGACCTGTAACTGCAATTTCTCATGAAAACTTTTTCTCTTCTTTTGGACTCACTGTAAGGTTTTTTAATCTCATTTCTATACACCATATTAAAAACCTCAATATTTCTTTTTAAAATGTTGAAAAGATAATATTTTATTATATGTAGCAGTTTTCCATGATCAAATACTTTGAGACCTTTTCTATTTTGTTGCCTTCAAGCAACTTTGTTCTTCAGGGTTTTAGCATTCTGTCAAAATGAATTAACAAGTTCTGAAGTTATTCTGGAGACAATGAGGAGTATTATTCATTTCTTCTTGCCAGTTATGCTTTGCATATCCTTTTTTAGAAAAGCCCCTCTAAAATAGTCCTGAGGATGGCCAGTCACTGGGTGCTCTTTTGCAGGTCCCTGGGTGTGACGCTGTGGGAGCTCTTTGAGAATGGTGCTCGGCCTTACTCAGACTTCTCTGACAGGGAAGTCCTAACCCACGTCATCAAGGAGAAGCAGGTTAAACCCTTCAAGCCACGTCTGGAGCAGCCATACTCTGATAGATGGTAAACTTGAAATGTTTCTATGTATTCTTAAAGCTGCTGAATAAGTTTCTCGAATTACTCTGTTCTCTTAAATACACTGAAATTTGCTACATGGAAATGCAGCAAACAGACCCTAGATAAAGGGAGTGAAAGGACCTGCTCGAGTTGGAAGTTACTGCCAGTGATATTGGTACTCTGGGGCTTGTTAGGTATCTGAATTCTATAAATTCCTTTTCAGTGTGAAACCTATTGAAATCTGGTTTCATTTGTATAGGTATGAAGTTCTGCAGTTCTGTTGGCTGCCTCCAGAAAAGAGACCGACGGCAGAAGAAGTGCACAGACTGTTAACTTACCTCCGCATGCAAAGCCAAAGGGACTCGGAAATTGACTTCGAACAGCAGTGGAATGCTCTCAAACCAAACACCTCAAATAGAGAAGCAAGTAGTTCTGCATTTCCAATCTTGGATCACTTCACAGGAGATAGACTTGGCCATGAGCTGGAGGAGGTTCTGACTGTAACTGAAACGAGCCATGGGCTGAGCTTTGAGTACATCTGGGAGGCAGCTAAACACGATCACTTTGATGAATGTGGTCATGTGAATCCTGATGAAGCCATGACCTACACGAGTATTTTCTATCCGGTGGAGGTTTTTGAGAGGTCACTTTCCGAGCAAGGACCAGGAGCACAGGATGGAAGTGGTCAAGAGGCATCACTTAATGTCCCTGGGGTGTTACCTGTGTTTGATGCACACAAACTTTCTGTTGGAAATGACTACTATATCCAGTTAGAGGAAAAAGGAAGTGGCTGCAACATGAATTTTGATAACCAGTCAGTTGTATTAACAACAGAGGTTGATCATCAAGAAGCTGTACAAGAGAAAAGTTCTCATTTCACGGTTCTCAGGGATCTTGATGTTGAAGAATCTAGTACCGATGGGGACTTCTTCCACTACAATACAGATCCTAAAGAGGAATTTTTGCCTGCTACTAGTAGTCCAGAAAGTCCTCTTCAGAGTATATTTAATGACATTGATAGAGCAGAAGAACTGACAAATAGAAAAATACTTGGGTTTGCTGATGATTCTCCTAAAGATTTTAAACCAGCTGTTTTGAACTCAAACACAGTAGGCCATTCTGAGAAGGAACATTCTAGTCATGCTTGTGAAAATGAAACAGTTTCCTTGTGTGAAAGTATCTCTAACCAGTCAGACCTGGTAACTTTAGAAGAACTTTCTGATAATTTCTTATTTCTTCAAGAGAAAAACCTATTAACAGGGTTATTGCCTAACAAAACCAGCAATGATTTTGGGCAAAACTCAGATGATGTTCTGAAAAGTATATTAGAAACCTCAAAAAGAAACTCTGTAGAGCCTGAGCCTGTGCTGGCTGAAAGTGCACAGGTCTTTTCTTTAATACACGAAAGTCTTAGAACAGTGAAAGATGAAAATTTTAACCCAGTGACAATGAATAAGGATCCCAGTTCCCAGTCTCAGACTCCTGTGGAGATGCAGACACCCTCTAGTCCACCCACAGCACATAATTCATGTGATAACTGTGCAAATCTTTCTAGTTTGAAGGATGAGGGGAAACTTCTAAATGCAGAAGTGAATGAAGTTATGTCCTGCAACACTGATGTTCTCTGTCAAGAAGAGCTTTCTTATAATGCCAAAAATAATGTTGGAAACAGTCCCTATTACAGTGTTGCTGTTGAAGCAGATGAGTGTGATGCACAGATGAAACAGGGAATGCTTTTCAAGCCTGATGAAATAACATTTAATGGAGAAAAATGCAGTGATCAGGAAGATAGGAAAAGAAACTTGCAAGATAGTTCTCCCATATTAAAAAAAAATGAATGTTTATTGGAGGAAATACAAGAGGCATCAAATCATTTTGAGAACTGTAAGGATGTTCCAGAAGAGGTGACCTCAATTTCTGTTGCTGCTTCAGACTGTACAAGTCAGGATAGTCTTTTGGAAGGCAGCCCATCTCCTATACAAACTGTAGAGCAAGCCTTAGAGACACCTGATTCTTTGGATTCTTTAGATGTGAATGAGGTTTTGGAATCTTTACAGGCTCAAAGTCCTCAGAAACTTTTGCCACCAGACAAACCTGCTGACAGTGGCTATGAAACAGAAAACCTGGAATCTCCAGAATGGACTTCCCATGTCCCTGTTGAGGAGGCTTCCAGTGTGGATACTGCTCTTTGTGTTGTGAGTGAGAACAGTGTCAGTTCTTTGCCTTCTAATCCAGTCATCATTGTGTCAGAAGCAGCTGCTTGTTTGGATGCAGTGAACAGCAATTTTGAAATAACCCCAGTGGTTTTTCTGAGTGGAAATCAAAACTCTTATAGAGACTCAGCCTATTTCTCTGATAATGATTCTGAGCCAGATAAAAAACCAGAAGAGTCCGTAAATCTGTCCAGAGAGACTGTGTGTATTTCCTCCAGCAGAAGAGAGAATCACACTGAAGAGGTTTGTGGGTTTGAAGAGAAACAGCAGTGTGATGTGAGCAATTACCAGGATGAAGATAATAAAAACTCAAAACTGGAGCTAAACCACAATTTAGAGATCCAAGAAATGTCTGAAAGGATGCAGGGGTGTCCTGATGAGTGGGCTGAGGCAACTCTGACTTCTCTGGAAATAGTGATGGAAGGTAACCTGAGGGATGAAATAAAATTATCTGAGACTTCCCATAAAAGTGTCTCTTGTGTTGGCACGAACACTTCAGAACTCCTTTCACACAGAGACTTAAAGCCTGTGCACAACATGGCTTTAGATCTGAGTAACAATGAAAAGTCCCTCTATCACATGGAAGGACAAAAATTGAAAGAGCCAGATATTGAAGGAAAGTACCTTGGCAAACTCAGCGTGTCTGGAATGCTGGATTTAGAAGATGGTGATGATGCAGATGAGGAAGATGAAAACAGTGATTCTGAGGATGACATGAGGACTTTTCATATGCATAGTCTGAGTTCTGACAGTGAAGATGAAACTGTTCATCAAGTACCTGAGATAGTTACTGACAAAGATGATGGAAAACATTTGAGAAGCTTGTTGAAACTTCCAAAACCTCTTAATGAAAGGCAGCCTGAAGTTTGGAAAGATGAAAAAAAGGCTGTAACGTTCTTTGATGATGTGACAGTCTATTTGTTTGATCAGGTACCCTTTTTTTAATTACTAAGTAAAGTTTTTGTTGGCTTGCTTTTTTTTTTTTTTACAAAAAGTAATTAAACAAATTGTTTAATATTGGGAAATGTTGTTACAAAAGCACCTTTCTTCTTTTGCAGGGTTACAGCTTGTTCATGATGTGGGTTATTTTTTTCTTTATATATTATGGCTATGTAAGAATATATATATGTAAAAATAATATTTATATGTAAAGAAAAAAGAACTTTGTGACTTGGATAGGTGCAGTTTTGTGCTGCTGGTAGAATAGCAACACTAATCTGAAGTGAAGGAAGGTTTTGCTTTGGTTGCCAAATCCAGAATCTCCATTGCTGTTGGACCCTTGACTGCATGGGTGAATGAAACGTGGAATTAGTGATGTTCTTCTGCTGTTTTTAAGATGTATTTAATTTGAATGTGTGAGACAGCATTGTTACGGACAAGATTTTTTATTTTATTTTGACGGGATATTGTTGTAACTTTATGGACGCAGCTTATCTGTTTAATGAGTTTGAAGTCTTTAAGATGCTTTATAAAAGAAAGGAAGAAAGCAAAAAAAAGCCAGTAATTAAACAAAAAACCCCAAAACTCAAACTGAAACCTAACTCTGAATCCTATGTTAGTTAGCACTAAGGTAAATTTATCTAAGATCATAATCAAAGATGGAACAGTATTTAGATGGTAATGCTAATTTTTATTCATCCTGTGGGATTCATGTTTGGTGACACAGTGATCTGCTTATAAAATTCAAGGTTACTTTTGTTTCCCTATCAGCTTTATCAATTTTTAACTTCTGTAACTGGATACAGAAGGGGTTGTGTTTTAGCATTATGGCAACTAAACTAGTCCAGTGAGTTTAAAAGAACAGTCACATTGTCAAGCTGTGGAAGTGTTGCTTATGATGACGCACATAAGTATCAGAGTTAAATGTGTTTTGGAATAGAAAACATAGGTGATTTATTTGTGTTTAGGCAGCCTGTAGAATAGTAATCCTTTTGTCAGAGGGGAAAGAAAAAATCAGCTGTGTTTAAACTGCTCTTAGTTGTTGAACTCTTTACTGTTTATTACAAAAACTGATAAAATGTTGGCTGCTTCCAATACCGGCTGTACAAAGTCTGTCTCTTTATCCTGAACATGATTAGGGGATTAAAAAAAATTAAAATGTTGGGATAAGACTTTATTAAAGAGGAAAAAAAAAACCCTCTCCATGTTAAGCTGATATGGGAACTGTTTTCAATAGGAAGGTATTTTAGCTTTGTTCCTAGAAATATGAAACCATTTTATATCACAAATAATATTTAAGTAGTCATTTCCTGCATGCATTTTAGTATAGATTTGATGCAACTTTCTTTAGAAATGTCTGCATCTTTTAATCTGTACCTCAGAGTCTTGTTGTGTTGTTGTAACAGTTTACAGACCTTTTAATTCCACATTTGACTTGATGGCAGGATGGGGGAGTGTATTTGTGGGTGCTGGCATCTGAAGGCAGGGAGACATTGTGTGTACAAAGAGTTAACTAAGTGACTTTGTTTGCCTTAGGAAACTCCAACGAAGGAGCTGGGAAGCCGTGGGGTAGACGTGAACGGGGAAGGTGCTGGCAGCTCTCCTGTTCCATCTTCCAGTCCTGGTTACTTAAACAGATTTGCAAATTCAGAAAGCTCAACAGATGAAGAAGGTACATGAATATATTTATACACAGCAGGGGCCAAGACTGTTTTATGCAGAGCCTTTTATGAGAAGTCATTAAACAATATGTGGTCTGTAAATTCACTGGACCATGTTGGCTTCAGTTTTGCATCCTAAGCACACGCTGCAGCTGGGCTCAGGTTCCCTTGTTCCTGAGGGGCAAAGCTGGGATGTGATACTGGTTGTTTATATATTGATGTGTCCAGGGTTGCCTGAGAGGCAGCCTAACTGGGTGACAAATCTTTGTGACTCTCTGGGCTAGAACCCTGCCCAGGGCTACAGGTTTTGTGTGGGGTTAATGCAGTCCTCCAGTCTACTTGTGTAACTCTGGATGACCTCACATGACATTACCATAATGCTGCCGTTTTTTTTGTTTTTTTTCTTTCTTTATTTTCTTCTCCTCCCAAGGTGGGGGTTTTGAGTGGGATGATGACTTCTCTTCTCCAGAGCCATCCTTTATATCCAAGGCAGCTAATAGTCTCATTGGTTCTAAACCACCCCTTCAGCCATCAAAGTACTTCTCTCCACCTCCACCTTCCCGGACTCTTGATCAGAACTGGTCACATTCATCCCCTTATTCCAGATTCTCCATCTCTCCTGCAAACATGGCAAGCTTTTCTCTTACACATCTTACAGATTCAGATATAGAGCAAGGAGGTAAGTGATTAGCTATAAGAATTACTTTAAAGATACAAATTAAAACTGTTATGTGAAGATAAAAGTAACAGATAAAACAAGTCTTGTTCTATTTAAATACCAAATGGAGAAGTAAATTTTTAACACTATAAAAGTTTTTTGTCTGGTCTTGTGTTTCAGTTAAGGCATAGTTTGCCATGGAGATTGAGATTATTTGCATCCAAGTTGTTAGAAAGATGTAGTTGAACAGCCTATGGAACAATTACAGTACAAACTCTCAGTTTTTGTGTTAAAAACCCTAGTGCTGTATTTGTATAAATGAAACCTCTGCAGTCCTGAAGCACTGCTGTTGCACCTGCCACACTATGGCAGTTATTAATTCTGGTTATTGCAGTGTCTTCAGTCACAATTGTGTTTTTGTTGCACAGGATGAGGATGCCAGGAACATAATGTTTCTGCTATTATTGTGTAAGCTTATTTTACAGTTTAGTTTCTTTTCATATTGCTGTTTAGATGCTGCATTCTTGACATTCTCTTGAGAATTGCAGCATGTTTTCTAGAGCTGTGAATAGGACCGCTTTTGTTAGGAGAGCCAAACAATCCATTCAGAGCAATATTGAGTACTAGCAGTGTTTATTAACAAGCCTTCTTGTCAGTAACCAAAAGCTTTTCTAACCTTTGATACATTTTTGAGGGTTAAGAGAAGCAAAAATAAGCACACTTGAATCAGTTTGGCATATTGTTAATCTTGATAACACATTGCATTATTAAAAATAAATATTACTGATTGGAGAGCCTTGCTAATGGTCAATGTCTATAAATAAGTAATCAGTGTTATACAGAGTTGTATTGTTCTTGTATTGCACTTATTGATTAGATAATATTTGCTGCTTAGTAACTTACAGATAAGAGAGAGTATTTTGGAGATCCTGCATTGCCTTATGTGTCCTAAGAAGTGACATTGAACTGTGTGATTGAAGCAGATGTCTATGAATAAATGAACCAAATGTTTACAGTAGTTGAAAGCATAGGGAAAAATTAACCAAAACTTGGAAGGGCAAAACAGCAGAATGCCAAGTTCTAGCAAGAGTCTTACAAAGAAGTGAGGGTTGTGCAGAAGAATCTCACTGTATCTTATGACTTTTCCTCTACTAATAGGAAGCAGTGAAGATGGAGAAAAAGATTAAATCAGTTTAAACTTGCTCGGACTCCGTACATAAAACACATAGACTTTTGTGTTTGAAACTTCTTTATCTAAACTCTGGATCCTCCTGGAGTAACACAGGTAATCAAGAAGTACTGAGAAACTGAAGTAAACACTGAAAGCAATGTTAAATCAGGACATTAATTTGAATGTGTATTTAACTTTGTAATGTATTTTTAAATCAGTGCAATTTTGCTTTTCATTGAAAGACAATTCTGCCGCTGTTTTCAAGTACTTGAAGTATTTTTCAGATAACTTAAACAAGTAAAGCAATTACACTACAGTCTGGTTTATGTATGAGATTGTATAATATTCTTTTTATATTTTTCCATGTAGTTCATTATCTATTTGAACATACACCTGTTGTAGAATTGTGTATAACTGTCCTGTGCAACAGGTGGTTGTGTTGATGGAACTGTATGAATGATAGTTGATCAGTAGCGAGCCATATTTATTCAAAAAAGATATCACTACATATTACTTTGCTTATTACAATTGCACTATGGATTATTCTTCCTTTATTTCCTGATGATGTACAGAATCAAAATCTTAAATCTTTCAAGGAAAATAAGACAAGTTGAATTGGCCCAGTTACCCAGTTTAATTTGTCCCTTTTGTAGCCTTTGCTATGCACGGTACTTGTAAAACGTACATAACTTCTGAGTATTATGTTAGACTTGCTGAAATCTTATATTCAGTACCATTTCTAAAATGATAATGGTTATAGAATGGTTGTTAGTGTTCATGTTTTATAGGAAACTGGAAAAGAATATATGATATACTCTGGAATTTTTAGATGAAAGATAATGTCTCTTAATTCCTACATATGATCCTACTGACTGCTTAAACTGTAATAGCATCTGACTATATCACAATTAAGGGCCTTCCAGTTTTTACTACAATTTCTGCCTTGGAGAAGAAGAGGAAAAATTGGCTGTACAAAACTCTGGAATTTATGAAACGTACAAAAAGACTAATTTCAACAGACTGGATTTGGGTACACTTGGCCCTTCAGCTGTACATGCTGTGAATTTTGAAGCTCACTCTTCTGCCAAGTGCAGATCGGGGCTCCACTCAGAGGCCTGTGGTAAATCTACCTCTCGGTGATGTTACGACAATTAAGATTTTGATTCCTGGTTAATGCCCAGTGCTTGCACCCGTTATAGGGCCAGATCCATTTCAAGATGTCTGCAGAGCTCCGTGGTACATCTTGAAATGCATCCTGAACAAAGGTTGCAGTACAATAGGTTTGCTCTGAAGCCTGTAGGGAAGACAGTGTGGGGGCTTAACTTTCCTGCTCCAATATGCATTTAGCTGATTTAATCCCCTAAACTGCTTGGAAAAAGATATCCTTAATTATTACTCCAAAGTGAGTTCAGTTGAGAAACAAACCCCTGACTTCTTGGAATGCCTTACGCAGTTCAGATCTGTAGGAAACACTGATAGGAACAGTTTACCTGGCTTTGTATTTGTTTACCTGTACTAAAATACAAATGCACTGAAATATGAAGTACTTTGTGTTTTAGTGGCTGTTTTGGCAGGGCTTGAGATAATGGTGGTCCAAGTGCTCTGTGTCCAGATCCAGTCACCAGAGAATTTTCATCACATGGAGATGGGAGGACTAGATATTTTCAGATGTGTGATTTTATTTTTTTTATTTTTTTTGGTATACCTCTGTGTTAATGTTGATTTTTAAGTATGTTTTAAAAATGACAGGAATATGTTAACTGCTTTCTTTTCCAACATTATTTAGCCCTTAAACCAGAATGGTTTCCATACGGATTAAAAGGGAATGATTTAGTTATCGTGTTGTTTGAAGTTGCCAATGAATTGAGATATCTTTTTCTGATGAGGCACTCAGGTTCAGAGTTAGTCAGAACTGTTCTTCAGTATGAAGTGAGGAACTGAATTTTCCTGTGGACCTTCCCCAAAACATTATTTAGAAGGCAAAGTCAAGTAGTTCTTAATACAGGCTTACAGTATATACTGTAGAGGGTTTAAGGAAGCTGTGCACTACTGAAAATATTTTTAAATGTTGGTAATAGACCTTGTGCACAAACTATTGCTTAGAAATTCCATAATTCCAACATTGAGTTCCTTGATACGGCTAGATTTAGGGTATCTCATCTGTCTTTAATTTTCACCATAGTAAGAATGAAACTCCATAATGGTCTGCAAATGTGGGCTTGTCTGCCTTGCGTGGTGAAAAACCTGTCAGACCCAGAGTTCAGCCTTAATTTTGAATAATTCGATTTTAAAAAATAGTCCTGGGTTTAAATAAAAGCTTATTCTCCAGAATGTTGTAATTTGGTTGTGCATTTTGTTTCTTGTAATTCTGGAAAATCAGATGTTGATCTTGCACATCAGGAATTCCCTTTGCTTGATGGAAATCTAAGATTTTTATTCTTTACCTGGGTTTAAAGAAAATCTTACACAAGGAAGTGAAAGTTTACTTCTTTGTCCAAATGGACTCATTGCTATTGAATTGCCAAAGGAACGTTTTTTTCCAAACTAGATGTTTATGATATTAAGCAAGGTAATGTCCTTTTTAGCTGTACAATGAAGAGAAATAAATATTTGAAGTTAACTCAGATCACTTAAACATAAATTTTAATTTCAGTAATCCAGTAGGCTGGATTGCAATAATACAAACTATCTTTTGGGGTAAAAAAAAAAAAAAAATACTTAAAGATCTGATCAACTACTAGCAATACTTAAATATCTGCCTGGCAGTAAGTGGCACAATGAAGATGAATCAGTAATTCTAATGTGTTACATTATAATGAGGGGATTTGTTCCTAAGCATTCATTACACTCTATGTAATTTCTTGCACTAGCTACTTAAGCCTGGTCTCCGTTTTAGAAGTACATGTATCTATTTTCAATGGTTTATTATGAGGACTGGTTACAGCTTAATTCCTTCTCTAGTAGAATACCTGGATTGTTTGAATAATGAAGGTATTGTCTCAATTTGGCTACTAAAGGTATTTAAAAGATCTGATTTTTCCCACCTGAAGTTTGTTTGGACATTAGGATCTGTAGTGAGAAGCCAAGAGAGCAACAAGAGTGTCCAGTTTCAGTGGGAACACCTGTACTTTCCCAAATCCCCCAGCTGCAGATACACTGTGTATAACTGCATTTATGGAAGTTGCCATTTTCATGG
Organism: Sitta carolinensis; assembly: GCA_032173965.1. Taxonomy (NCBI): domain Eukaryota; kingdom Metazoa; phylum Chordata; class Aves; order Passeriformes; family Sittidae; genus Sitta; species Sitta carolinensis. Next base: position 14,909,243 of record CM063295.1, on the reverse strand, counting down.
AAATGAGCAGATTTAACTGTTTTTTCATATCCTTGTTGATGCACTAATGAAAGCCATTTAAGCCTCATTCTTTTTATCAGTATTTTTAGCAGATTTTTATGTAATACTCAATCTTTCATGAGGAGGCTGGTTGGTAGAAAGACTTTTTTTACGATTAAGCACTATCCTAAAATGTCAGCATTGTCAGTGACTTGGCTATTTGTGTTGGAGTTGGTGAAAGGTGGAATCCAAGTACATTAGCCTTATAAGAAATAGCCTTAAATAAGAACGGAGTTACTTCAAAAAATTACTTCAGCTTTAAGTCATACGTGTTAATGGTTTTGGTACAAAATGGGAAGAAATCTAGAGGAGAGTCAAACATCATGTAAACTTATTGAAAATAAGTATTTGTAATACCAGCAGCCTGTTTTTCAGAAACTTGAATATGACTTACAGTTAGTTTTGTTTATGAAATTGTTTGAACTTGCACAGATGTAGGTGTAACTTAAATGATAAATGGTACTGATGTGTGTGTATATATAATGTTCAATTCTATTTGTAAATGAGAAACTATGTAACAAAATCATAGGTATGAGGTTTTCCTATTGTAATTTAATACAGGTATGAGGTTTATGGCAATATATCATAGTTAATGAAATTTCAGGTCAAAATGTCTTTAAATTGTGTACATTTTTAAATTGTAATTTCTACTGTATATTGATTATCATGCATAGTGTGATTCAAGAAACTGCTTGTAATTTAAAAATATTTAATATTAAAAATAAAATACAGTTATATATTTATAATCTCTTTGTCTGTTTGTTCATTTTTAAACAGATGCCAGCAGTGTAGTTCTACAGTAAGATGTATTTATTAGTCTCCTGAGGTTGAGAAAGTTCCAAAAGCTCAAAGCCACAGTCCCTGCAGATGAGTCCGCATTAAATAGTGTAGTCACCTTTAAATTCTTCCAGTATCATCACCCTTGTGAAAATTTCAGGTAAAGTGAGTACACAGTCAGTAGAGAAGCAATAATTAAAGTGGCAACAGTGTAATTCTGAATACTGAATTTTGCTTTTAATTGTAGAATTAAAGATCTGTAGGAAGAATGGGGATTTTAAAATTTATAAATTCAGAAAACGGGTTAATGATGTTTTCTCAGTGTTCATTGGATTTCTGCCTAGAAGACTTTCTTGTGTATTTGCAATCTAAGTGCGTGTGCTGAATGGACCAAAAAATCACCAGGTAAATAAATGTAGTGCGGGTGTGTACTGGGAGCTCCTCTGATGAGAGGAGCTGCAGCCTGGGCACTCGCTGGGGCAGCAGCAGAGTGCGGGCTCGGGGGGGCTCGGGCCCGGTTCCCTGCCGGGCTCGGGCCCGGTTCCCTGCCGGGCTCGGTGCCGGGCTCGGGGCCCGGTTCCCTGCCGGGCTCGGGGCCCGGTTCCCTGCCGGGCTCGGTGCCGGGCTCGGCCGGTTCCGGGCTCGGGCCCGGTTCCCTGCCGGGCTCGGTGCCGGCTCGGGCCCGGTTCCTGCCGGCTCGCGTTCCTGCCGGCTCGGTGCCGGGCTCGGTGCCCGGTTCGCGGGCTGGCTCGGGCCGGGGTCGCCGGTCCGGGTGCCCGGCCGGGGATGGAGGCCTGTGGATGGAGCCTTGTGACCCCGCCTCCCAGCGCAGCTGTTGAGTGCTGGCACCTGTTGTGACCTGGGAATGAGAAACTGATATCAAGATGACTTAACTTCATTAGGTAAAATATAACTACTGGGTTGAAACTTGACCAAGGCGGTGGTCATTAATGAGAACAGATGCAAAAGATCCCATGGCACTAAATTGGTCACCTTATATAGAACTTATTAGCAAAGAATTTGAGAACTCGCAGCCTTTATGAGCAGCAGATTCTCAAAGAGATTATAATGCTGTGTGCCTGTGTCCCACGGGTGCCGTGACAGCTCGCAGAACAGAGCAGAGACGGGCGTTGTCCTCCTCCGGCCGTGGACACTGCGCCTGCTGCAGGAGGCGCTGGGCCGACCCCTCCAGAGCCGTGCGTGGCCGTGTCGGTGACAGCCCCGCTGCTGCTGCGGCGAGCCGCCGGGGCCCTGCCTGCCCGGCCCCTCGGCTGGTTGTAGCCGTGCCCGGCCCCTCGGCGGGCTGTTGTAGCCGTGCCCGGCCCCTCGGCGGGCTGTTGTAGCCGTGCCCGGCCCTCGGCGGGTTGTTGTAGCCGTGCCCGGCCCCTCGGCGGCTGTTGTAGCCGTGCCCGGCCCCTCGGCGGGCTGTTGTAGCCGTGCCCGGCCCCTCGGCGGGCTGTTGTAGCCGTGCCCGGCCCCTCGGCTGGTTGTAGCCGTGCCCGGCCCCTCGGCGGGCTGTTGTAGCCGTGCCCGGCCCCTCGGCGGGCTGTTGTAGCCGTGCCCGGCCCCTCGGCGGGTTGTAGCCGTGCCCGGCCCCTCGGCGGTTGTTGTAGCCGTGCCCGGCCCCGCCGGTGCCTGCCCGCCGGGCCCGCCCCCGCCGCTAAAGCCACGTGTCCGGGGCAGCGCCGGCCCCCGCGTCTCCTTCCCCCGCGGGGCTCGGGCAGCGCCCGCCCGGGGCTCCTCGGGTCGGGGCAGGGCCTGGGCCCCTCGCAGGCTCCTGCTTGGCAGATCCTGACTCGCTCAGAGGACGCGCAGCGTTCGCTCCCTGTTGCCCCCACAGCTGTTGCTGCTGTTTCTGGCTTCCCCTGGGTCTCTGCTGTGTTGCCCCTTGGGACCCAGGCACCTTCTCAGCAGCTGGTGGAGTGGTAAGTCACAGAAGAGGGATGCCGGCCCTGGTAGATGGCTGCAGAGGGTGTTAAATGCGTTGGTATTGGCTGCTCTCTTTTTGATTTCTCTTGACCATTCTAGTCTGTTGCTCATGATCCCCCACAATCTGCTCCTTGCACACTCTCACACCACCTTCCTGGGGCTCCCAGCAACTGAGCTGGGGCTCTGTAAGGTTGCTTCTCCGGGTTACAGCAGTGTCTTTCTGAGAGCAAACCTGCCAGCTACCCCGTGTTACTCCGTGATACCCCATTTGCTTTTTGCCCAGCCTGCAGTTTAAAAGACTGCTTTGCTCTCAGAGTTTGCTGAAGCTTCCTTTCTCTTGGATCTTCCTCCAGCTTTCTCTTCTGGCTGCCTTCACGATCCCCGTCTTCTCCAAGTCCTGTGGGCTATTCTCCAAACAGCAGCACTCTCCAGCAGTGCTTCTTCTGCTTGGGCAGAGAAGCTCCCTCTCCTCTGTGCTGTCCTTTAACTGTGCCTTTTCTGCCAAGTGAGTTACACAAAGAGTCCAGAACAAACCCGGTGCTTGCCTTTGGACCTTTCTCTCTGAAGATACCTGTGTGTCTCCAGGATTTTTTTTTTAGGCTCCCACAGCACAAGCTGCTTGATGCTGTCTTTCAGCCATCATCACCTGGCTTTAAAGAAATGAGAAATGAGACAGGAGGTGGTGTTTACCACAGCACAGCCGGGACCTGCCACCACCTGCTTCAGCTGAGGTTGATGTCTTGTACTGGGACAGTCTCACATCTGGGGCTAATTTTTTTGTTCGTTTTCCTTCATTTTTTATTGGCTCACCAACTCTCATACTGTTCCTACACAATAGTATCAGCATAAAAATATATTTTTGTTTAGACCAAATATTTTTATGAGTACATGAACTAGAAGACTGTGGAAAAAACAAATTTTGGGAATGTCTCTTAGTAACACTGATTGTTGGTGTTAGAGGCAGGGTTGCTGTGGTAGTTGTCTTCAGATGTAGCATGGGCACAGAACATGGGCTGAGGGGGGTAAAATATCAGTGCTGTCATCTAATGCAGAGGAAGGAACATTGCTGTGTCTTTTTGGGTAACTTGGAAAATAGCCTGCTCTGCTGCTGTTGATCTGGGGCAGTAACTGCAGTTAAGCCCTACCATTATTGGGTTGTTGTTGGAAGAGGGAAGCCCTTTTTTTCGTGTGTGTGTGTGGTGGGGACTAGCCCAGGACACAGAAATGCTGCAGCTGGAAACACGTGGCTGGCTCAGAGCTCCTCCCTGAGAGCATGCCATGTTTCCCTCTAGTGGACTCCTCTCACAGTGGAAACCTGTGCCTACAAAAAACAATTACCAGGAGTTCAACGAGAAATTTCTTTGAATAAGAGCCTGAGGGTCCATCTAATACCCCCCTAAGCCAGCAAATGTACACCGAAGTGGTGTGTGGTTTTATTTTAACATGGGATAATAAGGAGCTGGGGGACAGCAACGTTAGAGATCAAACAGAGGCAATGTGTTACCAAGCCTGCCTGACTGCTGTATTCTGCATATTTTTTGAGTTGTGGTTCACTATTCTACAGAAAGACTGGATCAAATTGGAGACCATTTTCTCTTATGTACAGTGATAAAGGAGAAATCTCTCTGCTTTGAGGCCTGTTTCTAAGAAAGTAGAGGCATCTGTTTCTCACCAGTAGGTGATCACTGCATCTTTGTTTCACTGGTTCCATTCACTTGCCCTCTGCTCCTTCTGCAAGCTCTCTTCCCAGCTGAATATTGGTGTTATGTTTTTACAGCACATTGATAATTAATACCACTCCATCCAACAAAACATGAAGACTAAAACCAAAGGAAAGAAACAAAGGCAAACTGCTGACAAAGAAGCATTTTCCGAAGAGCCAGCAATGAGAAAAAAGGAGCTGGTGAAATGTTTGCGACGCAAAGAAAGGAGGAATGGGGGAAACAAGGAGAGCAGCAAGCTGCCCCCAGGCAGAGCCAAGCGTGCCTGGAGCAGCAAGGACAGGCTGCTGAGGAGGCTGGAAAGCAACGAGCGCGAGAGGCAGAGAATGCACAAGCTCAACAACGCCTTCCAGGCTTTGCGGGAGGTGATCCCTCACGTGAGAGCCGAGAACAAACTCTCCAAAATCGAGACTCTCACCCTGGCCAAAAATTACATTAAATCTTTGACCTCCATTATACTCAATATGTCTAATGGACACTTTCCAGCAGTAGAAGGGATGGGGGGAGCCTGGGGATCCAAATTGTACCAGCATTATCAACAGCAGCATGGGGAGGATGACCATGAGGAACATTTACAGAAATATTCCACATAGATTCATAACTTCAGCCAAAACACCAACTGCCTGCTACTACTGTCATTTTTTTCCTTCTTACATCATAATACATCTCATTACCCAGAGGTTTAAAGAGATTATTTTTGCATCCAGTCTTTTTTTTTTTTTTTTTTCCCTTAAAAAGACAAACAGGTAACACTCATGGCTATAGTTTATATGGCACATTAAAAAAAATTACCTTAAACCCTCAGAATTTTTCAGAGCATTATGAATGTGTCCGTGTGGTGTGCCAGGGTCTGGAAACCTATCCTGTAACACTGGAGTTGACTTGAAAATAGTGATTTAGTAACTTCTGAAAATAATCCTACCTGGAGCAGAGTGAGTTGAGCCTTAAGGTTTATGTCATCTGATTCCTTGGAGTTCCTTGAGAAGCTTGGCTGCAACTCTGTTCACCAGCCTTTCAATGACTCATCTACTGTGCTAAAGAGAAGATTAAAATTGATGACAGCATTTGACTGACTCGGTGCCTGAAGTGACAGATGTGGGAAATTGGTCACCAAATCTGAATATCTATCTTTGATATTTAACTTCTGTGGATCTGCCCTTGTAATTTTGAACCTTGCGAGGCATAAAAACATCTGTTGATGCAAACGTCTGCAAAGCTTTCTCAGATTGTAAGCTCTCTAGAGTAAGGACAGTTCTGATCTGTGTTTCCAGAGCATCTGGCCTCACAGAGATTTCCTTTAGTGGGTGTCTGGGTGCCATTGTAATACAAATAATAAATAAGGGACAAATTACTTACTTTTGCCAAGACAATGATAAAAATGCTTTAGTATACCTTTGAGTTAGATAATGCTCTGGCCTGTTTAAATTATTTGCTAATGAAACCTGTGATGTGGTCAGGTTCTTTCTGGGTTAGTGTTAGATTCTGATACTATAAAACAATAAATGAAGCAGAAACTCTTCAAAAAGGAAAATAAACTCTTTTTTCCCCTTCCCCCTATCCTCTTCTGTGGTAAAAAGTTTTATGTCACTGAGGAACTCTCATGTCCTCTTGTATTCTTGTACCTGGGGCAACCTGAAGCTGGAGTTGGAAGTGTGGTGCCCATGAGCCCCTGTGTCACAGCTCCCCCTCCCCACATGCCCCACGGAACAGGAGGCTGCTGCTCTGTGCTGTGGTGGCACAGCAAACATTCGGCACCTCATGCATCACTGGGATTGGGAATGGTTTGTGGCGTGGTCCTTTTCCTGCAGAGGAGGGCTGTCCAAGGAGGAATGGGAGCTGAGGAGGGGTTTATCAGCTCCATCACAAAAGGACTGTGCTGCACTCTGCAGTTTGGAATGTTTGCAGTTTGCTGCAGCACAGCTGAGGGGATGACAGTGTAACTCAGTGAAAGGTGTGTTTCCCACACAGGCTGGTAAGGGATGTGAATTGTCCTACTCCACCACAGCAATCCATAGCTATGGTGTAGAACAGCAATAATTTATACATGTGGTTGCATTACTGGAAAAAAAAGTTTGGATCCTGCCTCAACCAGAATTTTCTTAGTTGTTGAACTGTTTTCACATTAAAATAAATGTGATTAAGCCCTTTTCATGCTCAAGTGCTAGTGAAAGAACTGCAGAGTCTCTTAGAGATTTAAGTTGTCATTACAGTGCTGGATCTTACTCCATTCACCAGCTGCCCAGTGCGGGTAAATTAATCCTCACTGGATTTATACACTGGTTCCATTGGGTCAGTCAGTAACACCAACGCCTTTTCTTCCAGTTACTCCACTCAGCACCTCCTCAGGTAAGAGATGTTGATGTTATTTGGTTATTTCTCTAGGTAGTGCAAACTGTGGCTCTGTGTGTCACAAGGTAAGTTGTGATCAAGCACTTGTAGAGGATGGTAATTTTTTTGCAGGATTCTTTAAAGGTCATTATCTGAGAGTTTCCAGCTAGGAACTGTGCCTGGAATGCTCCTGTGGGATAGTTATGTTTGAACTGCTGTTTGGTTACAGCGGTGCAAAGAGGGAACCAGCAAGTTTAAAATCCAGTATTGTAACAGTGCTTTTGACGAAGAATTGCACTTTAAGAACCAAGTGTGCTGGTATTGCTCCTAAACATACAGAGTTTAATGCTGGGCAGTGTGTTTTTGAGCTTCTGCAACCAGAGACATTCCAAATATTATGCCCAAATTGGCATATCGTATCTAGCATGGAGTCCTCTGAACACTGAGGGACAGTCAGGCTCTGGACACAGGCATTTTTATGGAATTAAAGCTGCTAGTTCCACAGTGGTGCTTTGCTACTAAGTGTTGTGTTTTTGGACATGTCAAAAAGGATTTTGTAAAAAGCATTTTTTTCTGATAAATTACTTTTATTTTTCAAAATTGCTTCAGTTTAAAGTCACTTTTTCATATTTTAACTAGCCACAACAATGACATTATATTTTTAAATTAAATAATTTTCTAAATAATATTTTAGAAGGCAAATACTTAGTACTCAGACATAAATGACTTATAACTTATCTTTTTTTTCCACTTAAACCCAGTAAAATAAGTGAAACTTGGCAATGTAGGGAAAAATGCAAAGGTATATTATAAAGCTTCTTGTATGCAATCAGGTTGATTGTTGGAGATGTAAACACTATTAAAAGGAAAAATCTTGATACAATGCAGAGAAAAATACAATCCTAATAATTCTCTAAAAACACATGTAATAAAGTTATTTATTTGGACAAGAAACTGTGCAACTTACGCAAAACTTATTATGGTAATTAATGCAACACATTATTTATGGTTCTCCCACAATGTATGTATAAACCAGAAATCTCTAATCACATACTGGAAAGATCAACAGGTTCTTTTTTTAACAGTAAAGCATCTTCAGTCTTCATTCACATTTGGACTTGGAAACAGTGCTTTCCTTGGCATTAAATACCAAATATATTCCTTAAATACGTGCAAACATAAGTTTTACTTCTACAAATACAGTACTGAGACCACACCAAACTGCTCATCATATAAAAATAGCTTCATGTACAGTCACACACAGAGAGGAGAAATGAATGTAAACTGTCCAATTATGATAAATAAGTCAAAGAAAAAAGGGTTTTTGAGACTAGAAAGTGGTTTCATGTTGGAAAAAGGGATGAATAAATCACTTACTCAAAATGAAGAGCAGAGCTTCATTCTGAACTGCCATCAGTGTACGCTGGCAAACTCCACTGCTATCAGTAAAGTTGTTTTGGATTCCTACCGCTGTAAAGTCTGAGTTTGAAACCTTCCCCTGATTTCTACAGTGTGAAAGCATAATTTGCAGTGATCTAGAACACAGAGTCTGGTGCCTTCCAGCTTCCTTAGGTAGGCACCTGTGTACCTCAGTTACCCCAGCTGCAGTGCAGCTGAGGACAGAACACCCTTTCCAGTGCTTGCAGTGACAGTTCCGAGTGGGACATTGCTGAGCCCGACTGGCCAGGACTGGGCTCTCCAGTGCCTCCCTGCAACCAGGGGTTCTGCTGCCTCATGAACACATTGCTCCCTGTCAGCAAAGACAGCAAAAATTGGCCTTCATCTTAACTGCAGCCTAAGCAGAGTTGCACAGAATTTGATTTTGCTGATGGGAGCAAGAACATCTGACCCAAGTCCATCCTTACACACGGAGCCCTCCCATGAGCAGAGCTCTGTGCACATGTAAGGGCCTCTACAACCAGGAGCAGCTGTGTTTGCCTGCAGTTCATTCAAATTGAAATATCTGTGCTCAAAGGTGAATCTCAAGGACAGTGTGCAATATGTGTGAATATGAGAGAAATGTAGGGAACATAAAAAAAGAGTAAATGCAGTGATCATCAGCGCAGATATTCACATTTGTATGGTGTGTAGCAGCTATGGTAAAGGATCAGAAATACATTGTGGTTAAAAACCTTGCCTGCTTTGACAAAACTAAGAACTCTATCAAGTCACATTTTACACAAGATGCATTAGAAGGATTCAGTACTTAAAATACCCCATTGCAAAGTCCAGTTGAGTCAAACATATTAGTAGCACAAAAATGTCATGTTTTTCTCTCCAAGCAGTAGACATTATTTCTTTTTAAACTATTGCCAGCTGCTTGTTAGCGAGATGTAGATGGCAACAATTTAACAGTTAACAGAATTTCTGTCCAATTCTTGACTGTCACTGACCATCAGAGGGGTCTTAGAGTGTTCTGTTTTCCCTTTACTCTCTTCATCTTCTCCCTCCTTCGCCGCTGGGTTTTCCTCGGTGGTGTCAGGCTCAGCACCCCGAGATGCTTCTGTTGCATTTCCTCTGACTGTGATGTGCTCCCACCCACCCTGTGAGAAAGGGATGCAGAAATTCAAAAGGAGAAACATCACCCTGTCAATGCTGTACGTGTTATGATGCTTTATGGGTGCTGCTAGTTTATACTATTTGTTCATGAGGGAAGTAATCCTGCTCTGTGATGAATCAGAAAAAAGGCTCCTTGTAAAATGAAACAAAACATAGCAGAACTCACTGACAGGAAGTTATAGAGGTGGTAAACTTGAGGATTGTTTTTATCATGGGGAATTGTGATTAGTAGGGTCAGGCATTCATAAAGGAGCCACCACAGATGTTCCACCAACTTAAAAGGTGACAAAACCTTGAAATAGCCTGTCTCAAAACATTGAGAATATACAGGGTACAACATTGAGGAATAATCATGTGCAGACCAGGAAGAAATCCACTCTTCTTTAAATGGCTCTTACTCTACTAGTTTTACCATTGTAACTTTTAAGTTACCTATTTAAAATGAATACTTATCAAATGCAAATAAACAGCTTCCCAGCTATGATTACACAGCCCATTATAATAACTTCAAAAAGGAACCTAAACCTGAAGGAAGATGTCCTTTTCCTGCAGGTTTATCCAAGCTGTGCAATGCTGGGCAGGATGGCAGTTCCCTTCCTTTGTGCCCCCAGCACTTACCCCAATTCCATAATCCCAGGAGAGGCCCTTAGGTTCCAGGGGCTGGACCCCAGTGCGGTGGCACACGGTCCCACAGCTCAGGCTGTGGCTGCCCTGCACTTTGTCAGCTATCACCCACACCTCAAGGAAGCAGAGAGAGGCAGTAAAATGTGCTGCTCTTCCCAGATATGAAATCCCTTTCCCCTTTCAAAAACCAGTCTTCAATAGGCTGAAAATGCTCTAATTTAGGCACAGAGACACCCAAACAAACTATAGAGCAGTGCTATAATTAAACCATTACCAGATAAGACTTGGCAGGAAAGAGATTAAATATATAAAAAGCATTGTTAAAATATATAGCCTTGTTAAAAGAAATTGAAAAAAAATGAGGCTTTCTAACAGCAGAGGGCTTGGCTGTATCACTATTTCATTGGTATGATTTTTTCTCTTGCTATCAGATTCCAGCATGTAGACCAACATTTTTTGGAATAAAATTAAACAAAATTAATGCTGAAGAACATTTAATTACTAAAGTATGTTCTACATAATTTTTAATAAACTAATGAGATACAAGGAAGCTTAATACCCACCTGGTCCAGAGGCCCTACAGACATTTTACGGATATTATTTGAAACATGATCCCAGGTAGAGCCTTGAGGGTAGCTGGGTGTGATACCCTGCCGGTACCAAAGATTGCCTGTAAAACAGAGAGTGCTGCTTACAGCCCAGCATGGCTGTTTGTCTGAAGTGCTGTAAACAACATAAATCAGGAATTAATTCCTTCTGTGTTCTGGGGAAATGCAGTTTTGGCTAGTGTGTTACAGAGATGGACAAAATGAAGTTCCCGCTTTGGAATTTGTATTTCTGTGAGTTACTGTTTATGAAAAATAGCAAATCGTCTGTTTTGTAAATCTTCTTGGGGAAAAATGTTCATATAAGGAACTGCACTAGAAACCACAAAAGCAAATGAGTTGAAGGTTTCTGAATCTGGTGTTAAAGGCTTGTTTCTTGTACAAAAGGTGCTTCATGATTTATCTGTTTTGGAGCAGGATTCCAGACCAAAGCAGCCGTGCAATTCTCTGACATTCATCTGTGTCTTTCCCCACAGAGCACAGGAGCTGGACTGCTGTTACCCAGGGATATACCCTCAGATGTAACAGCACCCAAGCCTTCAGAAGCAGTACTTAAAGTGCACTGCTACTTCCAAATCCTTCACTGTGAAATATTACTCCCTTTGGAGCACCAGTAATCATCTGTCCAGTTCTAACTTAACCTCTCCTTTTCAAATCAGTCTGGTGTAGACTGATGTACATTTTGTACCACTGACTAATAGTTTTTTAAATCCTTACCATTTTTATCCAAGACAAACACAGATGTTCGTCCTACTGAGACTTGCTTTAACTTCTGTTTTTGAGGTGAAGGGATATGGTACCAACAGTCACCTAAAGGTCACAAATCTTGAGTTAAGCATTGAAAAAATAGAATTAGGCATGGAAATGTCTGCAGTTGAAATACATTGCTGTGCAGGAAAGCTGTGAATGACATCACACTTCATATTTTTTTTTAACAAATAAACACTTTAAATCACGCAGGTGAACAGCAAATAAACTGCTGTAATTATTGTATTATTTGTATGCACTCTTTTGCACAGCCATGGGAGGGGTCTCTGGGAATCAGACTGGGCTTTTTCAGACATGGCAGTGGAGTAGAGCAAAAGATAAAGCACAAGTTCTTACCTGCAGGTTTGTTTGGAGACACTGAACCCCGGTAGAAGGCAGAACCATCTCTAGCAATAGCCCACACTTGGTAAAATGCTCCAATGGAGATGGAAATAAAAGGCTGATCTGTTCCCACATGCAGCCAGGATGTTCCCTAACAAATCATGGGAGATGAATTGTGGAGCAGTTGTTAAAACCTCCATGACAAAATATTGTCATTTTCAAATGAGAAAAAAAACAACATAGTGAAAAATATTCTGGAGAATAAATCATATATAACTTTATAACTGAACAGAAATGAGGCTGCTGATCCTCAAAGATATTTGGATATATAACTCTTTAAAAATAACTAATTTGGACAATGAAGGGCCTTTTCTATTAAAATCACTGCATTTTAGGTGTCTACATGTCTCTGAACAGGTGGACTAGAGCCTTCTTTCTTTTTTTTAATTCCTCACTGCTGCACTGCCTTACACATCAGGAAGGAAAATTTTTTTTTTTCAATTTCTTGTAGTTTTTCTCCAAATTCTACTAAAGTATTAGGTGTTCTTCCTCATTTTTATCCTACTGGTATCAAGATGCACTAGACTGGGACCATGCTTCATAGGGTCTATTCCTCAGCAATTTCTGTAAGTGGGATGCATCTGTTATCAACGATTTCAAAAAACAAACAAAAAAAAGAACTAAGCTGCTAGTGCAGAAAGTGGAAGTAAAATGCTTCATAAAAAGATGGCCAGGAGCTGAGAGAGGCTCCTGCAGGTGATGTAGCACAAGCTCAGGTAGATTATGCAAGAGAAGCACTATTATAAGGAACGTGGGCAGCAAACTGCTACAGCTGATAGACAGGGACTTGCAAATCTGGGACACAAAGGGATGAAGAGAGGGTGTGATTGTATGTACTTGCATATTACATTAAATACATCAATGAGCACTAAAACCAAACAGGGAGCCTTACAGCTGGATTTTGCTGTGTCACTCCAAGCCTGCAGAGCACGTCTCCTTTGTCACTGATTGCCCACAGTGCTACTGCTTCTTCATCATCTGCATCTGAACTGGGAATTATGGAGATGTCCCACAGGGAAACAGGAGGCACTTCCAGCCATGGCCCGTTGGTGACTATCTTACATTTTCTGAAGCAGAAAAAACCCAAACCTGTCAGAAGTATATACTTTATATAACTGAATTGGTTTCCCAGTCTATTGTTGACTTCCAGTCCTAAAGTCTTTTAATTAGGCAGAGCTTTTCATTAAATTTTAATATTTTTAACTTGAAAGAGGTTTTTAACAATCAATCCTGTTTTGCATCAGGTTTTGAAGTTTGAACTAATACCGATTTCTCAAAGCTTCTCTTGTTTGGGTTTTTTAAGCTACTTTATAAAACCAAGATCACCCTAGAAGTCTGCAACTGGGGCTACACTGCTCCATAGCTCTCTCAGACTCACTGGGCAACAGCAGGATAATAAATTGTAGAGAGAACTCCACACCCAGCTCATTCCTTCCTCTGTTTTGGTTAAAGGAATAACTTTACAACTCTTTTTTGGTTGGTCTGTTAAAAAGATTATATAGCATCTTGAGGTAGGCAGAGGTAAAGCAGCTTTAAATGACAGACTTGATAACTCATGCTGGGACTTTGTGTACTTTTTTTGTGGAAATTGCACCAAAGTAAGTGCTGTTGATTAGGGAAATTATGTTAGATTCTATCATCACCACAATAATTTTGTGTATGAAGAATGTCCTAAAAAACATCAGGACATTCCTCTGTTTTCCAGTTCTGAAAAATCAGATCCAGCCCTGAGTGGTTCCCTATTTGTTTTCAATTTTCCATTGGTAGATTGGTAGTTAAAACAAGAGGAAATATTTAGACTAGAGGGTATTTCTCAAGATGCTTATTTTATTTCAAGTCACCATTTTGATTTACTGGGTTTGTTTTGCTGCATATCATAAAATAACACTTCTGATGCTTCAGAACCTCACTTCAAAGCTTTTTGTAGAAGGGGCAAAATACTTGGTAGCATCAATACCAAACCCAGAAGCGTGTAAGTTCACAGCAATTAATTAGGATAGCTATTAGATGCTCTAGTACAGAAAGCACAGAAAAGATGGAAAAACAGGGAATACACAGACTTCCCCTGCTTATAGAATATAAGTGACAATTTGCTGTTTTCTCGGTTCCTGGACATTTCCTCTGACTGAATGGGGCTGGACTATCTGTGGCCCAGCAACGAGTATGTGGAATTCATAAGTTGCAACTATTAATATAAAAAGCCTATTGCCAGCAGCTACAAGTGGCCTAATATGTACTGATATACCCAGTGTCTACTATTCCTTAATCATTTACCATAAGGAAAATCAGATATAGAGAAGAACTCTCTGACATTTATCTACAGATCCCACAAATCCAATAGGGTAACTACCCATAGAAACTTATAATTAGAGACATAATGCTAAAGGTCATCAGATTCTCTGCTGGGTTATTTATTTCAGGTTTCTTTACTTTTGTTGATTGGGTGACGACTCTTCACCTTGTTAGTAAAATAGATTTAGTAAGCAATTAGCATTCAAGTTCAAAACTTTGTTACATTGAGGCTCCTCACCTTGCCCAGCGCCTCCGTCGGACAAAGTCTTTCATTGTCTTGTGGCCATGGTAGGACCTACCAAAACAGATTTAAACAGTTCATGAGGATGTCAGAGCATCGCCAATGTCAGTGCCAGCCTGAGAGCACTCCCTCCATTTGCCCACCAGGCACTCCTGCTGATTTTAACATTCTTCAAGTGACCAATTTTCCAGGTTCACCTTGGTGCCCTCCCCGCAAATATCGGTGTGCCCACAAAAAGGGGGGAAATGAGGCAGTGTTGTGTCCCTGTCAAAGGGCAGTTAATATGCAAACCAGAAATGAGGAGTGAGGACTGGAGCCTGGGATTTGGTAGAAGAGGAGTTCCCTTACGCTGGGAAGTCAGCTGCATACTGCCAGCCCTCCCGGTCCGTGCCGCCCGCCGGGCTGAAGTCGATGTACCAATCTGAGACCTGCGGGCAAACGGGGACACTGGGAATAACAGTCAGCACCTGATGGATCACAAACACCTCTTCTTCGATTTACCTCCACCTTTTGGAGAGCAAGGACTTGCTAGAAACCTTCTAATACTTGAAATACATACAGAGGTTCCCAAATCTTTTCAGTTCAGCGGAAGAGAAAAGGATCTAAGTCATGTTAAACAAAAAACCCCACTCAGTGCTTAACATTCTTTTGATTATGGAAGATTGTTACTAGTTATGAATGGGGAAAGCAAGATTAAATGTTACAACAAATCCCAGAAGAAAATCTGGGCCCCTTGAACTCAAGTCTTGAATCCTACACTTGCTAAGCCTGGACTTCTTTGTAAGAAATTTGTAAGACAAGACTTACCCAAGACCACTGTGGAGAAGGAGGCTTGGTGTTGGTCTTTGTGCATTCCTGCAGGCCAGAGGCATCACTCCACATGTATCTATCTGTGGGCAGACCTCTGTGGTGGTGGAACAGTGCACAAGGAATGCAAGGTCATTTGCAACAGGGAGTTTAAAAGGCGAGGGAAGAAAAGCCTTTTGTAGCACTTCCTGCTTTCACACACAAAACGTTGCCATCATTAATCTCTGTATTTAGAAATATCATGTGAATGATGAGCACAGTGGGAAAGAACTGCTTCCAGTTAGACCAAGCTTGAGGATGATGTAAATTTTTCTCTGTAGAGTGATATTCCTCACTACCATTTAAAACTGGAAAGTGAATCCCATGTATGTGGATATGTATTTTTCAATGTCTTTGCTCAAATATACTATTCAAGGACCCAGTGTATTTAGCACAATATGTATATGAATATATAGACCCTAATAACTTTTCTGTCTGGCCTTAATAGTGAAAGATACTGCAAGTAGGCACACCTTGTGCAATCACAAAGCACAAATCTGTAATGTTTGGCCATAATGATATTTCGAATGGATAACTGCAAACTAGAAAATTGAAAACCACTGCTCCTTCCATTACAGATTAACTCTGAATGTTGGAGGAGACTGAAGACAAAGTGTAATAACTCTTCCAAAAAGCTAGAACAAAGCCCTCGTTTCATTTGACAGTAGTAGTAGTATTAAAGCAAATCAATACAATAAATTGAGTCAATAACCTGCTGCTGTATCCAGTGACAGGGTTCCACCGCTGGTTCTCATAGATGTACACACATTTCACATCCGACTGTGTGTAAATGTTATCAGCACTACTGGCCAGTCCTGTCAGGAATAAATAATGTGGATTAGAGTAAAGCTAAAGCTCAAAGACACTACATTTTAAATTCCATCAGCCACTGATGATTCTCAGTGCCAAGCTGTACCTTGGATGAAGCCACCTCCATAGCCACCAGTGTGAACCCAGGCTGTGTGGTCGTAGCCGATGCCCCACACCACGCCCCGGCTGTTGCTCTCGATCAGCCGGAGGTGGCCTCCCACCTGCCGCCAGAACCTGCCAGGAGAGGGACACTGCACTCAACTCCACAGCCCTCAGGAACGCGTGCTTTTCCCAACAACCCAACAGTCTTCAGGACAGGCAACCTTCTCTGCTCACTTGGCCAACCATTTTGCAACCTGTACGTGAAGGCAGTTGCCAGATGAAGGCATTTCCCTCTGAACTGCTGCCATAAAGCAGATGGTATTGTTCTGCTTGAGGGGTTTGATCATATTGCCACAATTGTCATAAAAACTGTCCAGAAACTGCTCCTGGACTGCAGTGTCTATGGACAACTGAAAACTTCAGATTTCTTGACTCAGATGAAACTGAAAGCTCAAATTATATTCCAATTACAGCGATCACATTTGCTTTCAGTTTAGGCTATCTCCTATGACATTAAAGACACAATTACAAAAAATGGGATCTCAGTGAGAAAGGCTTTACAAATCACAAGGACATCTCCAGAATCTAAGAATTAAAATATGATTCGGTGAATTTCTTCAAGTGCAATCATGAGTAGGAAGGCAGCCATTAATCCTGTCCCTGAGAGACATCTGCAGTGTACTGCACGCTCCAAGAGCCCATCACAGCCGCTGAACTGACAGGACATTCTTTGCTGGATGGCATCCCATGCAGAAAGAACAGCTTCAGAAGCCTCTTACATTTGATCACACGGCATCAGCTGGGGTCCGGCCTCCAGCTCAGGACTTGGCTCACTAACAAAGATGTCTCCTTTACAAGTAACTGACCAAATGGCATGGTGAGAAGGAGGGCCTTGAATCCGTCTGCTTTCACAGCAAGACATGTTCAGCAAAGACAACTACAAAACAAGAAGCAAAAAAAGCTTCCATTTTATTCTCAGTACTGTAAAAATTTTACTTCTGCACGTTTTGCAAATCAGCAAAGTGAATTTGCAGCTTTTTCCCAAAAGGCACTAGAATTCATGGTTCAGAAATTATTATACAACCACTGGAACCGCTGTGGTTTGCAGGAGCTGATCAGGATGAGGCATCTCTCACGTATGCCCCTGCTCCAGTGTATCTATTCCTGTCTGCCTGTACAAAAGACTCTCTGCACCAGAGACAACACAGAATGGTTCTTCTACCAATGCAGAAGATCACACTAACTTAATTCAACTCCTAACTCATTCCTACCCTAATCTATATCCAGAGATAGGAAGAGAATAAAAAGCAATATTGATGTTGCTGTGGATAACTGCAGCACCAGAAAGCAAGCAGACTTCAGAGAAGATAACAAGCCTCAGGTGCCTCTAAATAAGTTTGATCAGATGGTTTAAGTACCTAAACTTGAAAAACAGATGAGTTTAAATGTAACACTGACATTTCAGAGACTGGCTTCTATGTTTTATTGCAGATATTGCCAGCTTGAAATGAGAGATGCCCAGCATTACCCAGTCATGCATTTCTTGCTCTGTTGCGGCTGCCAGGCGGATTGGCCATCGCTGCTTCGTCCTCTCAGGTGTGTACAGTGCAAAGGAGTGCTTGGCTTCATTCAGCACTTCAACTATAATGGTCACTTCATTCAGGAACACGTGGATGTACTACGACAAGAGAAAAAAAACCCTGTGACTAAGGCAAACCTTCCACAGAGCCAGCATTTTTGCACTTCAGTTCTACAAACAAGGCATTCCTGCCAAGGACAGCAAAGGATCAATTCTTGGCACAGAGGGAATGGGACTCAATTTCCAGCCTTGCCCTACCTCTGATTCTTATTTCCTGCAGGCATTTATCCTACTTGGGAAGATCCTGTCCAGCCAAGCCAGGCTCTTCACAATCAAGAACATCTTGAACTTCCAGAAGAATTTGTAATTAGTGGAACTGATGGTTTAAGCAGTGTGAGTGGTTTGTGACTGAGTATTTCTGACACAGCTCAGAAAAGCCTGGTTTGCTGGTACCTGAGGTTACCTTTGAATTGGTTCCCAAACCTCAGAAGAGTAGCGTGCCATAGTTTGCCTCCTTTAAAGAAACTGTTTCCCTTTCCTAGGCTTCCCTTTGGCAAAAGCAGCTCTCCCAGGGATCTGCAGCTGGACACACCTTTTTCTCCTCATGGTACATGTAGTAGATGAACAGGATGCTGTCACGCATCCCATCGCTCCCAGTGAACTGCTCCAGTGCAACTCGAACATCCATCCACTTGTGAGGCTTCCAGTTCCTCCACCACTGCAAGGCTCCAGTTTTAACCCAAACCGACTGCAAGGCAAACACAAAACTACAGGAATAAAGACACTGCACAACTCTTTTTCTTTCTCCCAAATGCTGGTTTTGTGACCACAAGTTGTGTTTGCTGCAGGTTAGTCTGTATCACACCTCATCCTAAATTCATACACCTGTATCACACATTCCCATACAGAGTGTACCAGAGTATGAAAACTCATAAAAGTGGATAAAGAGATACTGAAGTAGCACGTGTACAACAGTAGGAACATTTTTACCCTGCAAGAATGCAGTAGCACACAGGTAGTAGTTGACTCAAGTTTGCTCTTGTTATAATGCAACCTCTCTTTGGAGTTTAAAGGCTTATGACGTAATTTTTTAAAAGTTGATTAAACCCCTGGACTCCGAGTGTTTTTAATCAAATAATTCCAGATGTCATTTGGCAATTAGCAATGAAGGGACCAAAGCCATGAATGAATCCGAAAAGAGCCAAGGAGTCATAACAACAGGAACATCAAACAAAACAGCTGCTATTTATGTGCTGCCATTGACGTTTGCATCTTTTATTTACGCAAGTTAAATTAGTCCTAATGGCCACAGAGAAGGAAGCTCACCTTCTTGAGTCACTGTTTCAATTAAGATGTCTCATCTTGTGGTGGAATAATTCATACAACGTTCTGCTGTTGCAACCATTTCTCTGAGGATCTGAGGTCTCACAGTACCCAAATAATGCTGACCAATGCTTTGTTTCTTCCTAAATAAAACTATCTGATAATGCTTTTAGATGAATACTGCTGCTCCATGTTTGACAAGCTGTTAATTTCCCACAGGAGCTCAGACATTAATAATCCAGGAAGGTTGTCATAGACAAAAATAAGGGCAAGAATATAAAGCTGACAGTAAGATCAAATCAGTATGTCAGAAATGTATTATTGATTCCCAGATGTATTTAGAAGATAAGAGATAAATGTCCTCACTGCTTACCTGCTCAATAGCCTGCTCATAGTGCCTGAAATTCTCCAGTTCCCGCTTTGTCCTTTCACTGAGCTGCTGAAAAATCTGCTTCCTCCATGCTGCTGTCTGTGCAGGAGTGATGGACAGGGACAGAGACTGCACAGACGATGACAAACCTGGGACACAACAAGCCAAATAAACTCCGGTGAGTTTTGAGTACAGTTTTACCTGTGAAAGGTAACACACAGTGCTCCTTTGGACACCAGACTGAATCGACCCAGTCTAACACCATTTTTATAATGATTATAGTTTGGAATCAATGTATTACAGTCAAACTTTGTAAATGATGCATAGAAATGGGATTACTAGATGATTATATAGAAGCCTTTAAAGCCATAACCTTTAACAAGAGTTATGTCACTGAACTGCAAGATAATTAGATAATACACTGCATCACGAGTTAGACTGTTAAGTAGTGGGATGCCACAGTTAATGGTTTATTTTATTCATTTCAGTAGGAATGGTAGAGTGAGGCAGTTATCGCCAGCATCTGCATCTCCCAAGAGAGCCCTTTTCACTCCTTCCTGTTACTGCTCAGTGATATTTTGTGTTTTATCTGAAGCTGCAGTTTCAATACAATTAAAAATGAGATGTAGATCCAGCACAGATTACTTTACAAAATTGTTACAGGAACTCAAGGGAAAAAAACACTTTTACATTTATTTATCTCAAGCCCAAAGTGTTCTACAGCTAAATACTGCAGCACTATGCTCAGACATGAACCTATTAACAAACTGCAGCAAGAGAAAGTGAGTTAGCACAAGTTTTGACCATGGCTTTGCTCAGAAAAAAAACAAACCAACATTTTTCTTAAAGAGAATATTGAGCTGTGACTGGAACTGGGGTGTGCTGTGGTGAGTGGCCAGTACCTGATGGAGCAGTGAACCACTTCAGTGGGCTGTGCAGATCTACCAGACAGCCTCCCCCAGACACCCAGGCCCACAGTGGGTGCTCATCGGCTCCGTACTGGTCTTCAGCTCCCACCGAGAACACGCCCAGGGAAGAGAGGCTGGATGTGTCTGCAAAGCTGCTGACAGACAGCACTGGATGCTTCTGAGCCTCCTTCAAGTCAATGTTTATCCACTGCAGTTCTGCAGAAGGATTTGGGTTTCCAGGAGATTTATTCATTTCAAGGTTCTCTTTCTCACTGCTGGCTGAAGCAGCAGTGGCTTCTCCTTGCTCAGAGTGCAGAAGGCCCACAGTCAGCTGTGCAGATGTTTCAGCCTGGCTGGCTGGGCCATTCCCAGCAGCTGCAGCTGCCAGCAGGGCAGTGCTGGCAGGGCTCGTGGGCACGCCGGGGAGCTCTGTATCAGAGGAAGGATCTGCATCACCCTGAATGACCGCGCTTGTTTGGTTCTGAATATCATCAGTAAAGAAACAGCCAGCACTGAAGGACAAATAGATAATTAATTATCATCCAAAGCATTGTAAATCAGCACAGGCCTTAGATTGCAGACACAGAAACTGACTTAGTGTTTCACTGTAGGAGACAAACAGCAGACTTCTCTTTTAAATGTCAAATTCTATCATTAGAGGAGAGTCCGACACAAATCTGGCAAACTGGTCTAGTAAATCTGAAACATAGGAAGGAATTTTATTGATCTTTTCAAACAATTGGTGGTGTTGGCTGCCTATAGCTCTCAGGAAAACACATCCCATTTTCTGAATACAAAATAATGAATAGATTTTTTTAAAGCCTATTATTAACGTTATGGTTTGTCTTTGCTAAAGGGAACTTCCCAGCACACACTCTGGCTCAAACAAATCAGATCCATTGGCATCTGTGGTACAGCCCAGAGGCTAGCAGGCAGGGGGAGTAACTGATTTAACCTCTCTAGGAAAAGAAACATAGAGTGACACTCAGGAAGAATAATTCCTAGGTGGAGTTGACACTCCATGGTATTTCATAAACCACATTTTCTCTTATTAGAGACTAGTTCCAGATAGTGATAGTAAAGCCCAGAGGAACATGCTTTACTGCAGGCATGCAGTGAATTCCAATGTGGGAGCTTCAGATTCTTCTCTGAGTGCAACAACTGCTGCTTATTGCTAATTTTAATGGCAAAAATGCAAATACCTTTGGCATTTGGCAATGATTAGAGATGTCTTCCCCACTCCTCCTTGTTGGTACCCCTTGAATGTAAAGAACTATCTCCTAGCGTTGAAACCCTTGCTGTACAAAGTCTCGAGCAGGTATTTCATGAAGTACCTGAGCAGACTTGTTGAGCTCCCAGTCTGAGACCTGTCACTCTCTCTGCCAGACACAATTGCCTTCCATGTCTTCCCACTGAGCTCACTTGGTGTGACACCTTGACGAAAATAAATCGCTCTGTCGTCGCAGCCTATTCCCCAGACCTAGTGAGGAAAATGGCTTGGTGAAGGAAGTGCTTTGGAATGCAGTAGGTATCAGATACAAAAAAGGTGCAGTGGTGCAGAATTGAGCACAGAAAACTGCTGGACACAGCGTTTTCCTTTTGTGTTCTTCCTTAATGCTGACAGTGTCAATGCAGAACAAAATTCTGTACCACAACCAGTCTGCACCTCCCTGTGCCATATAAGACCTGTGCTGGCTGTCACCTTCAGGTGCAGAATTGCAGAATTCAGCCACTTTCCCTCCCAGCAGTTTAAGCCCAGGGCCCCTTTGTCCAGCCAGCCCTATTGACACTGCTGAGTCCTCACCATGTGTGAACAGCTCCTGCACTAGAAGGACACACCCCTTTAGAAGGAACATACAGAGGGAACGTTCCCCTTTGGAGGGGAATTAAATACCCTCTCAGCTGCTCCCCAGCTCTCTTACCTGGTTGTTTAAGCCTACAGTTACCATCATCATTTCTCCAACCATTTCAATCCAACTTGTCCCACAAGGATTATGGGAGTTCACTCCTCTTCTAAACCACACCTACAGCAACAACAGAAAGTCTAAATTTTTCTCCTTCTGCTCTAGCAGGAATTTAGTTTCTTTAGTGGATTAGTCTTAATCTCTAACACTGACTTGCCACATTGTCTTAAGAAGTCAATTACTTCTTTGATTATTTTTCGTTATTAGATAAAGATAAAACAATTCCCCCAGTAGTACCCAAGTTGTATGTCCACCTGCAGCCAGAAATGGCAGCAAATGAGATTTTTTGGTAGGACTTATTGTGACAGAGTTAGTCTTTATGCTGTTGGAAAAATACTTTCTATTACTACTAACATGTAGGCTATTTTTGACCACTCTGAATGGACTTCTAAATAGTGTTCTTATGTTCAAACCATAGAAGCAGGGCTGCCAGAGAGAACTGTCAGGGGGATGTCTTTAGCACTCCAGCTCTTTAAATTGTCTCCCCTTAGACCTGACTTTACCAATCTGAAAGTGCCTGTGGTCTGGGCACCTGGAAGAAGTTCCCTCTGTATTTAGCATATATCCATATAGTCATAGTAGCAAGCAGCTCCCTTAGAAGCTGTTGGTTGAATCCCACAACATCAGGATGCTTGACTGCCCTGTAGCAGATCTGAAGGAAAGTGCACCAGCTTATCTCCATTACAGTGGATTTATCTGGCAGATGGAGCAGGCTGGGCACAGCCTGTTACCATGGCTCAGCTGACAAGTAGTGACTCACTACAGCAGAGAAACTCAACAGAACTGCTGCACTAGCAGAGTTCAGGCCTGGCTTTGAATTCAGAGTGAAGGAGCAGGGAGTGGGACCCCATGATCTTTATGGGTCCCTTCCAGCTTAAGACATTCCATCATTCTAAGTTAAAACTCCAATAAGAAAGTAATCACACATCCACATAAGGGAGATCTCACCTAATTAAATACCAAAACCCCCACATTAGAAGGCTAATGAAGAAGGAATAGTTGCAGTAGGAAGATAAAAAAATAGCATCATGAAGGAAAGTGTGGATGAGAATACTCCCTCTGCTGTTTTTGATGTAAAATTTGGTCCTTGTGGAAATAGGAGTCACTTCAGTTTTGATGCTTAATAACCCTTAGAAGAGGCTCCTCATCCAATCTCCACCAACATCCCCACCCACCTGCCAAATCTGTCTGACTTGGGTTTAGAAAATTCCTCCCAAAAGAAAAGCAAAAAGTCTTCCTTAAATTTAACTCAACTATCACAAACCACAGTGAATTCCCTTAACTGCAAGGGGAACTAGAATTCCCCAAACCGTGGCAATAGAGTTCAAATCATCAATGCTTCCTGTGCAAGTTACATTCCGGTTTGAGAGCAGCCGACAGGGAAAGGGAAGAAAAAAACAAAAGCAGAACAAGAGCCCTCTTACTTTTCTGTCCTTTGTAACACACCACACCACATCAACACCCACAGAGACGTGCATAATCCCATTTTCAGGGCTTGGAGACTCCACAATACTCCAGGAAATTCCTGCAAAAGACAGAACCCAGAAGGCACTGTAGGTTAGTTCCTTATTCAGCACTGTACAAATCAAAGGGGTTTCCTGCCAGATTTAACCAACTTTACCTTTAGGGTTATGCCTATCAATTCCTTCTCTCACAATAGCTTGCCCTTCCCAGAGAGTTGCCCAGAGGAGGTCATAGGGTCCACAGCTGATCTGTACAACTTCACCAGGAGTGGTGACTAAGGACCACGTTGAACCTTCTGGATTGTGATGGCAGACATTTTCTCTGTACCATACCTACACAAGTTTAAAAAAACAAAAACAAATGAAATAATAATAAAAAAAAATCACTACAACAATGAAACCTTTGAGACAAGAGTAAAGACAAACTGGAAAGAACAGCTCTCCTTTAGCAACCGGATTGTTTTATGTAGTGTATGGCACTCTGACCTTTAAAGGTACCTTTTTTTTTTAATGTTGATTATGCAGTTGAAGCTATTTCCTTATGTACTAAGGGAGGAGACTGTTCTCCAGAGCAGCTTTTATCATGGAACTGCATCTGGATTGGGCACAGTAATCTATTGCTACAAGTTCTGTGTATATTTCAACATTTAAACCACTTCATTATATTTCAGGGCATGTTATATAAACCAAGAGTGAACAAATACATAACACAAAAATGTTACTGTTAGCTGAAAGCCTGACCTCACTTTCACTAAGCAGAGATTGCCACAGTATGGGGGAAAAATTCCATTCTCTGTGCAGCCTTTGGTGACATCCAGCCATTTGCTAGTCTTGGACTGTGCAATTTTCTGTAGATCACAGTCAAAATAGGAAGGTCAAACATAGAAAGCATCCTGTGGCAGTGTGTGTGCTCCACAGCATGACTGCTAAGTGCTAAATCTTCATTTTTAGGAATTCTTTATCTCCCCAGGGACTTTCACTTGGGGAATAAAAGCATTTTACAATGGAAGTCAAGTCTGTAGACTGGGATGCTTGTCACATATTACTAGAAGGTATGAGGAATAGGGAGTTTTGTTTAAAAAATTTAACCAAGATTGCTTGCCTCTCCAGGCAGTGCCAAATGGGACTGAAAGCTCAGGCTATCTGTTAAAAGTATTACATTCTGCCCTGTGAGACCACAAGTTAGAAACTGTCTAGACACAAAGGAATATTAGATACATGCTAAGGATGAAGGAAGAAAAGCAAGAATCAAATCTTCACAGGACTGAGCAAAGGAGGACACCCCATGGGAGGCCTGAAATCAACAACATCAACAGGGAAAGATGTATAGTTTTCAATAGAAAATAAAATGAAAACATTTCACAGCTGGATGCCACATTGCCAGGTCAGGAGGTGACCACTTTCCAATCAGTAAGTCTTAGAAAACCATTTTGTAAACTCTTGAATCATCCCTGTCTCTCCACCCCAAGGGCACAGCACAGTGCTGTGACAGAACCTCTGTCAGGTTTTAAGGCTCCTTCTCCTGGTTCCCAGCACCTCAGTCAGCATCCTGGGCATTTTTCATGATATAAGAAATACTCAGCTCAAGTTTTTAAGATTCACTGGTTCATAGAGGTTAAAACAACAACCCTAGAAGTACTAAGCCTTTCCATTTACAACACGAGTTGTTACATAAGGTAGTGCCAAAGCAGCTTTTCATCCTCTGCCAGATGCACAAGCAGTGCATTTCCTTACCAGTATAAGACAATAACAACCTTGCCTTGCTTTACAAGTATTTAAGTCCTTTTCACTAGTAATTTCCATTAGAAATCTTAGGGAACACACACATACCCTTCCTTGCAAAGAAACTGCCCACACTGACAGGCGGCCGAGAGGCTGTCCGTGATCTCCCATCCTCCGATGGAGATGTCATTGAAAGGGTCTGGCAGCTGGTCTGGTTCATCATGGGACACAATCTGGAGCAAAGGGAAGGAAGGTTGAGGAGAGGAGACACTGCAAACAGGAGAGCAGAGTGGTGGCATAAATTGTTTCATGAAGATTGGTTATGTATCACTTCCTAGAGTGGCTGAGCATGGGGATTCTCCCTCTCGTTCAAGGCTTCCATTTGCAGAGAGGGAAATGCTGCCAAGGCAGCATGGAGAAGTCTGTGTTTTGCTCCCTAACTAAAGGAAATTTTTACTCACAGAACAGTGCATGTAGAATTGGAATGCTGAAAGACCACAAATTACAATTTTTATGTTCTTAGAATGGAACAACAGTTATTAAAGAAACAGTTATTCACACAGATAAAGGTGCCACCTTGAATGAGAGTGCTTTGCCACACAACCAAATGAAGTTAAAAAATTGATCTGAAATTTGCAAAGGAGCTGAGCATCCATCTCCTAATTGCATCACCATGAGATCTGGCACCTCATTACCACAGGTTTCCATGAAAAAGCCCAGCCTTCCATTTATGCTTACAAGAATAGCAAGTTGGAAGTGAAGGAATCCAAGTCCAGCCTACAGAGAAGTCATAAAAAATTAACTTCCCTGCACTTATAATTGATGATTTCAGACAATCAGTTTATTTAATATTTAAAAGAGATCCTGAACCTTCGCCCAAAGGTCCCGTGATTTGTATCTCCTGTATCTGATCCATCTCCTGCGTCTGACACAAGAATTCCATCTCTTATCCTTCGTGTAGGTGCTGGGGAAGTCTATGGCGTAAGTCCAGCCCTGCAAACAGAGGTTTTCTTGTATGAGAGACAGGATCAAGGGAAAGCTTGAAGTCATAACTCAGAGCAATTCTGCACAAGAATCACAGCACAAGTCACTCTGTGTGTCTCTAGAGCCCTGATTAACAGATCAGCTAATTCCATGAATGATTTATGAATCATGCCCAAATTCCTCTGGATGATACACACAGAACAAACAAGACACAGTAAAACATTTTACTTTCTTCATAGTAAGGACCTTAAATAACAATGGCATTCAGTTGCTGGGATTTCATAGCCTGATCAAAAGAAGAAAGCTTCTATAGAACCTCCTACAGACTTCAAAAGCCTTCAAACAAGATCCTTCTTTCTGTTGTATTAGAGTTGAACTATTTCCCAGAAAGAAGTATCTATGGCAAGTTTTATTTTTACAGACTTTTTTACACTTCTATAAAAGTTCCTTTCATTTTACAGAGCAAGGATTCCCAGAATAGATCTCTTTTTGGTATTGTTCACCTACCCCTTTCTCTGTTGGTTCCCCTCCAATATTTTCATCCACATACCAGTCAGACTCCCACTCCCAGTGTGGTGAAGGCAGTGTGAAACTATCAAGCTGCTGGTGTTTTAGCCCGCTCACATCACTCCACTGCCAGCGGTCACTGGGCAGTAATTTCTCACAAAAGCCACCAACTGGATTCCAGCGCTGCCAGAAATAATAAATATTTTGAGATCACATTATCTCCTCGGACA
The DNA here is from genome assembly GCA_032173965.1 of Sitta carolinensis. Lineage (NCBI taxonomy): Eukaryota > Metazoa > Chordata > Aves > Passeriformes > Sittidae > Sitta > Sitta carolinensis. The sequence goes on along the minus strand of CM063295.1, from coordinate 14,882,171 downwards.
TCTACAGGGAGTCATGACACATTTCTTATTTTCTGCAGTAGAAGAAGAATAAATTCCTGGGGTGAATGAGAAAGTGTTTGCTCCATGACCCCTCCCTGACACAGCCTTTGGAGGAAGTATCAAAGAAGGGCTGACTGCAGAGCTTGTCCCAACCAAACCATTTTCAGCTACATAAATAAGACCATCTGATGCTGTATTTTACCAGGCACAGGGCTTTTTTCTTTTGTGATGTATGGCACCGTGACACTGCAGCATTAGGGTAATGCTGTATGGGTGGCCTTGGTAGCTCTAATCTACTCCCAGAGAAAGATTATTCATATCTTGTCTGCACTAGAAAAACAGCACTGCCTCTGCCAGGAACAGGGTCAAGAGAACTGTATCAGCAAATCTCCCCTGGATCTTATGTTATCTTTTTTCCCTAATCTGCCTTGAATCAGTTACAGAACCAATAACATAAGGATCCATCAATACTGTCATTTTTTCCCCCCACACTCCTACATACTATAGAAATATAGAAATACTGGCAAAATCTCTCCTGTAATACTGTCTTATGTTTTAGGGCATGTGGAAAATGAGTGGTTCAAAATCTGTCTATAATTCTTTACACAAAATATTATTTGCTCTTACTAGAAATCTGGCTAAATTGCCTTGCACATTATCTGCAAACTACTTCAGTTTAATTTTGTCGTTGTTAGCTCTTGTAGAGCATTTCTTTTTGTGCTTTCTAGTATTTTGTTTTCCATTTTTCATTACCTAGAACAAACAAAATGAAAGTTTTAAAGTAACAAATAAAATTTTAAATTTTTTATTCTTACAGAACATGTTTACACAATAAAAGGAACATTCTTAAATGGCCAAAGAGCTGAATCAAGATTAAATTAACCTGTTGTACTTTTGCCCATGCAGGTAAGTTAATGTCTCTTCCAAATTTATATTCATTCCATTGCCAATTAGAAAACAGAAAATTTGCTCAAGAAAATCCATCTATTTTCTCTCCCAATTAACTTTTGGTTACCTTAAACCCAAATTTGTTAAATTTCCTTTAAAATACTGTTTTAAAGACATTATTTTGAAGTGCATCAGATAGAAAGGATCACCTTAACACTTCTATGCAAAAAAGTTGGAAATGTACTTTAATGGAAAGTTGTGCCTTTATTAGAAAAGTCATTGTAACACTAAGAAGTAACATTTTTTAAGAACTGTATATTTCTGACAATGTATCTTTGTTGCCTGGAAGTTACATGGGACATTTTCTTAAGGGGATTGTGTATTTGTCTCTAAGGAAAGGAGAAATGGAAACTCAGTGAAAAGGATGAATGCTCCAGTCTGAAACAGCTCACACAGAACAGGCTGGAGTTCACACTGGCATTGCTTTTGCTAGGAGCAGGGAAGTGTAACTCCTTTGGGAATTTAATATACGACTATAATTTAAAATACTACAAGAATAACCTGGTATTTGGCACATGTATGTACTCTTCAGAAACTTCTGGTAAAAAATGAAAACAAAAAAAACCTGATCAGTCCTCCTGTGAGAAAAACACAGTGAGACGGCAGCAGCTGTAGGATGTGCTGTCAGAGCAGGCAGTGGCTGTGTGAGACGGACTGTACCTGTCATACCTGGTTCTCATAGGTTTCCTCCTGGTATCTGATGGGAACATCTCCTGAGAACACGTAGGTGTACACCTGATGGTCACAGGCTATTCCCCAGCAGCACTGTTTGACAGCAGAGACCCGCTTGAATTCCAGCTGTGTGTCCTTACAGAGCTCCCAGTACTGGCCAACAGTGGAGAGAGTGTAAACCCTCCCAAAAATGTCAACAGCCCACAAAAGGGAACTGGGCATGGCCATATCTGAAAGGCAAAAACGAGGTTATTACTGGAAATGAAGGGTACAAAAATGGATCTTGAACCTACTGCAGATCAGTCATGCTCTGAGCCATCATCAGTCAAATTAAATAAAGATGTAAGGGATGATTTTTAAAAAAGAGTCTGTGCAAAGCTGGCAGCCAGATCTCCTTGTTGGAGCTGTGCAGCCAACATCTCTCAGATGTCTCTGAAAAGCCATAAGAAAGACTTTTCTACCAGCCCACTCCTGTCCATCCTACAAGAGCTCTGAAATAAACAGGACAGCTCTGGCAGGCTGGGGACAGATGTCAGTTCTGAACTGGGATGAAGCAGCACAGACCATTTCACAGCAGGCAGCTCCACTCTCAGGATCTGGTAATGCTGGTGGTGCTACACACCCTGCTCATCTCAGCTCCACAAAGCCCTGATATCCCCTGGTCCCTCCTTCTCAGCCTCCTCTCCATGTAACAACACACCTACACAGGTACAAAGGCAAGGATGTGAAAGGGAGCTTCTCCAAAAGCACACACCTGGTTTGAAACTATGGACATACTGCCTGCTCCTGCCAGGAAACTTCTTCCAAAGCAGTCTGGATCAGATCCAACTTTAGGATCTTTGTACGTAGGTGTGATGAATTTAAGTACACACAGAGCATGGTTTGGCAGCAGAGACCTGGTTGAGTTCCATTCTGGTTCTATCACATAATAACCTGTCATTTTCTAGGCACTGCAGCCCTGCCCTTCTCAGAGGGGTGAGGCAGGTGCCTGGAAGGACATCAGTCCTTTCAGAAGTCAAAGGAGGGCCAGTGTATTTCTGTCACTTGACCTTCTGGGTGCCATCAAAACAGACAAATGTTGGTAGTTCTGTATGTTTGACAGTCAGAACTGGTAATGAATGTTTTGAGCTTTGCCTTCAGCTCCTTTAACTATGCAGTAGGGAACTGGGAGAGGAAAGGTAGAAAAGTGGACTCAGATCCAACACAATGAAAGAGGAATTCTTGCTTGGAGTCAGTGTGGAACACTGCTATTAGATGTAGCATAACTAAGATGAATTCTCTGTTTTTGACCATTTTTCCCTTGTTGCTGGGACTTTGAAGGCATGAATCTTTGTCTGCCCTTGGATCAGCCATTTACCTTCTTCATATCCTCCTATAGTGGAGTACAGAAGGATGTAACATGGAATAATGGAATGGAACAAAGTGAAGAGGAGGTGAAAGTTAGTGTGTGTATCACTGGGAAAATAAAGGCTGTGAAAATAGCCCTTCAGAATTGCAATTCTCCAAAGCTGTGTTTATAACAGAAGAAAATATTATGCACTTAAGTAACCAGAGAGTCTGAAGTAAAGGAAGCATTATAGATAATGCAAGAAAACGACAGTGACCCAGCCAGGTAACAAAGAAAAGTGATGCTTGGGTCTCTTAAAGATGGGCAAAGATATAAATGAAGGCCTGTACCTGGAGTGACAGTCCAGGCAGGCAGAAAAGTACCTGTAACAGTTTGGGAAAGGTGATGAAAATTCCAAAGATTATGAAGTTAAGAAAAACATAGATGGGACAATTAAAATAACCTAGGCTAATGCAACTGGTTTAAAATACTCAAGGCAGTCAAGATAAGTGAGAGTTTCTACATATTCTTTCATCTGAACTTTTGAGACAGTGTTTGGGGAATCATGGGAAAATACAAAATGCATTTGGGATTATAAACTTTAAGACTTCATTTTAGGCCCTGTTGCACTGGCTGTGCTGCAGAAGATGAAGACAGATACTGCCCAATTTTGAAGGATGCTCAGTGCTGCTCACTTAATGTGCTTTCCAGTGAAGGCAGAAGCTGCCAAGTATTCTCAGGGGCCTAGAAAAAATCTGATCTGCTGAATTATTCCTCACCCTGCAGCTCAGCCAGGTAATTTCGGATAGAACTAAAATGAAGAAATGAAGAAAACATATTGGTAATTAAAACTTCCAGTGGCCTGGTGTATCACTGATTGCTACAACATTCAAGAAAAATATCCCAACTCCTTGCATATAATAAAAGCAACGTCGTTCCTCGGGAAAGCAGGGCCCTGTGCCGAGTTCAGGCCGTGGCGGTGGCAGGATGTGAACCGCCGCAGCACTCGACGTGTTCCGAGGCACACCGCGCACACGTTTCTCGCCGGTGTCACTCGAACCGAGCGGGGACTCCTCCGGTGCCCGCGTCCAGCGCCGGCCGCGCCGCTCGGAGCCCGCGGGGATCCCCGAGCGCTCCACAAGGATCCAGGGCGCGCGCGGGGCCCTCCCGGCCGGGCATTAAGGCCGGATCGGCTTAGGAGCCGTGCGGGGCTGCGGCGCGCCCGGCCTGGGGCGGCCCCGGGCCGGGCACAGCCCCGCTCCGCGCTCCGCGCTCCCCGTTCCGCGCTCCGCGCTCCTCGCTCAGCGCTCCCCGCTCCCCGCTCCTCGCTCCGCGCTCCGCGCTCCCCGCTCCCCGCTCCCCGTTCCCCGCTCCCCGCCGCCTGCCGCAGGACGCGGGGCTCCGGCGGCGCGGCCCGAAACGCCCCGGGCGCCCCGCACGCCCTCCCCGCGGCTCCGCCACTGCTCCCGACAGCGCTGGAGCCGCCGGGAAGGGCGGCAGGGGCCCGACCTCCGCTCCACCCGGCCCGGCCCGGCCCGCGGGCGGCGCTGCCCCGGCCCAGCCCCGGGCTCGCCCCTCACCTGCCTCCCGCCGCCCGGCGCCGCTGCCGGCGGAAGGAGCCGCCGCGCCCCGGCAGGGCGGCCCCGCGGAGCCGCGGCCGGCGGGCAGCGCCGCGCCCACACCGGCCCCGAGCGCCGCCGCCATTGGCGCGGGCCGGGCGCGTCACGGCCGGGGCGGCGGCGGGGCCGGGGCGGCGGCGGGGCCGGGGCGGCTCCCCCGGGAGCTGAGCGAGGGCTGGAGCGGTCTGAGGAGGGAAGGCCGAGGGAGCCGCGCCTGTTCGGCCTCGAGAGGAGACGGCTGAGAGGAGACCTCATCCATGTACAGAAATACAGAGGATGGAGCCACGCTCTGCTCGGTGGTGCCGAGCAATACAACAAGAGACAACGGGCAGAAGCTGATACGGGACGTTCCACCTGAACATGAAGAACAACAACTTTCCTGTGCAGTGATGGAGCACTGGGACAGATTGCCCAGAGAGGGTGTGGGTTTCCCGCACTGAAGATATTCAAGGCCTGTCTGGATGCCGTCCTGTGCCATGCACCCTAGAACGAGCGAGAAGCTTGAACTGATGAGCTGCTGGGGTCCCTTCCAACCTGACCCATTCTGTGATGAGCCCTTCCAACCTGACCCATTCTGTGATGAACTGATGAGCCCTTCCAGCCTGACCCATTCTGTGATGAACTGATGAGCCCTTCCGACCTGACCCATTCTGTGATGAACTGATGAGCCCTTCCAGCCTGACCCATTCTGTGATGAACTGATGAGCCCTTCCGACCTGACCCATTCTGTGATGAACTGATGAGCCCTTCCAACCTGACCCATTCCATGATGAACTGATGAGCCCTTCCAACCTGACCCATTCTGTGATGAACTGATGAGCCCTTCCAACCTGACCCATTCTGTGATGAACTGATGAGCCTTTCCAACCTGACCCATTCCTCGATGCTGCGATTCTGTGGAAGGGGCTCTGCAGGCAGAGCCCGTCCGTCAGTCTGTCTGTCCGCTGCCAGAGTGAGGGAAAGCAGCCTCTGCCTGAAGTTGTGCTGCATCAGTAAATGCCCTGCCTGAGGTGTAAGGATGGAGGTGGCCTTTCTTGTCACAATCTGTGGCACTGCAGTAGGAGCGCAGTAACAATCCTCCCCTGGGTGACACCAGAGGTGCTGCTTAACATTTATTGCAGAATATCACTCACTTGCCCTGCTAAAAATGGTAACATCCCTTTGAAACTGCTTGCCTCTACATCTCAGCTTTTGCCATCACATTCCAGTTCATTTTGAAGAGAGACAGAAAATCTAACAAGATAGGCAAGGACTCCCACGCCTGTCCATTCAAATATCTGAACCAAAAGTATCCCCAGACCTTCACATATCTTGCAGGCCAGTACAGGAGTTGAAAAAGCGTTGCAGACCTCTTTCAAAGGGAATTGGCTGATCTGTTGTGAATCTTGCCTGAGTTTCTAGTTGCTGCTTAAGGAGAATACATCTGCCTTGCTCTTGTCCTGTGGGCTGTGGGTTCAGATGGTTTTGGTGTGCAGACAGTTGTGGTTTGGAGGGTTGATACACACATGAAATTCTGTAGAAAGATTCCTGTGTGAGGCAAAGCCATTCTGTCTGAGTTGTTTCCTGCTGAGCCCCCAGGATGCTTGACTCACTGCAGTGGTTTGGTCCATTGCACAGACTGGGGCCTGCCTCAGACAGAGAGGTTCAGAGAATTTTTGCTCTCTAGTAGTGCAAAAAGATGGTTTGATCATTGTAGGAAAACATAAGACCAGTTTAGATCTTAGAAAATTCATTTTGCAAGATTTTTAGTGGTTGTGACTGATGCAATTGATCTGTACTCAATCCTGTGACCACTACTAGCAGGTGGAAACAAGATTTTAGTTGTTTTCCATGGGAACTGGATTGCAGAATAATTTATGGAGCATTTCCTCGGGTTTTTTCATTGTTTGGATTTTGAACCGTAGCTTATAATCTTACAGGATGGCAGCATAAATGACTGGATACGTGAGAGGTTTGTGCAATAAGTCATTTACAACCAGTACAGTTTTTCTTTGGTTATTTTGAGGAGGACATTACATGGGAAACCAATCCAGTGTTCTCCATAACACTGGCAGCACGTGCCTTCTGTGTGCTCGGTGGCTCTGCTACACCTGTATTTTGATGTAGAAGTTAGGATTGAATTGATGCCTTACAAGAACTCTCTCTGCTCTGCCTTGTTCAATTGCTGGTGTTGCAACAGGTCCCATTCCGTAAGGAGCTAATGAGGCAGCTTTTGCAAAGACAGCTGAATAGAAATGGATTTGCACTGGGTTGATGGGAGCCTCCCTTCCAGCCTGCGGCCTGTGAAAGGTGCATCCTGGGTCTCCCCTAAAGGGCTGAAGTTGTGCAAAAGAGAAAGAAAACATGCAGATATCCTTCCTCACTTCTGTTTCTCTGAACCATGAGAGTTTTCTCAATTTCTTTTCAAAAACATTCCCTCTCTACAACATTCCTGCCCTGCCCCACCACCCTCTTTTTCCACTAACGCTCAAGTGCTGCCCTTCGCAGTGGGGGTGTAAGAGTTTGCAGAAGTCACTGCGAGTAACCATCCTCACGGTCCCCCCCAGCCCGCCGGCTTCCAGCAGGGATTGCATTTCCCAGAACGGGGCGGGTTGGAAGCGACCGCAGTGGCTCCTCTGGCCCCGAGCGCCCGGCGCGGGACCGCGGGAGCGGCGCTGAGCGGGGCTGAGCGGGGCTGAGCGGGGCTGGAGGTCCCGCTCGGTGACAAGCGGCGGGGCAGTGCCGGGCACCGCTCTGCCGGCGGCTCTCGGTGTCCGAGCGGGGACAGCCCGGTGCCCGCAGCTAGGGCAGCGTGTTCACGGCCCCGCTGGCCGGGGCACAGGGGTGCGGGGCAGTCGGTGCCGGTGCGGGAGTGTCTGTGTCAGTGTCAGTGTCGCTGTCGGTGTCGGTGCGGGGCTGTCGCTGTCGCTGTCAGTGCCGGTGTCGGTGCAGGGCTGTCAGTGCCGGTGTCGGTGTCAGTGCCGGTGTCTGTGCAGGGCTGTCAGTGCCGGTGTCGTGCAGGGCTGTCAGTGCCGGTGTCGGTGCAGGGCTGTCAGTGCCGGTGTCGGTGTCTGTGCAGGGCTGTCAGTGCCGGTGTCTGTGCAGGGCTGTCAGTGCCGGTGTCGGTGCAGGGCTGTCAGTGCCGGTGTCGGTGCAGGGCTGTCAGTGCCGGTGTCGGTGCAGGGCTGTCAGTGCCGGTGTCGGTGTCGGTGCCGGTGTCTGTGCAGGGCTGTCAGTGTCGGTGTCGGTGCAGGGCTGTCGCTGTCAGTGTCGGTGCAGGGCTGGCGGTGCCGGTGCCGGCGGGGCGCGGCCCCTTTAAGGCGCGGGTTCCCTGCGCCGCCCGGCGGAGCGCCGCGCGCGCCGCCCGGGGAGCGGCGTCACGTGGGGCGCGGCGGCCTCGTGACCGGCCGCGAGCGCAGCACCGGGGCCGCCGCTCCGCGCGCGCCGCTGGGCGGGGCCGCCGGGCCGCGCGCTCCCCCCGCCGCGGGCCCCTCGCGCCGCCGCCCCCGCGCTCCGGTGCCCCCGGGCGGGGCGGGGCGGGGCGGGCGGCGCGCGCCGGGCCGGGCCGGGCCGGGCGCCGCTTCCTGGTCGGTGCCGCGGGACGAGGCAGCGCCGGCCCAGCATGGACAGCAAACCGCTGCTGCAGGAGCGGCCCCCCGCCTACAGCCCCGCCGCGCCGGGCGCGCCGGGCTACGACTACGGGCACGGCAACTACGGCGCCATCCCCGCCCCGCAGCCCGGCTTCCAGCCGCCCCCGCCGTACTCCTACCCGGGCGCCGCGGCCGCCCCAGGTGGGTCGCCGCCGGCGCCGACTCGGGGGAGGGGGGTGCGGGTGGCGGGTCCCCGGTGTGCGGAGCGGGCTCCCCGGTGTGCGGAGCGGGCTCCCCGGGGTGCGGGGCGGGCTCCCCGGTATGCGGGGCGGGCTCCCCGGTATGCGGGGCGGGCTCCCCGGGGTGCGGGGCGGGCTCCCCGGGGTGCGGGTGGCGGCTCCCCGGTATGCGGAGCGGACTCCCCGGGGTGCGGGGCGGGCTCCCCGGGGTGCGGGTGGCGGCTCCCCGGTATGCGGAGCGGACTCCCCGGGGTGCGGGGCGGGCTCCCCGGGGTGCGGGGCGGGCTCCCCTTCGCTGGGGCGGCTGTGCGGAGCGCCCGCTGCTCCCGGGACCGGGCGGGGCTGCCGGGGCCCCGGAGCGGGGGCTCCCCGGGCCGGGCGGGCGCTCCGGGCGCCCCGTGCCCGTCCCCTGCTGCCCCGCGGCCCCGAGCGTGCTGAGCGCGCCCCGAATCCCGGCCGGGAGCGCGGGCATTGCTCACACCGCGGGTTCTCTGCCCCGGAACAATGGCAGAGCCGCAGCTGGGCTTGGCACTAAAACAGACCCCAAACTTGTTCTCTGCCCGCACCTGGCTGCGCTCTGGTTAATGTTTGTTTTTTCTGATACACTTCAGTAGTTTGGGAGAGACTCGGGCAGGTGAGTGGATGCAGTTCTTTACTTAACTGAATTAATACTAACATCTGCCGAAGAAAGAAGTAGCCTCTCAGGAAAGAGGAATGCTTCAAAAGTTATCAAAGTTGCACAGCCGATACAGACCCCCGTCTTTGAGTCGAACCTTGAGGCTATAGATTGATTTTCCTGTCGATAACTTAAAGCTTGTTTTCCTGCAATACAGGTATTAGTGGTTATTTTCAATTGAATAGTGGGGTTGCCATACTTCACAGATGGATAACTTGATTGAAGAAAGTTTGAGAACTTGGGAAATAAGCTCAAAACGGGTTATAACTGGGCAAACTGTGCCTTTATTATACAGCATACATCTAACCATCCTTTTCAAAAGCTTTTTTTTTAATATAATTAAAAGGTTTTAATGTTAATAAAGCAGTTAAAAGCTTCTGTGTTCTATCTACAGCCGTTAAAATAACTCATTATTTTGCTAACAACATGGACTTTCTGAAAGTTGGGTTTTTTTCCTGTGCTATCTACTTGCATCCTATCACTCCTACCTTGCTCTCCAGTTAGAAACTTAGTATATGGAATTTAAGCTTGAAACTAGAGGAAGATATATTCTGTTTCAAATTGTCTGCTCAGTGGGATGCTCTTGATACATAACATCCAGAAGTGAAAGCTATGGTCATGTTTAAACAGTTTTTCCCTGGTGCTCAACAGCATTGAAACAAAAACTCGAAGTTAATCATTAGCTCAGTGTCCTTTTGGGATGGTTAAATTGATACTCGGGTTTATGAAGTGGCTTTGCTATTAGATGTGCCAGGTGTTCCAGTTCTGATTTTGGTAGAGCTTAAAGTGCTTAATCAAGACTACATTCCTGTTTGTTGTTTTCCACGTTTTGTTGTCATGCTTGTGAATGATCGTTGTTCTTTGTGCCTTGTGTGTGGTGATTGAGGGGTTTTTTCTTGTTTTAGGGTATGCTGTTCCTCCACCGACATCACAGCCAAACTACTCGAGCACGTACACCATCATTCAACAGCCTGCCACCACCACTTCTGTAGTAGTAGTTGGTGGCTGTCCTGCCTGCAGGTAAAATGGCTCTCGAGGAATTAAGCTCAGTCTCGGGTTTTGTTATTTAAGACAGAGGTATCCATATGGTTCCTTAGTTTTCAATAGCTTTTCTTTTCGTGTGTATAACAATGAACTGAAAAGGCACTGAGATCTAGGAGTGGAATGCTTTGGTTTGTGTAGTGTGAGCCTGTCCTGGTGGGCTTTTGACACCTGCTCTAAATAATACAAGACACTTCAAACATGAATCTGGAGGAAGATCTGTAAGTGATACTTTGAATGAAATGGCACCTCAGTAACAGATGTAATGGGTCAGTTCTTGGGGGAAAGCATGACAGGAAGTCCTTTCTGATGTGTTTATGCCTGGTGATGGTGAGTAGCATGATTTTATTGTGAAACTCTGTAATCTTTGACCATAGTCACTTCTGGTTTTCTGGCAGTACTGCGGAAGAACTTCTGCTGTTGTGGTGTGTGTTCCCATTCAGTCCAAACTGTGCAAAACCCATCAGGGTGATCGTCAGTATTGGCTGAAAGCATTGGTGGCTTAAAGCTTTAGAAGATCTCTAAAAGTCCTTTAACTGCAGAAGAACATAGAAACTGATAGACCAGAACAAAAATATCAGTCTGCTGCAGTGGTGAAAACCAGAGAGAGTGGTCAGCTGTTAGATGGAGTTGCAGCAAGAGAACAACTTCCCCTTGGAGAAGGAAGGAGGCACTCAGTTTCCTCACTAGTGCTGTAAGTCAGCTGTAGTTCCTTTCACTTCTCTTCCCGGGATATTATGCTGTGGCTGAGGGCAGAGGGATTGCTGCTGGTGCAGTTCAGGCACTCTCTGCCTGGCCAGCTGTGACTCAAAGGCTCCTTCCCCTCTGTTCACGTGTGCAGCAGTTACCCTGCAGGGGCTGCTTGCTGCTCCGCAGGTCTGAGCCCTTCCTTCCCTCTCAGACCTGCCTGCTGGCTGGCGTGGTCCCACTTTGGGGGGTGAGGAATGTGACAGAGGATGGCATATGGCAGAGGCTGCAGCCCAAGTGCTGGAGTTGGTGTTTGTCTGAGTCAGTACCTGCCTTCAGAGGTGCATTCAAAGAAGAAGTATCCTCTGGTGTTATGTAAAAACAGGTGCCTGTTGAAATGCCACTAGTTAAGGCTGAAAAACCTGTACCAGCTGGAGCTATTGATCTAGAAGGTGTGTGTTTAGAACAGTGGGGGAAAGCAAGTGCTGAGCTGTTCAGAGGATGTGGTGGATCCTGCCACCTGAGTGGTTACATCAACCTGCTGAGGCTGTAGCTCAGCCAGGGCAGATGTTGTGCATGGCCTGGAGAGAGGCAGGCAGTGTGCTCATACAGACAGACCTTCTGACCCTGACCCCAGCACAGCTCAGAGCATTTCACGGGGGAAGTGCTCTTGGAAATAGCTTAAAATTAGTAGGCTCTTGTTGCTATTATTTTTTCTTTTCCTGGAAGTTCATGGAATATGCTGAATTGGAAGGGACCCATCAGGGTCATCTAGCCCAACTCCTGGCCCCATACAGGACACTCCAAGAATCCCACCATGTGCCTGAGAGCATTGTCCAAACACTTCCTGAGCTCAGACAGGCTTGAGGCTTCTGGGATGGTCTAGGAAAGACTTTTGAAACAATCATTTGCACATATATTATATAACTTTAGCCAAATTTTAGTAAATGAGCAGTCACTGGTTGTTTTTAAGTGATCTCACTTGAATAGCTTTCTTAAGTCATCAGGTATGCCCAGCTGGAAGTACCTACTGTGGATTCTTTCCTAAAGCAAAACACTCTCCACAAAATCCTAGTTTACTCTTGGATCCTCTCTTCCTGCTTTACACTTTGAAAAAAATAAATTGTGAGGAGAACTGTGAAATATTCTGGATCAGGGAATCCCAAGGATGAGTATGTGTATCCAGTAATGGTGTGCCAGTTTCCTTTGCTCTTTTACTGTGTTACTTCCTAATTGTCCTTAGAACAGGAGTGAAGTGTCAAGGCAGGAGGGAAAAATATCAGCTTGCTGGATTTTTGAGTAATTGTGGAATTGATAGTGTATTACTTCAGGAGAAAGGACAGGGGGGCTGGGTGAAAAGCATAATATTGGAAATATTCATGGGAGCCTGAAGGGCCAGTGTTCGTATTCTGGAAGGTTACACTGGCTGTTACTTTTAGAGAAAAAACTCAATCCTCTTTGACTTCCCAAGACCTTAAATACAGTTCTAGTTTACTTCCATGTCCTGGAAACCTATTTTATGACTAATGCAATGTGCAGCTACACTCTGAATACTGCACTGAACAGAAAAGTTGTTGAAGGGGCATTGAAAAATATTAAAAACTGTTAATGGTGCATAAAAAGCCTTGTTATTAAACTACCAGGTCAGCTGTCCTGTTACTTTGATGGTGCATGATTATTAGAGAAGTCCATCTGCTTTAGGGCACCAGGAAAAGCCTTGTGTGTGGCTGTGGTGTGAGGTAACTGATGGATAACCTGAAGGCATCAAGAGGATTTCTGCCTTCAGAAATACAAAGCAGTCTGTTGCACTATGGCATGTGTTCATATTGCTGATGGAAATCAAAACCATTTCCAACTTAAAATATATGGTGTTGAGGAGAAATATGCAGTATTGGTCTGTTATTTGAATTGGTGTCTATTTTACTGCAGTCATGAGTGATCTTGGGGTTAATAAGCTGGCTCGAGTACAGTCGATCTTTAAGCTTTTTTTATGGTATTTAATCATAAAAAATACCAAGTATCTCCAGAAGCAGCCTCTCTGAAGTTGGTAATATGCCCGTGGTGAGTGTGATTGCATTCCTGCCCTGCTCCCTCTGAAGCACTGCTGCCATCTCAGGGTGACTCTCCTGTCTCACGAGCTGTGCCTCTTGCTTAGAGCTATTCCTTACACTGAGCCCATTCATCACTGGTCAGTGTTGCTTTCTAGTTACAGACTTCAGTTTTAGTGAGTGTTCCATCCCTCCTTGCACTCTCAGAATGTCCTTGGTGCTTGTAGTCTCAGTGTGTGTTCTTCTCTCAGCCCTGATGTACAGAGGATTAAACTGAGTTGCACAATCTTGTCAGCTTTATGGCTTCGAGTTGATATTTAACGTTTGGCCAAGTCCTGCTTTTAAACTATTTTATGTTGCCAAGTACACACTGAGTCATTACAGGCACTGACTAGATATCCTGCTGTGGAATTATCTTTTTAGCTTGGAGAATGCAGCCTGGCCGCTTTACTTACGGTCACTTTCATTTTCTTTTTCTCTGCCTTTTGTTGTTGGCGATAACTAACTGCTCAGGAATGTTTGCTTTCCTGTTATTTAACAGAAGAAAGTTCCTTTTAAAAACTGTAAAAACATTCTCTTGATCTGATGATTGCAAAAGCCAGTTCCTTCAAAATCTGGGAGAGAGCCTCTGATGGGCCCTGTTGGGTTTTTATTTTCCTGTTCAACTGTGTTCAGTTGCTTGGGAGAAGGATGAAGGGAAAGGACCCCACACTGCTGCAGCTTTCACTTCTGACAGCTACAGTGCCTCTGCTGGACCAGCACTGTAGTGGGTCTCAAATTATGCCAACACTGAAGCTTCTTCCCAAACTGGAAGATGACACAAAGTTTAATTAAAACTGTATTTATTCTGAGATGTCTTACAGCATTCTCCCTGCCACAGGTGTGGTTTTGTTTTGTTATTGTGGTGTGGTTTTTTTAATTTATTGGGTGTTTTTTTGGACTTTACAAAGTTGTAACTTCTCAGGTTTCAGTTGAAATTTTGTTTTTGTCAATTACGTGCTTATCTCCTGAGGGAATGGACTCTAGAAAAATTGCACTTAGGTGATCAAGTCCTTCCAAATTTCAGTCTTCTGCTCTTCCATTATTTCAGTCACAATGCTGTGTGGGCTTTGATAAAAGGCTGCTTGGGATACAGGCTTTCTACAGTTATTCACAACCACATTTAAACTTCATGTAAATATTCTTAATTTAATTATATTCACTGGTTAAATATGCAACGAACTTTAAAAAAGGCAACAGCAGGACCCCTGTTTAGAGAGCAATAGCAATGTCTGATAGTGTGAGCAACCCTGAGGATTTTTGGTTTCCAGCAGCAAGCTGGACATCCTTTGGAACCTTGTGAGTGAAGCAAACTTTGCAATACCTTTTTGAGAGTGCAGTGAAGGGGACAGGGAAGAAGAAAGCCTTGATCCAGCAGAGTGGGGCCGATGCCACGAGTGCCATTCAGGATTCCTGACCGGGAGAGCTGGGACTCTTCCAGCCCAGCAGCAGCAGCTGAGCAGGAAGCTGCTTGCTGAGCCCTGCAGAGAGGAGGGATGAGCCTGTAGCAGGGTCCCACAGGAGAGCAGCACAGTTCTGGCTGCTTCTGAGGGGCTTTGTTCCACTGGTCTGACCTGATTTGTGGACAATAATCAAAACACATTAATCTCATAAAGTCTCATTTTTTAGAAAAATAAGAGGAGCAGGAATGTATTCCCTAATGGGGTTGTATAAAGTGATAATCTGGGCTCTAATGCCTAGTCTGTCACTGGCCCCAAATGATAGCTTTTTTTTTTTTTTTTTTTCTTAGAGTCACGATTTGTCTCGAGGAATACTTGTCTGCTAATTAGGATTTCCTTGTAGCAGTGAGTTGTTCTGGGAGAGGAGGGAGCTGCCCCGGTTTGTTGCTCAGCACAGTGGTGCTGCTGGGGCTGTGCAGCCAGGGGAGGAAGAGCCCAGCAGGCTCAGCCCTGGCTGCTGGGCTCAGCCTCCTTTGCCAGGCTGGGCTCTTGGTGTGAAGCCTGGAGGCTCATCTCCTGATCAGAGCTGGAATTAAAGCAGTGGTGCTCCTGCAGCAGGGAGGGCTGCTGGTTTGGAGGCATTTCCAGAAAGACAAACAGCTAGACAGGCTGCTCCCATTGCCAGGATTCCTCTGCTTCTGCAGCCAGGCCTCTGTATAGGGAATGAGGCCTGAAGCATCAGGAAATTCAGATGAATCTGTAACTACTGCCCTGCCTCTTGCTTGGAAGTGATTTCAAGGATAATTGCATGTACATATATATACATTTTGTGCTGAGGAGAGCAAGCCAGTGGCTACATGGAGATTTGGGCTTCTTCTTGTGAATATGGATCAACAACAACCATTCCAGATGCCATCCAGCTGAGGCTGGAGTCCTCTTCATAGAAATTAAAACTGTAAACATCCAGTGCTTACTCAGTAGTCCCATATATAATTGTCCATTCTTTTTCTTCTGCAGCTGCAGGTGAGATTTAAACATTCTGAATGTAGCTGTTGCATTAGCCAGGAGATGATAAAGAATCTCTGGTGGGTTTTGTTTTTATGTTCAAAATTAAAGATTTAGCATGTAGCTGCCATAGTCCATGCTTCTCCCTGCTCTGATGTTTCCATTTAAGTCTAAGCTTTGAAACTCAACCAACCTCTCTGGCAGAAGATGGGGTAAGAGTTGAAAATTCCTGGTGGTTGGTCAGTGATCTGTGTGGAGGAGAGCAGTTTCCTCAAGTGCAGTTTCTTTCCGTGTCTTGCAGAGCTTGTGGTACAATCAGCCTGTCTCTGATTACCTGGGGTGTCTCTCATTACCTGGGGTGACCCTTTGAATATATTTTTAAGGTCTAAAAACCACTGATAAGCCCACATTTAAATACTGTGCTATAGTGGTAAGTCTAAAAATGCACACGTTGAATTGTACCAATGCTGTGTTCACAGATCTCATTATCAGCCCTCTCATCCTGAGCATTTGACTTAACATCTTAATGTTTGAAAAAGGGGATTATCTGAAAAACAATTTTGTTTGAAGTGCTTGTCAGTGGGCATAATTGACCCTACTGTATGGAGCTGGTAGCTGCAGTTATAGCTCAAATGCAAGATGCTGCTTGCAGTATAAATAAACCTTTCCACTTTATTTTTAGAGTGGGAGTGGTGCTGTTATAATCAGCTTTTATGTGGTTTATGCTGTAGAAGAAAATTTATATTTGGTTACGTTAGTGAATCCACAGTTTGAATATGGAGTCTCTAATTACTCCACATCTCAGGTAAGATATACAAGAAAAAAATATTCATAGTCTCCCTTATAAAAAGTTTTTGTTTTTTTTTTTTTTCTTTTTTAAATTTAGTAACTGCTAAGCAGTGGTTGGGTAAGTGTTCATCTAAGATTAGGTGCTGACATAAATCAGCAGAAGCCAAGAAGTGTTTGTGTGGCTAATGCTGTAATCACACTGTTAGAGGAGCTCTGAAAGGACAGGTATGGTGTGGAGGTGGTGCAGGCACAGCCCTGGGCTGCCCCTGCTCCTCTCCAGTGCTGCCCCACAGTGCTCCCTGTGCCTGGCCTTGTCCCTCCCTGGATCTGGTGTTGAATGGGGATGGCAATTTCTTAATTGTTAGTTTTAGTTTAACATGGCATTTTGCACTACCACAAAACACTTCTGAGTAACTCTGTTTGGGGGAAGGGAGTTTGAAAGAACTTCTGTTTCAGGTGTCAAGGACACGTGCTGGCCAACGGCCTTGGGTCCTGCAAGCTGATTAAGAGGGGTGATTGGGGTGGGTTGGGCTGTGCTCGTCACTGCTGGGGCTGAGCAGCAGTACCCTGATTGATCCCTCTGTGTTTGAGTGGTGTGGTTATTCTTTAAGGTCACATCAATAGACTGCTTATACTCTTTAACTAAGCACGCTGGTTACTTGTCACAAGTGAAGGTTTCAGGGCAGGAACTGAATATGGAATTATTGAGAGACAAGGAGAAAATTTCCAGACAGTAATGAAGCAGGATTTGGATGCCTGCAGGAGGGAAGAACTGCTCAGAATGTGTGAAAGGAAAAGAAGGCATTAGTGTAACAGCAGAGCAGGGAAATACAACAGCTGTAATGTGCTTTGTGCTGCACTTGGTGTGCATTTTCCAAATAATGTTATTTGTGGTGTCAGTGAAGTGCCTGGAAAAGGGGCTCTGCCTGTCTTGGGTGGATCTGCAGTGTGAAAACTGAATCTTGAATTACTCAGGAGCCTCGAGAGTGTGCCTGAGCCTCTCCACACATCCACTGTGTTACTGGGTTAACCTGTGGACAGGGGAGGAGGAGAGCACTCACCTGAGCTTGAGCTGCTGGTTTCTGCTGGGTCTGAGGGTGGTCAGCATTTTGTGCATTTCCCAAGTGCAAATTGCCAAATTCAGCTGCTCTCTCCAGACCTGATGGTTCTGGCTGAACCCTGCAGTGTCCATTTTGCCCCTGTATCTGTAACTGGTCTGGTCCCAACAGTCCTGAATTTCTTTGCATTCCAGCTCAAGGAGCAGAGTGTTCCTGGGAGATGGCCCTTCCCTGAGCTCCAGCTCGCAGGGCAGGCACTTTGTTTCGCCACAACAGTGCAAGATTACTCTTGAATATCTGAGTGCCCAGAGAGGTTAGGACAGTGGGAGATGAGCTCTGCAGAAGTGTTCTGCATCAAGACACACTCCTCAGGGCTACAGCTCTGACCTTTTCCCAGAGCTGGGCCACACTCTGCAGAGTGAGTTTCAGTAGTGCAGGTACTCCTGTTCTCTCCCCATGGCTCCAGAGCACTCCAGGAGAGCCTCCTGCTCTCTCCCCACAGCTCAGGTTATGCTGAGTTTGTGGCAGTAGCCACAATGTCCAGCACAGGCTGCACATGTCCAAGCTGTGGGACATTTGTGTGTTGAGACTTGAATGTCTGTGCTGATCGGAACTTTGTCTGCATTTTTTCGTTGCCTTAAAAGAGTGTTATCTGAGGATAACATATCTTATGAAATGATAAAGCTGCTGTGGGGATCAATGGTAACCTGACAGTTCCTTTATTTTATACCAGACACAGAGTGTCTGTTTGTCTACAAACAGAAATGAAGTGCATTAAAGTGAGGGAAAGCTTAAGGGGAACATGAATTTACGTAAGCAGCAGCAGATCAAGAACACTTGGAAAAGCCTTTGGCTTCTGATGATGGCTGAGGGGAAGGGGAATGGTTCCCAAGTTTAATTGAGTTGCAATGTTTCAGGCAGTGGCTGTAAGGAAATGGTCTCTTGAGCCTGTGGCTTTCCTTCCTTCACTATTTTCACATCCAAGAGCTTGTCCCTGACTCAGGGAAGCAGCAGCTCGTTGGCCTTGGCACCCTGCTCACAGCCTGCACGTGAGGGTCACTCAGCTCGGGTTGTGTTGACTTTCCCTGTACCAGGAGGATACATCTTGTTCAAGTGTTTTGCTAAACTCCAAATCTTGACTATTTAAGGTAACTGCACTACTTTCTAAAGTCTGAATTCTCTGGTTTACTGTCTTCATCTTGGGACATGCTCAGATACAGCACTTCAGACAGGAGTCAGGGATTGAAATGGAGGTAAACTTCTGCTGTCATAGGACTGTGCTGAAACAGGATTTCTGTGTGGTCATGGACTTGGGAGTCAGCTGGAGCCACATGACATCAATAATTAGTTCCTCTACAGTGTAAAGGGCAATCAGTTTTGAGAAGTAGAAACCAGGAACAAACCCCAAACCTTGTACTTGATCTTGCTCTATAAAATGGTGGTGTTCCTTGTGACTGCCAAAGCGCTGAGTGTTGACTTGGGGGTGAACTTGGTGAGTGTCCTTGACTGAGTCTGTTTTCCCTTTTTGCAGGGTTGGCGTGTTGGAGGACACCTTCACCTGTCTTGGTGTTTTGTGTGCCATTGTATTCTTTCCAATTGGGATTCTGTTCTGCCTTGCACTGAGGCAGAGAAGATGCCCCAACTGTGGGGCAGCTTTTGGCTGAGGGCTGAATGTGGACGTGCTTACGGAAGCTACAACTGTTAGCATACTCTTTCTAATGTAAATGTCATGTACAATCATTTTATTTGCTTCAGACCTGTTTTGTAAAGTGTGAAAGAATTTAGCCTCTTGCATGCAATTTAAACTTAATCTTTTATGAGCATGTGCATTGCAGAACATGAAAACCTGACTTGTTTTCCATGTTTAGTGGCACCTGTTGAAAACTAAATAAAAACTGCTTTTCCTTTTGCAATCCTCAACTTGTGGCTGGATTATTAAATATATAACTGACATGTCTGACAGCATGTAGTCTGAAAGCAGAGTAGTAATCCCAGCTACAATGAAGGGTAAGCATCTGCCAGAGTCCTTATGATGATAAATGATGTTTAAGACTGTACATGTTTAGGGCATCAGGTATTTGAAGGAAGTGTTGCAAGTGCTGTGTGTGCTACCTCTGTGGCAACAGCTCCTCTGCCCCACTGCAGGCACAACTAATAACACACAATCAGAGCCCTGTTTTAATTAGGGAGGGTTTTGCTTCATGTAGGGGCTGGTGTTGGTTCACAGACAGCAGAGCCTCCTGCCTGCAGCAGGAAGAGGTTGGGGCACTGCCAACCATGAGGTGCCCAGAGTAAAGCTCCTGTGTCTCAGAGTGTTTAATTCTGATGCTGAGTTATTGAAAGCTCAGACAGGCTCGGTTGAGTTGCCTCTACAGTGTTTAGAAGATGTGCTCAGGTGTAAGTTCCCCTCTGAGAAGCTGGTGTGGCAGTGGGGAGGGTGGATGTTTATGCAGGGTGCTCTGCCTAACTGTCCTCAGCCTTGAACTTGAAAGGCAGGGTGAGAGGAGCCAGCACATGCTCATATACTATTTTTTGATATTAAGTAAGTGAAAGGCATTTCACATGACTTGAATTCACTGTTTATAGTAGTAGAAGTAGGCACTACTAAACGAATGAGCCAGGGGATGCTGCAGGAAACAAGTGTAAAAGAGAATGATTTAGAGTAAGGATTAATCACTGGCACAGCCCTGCTGAAGTTAAAAGCTCAGTTTCACTTACCTTAGCTACTGCAGTGTCAGCACTCAGGCCTTTGCTCAGCTCCTTAACCAAAAATTTTCAACTTCAAAATGTTTTCCTTTTGGGTAGGCTACAGTAAAGGAGGAACTTCAAAGGTAGCTTTTTTATATTGGCATTTGAGAAAAAAATCATGGCACTGCTTTATTATGACCTTTTATCAGACTAAAGTTTGACAACAGTTTTTAAAGACAAAATTAGCATTGAAGAATGTGGTGA
Organism: Sitta carolinensis; assembly: GCA_032173965.1. NCBI lineage: Eukaryota > Metazoa > Chordata > Aves > Passeriformes > Sittidae > Sitta > Sitta carolinensis. The sequence goes on along the minus strand of CM063295.1, from coordinate 14,862,102 downwards.
CAGTATAACATAGACTGAAAATGAATTTCTATTGACACCTGAAATTTGTGTGTGAACGTTAAGCAAGGCATTACAAGTTGTCTATTCTTAAGGGGATAAATATTTATTTATAACCTAAGGTGTCTTTCTTACACAAAATAATATATAATCATTTATACAGGCAATTCTCTATTCTCAAGTAAGGCAGTTGTTACATTGTTCTGTTTGAAAAACAAAATCACTTCTTTAGTAGGTGGCATATGCAGGCTTATATTCTAGAATTTACCATTGCAGCTTCCAGTAATGAATGGCAAAGATTCTGTGAACTATTACTTACTCTGATTCACTAGAGTATCCAAACTATCTCCAGTATCTTCACAATTCCTACTACAAAAAAAGGCATACTGTAAGGTCAAGCCCAAGTGCTCAAACACTAGCCAAAAGCAATTACCTCATTAGAAACTACAGGTTTAAAAAACATCAGAGCTCCATTCCAGTATTTGTCTACTGTACAGTAATTACATTTAAATAAATTTTTGGGGCAAGTTGAGATAGTAATTGTCATTGCTGGGCCTGGGTGTTGAGAAGGAGGAAGCACACGTGCCTGGCCCTGTACTCATCGGATAATGGGTGCTGATCTGTCATTTGTCACTGTGGGTCTCAGTTTCACCGTTGCAAAGGGGTTTTCTCCACTGAAAAGAAATGCAGGAAGTTACTTGAAGGCTTTCTGCAACCCAACCCCAACTTTATTCATCCAGGTTCTTCACCCAAGCTGTGGTTGAGCAGTAAGTTATGGTTCTGAGACTCAGGGATTCTGTGCAACTCTTGGTTTAACTTGAATTTTTAAAATGAGGTTTCATATGAAGAACCACTTTTTAGTGAGCCAAAAATTTGGGAAGCGAATGCCCAATCTGGACTTGTTAAATAGCTCCCAGTCTTCAGAGTTTTTTTGCTTTTAACCCTCAAAGTCAGTTAAAGAAAGGTTTTAAGTCCTGCTTTCTGTCAAGCTACTGGAGAAACATGGTTTTCTGAGCAGGGCCTGTGTATTGTAGTGCACTTGATGCCACTCTTGAGGAAAGTGCAACTAATTTTAGCCATATTGTTCTAGCAGTGCCTGGGAAAGGTCACAGAGAAATTAATGATAAACATCCTTCTTTCCCCTTATAATCGATAAAATAAAATAAGCCATATAAAAAACACAACAAAATCAGTGTAAAAGTATTTTACCTTAGAAAAGGTGGTTTAATAATGCCATTCATGTCAGGTTTCTGAAAAGAAAAAAAAAATATTTACATGAATTTGCAGAAATATGCTACAGATGATCTCACTGTCCTACTAAGAGAAAGAGACCCTGCAATTAATCTGTATGATCAGTTGAGTTCTAATACTTCAAATTTCAGTGCTGAACCAAAGCCTGTCGGGCTTTCCATTCCAGGCATGCTGTGTTTTAGGACCTCATTCTGCAGGTTCTTAACTCATGCTTGGTTTGTAATTCCAATGAAATTGCTCAAGTACAGCAGTTGTAAATAGACGTAGACCTTAGAATTAGGCCTAATATGCCCTTAAAATTAACAAAAATGAACAAATGCCTGAATTAAATCTTACTGAACACCGACCCTCCTCAAAGCCATGTGAACTATTAAGGGTTTTTTTTATATTACTGTCTTGTGTAGCACAGCATGAACAGTGTCACTGGCAAGAACCATTCCTTATTTTCCCTTGAAATCCTGAGCTATTTTTTCTGTGTGTTCTGAAACAAAAATAAGATGCCTTGAATCATTTCCTGCTTCTGCATAGGAGGCCCAGTGAACAGACTGTTTTACACGTCTGTAAATCCTGTATATTGTTGGGCTTATTTCCAAAGCCTATGGAGGTGTGGGGCTGGGGACTTGTATGGAAGCAGGAAAAACAAGGAAGTTCTGCAAGAATGAAAATAAATGGTGATTTTGGAACAAAACACTTGGTTGCAAGTGCAGCAGCTCTCCTCTGCAGTTGTCCTTAGATGGGGTCACAGCAGCTGCTGTGAGTTAGGAGATGCCCTCAACAAAAGTGGTCATTGTTCTATACTCCAGAATTTCTAATTTATTTTAGTCTTGCTTTCTCTGTGGCAATTTAGATTATCAAAAAAGATGTATTTGTTTTCCACTCCTAGGAGCTATCAGTTTCTGTTCTGGCCTCCAAAGAGATTGTACTGCTCTAATTAGAGCTCTGCCAGCTGACTGATCTGCCATTCCTCTTGGGTTTCTGGTTCAACAGGAATGTTTGTCCAACAAGCCTTAAATTTATCCCTAAACCCCTGACCTGATGCCACAAACCAAAGCAACCCTTCAGATGACTGTTCCTGAGAATGGAGTGACCACAGCAGAGCAGTGCAGGGATCCTGAGACCATTTCACACATTCCATAATTCCTTTAAGCCCTCTAGTCAGTCACCTGGTGCCAGGGCACGGAGCTCTCCCGGCAGGATTGGCACCTCCCAAGGGCTTTGGACACAACCCCACCTGAAGGCCAGGCTGGTCCTGCAGGCTGCACAGGCTGACATCACACCATTACTATGGCTCATGGCCTCTTCACTCAAAGATGAAACCCACAGAGAGGGCAAAAGACACATGCTGGTCTTCAGAATCATTTTAGACACTCCCAGATATTTGTTTTGAAAGTAACTGGACACTGAGGTTTAGGTCATATTTCTTGATAATTGTTTCATGCAGCAGAAAAAGCTTCATCCCTCACAGAGAACACTGTCCCAGAAACATCACTGCACAAACTACACACTTCCTGCACCAGGTTCATTATTGAGAAATAAACCCACTTACTTGAATGTGGATTCAAATATATATGCTAATATTATACTGTTCTGGCTCCCTAAAAAAAGTGCAAATATTTTCTGTAGGAATATTTAGAAGGAAAAAAAGTTATCCCAAAACATGACTCATAGTGAAATGGAGTAAGATGTCTAACTGAGAGCACCTTCACAAATCTCCAGCAACAACTTTCATACTTTTTTTCACACGTTTTATATTTGTAAAGTGAGGTAACCTGTTCTTTTAAGAACTAGACATGTGCCTGTGATTTGATTACAAAAGTGACTGCATTGAAAACACTATTCACTCAAGAAACAAAATTAATATAATTCCTTTCCTCCCACTTGTTAAAATTCTGTCTATCTCCATACTTCCGAAATGCAAATAATAGCTTAAAATGCATAGGGTACTGTCAATTTATGTAATTTATGCCATACATGTCTTTCCCAGTCTTCTATTTTTTTTCTGGAGTTTTAGAGTGATGTATTTGAAGTTAGTTAAATTTTGGTGATTATTAAGTGAATGGTTCTATTCTTATTTTAAATACAGTTCATTTTCTTTGCTAGCCAGTATAGCAGAAAACTCCTTCGAATGCCCAATGCCTCTCGGTAAGAAATGCTGTTCATGTACCCAACACCTAAGAGTAGAGTTAAAAGGACCAGGAGAGGAGCTTTCATGAAAGACAGCCATTGTTTCCTGATGCCTTTCTATTTCACAGAATACCTTCTGAAATTGTCATCCTTTGGACTCTTTCACCACTTCTCAAGATGGGTGAGAAGCTTCAGTTTTCTGCTTTTTAAATTTCTTTGTTTTACTCCTACAAAGCACAAATTTAGAAAGGCCACTTCAATTTCTGCTGCAGGATTCACCAGATTACTTAGAAAGCAGAAACATCTATTAGCAGGTCAACCCAAAATTCGTTTAGACGCTATATTGAGAGACAAAATATTTTAGTCATACCAAAAAATAATAAGTTTTTTAGCTACTGGCAGCCAATTGTATGATTCTTTGGTTCCTGAAGTTTCCCATGGCACTGAGTAATGGAGCTTTACATCTTACTTTGATACAGTGTCTCCTTTTTTAGCAATGCTAACCTTATTTTAATTAATTAGGGTTTTTTGCCTTTAAAATGGGATCTCTGCTTCAAGAGGCTTTTTGGAGAAAGTCTCAAAAACATCTACCTTACATACACATCAGCAAAATACTTACTTAAACAAGCAGCAAGCAAAAAGCTAGTAACTGCATAATTCAATTAGTCTTCATTTCAAATCAGTTTGAATGCTGCCTAAATAGCAGAAATAATAGCATTGTAGTACATTATGTGTTCATAAAAAGTACATTTTCACTCAGCTGCAGCTTTGCTGAACACAGCCAGGAGTTAGCACAGCTCTCCCTCAGCAACAGCTGCAAACCCAGCACTGGCTCTCAGGGGGCTCTTGAGCACAGAGCTCCTGCTGCCCTGCGTCCCCTGTGCCTCACAGCCACTGGAGGGGATGGATTTGTTCTGCTTTTGGGAGAATTTCTTGCCGTGTCGAACGCATTCCATTGCTGAGAGGTTCTGCTGGGCAGGGTAAGTCTCCTGCTACTGTCAGTTACAGCCCTGAACACTTCTGGATGGTCGGTGTGAAATGCCGAAGCCCCTGCTATTGCTGGGGACAGGTGGCCAAGGGCTGAAGTGAAGCACAGGCAGGTGAGGTGGGATTCCCCAGGGAGTCCCCCCCAGCAGGGTGGGAGCTGTGGCTCCCTGCCCGGGCACTCACCGGCGCTGCCGGCTCCGCTCTGTCGGCCGCAGCTCTCCCGGCCGCTCCTCTGGCAGGCTCCGCCCGTCTGTCTGTCTGCGCAGCCCCCAGGTAGTCCGGCGGCGGGAGGACAACTTCCCCCTTCTCCACCAGGTTCACAGAGCTGACACTTCGCACTGGTGCAGGGCTGCAAGACAGAACCCAACAAACACCACTGTCAGATGCCAGAATCCAGCTGGCCCTTCTCTCTGGACCAGGGAGCACGGAAGGAATAAAGGGGTGCAATGTCCTGGAGCCAGAGGGACTCTGAGTTAAGGCTGTTCCAAAGCTGCTCCTTGGGTCTGTGTGTGACCTTTAAAACACATTATTAGCATAATTAATGCATTGTACTACAGACTATTAGAGAGTATTTACTGCACACATTACTGAACCTCAAAGAACGTGAGTACAAAACCGACATTTGAAATAAATGTTAGTGAAGATCTGGGCATTTCTGCAAGTGCAACCTAAAATGTTACCTTGGCACTGGGGCAAAGGCTTTTTCTTCTGCTGATTCATCCACTGGTCTGGTGTATGATGATGGGAACCATCCTTTTCTGTAAAGGGAAAGGTCTTTTATATTATATAAAATCAGAAAGATCTTTCAAAATACAACAGTGGACTCAGCAAACAGATATAACTTTTGAAGAAACCAATTTCTGATGATGCCAAATTAGTGTGTAAAACTAAATATGTGCACATATTTTCCTCAGAGGGAGACCCCAAGTCCCTAGTCAGTGACAGCCAGTAAAAAAGGTGGAAAACCATTTACTAATGTCTGCTCACATAATCTGGTGAGACACAGTTTTACTTCATGTTCAGAGCGGGTAACAGATTGATTATCTTACAGTCTGGTTGTGTCGTGCTCCCCATAAAGCCAGCCATCCTTTTCCTCAGCCACCAGCAGGGTGATGATATCCCCCTGGGCAAAGCTGAGCAATGTCTTGTTGCTGCCAGCAGTATGTGGGAAGATTGTCTTCACTTTTTGCCTTTTTATTATATTTAATCCCGTGGCAACAGAAGTTGAACGTGATAAACTGGCATCATCTGAATTCTCTGTCAAAAAAGGAAAAAAGTTTAAAAACAAATAAAAATTAGACACAGAAATAAATGCAATTGGTAATCTGAGAGGAAAAAAATAAAGGAAAACTCAAGTGCAAATGGAGTTATGAGACTTTGTACTTAAGACACCTCTCACTGCCAATGTTTCTTATCACCATTGAAGTTCTTAACTGCTTGTGCCTTTATATGCACACACCCAGCACAATAAAGTGGAACCAACAGGCAGAAAAACTTCTGTAAGTTTTAAATGGCTATTTCTTTTCTCTTTTGGCATGAAAAGTACTAAACAATCACAGCTGTAAAAGACCTTTGAAAATTTTCTCTTCTGAAAAAAAAAGGACCTGCGTATAAAATCCAACTTTCAAATGTGCCTCATCTCTCAGCTTCAGCATTGAGGAGACTTACAGATAACTTGGCACTTTCTGGACACCAGCTGTTTATCAGAAAAAAAATAAAGGAGGGCATAAAACTGTGTGTCATTTGAGTAGTACCATATATTGTAAATGTATTTTTAAGGACGAAATGCTGGAATTTCTATTACGCATGGAAGAATTCTGTATTTCTTATGCTGTGGTCTAGGCCTGGTTCTTTCCTATATCACAGGAAGTGTAAAAATCAATACATTGGACACTTGGGAAGCAAATCTTATTAGGAATTTAAATTTCAGGAAAAGAACGACAAGACTGAATGCATTTTGTCCCGTGTACATTTCTCCCTTACTGCTACATGCCCTTAAGGTAAACCAGAGTGACACTGTCAGTGTTTGTCTGTGTGCACTGAAACACTCAGATGTATCCTGTTCCAAATCATGGAGTGCCTTCTGCTGATAACATTGCAAGCCATGAGAGCAATTAAGTTGGGTTAATCAGTGACACACAGAAAGTAATTAAAATACAAACTAATTATCCTGACCTGCATTTTACTGCAAACAATTCTCTTGTAACACATCTCTCTCCTGCTAGGTAAATTATATAAATCCTTTGTAAAGACCATTTCCCACTCCTCTAACATCCTGAAATTCACATCATTGTAGTCAAGAGAAGCCCTGAGGTAATTCTGAACACTGCAGGATGTCATTCACACTTAGCCAGTTGCAGGAAGGGACACTCACCTGCTGAGTGATTCAGTTTTTCAGGCGGTGCTTTGGGAGCTGTTGCAGGATTGTTGAACATATCCACGAGTGGGCTCGTGTAAGCCCTGCCTGTGGGAGCTGGGGGCACTTTGGATGCATTTTCTTGGGAAGGATAAAAATCATTTCCAATCTGGAGCCACAAAAACAACAGTATCACAAACACTGAGGGAACAGCAATAACTTCCCTGCAAGATTGAATTCTAGAGAGTTTAAATATTTCTAAAGGATACAAATTTAAACATGACATAAAGCTCCCATGTTTCTATGGAATTGCTGATCGAAGGTTTGTCAGAGGCTTGATAAACACTTGCTAGTGGGAAGGCTAAAATAGCCTTTTAAGTTTATATTGAACTACTGAGTATGTAATTACTATTACTTACAGACAAGGAGGTAGAAAGTGGACTGGCTGGAACAAAAGCAGCCCTGAAGCTGAGCTCTGCAGGAGAAGCCCTGGGCACCCAGCTGAGGACTGAGCCTTGTTTGGACATGTGCTCCTCCCTTCCCTGCTGTGCCTTTCCCCAGAGCAGAGCTTCAGCTTCATCATTTGGTTCCATACCAAATCCAGTGTATTCCAGCTGAGATATGCTTGGGAGTCCAGCCCAAATGCTGAGGTCCAACAGAACCTCTTGAAGCCTCCACTGAGGAGAACCCAGAACCATGAGGAACAACATACCAGGAGATTTCTCTTTACCATCGGTGAAGGCTGCGGCGTTCCCGACACTGGGGTGGAGCCAGGGGTCCTGATTTCATCGATCATCATTCTGACTTTTTCAGGCACTTTGGTGGCATCACTGCAGATTTCCTCCCACCCAGGCAGCTTGGATTTTAGGAAGTCTGCACACTGCATCCATATTAAGAGATACTTGTCAAAGATAGGCTTTTTCATAAAAATGCAAAAAAATACTGATTAACTTTCATTATACCAAAATGTTTACACCAGCAAAATGGAAGTATTTTCTATGAGGTTTTATTTTCTAAGAAGTATTCTTCTAAGGAATACCTCTTTGAAACAAATAAGATGGTGTAAAAACAACTCCTTTTCAGGGTCAGATATTGGAAGTACCTGATCACTCCATGTATTTCTCCTTAATACATGATTTAAAAAAATTCGCGGTAACTCCTGATTTTTGCTACAATACATTTCATAGAATAGTGTATTGTAAACATTTTCTATGGACTGGGCACAACACTTGTCTGGCACTTCAGTTCTTCTTAGCTATTTCTGGCAGTCTGGTCTACATGCTGCAGGAAATACTCAACACCTCCTGTGTGCCTGGATTTCAGGCGTTGCATTTCTGTTTACATTCACAGCACTGACCTGAACGTGGTAGAAGTGCATGTGCTGGGTAAAGCTGCAGTGCTTGTCAACCAGGAAACAGAACCTTCTTTTCTCTTCAAGGAGAGCTTCTCTGCAGCCTTCTGCAATAAATCTCTGAATATCACTTTGTCGAGAGCTCACGGTTTCCAAATACTGAGGGAAGAGGGAAAAAAGATCACGTAGAGACTCTGAGTTTTATTTGATGCTATATCCAATTAGTTAAGCAAACTCTAAAAGCCTTAAAAAAAGCTTTTGGAAAGGCAGGGTAGGATAGGGTGGCTCTACTTCTAAGTGCCTCCCTTTTCCTGCCCAGATCTGACTTCCCTGATCTCATCAGGTGAATGTGTATTGTCCCTGCAGGCAATGAACAGCCTCTTTAGGGGTTGTGAGGGGGGTGTGTGCAGTGTCTGTTCAAATTAGACTAATGACCTTTGTTGCACCACTGCAGCTGCATTTATCCACACAAAGTTATGATGAATCTCTGCTTCATTTAGGAGGGGCAGAAATGAGTTACTATAAAGACTAAACTGTATTTATCTGAGATTATGAGGATTCATTAAATGCTGATCCTTGAATTCAGACCCAGAACCTTAAAAAACCCCTCAACTCTTATGAATGCAGGTTAACAGACAGGCAGGAAGAAATAAGAGCTACTGTTACCTACATTAATGTACTGTGTAATACACAAAGATTTCTTTGAAAATTAAAATAGATATGGAAAAAAAAAAGCTGGCATGAAGTACAAGTGTCGTACAAATAAAAATATCAATGGCAAGTATTTTCAGAGAGACACATGACAGTGAGAATCTGATTTACTAATTTTAAGTCTTCAATGCCTTGCCATTTCCGATTTCACCTCAAGATGGCAATGCTGGATTAAGGGCTGTAGGAAAGGCAGAACACAAGTTGGCACTGCCTACTTCGGGAAATTACTCTATAGCAAATTACTACTGAATTTGCATGGTTTAGCTGGCTCCCTGTGTAAAGCTCTGCACAAACGTGTAGTTACAGATCAATTATCGGTCAGGGGATGAAATCTAGGAACCAGAAGCCTCTGAATATGTGCACTAGAGCAGGGACAGCTCAATTGCAGCTGCAGTACAAACTCTAGGAGTGCCTTTAATACACACCAGCTTTGAGGAACCATTAACTTTTTCTGTTGACCAGTTCTCATACAGAGAAAGAAACAAATAATAGACAATGCACTGACCTCCATTTCTTTATGCTCATACTTTGTTACATTTCGTGCTCCTTGGCTTTTCCTTCTGATTTTTTTTCAGCTCGGCCTGAGACTTCTCTAAAGAATCCAGTTTGCTTCTGTGTTCAGTTTGGTACCTTTTTAAAGTTGCCTGCAATCAAAGCATTTACATCACCTCACAATGTACTCAGCCATGTATCTGAGGAAGGGACCAAAAAGCATTACTGTGACCTCAATTGCTCACACACCCCGGATGAGTTCAGCAACTGCTGTAGTTTTAAGGAGCTATGAAGTCATACATGAGTTCCCTTTATAACTTAAATTAAGCAGGAAAATCTTGGCCGTCTTTATATATCTAAAGTGCATTTCTATTAAAGTTCATATCCATTAATTAAATCTTGGGAAACAACATTTAGAAAAATCCTTTGACTAGCAATAGACAAATAAAATAGGAATTTTAGAATTGAATGTACTTACAGTCATATATTTTACATCCAGGTCTGTTTTCTTCTCCAATTCAGATATAATTTCTTTATGAAATTTTTTGAACTTCAAAAACAAATTAATTAAGGGTTATTAAAAATTGGCAAAAGTAATTTTTAATTTCACAAGCAAAATGAATTAGAAGAAATTATTTAACTTACACTCTCCTCTAGACTGTCATTAAGTTTCTTGTGTGTTCTTGAGATTTCTACCAGAACTTGGCCTGTTGATAAACATACAACTACATTGGTTTCTTGGATTTCTGAAGTTAAAGTTAACAAAGAGCAGTAATAAAATACATTTAACAATATACTCATGAATGGTTATATTTAAGAGGGGTAGGAAATTTCTTGCTGTTGCTCATCACAGCAGCTGAAATGAATAATTCACTCTGGCCACAGACAAACCAAGCAGTTCATAAGTGATAGAAGAGTAACTAATCCTGCGTTGTTATGCAAAAGTGACATGGAGTGCCAGACAAAATAAAAACTTCCTTCTTTCCAGAATAGCTCCTGTTGGTTTAGTAACAGCCTCTTTTCAGGCCAAGTCAGAGAATAGCACACAAGTTGTTACTACCCAAAAGACTGCTATCCATTTCTCAGTCTGAAAATTAAACTTCAATGTTTATTAAGTTACTGCACCTTCAGAGTCAACAAAGCAACCTTTCAGTTCCCTCGCTGCACACCTGCTAAAACAGACCTGATGCACACAGGAATTCCCACCTGGGCAGCGTTCACCACCGGCCAAGGCAGAGCAGATTCCTCAGCATCCTCACGGCACACCTGAATATCCCATTCTGCTCTGCTCTCTTCCAGCACAAACTTACACAGCCCAGGCCGGACCGGGAGCAGCTGAAAGCTGAACTGTACCATTTTCCTTTAGGAGGATATAGAGGAAACATCCCTCAATCTTTTGGGTGTGGTTGTATGTGCAAAGCAGTGTAAACTGCGGCCGGTGCCGCCCCGCCTGCAGCCAGCCACATCACCCTGCCTGCTGCTCATGGCCACATCAGCCCCACTCCCTTCCGTGCCCTGGCACGGGCACACCCGAGAGAGTGCCAGCCCTGTCTGGAGATTGCAACACTGCTGAGGAGAGCAGCTGGGAGGGCCCGGTTTGATTGCACCCAAATCAGACGAGCCCCTCTGCCGGCTCCCCGCCAGGAGCCGCGACCGACACTGGAAGCGCTGGGACCACGATCGAATCCACGAAGTGGGCTGCATGTGGCAGCCTTGACTAGAGATATGTTTTCCTGGCAGCCCATTTGCATGGCAGGAGTGGCAGGTCCAGTTTGGCAGCTGGTACCCTGGCACACCCCCTCCAGTGATGCTTGTGTCCCTCCATCCCCCCCGCAGCTGTCCCACCTGGATTTGCCACAGGTACCTGCAGTTGTGCTGTCCTCGGGCACAGGCAGGGCTGCAGAGTGACCACAGCTCCGTAGTTCCTGCACATCACTGGCAGTCACTGCATGGGGCTGTGTCCTATTTGCCATCCTATGCAATTCTAGTTTCCTTTTTTTGAGTTAAAATAGAAAGGGTGCATTAAGTGCTCAACATGCCGCTGTATGAATTTCCTTTTCTACCATCCATATTCTTTGAGAACCCCGGAACAAAAACCTTTCATCCCATAATGCTTCAGATCATTCAGATGTTCAGAAAAGCTCCCAAAAGATGCCAATAATTAAAAAAATTGGTTCAATAAATGAATGACAGAACTGTTCATGAGAACCTTCTCATCTTTGTTCTCATCTGCACAGACATCCAAGCCTGTCTCCCCACAGTGCAGGTTGGTGACTCAGTACCCTTCTCACAGAAGCATCCCCCTTGTCCATGGATATGTTACCACCTTTCTCCCTTCTGATTTGTCATTCTCAGTGACATCATCTCAAAATCTTAGTTTCTTTGAAATGAGAACCACATCTCTTGTGAAGCAGTATGACAGAGCAGATTTTCAACTAAATCTTAAAAAATGTGGGTCTGCATTGTTGTTTATGGGGAAACATCAGGTGGTACAGGAAGAAACACACGAGTCTGTCCTGGCTTTTCAGGAATCTCTCTTCCTGCTCCAGTGCCCACCCCTACCTCTCTTTGCACAACAGACTGCAGGACACTTAGAGGAAAGAATCAGACAGAATGCAGTGAGAACAGACAACCCCTTGACTAGCACGAAAAGGAATTCACAGTCACAGAGACAGAGGAGTGCTTTATTTTTATTTTATTTATATATATATATATATATATATAAAGTTTTTCTGAATTCTGTACAGCCCACAGAGTGCTGTGTGTTTTTGGTTCAAATTAAAGTTGCTGGTGACTACAGCAATAGAAATACTACAAGTGAGAGGTGCTATAGTAATTAATTGCTCACATGCAATAGAAAAGTAAATACAATTAGTTACACAAACACTTGAAGTAACGGAGGTGAGCAGTGTTATTTTAAGGCTCCAGAAGTGAATGCGCTTTATTTCCTACTGTTTCTGTTTCACCAACTCAACTCAAAAGATACATTTTAGACTGTAATGAGCTTTTAAAGTTATAAGTTTTGTGAGTACTTATGTACAACTTAAAAAGGAAAATGTTGATAAAAGAAAGCAAGAAAAATTATCAAGAAATACAACTAAAATCTCAAAGTTTGTTTGGTTTTTCATACGCAGACTAGAAAGCTGTTTGGGAAGTAACAGAAATTCAGGGCGAGAAGCAGAATAACTTAAAATAACTACCCTTACAGATTTCTGTGCTTTTAACCCAAACTTATTCTCGCTCTGTGTACAAACCCCATCCTGAGCAGTGGCTGCCAAGGCAGAGCACTGAGCTAATCCTTGGCCAGGCCAGCGTTCCGAGCACGGGGACTCAGCCAACAACGCGGGCATTGACTCAGCTCGCGGGGTGCCCCTGCCTGCCCACAGACCCGCGTGGAAAACCTGACGCGCACGGAGCCGCTCCCGCTCCCCGCAGCCTTCCCGCCTGGAAACGCCTTTGCTCATCCCTGCGCACAGAAACACTGCCAAAACATGTCCTGAAGAGAACTCCGAGAGCTAGCCTGCCTTCTACGTGGTTTGTGCTGGGTGATCTGGAGGGTTTGGTTCAGAGTGTGCCAGGACACTTTAAACGGTGTGTTTACTTGTCAGTGGCTCTGTCTCTAATTGCATTTTCTTTTGCTCTCAATCAGAGACTTCCAGTAGTGTGCATCAGGCAAAAGTCATATTTATAATTAATGTACATATATACACTTTTTTCTGGGATTTCCTCCCTGCCACCAGGAATCCACAGGCACTGAATGTACTGGCTCGCCCATTTCATTTCCCCTTTCAAAATGTTGATTCAAAACATGAAAAGAACCCATCCACAGTAATCACACTCTGATCTATATGATTTAAATTTTATATTAGATTTTGCACTTTGAATAAATAGAGAGCATTTTTGCAGTGAACATGTATCACATTTTGTTATTGCCAGTTTAAGATAATGGGTTAATCACATTTTGATGGTGTTCTCCTGAATTAATTTATATAAGGAGACAAGTCTTTGTAGAAGACTAATTCAGGAGAGACAAAACAACCCCTAGCCTACACAGAACAGTGCCCAAGGAGAATGGAAATGGAACAACTTCAATATGATATTTGAATTTTAATCACCATGGTGAATTACAGAATAGCTCTAAAAAAGACAGTGGGTTACTCTGAATTAATGTCAGCACAACCTAAGGCCAGGCTCTTGCAAAAAGGCATAGAAAACTACTTAAGGTGAAGACAAACATGTATTTCTCACATAAATTAAAATATTCTGCTCTGTATTATAGCTGCTCATGATTAGGTTTTATGTATGAGAGCTCCTAATACCTGATAACCAAATATTAACCTTGTCATCACTTATTGACAAACCCCAAACCTATGGAACACAACACGACCAGAGCACATGATACCAGGCCACTAAAGTCCAATTTGTGGCAGCCATCCTGTAAACTTGAACCAGTTTTAGGCATCACATTATGCAATTAATTAATAAACCCAAAACACTGGTCTTGATGATAAACATAACTATTAAAATACTTGTCTTTCAATGATACTTTTTCTCTTCTTTCCATCTCCCCACACCCTGAACATGAAATCTTTGTGATTGAATAAAGTAGGTGCATGTTAAATATGCCCACCTTTTAGAGGTGCACTGTAGGGAAGGGAAACATCAATCTCTTTCAGAAAAGGATATGGGGGGAACATCTCAAATATCTTAAATGACTTAAAAATTAAACAAACATTCCTCATATACAGTTCTTGAAACCATGTGTCATAATACAGCTATAATCTGATATAGGACCATGACCAGTAATGGTTCTGTGGTGAATTTATTGCAGTTTCAGTTAGATTCAGCACACCCACAGAAAGATCTTTTAAGCTGAAACTTCAGGAATTTGTGGAATATTTTTAGGTTTAACCAAGGCTGCTGGTTGTATCTATATTTTCTATTGAGAAATGCAGACTCGAATTCCATTAATGATGTTGGGTTTGTTACCAAAAAAACCCCCAAACATGAGCCCAAAGGGTGCAACCATCATTTCTCCCTATACAGCATCCCTGAGCAAGAAAACAGCCTTGAAGGGCTATCATTGCCCAGGAGATAAAAACCAAGGAAAGCAATTTCTCTCAGAAATACTCATTGCAAGGCCAGAACTTCTGCAGAAGTTACACTTCAACCTCACTGTTTGCACTGGCTGATTGTTCAGGTTATTTACCTTTTCACCTTGTGTTGACTGTTCTTGCGAGGTCTAAAAGAATTTATTCAAGTTAGAAAAAAAAGTGGAACTCAATCAATAGAGTTCTGTCATAGAAACAAGTATCAACAGCTACCTACAAAATCACTTAAACTTTTAAAATACCAAATAGCTACATTAGAATCAATAAAAGTATTAATTACATCAGCTTACTTGATATATACTTCAATTTTGTTTTATTTAGAGGAGGTTGCTCTTGAAAAATTTCAAGTCTCTTAATAGTGAGACTTTTTTAGATGTCTGGGAACAGGCAAAATGCTTAATTATATCACTCATTTACCTCCTGTTGTCCTGTTTTGTATTCAGGGCAGGTTGATTAACTTTGTGCCTTAGAGATGGAGCCACATAATTATTTCTATTAAACAAGAGAATGAAAGGCTGAGTTAAAGCTGCACATGGAGACAGCACAGTCCAAGTGTGTTATTACATGCTATTGCTGGCAAGATGCTCTTTTCTCGAGGACACCCTCTGCCCAGAAAAAGCATTTATGACATGGGAAAGTTAGAAACAAAGTCCTTTGAAAACAGGAGCCCCCAGGAGGTAGTAAATTAGGAAGTTTCAAAGGAATACAGTGTAACAAATAAATATGATTGAACAAAACATCTGCTAAGCTTCAAATGTGTTAAATTTATCATTTTGTGATAGGAAGGACTTTACTGTGCAACAGATGCTTTAGTGAAACCAAAAAGCTTTAATGGGATTTAACATATGAAGAAGGATAAAACAATGTAAAACTTGCCCAGCTCTAACTGCACTTCTCATACAATTTGTCCAGAATGCTTTAACACACTCCCCCTCATCTGTAGAATTAATAGTAATGTGCACATAAATCAATAGGACTAGGTCGAGTCTGCCTTTCCTTACTGCATGAGCGAACATGGAAGAGGAATTCAGGAGTAAATCTCCCTGTAATTCATTTTACAAAATGGCATTGACACATGACCATACAGTGCCATTTTGTGAAGGTGACTGCAGAAGGTGAAGGGGAGGAGAAAAAAAAAGAATAAAGCCTACAATCAAGAAAAGGGGAAGATATTTTCAAGTATAGTAAAGTATTCTAAGTCCACTCTACATGCTAGATATAGTATCTTGAGGCAGCTAGAACCATACATAAATAAAATCTGTGAGTAAAATAAAAATACAAGCAAGGAGAACTTAGCATTCTAAATGGCATTCTGAAATGAATTTTAAAATATGCAGAGTTCTCATTAAGGCTGTGAACAACAGAAATGTTTCTCCGATAGAACAAGCAAATAAGTCAGTTAATTTAAAACAGATTAAGGGTTAAGGGAAATGAATAATTACTTCATAGTCTCATTGATACAGAAGAGATAAACAGTCCTGCAAGATTCCTAAATCTAAGTATCTTGCCTCCATGTCCAGACAAAACCAGTAAGCAATAAATAGGATTGTGCAGGACACTGCTGCTAATTTTGTGAATTGGGCACTGATGGGGTTTGAACGGATGAACTCCCAGTGCTCCTCTTGCTCCTTCCCACAGGACATCACTGCTCTGTGCCTCAGGTGGCTCCAGAGGGAAAAATGTATTTTAGCCCATGCTGACTTTTTAAGTGTCTTTGACCACAATCAAATTTTCTGATTCAAGTGAAAAAACCCCTGACAACCCAAGTCAAAAAAGCCTAAAACTTCAGCCTCTGTTTTTATCCAGTCAAATTAATTCTTTCCAACACACTTGGCCAGGAGTTCACAGCTGCTTTACCCAGCACAGAGAACTTTCTAGGCACAAGATGCATCTGCTGGACCATAGGGGACTTTTGGCATTTTACTTTTACAGTGAATGCTGCACACTAAGTTCTGTCCTTCCCAAATATTAGCTTTATTTTGCAATGTTCACATTTGCCTGTCCATATGTAACCCACCCAGACAAGTGCCTGTCTGTATCTCACTGACACACACTTGGCAATACTCTCTTGAACACTTCCCTGTCATTAGGTAACACATTGCTCTCAGCATGGAAAATAGAATCAAAGAACCCTCTTATTCAAAGATTCTTTTCCCATTTCTTAATTAGGAAAACAATGAAGGGAGAGAGCACAGTGCACTTCTATTCTAGTAGCCTAGCATCTCTTATGATATCATTTCCTTTTGCAGCCCAGGATCAAAACTATATATAGTCACCCTTTTCTTGTCCTAAAACTTCATTGATGATCATGTGAAATAGTTTAGGACCACATAACAAAGGACTTTCCCAGTACAGAAGCCAGAATTTTAATTACTTGAATTAAAATTATTATTTTTCTTTAAAACTTTGGGATTTTTAAATATAAAAAGTGACAGAATACTGCTCAGCTCTTTACACCTTAGAAAGCCTATATCCATTTATAATCCATATTCAGTTAAACCCAAGGATCAACTTGCTTTTTAAATATACTTTACCAAGACTAAAATTAATGCCAAATTCTTTCAGCTAGACACAGATGATTTTGGAAAGTACTACACAATTCATACCATGCTCTACAGTGGGCAATGAACTGCTAATCCATTACTTATTCCCATGTAAGTCTAGACAAGAGTGAGTACTTATGAGATTAACAAAATTATTTTGATTTCCAGTTACTCTGAATTTGTTCTTGTGGTGATGCTCCTATTCTCCTGTTTTAAATGGAACAATCACATTAGCTCACATTGTATTCTAAAGAAGAATGTGACTTTATTGCAGATTCAGCAAAGTTCAGTCTAGTTCCCCCATTTCTCACAAGATGTTTTGATCTCTTAGTCAAAGAAAATTCAGAGATTAGAATTTTTTTAAACAAACTATATCATTGAACAGATGTTAATCAACATGAAATATTCAGCTTGTCTCAGATGATTGGTAAGCACAGAAACTAAATTTTAATGTTAAAAAAAAAGAAAGAAAAAGCATATGCCAAGTAAATAATGCATGAAAAATTACAAACTTGTTTTTCCACCTGTTACTCCCTTACTAATATATATGAAGTCTGCTGCAGGCATTTTTGTTATTCTTTTTTTTAACTCGAACATATAAACCCACAATATATTAAGGTTTGTATGTCAGAGACTCATCTTTCATAGGGCCTTGGAAGCCCAGTATACACCACAGCTTTTCATACCTGAGCTGCAGTGGTGTGCAGTGACTCGTAATCTTCACACAAGTCAGGTGAAAAGAAAATAAGTTACAATACAGCCACAAGCCTGAACTTGCCTGGATGAAACCCTGCTGGTTTGAGGCAGATTAGTCAAGGAAGATCATACAAGAGAGCTAATCTCTGTTTTACAGCAGGAATGGAGCAAACAAATCATGCTAGCCAGCAAAAACTGAAGTTTTTATGGTTTCCAGTACCAGAGAGGGTAAATATTTAAGTCATCACTATAAATGTTACATGAAATGCAATAAACTACAAGGAATCACTGCAACTTTCATTACAGCATTTTGGAATTGCCATTGAATTTCACGGTCTTAGCAGTGTCCAAAAAAACCCCAAATCAGAAAACCCCACACCTAAACTGAATCACAAGTTTTGATAAAATTCCCTTTCTCAGAAGTCCTAGACAATTGGTTTTGGTTCCCTGCCCTGCCCCATGGGACTGTTAGTGACATCTACAATGGATACTGGTTTTGGGTTTTTTTGTCGAGTAATAAATCAGCAGGAAGAGCTAGCTGACTGTACAGACTAAATATAGTTAGCCTTTCACTAAAGGATTTACAAGCTAGCTACAAATATGACGTTATTTTCCTCACAAAGTTGTCATTTACTTGCCATTTTTTCTCTCCCTAAGAGCACAAGAAGCACTTTTTCTCCACACAGGCTCTCAGGCTCATTTCACCTGGGGCTGGTGGAGAGGAAGGGCTGTCATTGCTCAGCATCCTTAGCTCAGAGATGTGAGGGAGAACAACCTCCTGCCCTGAACGAGGCCCTGGTGACGGTGCTTGGCTGGGTTCAGGCTGGGGGAGCACACACCTGTGTGCACACACAGGGCCAGGAATCCCTCTTGCCTAGCCACCCCTGGCCACAACCTGGGAAACATGGCATGGACACACAGGTGAGGCCCAGGGCATCCTGCCCCGGGCTCCCACTGCAAGATCAAACATGCATGTGATGCTCATGTGAAACTTATGTGTTCTAGTACAGTGAGAAATTCTTTAAGGAGTCCCTTCACTCTTTTCTCAGCCTTTGAGGCACAGCACGAAGATATCAAGTCTCACTCACTGCAGGTGTTTTGAACACATGTTTTTTTCCCTGGAGGGTGTGTGCTGACCAGTATCATTAGGGGTTTCTGTGCTGAAGCCCAGAGTCAGGGCACACAGGCAGGTGCTCTCACAGCTGCAGGTGCCCAGACACCTGTGCTGGTACCATCACCACCTCACTGCATCACAACCACCCTGAGCAGGTCAGGGCCACACACTGCAGGGTCTTACACCCCTTATCACTGACTAAAAACAGGAGAATCAGCTTCAGTTTAAAGGGTGCAGTAGGACTGGGGCAGGTGGGGAATAAAATATTAAAATTGACTGAAAAACATCACCTATTATCTAACAGAACATGAAAAAATAGCTGGAAAAATATCACTGAAATCCTATGAATATCTGTCCTCTTTCTTTTCTCGGGTGCTACTGCAATTGTTACCAAAGGCCTTGTGTATTTTCATATTCTGCTTCCTCCCATCAGCCATTTCTAGAACCAGAAAATGTGTAACATATCTGGAAGTCTTCATAACAAAATTTACAGTGATACAGTTACATACAGAACAAACTTTTTGGGGTAGTTCTGTAGGAAGAAACTTCAGTATCCATTTCTAGACACATCCTTTATATTCAGTAAACAAACCCACCTCATGTTCACTGTGCTTCTTGAAAGTATCATTTCAGGTTTATATTTTATCAGGAAAATATTACAGCATTTACACCCAAGACTGGCTCATCTCCTTCCTCCTTTCTTTTAGCACACTGGAGGTCTATATAGAACAAGCCTGGAATGTTACAGTATAACTGGAAGATAAAAACCTTATTCCTGTAAAACCCCTGTAAAAATACTTTGTATTTCCCTTTCAAGACAGCTCTCTGTGTAGTTTCCTTTTATAGCACAGGGATGGAGTGGCTTCTTCAAATGAATTCCATTATAAATATAGCAGAAGACTCTTTTACTAATGCTCCATAGGAAAAGCTGGCCTGATTCTAACTACTTAAACTGCAGCCTCTAAGCTGGTTTCCCAGAAGTTTCTACCAGATGAGGTGCTAAAGGTCCTGCAGTTGCTGGCAGGTTTCCCTTTCCTTTCTGTCCAACCCAATCTATTCCAAAGGTGGCACATAGATTCCTTAGGGATGGCAGGGATGCAGGGAGGGGGACAGGATGTCAGAGCTGTCCCCTGCAGCTGAAACCAGCCTGAGAAGGGAAGAGTGCACGGTGTCATCTTTCCGAGTGAAACAGGATTCCAGCTGACAGGGCCAACATAGATGTGTTAAAGTAAGCCAACATCTCTCCTCCCTCCCCTTTTGATTTTAATGGAAGTAGAGCTAGCTGTATTCATCCTAAACCATGGAATTTTCTCTTTTTCTTCTTGGTTTTCTCACTGGTGAGAGTGACACAAGTGCTGTATCCCAGAATTAACAACAGAGAGCTACAGCTCTGAAAAACACCCAATCGAGTGGCAATTTTGCTTATTAAATATGAAGAAAATAGTTTTGAATAATACTCCCAAGATAATATTTTTTAAAGAAACTACTGCTTTACGTCACAGTCTGATTAGAAATTTTTCAGCAAGTAGATACGTCCGTTTTAGCAAAATTAAAATTTTCCATTTTAGTTCCAAAATTTTTCTGTGAGTTGACTATTTAAAGCTCACAGTTTCTAACACAGAAATTCTTGCATTTCTGAAAATAATGAAGAGGGAGAAAAGCCCACAGAGTTTCTCTTAGCTGTGAAGCTGAAATAAAGTGGTTATTACTAAAAAAAATTTAAAAATAAAATCACAACTCTCTACAGATGGAACCTCACACTACTGATTCTATTAGTATTAAATGTAGTTGATTATCAAATGATTAATTGTTCGTTTGCTCTGCTAGAAAAAGCTAGAAAATAGTTACTTAAGGGTCTGTGAAACTGTTAGATGTTACTCAAGAACAGTAACTTATAAACCTGATAGATATTCATAATATTAATATTTAATATTTTGTATAATATAAATACAAAATTTTGGATAAATGACAGGTCTATTTACCAAAGACCACTAGTTTATTCTGACTGAAGGTTTATCAGCCTTGACTCTCGATCTAATATGCAGTTACCCCAGCAGTTGGAGGTATAAAGCTCTCAAAAAAAGGAAACATGGGTATAGAGAACCCCTGCCCCATTATTCATGTCACAGAATTCCTGCAATCACTCTATTACTATGTAAAATAAAGTAGCATTGCTATACCACAAGGTTTTGTATTTGACAAATCATGAAAAAGTTGTGGAGACCTTCGAAATTACACCACTTGACAGGCAGAAGTGTTCTGTGAACGTGTTCAAATCCTGTTTTGTAAGCTGAAGAACAGTCTGTTCTTTCGTGCTTGAGAGGAACACCAAGATCAGGCTCACCCTCTGTCAGGGAAGAATTCCACTTCCTCTGTGCACCATGAGAAGTTTTGGGGTTTCCCCCCCTCCTCTCTCTATCTTGCGACTGCCACAACAAAGAACAATCTTGTACTTCAATACTTGCTTCTCTAGATCATTTGTAGCAGTTTTTAACCAAAAAAATTCTTCTGAAAGGAACCCAAATTCTCCCAAATTCTTACATTTCAGACTGCAGATGAGCATAAGCTCTTGCATACCTGTCTCCAATTAAGTTTTAACACAATGCAACTATAAAAAAACCAAGCCTGTAGACCAGAGTAATCTTTAAATAAATTATCAGTCTTGGTTAGGTTAGGGAAGAGACTTCTGTCTATTAACATGCTGATCTTCTGCAATTTTGATCAATTCCATTGATCAAAGCCATGCAGTGTAATATTCTTCTTTCTTCTATTTGGAAAAGCAATTACTGGTTTACACTCCTTAGCTCTTGAGCAACAAGTTCTGGGTACAGACCCATAATGTAATTGTAGGTGACTGCTGTAGATACCGTTGCTACACAACAAACCAGGTGGGACTTTACACCCACAATATAAAATGAGATGTAGCTACAATAACTGGCAGGTGCTGGAGAAGACAGTTGGGATGATAAGGGAAGCAGAATTCCAAAGGCAAGCAGGAAATTACTTCCTGATTCCTCGTGCAAGTGAAGCCTACAGAGACAGCCCGTGCTACTAGAGGAGATTTTATTTAAATCATAAACACTAAAAATCGACATGACAAAGCCTCACAAACCTTTGTGTTTTGGGCAAGACAAAAACAATTAGCAACACGTGAAAGTTACTATTTTAACACCGTGGTGGAGTGTCTATGTGAAATTGGTTTTACTGCATTATTGAAACACAGCATTTTGTGCAGGTGTGGTATGCAGAAATTTAAATAGTATGAAATCTTAACATTTTTAAACATGCAGTTTCTTGTTTTCTCTTTTCTTCCTAGAGGGATTTCCAAAAGGTGCCCAGGAAAAAAGGTATGCAAATTCCATATTTCAGAATAGCTTGAAGCACATAAATTCAGATTCTGTTCTTTAAATGCTCATAGCCAAGTCTGAGGGACTACAAGCTCATAAAATTAGGGAAATACAAAATTAGAAAGAATGTTGACTCAATCAACTCATCCTTATTCATAAAGATTGTGTTATGACTGCAGTACATTCTTCTACTTCCTCAATTTGCTTAAATTATTCTGTGTTAAAATAATTCAGAGAGCTTCAGCCAGACTTGAAAGATAGAGATACTTAGTACAAAAGCTCTGAATCAGCTGGAATATCCAGATTTCCTTTTCATTCTCATTTCCCTCTTCTGCTCCAATCTCATTCAACAGAAGAAAGGATTTCTGGCATTTTTACTTGATTTTTTCTCCCATGACTTCTCCAGCTGCCCTGCTTTCTACCCTCTACTAAAAAACAAAACAAAAAAATGTCTTTATTTCTATAACCTGTTTGTACCCTGCTCTGGGGCTGGTGTCCACTTCACTGTCTCAGCTCAGAAACCCACGTTCTGTGCTTCCTGGTGAGGAGGAAGGACTGCCTGTGGCTTTGATACCAATCTTTACATCACATTGGCAGTGAATACACTCCAGGTCACCCAGCAGGTTTGGGTTTGAACTGTGAAACCACCTCTAATTTGGCAGAGATAATGAAGTATTATGCATGACAGAGCTGCCAGTGGTCAACCACTTGTCTTTTGGCAAGTCTAAAGGAACTCATGGATGAGAATTGTACAGGGGGCTGCAGCCCCTGGAGTTACAGGGTCCAAGAGTGGGCAAAGTTTGAGCTGTCCTTACTCACCCCATTCTGCTCAGCATGCACTGCAATATTATTAAAACACAAAAGTATACAGTAAATACTTTTCTTCTCAAGCAGATACTTTTAGAGACACCTGCGTGTATCATGTTTCTTTGGTAAATAGTCTAATATTGGAGTCCAGCTTCAGAACTTGGAAGACGTTTTCTTGAAAATGCAAATGATCTGTCACAGATTCCTAACCACATTGTCCTGCCTTTTCCAGCATTCATGGACTTCCCTTATCTCTAAAGTAAGTATTCCATCAGAGAATATGTTGGAAGAAATCCAGGGTTACTGTTTGCCTTAAGAATAGATTTTTCTGCAGTAACAGTTAAAGCACCAGGTGAACAGAGAGCAGGGAAGAAGGTTGTGTTTTCTCAATATGGTATATCTTGAAAAGGATTTGTAATTGCAGGATGGAATTCATAGTTAAACAAAAAAGTGTTTTCAATCACAATTCTGTATTGTCCCACATAATAGGGGAAACCAGCTATTTTCAGAAGTCAGCAGAAGATTACCCAATAGTATTTCCAAATAAGCAGACAATGTCCCAGAGTGACAAGTCTTAAATAGTTGCTTCCATGCATCTGACCAACCACTTGATTGCAAAAACTGTAACTGTGCATTTTCTGCTCTTCCATGAGATTCTGCACAGCCATTTCTTGTTCTATGGTTTGACAGCAGCAGCTCTGCTTTCTGTAAACAGCCTGCAGAGCAAACAGAGGAGCTGCTGCTCGGGACTGTTTGCTCTGCCCTGTTTGCTGTTCCACCACTCCCAGCCCTCGGCACAGACCTCCACGCTCACCCACAAGTGCTTTCAGAACAAACCACAAAATGCAGGCAGCCACACAGAAACCAGTGGCCACCTTTCGAGAGGAGCCTGTCCCCTCAATTCTAAATCTCTGGAACTATGAAAAAAATTTGCTAAACCAATCCATTGCAATTGGCTGAATTCAGAAACTATTGTGGGTTACAGGAGGAGATGCAAGTTACATCACTGGAAGGGTCCTACATTGCCCAAAATCAAAAGTTCAGAGGCAAGACATCAAGGCAAGTCATCAAGTTATTTTTGTCAAAAAGCAAATGAAGGCATTAAGCAAATGTTTCCTCTTTGCAGTACAGGTCCCAGTTCTTTGCTTTGCAGTGACATGAGAATCTTCTGTCAGAAATATTACAAATACTTTGTACTCCTCTGCCCAGTGTGGCAATTATACTGCTCAGCCTACAGAAGTGAAGTTGTCAAGGTCAAGTGCTGCTGCTGATCTTTCAAATATTCAGAAATTATTTTCAGAAGAGTACAGAACTTGAAGCGGATTTTTATTAAGGTAAAATTAATCTCTCTTTGAGTCTACAGTTTCTCTTTCAAAAGCTTAAGTAGAAAATAAATATAAATGCACCTGAGAACTTTTACTGATACACTTGATCAAAAGTAGTGAAGTAAAACTGAACCCTTCACAATGACACTCAACCAGAAAATTATTTTCGTTTGGAACTGCTGTTGTACATGAGGACTCCTCACATCAATATTCTGTTGCAAAAGTATTTCAACCTTCACCTCTGCATTAAAAATCATGACACGTGTTTTTTTGCATTTAGTTTAGAATTATATGAGCTTAAAAATACATGAATGCATATGAATATAAAGATTCACAAAATGAGGGGAACAAAGGGTAATTTTGACAAAACATTGTGTCTTGAGAAATAATAGGCCTTAAAGGCATCTAATCCTTTCCATCCATGTTATATAAGAGTAGAACATACTTTTACTGATCCTTATCTTCTTCACATTTGTTCTGTGAACTGCCAGCAGGAAAGCAAAACATTAAGTTTATACTTTGGAATAATTTAAAAAATAAGTTTTCACTTACCTAATTCCTTAGAAACTGGAGAATCTGCTGATATGTCCCCAATCTTTGCAAGGCTATCATAATATGCTCTTCCAGCCACTACCATAACTGGGGGTCAATGAAAAAAACACAACTGTTAAAAAGATCAAAATATCTTCAATTTTGATTAATGCATGATCCTATGAAATCTCATCATCCAGAGCAGAGTAAGAGAGGGGTATATGGCAACAAGGAAATCCTTCGGTCAGAGAAAGTTACAAAAATCCCTGTGCTCCCTGCTGCTCTGTGAAACCAGGAAACAAAGACGGAACTCCAGAAAATATTAATGAAGTTTCAGCCTGTTCTTTAGCTCCAGCTCCTGTGCATACCCAGGGTCAATCAGCATCTAGTGGAAAGGCTTAGCCATAAGCCATTGGTCAGGACACAGCAAAGCTCCTTGGTAGAGGGAAAACTGTTGGAAACCCCCAAACTGCAATTCCAAACTTCCTAAAAGTGCTGAGGTCTCTTGTGGTGACCTGCCAGGCCAGGGACCTGGGAAATGGCCACGACACCATGGACCTGCAGCTGCCCCAGGGAGATGTGGAGCCCCCAGAAACAAATCATCATTTCCCTCTGAAGCTGGCTGTTACAGGAACCAGTGAGCTCTTAATATATACCACTGAGCTTCAGTTATTCCCAGTTAATCATTTCCTGGTTAGGGCTGATTTAAACAGCAAAGCCAGTTTTGCTGCAATGACCACGGAGACGTCAGGGTTGAGGCTGCAGGGAGGCCAGTGGGGAAAAACACTTTACACAGGGGATAGACCTACAGTGGCTGCTTTGCATCTTCAGTGTCTAGAACTGATCTGCACACCACAAAAAAAGAAATAACAAGGACAAGCTGAAAAGCTTTAATGTGAAAAATAACTCATTGAAGTTATTTGTCATAATTTTTTGTAGTAGTGCATTCTTGACCTAAAGTGAAAGTCAAGCACAGCCTCACTGTTGACTTTACAATACTTTTTTTTTTTTTTTTCTGAGAGGAATATAATTGCCAATTACAGGTCTGTATTTTATTGTTTTTACTAGTAAGGTGACATTTTTGGTTGCATAACAGTATGTTCACCGAGAAGCCTGAAAATTTTCCAAATCAAACACAGATTCTCTTTGAGGCTCTGTTGCATTAGAAAGGGTGATTTCTGTCTAAGCTCTGTCTCATAGGTGCTCTGTACTCAAACTTTCTGAGCATTAGAATTATAGTGGGGCTACTGACAGAGCAGTGTGCCACCTGCACAAGAGCATTTGATGCCAGTCCAACTCTTCCTATCTGTGTTTTCTCAAGACAGCCCCAAGTCACTCTTCTCCTAACACAAGCACTACAAAAGGAAGGAAATGTGTGATTTTCCCTGTGCTAACTAAGCTAAATCAAGAACCCCGCTTGTATAATCCCTTCACCAGTACTATGGAATACAAATTTTTTCTGCAGAAAGGGAGGGGTTTTGACCTTTTGTCCTTAAAGTGCAGAAAAATACATTATAAACATATTTGGAGTTCTTGTAAGTTTTATGTTTTTGTCAGGATACTCCAACTTTTTTGGAAAGCTGCAAAGTGTTTGATTAGCAACAGAGTATTTACTCCTTGTTACAGATCCACTTACACCACTCAGAACTGATGTGAAAAGATTACCAATTTATGAGAGTCCAAAGATGCAACAGTTGTTGCAACACTGTAAATATTCATTTGAAATTAAGCATTCATGCTAGATATGCCTTATCAGCTATGCTTAAAGGCAAATGTAACAAAAGCCAAAATGTAACATATCAACAGCAAAGTGTGTGAAAAGTAGAACCCTCAGAAACCTGTATAGAAATATTTCAAATGAATATGAAAACACTTGTTATTCCTTCTGGTACTACCTGTAATTCCCTAAGGTCAGGTGCTAGGCAACCACATGATAATCCATCAAGTTAGGCACTGCCACAAATAAGTCAACATTTCCCTATTTTCATCTCCAGCTTTGGTTTTATCTTTTTCTCAAGTCAGGTCTAAAATTTGCATGAAGAGAGACTTCAATGCCTGTCTGGCTCTGCACTACTTCTGCAGGATCCCATTTCTCAGAGGACTGCATTACATGGAGAGGAAAGATGTGCCAAAGGCTTGAGAGAGGCAAAACTGGGGATTTTACATGGCTTTAATATGGGATCAAGCAGTTTGACAGGTCTGCAGGGGAAATGGAGCAGGCTCTGACAGGCCCCAGTGCAGGCTCGGGGAGTCTGGAGCTCAGGCCTGGAGAGCCCTGCTGAGATTGGTTCTGTGAAGTCAGCAATGGAAACAGGAAATGATAGTCTAAAATGTTTGAGAGACCTGTCCTTAGGTTCAAATTAAAATTCATTCTGATTTTGACTCAATGAAAAAGATACCATCAGGATTAGTATGGACAACAACAACAAAAAAATCAATCTACTCCTGCAACTGGAACTAATTCACATTGTTCTGTACTCAGGGTTACTTAAGTAGTGACGTGTGCAGGTAAGCAGGAACAGATCTAAGAATGTAAAATATCTCTGGAAGGTATTTTCAGAGAGGAAAAAAGTAACACCTAACTTACATAACTTGGGTTTTCTTCACTTATTTTTCCAATGTGGCTTATTTAAACTCACTTTCAGTTTATTTTGAAAGAGGTCTGTGCCTAAGTGTTTGTGATGCAACTTTTCCAGGACAGTGGAAAAACCCAAAAGACTGGAGAGAAGGTGCTTGTGTTTGTATATTTGTGCTTGTTAGTTGGGTTGTTTTTTTTTTTTTTTCATCTTAATTAAACACATCCAAAGTTCTACTTGTGAATTAAACCTATATACACAACCCTCATATTCAATATGTATGTTTAAATGAGAATTAAACTTACTTTCTAAATGCAGCATCTGGAAAACTTACCATTAACAGCTTTTTCATAATTCTTCCCCAGATTTATTAAATTCCTCAGTCCGGGATTGAACTGTTCCATAACATTCTAGTGAAAGAAAACAAAATGTGTGTTATAACCAAGGCAATTCCACAATGAGGGTAAGTATTAATCTCAGTGTCACTCAGGCCTAGTTTACCACTGAGAAGTCCATGGATGGATGAAAATGGGAGGATTTGAGAGACACAGGAAAACAAAGGATGGGAGGGAGAAGAAACTGAGCATTTAAGATCAACAAATGGGGAAAAAAAGGAGAACTATTACAAGAGGGGGTAGAAAAGAATCTGTCTGCTTATAATACAAAAGGATATTAAATGTGTGATGAAAGTTTGTGCAAAACCATCTTTTGTGGCAGGTGATGTTGGAATGAGAAAAAAAACCTTTACCCACAAATTGTTTTATAAATTCAGACAACTTTCTGACAATGGTTCAAGATTTGAGTTCTAAATTTAAAAAAAAAAAATTCTAGAGACGAAAATTTCACCATCTTTGGTTTGCATTCTTCAAGGTTTCTGTGTTACAGATGCATTTAGGGAAATTAGCTATTTTGGGGGTTTTTTGTTTGTTTGAAATTTGTTCAAAGCCTTTTTTTCAGAAAGAAAATGAAAATCATGACCTTATTTAAATAGAAGGGGAAAAAAAAAATCCACTGCAGCTGCTTTCACTGTTAAATACAATTACTGGCTGAAACAACCAGAATCTGAAATCCAGCAGCTCCAGGCAGGACTGCTCTCATTTCTAGCAAACTGTACAACCTGCAGATTCTAGACCTCCTTTCCCCAGAATCTTCCTAACAAAACTATGGCTATGACATTACTCTGTGAAATTATATTGTCATGAAAAGAAAATTATGAGTTACCTGTAACACCATTCTGTTATTCCTACTATTTTTATGGCAGTACTTTTATGACACCACTCACTACTGTTCACACAGCTAAACTGTCAAGTTCAAGGAATTCAAAGCAGATGCTTTCTGTTTACAAGAAATACAAGACTCAAGACAAGTGAAATACTATCCAGCTTTTGTCTATTCTACTACTAACAGAATGAAAATATTTATGTTTAGCACACAGGTGGACCCAAAAAACCAGCAATATTGTCACATTTGTCTGATTTTTCAGGCAAGGCCATGCAAAGAGAATTTTACTGTTTTTTAAAGATAGCACTATACCTGAATTCTGCAGAACATAAAAAGGGAAGGATTAACTCCAATAATACTTTAACAGTCATACAGTGTAAAAACATAGATATTTTAAAAATATATAAAACGATTAGATTCCAATACTAGTATAGCATAAATTACATGAAAAGCAGCCACAGAACAACAATACCTGGCCTCACTGCCTTTGTGCACAAATTAAATGCAGCGGGGATTGTTTTCTGGTCTGTCCCATTAAACTCTCACCCACCCAAATGCAATCACTGCAAACAAACCAGCTATTGTCCCCAGGCCCTTGATTTGTGTTAACTCACAAACCACATCCAGAAATCATTTGGGAAAGCTGTTTCAGGTTGAGCCAACAATGCCAAGGGCTATTCTAACAACTTAACAGGATGGATATTCAGGCTCTGGTGTCTGGGAACATCCCTCCTCCTGCCCCAGCTCTTGAATTTGCTACTGCCAGTGTTGCTGCTATGGCTGTTGCTCTCCTCGTTGCTGGGGCACCCTGACTGTGAGACACTTGTTCCAAGGAGCAAGTTGTTTCTTCCTATTCCAACTTTTTGCTATTTCTTCCCAGCTGTGTACTAAAGACGATTCACTTACATGGAGTCAATGAATCACAAGGCAAAAAAAAAAAAAAAAAAAAAAAAAAAAGGATGAATTAGGGGATTGTTTCAGGATAAAGAGGCCTGTATTTTCAAGGATATGGGGAAAAAAAGATGTACCATGATGGTGTGTGTCCGTGGCAAGTAAGAATCCCAATGCCACCTAAAATTGGCACTCTATACTGAAAATAATCTTGAAAGATTCTGCCTATGCTAACCCTGTTGCTCAAAACAAAAAAATTACAGAGTAAAACCCCTTATTGACACCTACCCCAAAATTCTAAGAATAACATGATAATTATTGGCCTTGCAGTGCTGATTTTTGGAATGACTGTCTTAAACATTCAGGGGTAAAGATTCCAGTTTCCCTGACATCTTCTGATTCAGATTTCAACCAAAACCCAGCGATTGCACCTGTGTCAGTTGTTTTCATTTAGGAGGAAGTGAACAAACCCCAACAGAATTACCCTTAACAGTTCCCCTCTCTGAAGCCAACCCCTACAGCTCTTGTTTTTCACTAAACCTCTTGATCCAGAGCAGGTATTTGTGAGCAGACACAGACCATGCTCTGGAGACACAGCAGGTCCAGTGAACACTGGGAACTCCAAGGAAGAGCTCCAGGACATCACATCTGCTCTCAGCACGTGTAAAACCACTGGCAAAGGTGAAGAAACAATTTACAGCCAGTGCCTGCAGCAGCTGGAAGGAGCACAACTAATGGAGCTTTTCTCCACCAGCCCAGGCAGTCTCTGGAAGTGTTTCAGGCTTTGCACTGCCACAGTGGTTGATTGTTAGCAGAACCAGCCCCTGGATGTGAACGCCTAAGAAACGGCAAAAACCTCTGCAATGGAAATTCCCCTCTGGAATCTTCTTGGCTTCACACAGTTTGGTTTATGGGGATCAGCTGATCCTCACAGCACTGGGCAAGGCTCATCTCAATCAAGGGTTTGTGCTCAATAGAAAAACTTAACTGTCCCTGACCCCCCTGCCATGTCTCCAAGATGATCTGATGAAATAATTCTCAGATTATTTCCCTTTCATATAGTAGAAAAAAAGCATAATATGTGATCTTTCTCCTTTCTACTGAAGACTAGATTCTCAAAGCAAACAACAAAGCTGGCCAGGCTTCTAGTGGTCTTTCTAAGGAGTTAACCATAGGTAACCACTGGATATCTCTGAAGTCCAGGAAGAAGTATCTAGAGCACTTTATCAAAAAGGGAAACTGTCACAGGCAACTCCCTCTTCAGAATGTGCTATTGATTTGATATTACCATGACATTTTTGATAAATTAAAATTATTGTAGTATTTTATTCAGCTTCAGAAGTTTTAGGGGCCAAGAGCAACTCAAATCAATTTGTACAGCTATTTATTCTTACCTTGTCTTACAGTTTTATAGCTTTTCTTACTTTTAGTCCAAAGAAAAGGTTGTAAAAATGAATGGGACTGAACACCACTGCAAAATTTCAAGTCATACAATAAAGTTAGCTCTCAAAACTTCTCAAAAAGGAGGACAGAGGAACAGAGAAAAATTTCTGATCAGGAGAACAATTAATTTAAAATTGTCAAAAGTCTCAGAAAACTACAGTATTTTTATCTGCCTTGGTGTACAAGGACACGGAAATAAAATCTTTGTCTTAATCCAAATAAACATCATAAAGTGAGAATGAGCTTGGGAGAGATAAAGTGGTTCACAAGACATCATTTGCCTGTACAGTGAGGCACACAAACAGGGCCTCCTAATTGTCAATCGTGTGTCCTATATTCTAGTGACACACTACCTCTCATGAACAGAATAATTAACGAGGAGGCACATGATCAGATCTACAGCTTTCTATTATTTAGGATGAATGGAAATAAAGGGAAACATTTTCAAAACAGGCAACTGGAAACATCTTTTATGCAGAGACCTTCAGAGCTGGCAAAAACGACCTTCCAAGGGAAAAAAAGCATAAGAGAAACCCATTCTGGATGTTTGAGTCATTAAATCCTCTTAGAATTTGTTCTAAGAGTTGCTGTGTTCCTTTCACCACGTGAAATCAGTGTGAGTTATCTAGCCTGGTAGCATGGAGCTGGCTGGAGAGGAAGAAGCCCTGAATTTCCACTTGCTGTGTGTGGGTATTATATCTTCTGTAGTTCCTGATAGTCACATAAACAACACTAATCTTCAAAACAAATGACAGCCATTGTAAAAGTGCCTTCCTGTAAATGCTCAGCTTTGCTTTTTACTTAAAGACACACCTCACTGAACAATAGCTCAGCAGGTATGAACACAGCTAAACAATGCATAGACTCCCTGCAGTTTCAAGTTTACATCCTGCAGGCACTCTTGCAAGAGTGAATAAGAATGTGTTTGGGTAGAATTCTGAAATTAGAAAACTACCAGAGAAAAGTAGATCTTGATGTCTACTATCACTCCTATTACCATCACTATAGCTATTCATAGCTAAGCTCTGTATAGCTACTAGTGATTTAGTTTAAACTGTTATTTCTCAATTTGAAAATGAGTAAATTTTTTAAGAAGTCTCTAGTGTTGCCACACTATGGCTGAGACTCCTCTTGAGAAGATTCAAAAGCTGCACAAAAAGGAAATATCACTGTGCTCTACTGTACCTGAAGCATTTTGGACATTAGTTCATCTCCTCCTTTAGCTCCTGAAATCCATAATACAGTTTTCAGAAGGGCACAGTTGAGCCCTCAGCACATCTCATGTTGAGATACCTCATTCGTATATTAGCTTATTATTATTTTAAAACAGGTTTAACAGAATGGAAAAGACTAAATCGAGATGCCAGTGTTTATTCAGAAAGACTAATTCTTATGACTAATTATTAGTTGTCTTGATAAAATATTTCTTGTTTTAAGAGGAACATTAATACATCATCCATCAGTGCATTTCAAATACCAACCTTTTCAGGTTATGAACACATGCCCAAGGATAGACCTCAAGTAGGCATAACTCTAAATAAGGGCAGAAGAGAGAATTTGTAGCGAGGAAGAACTGGATTTTACACAAACTCCCAAAGGCTCCTTTTCCCCCAAGTTAGATTTATAATGCAGGGATGCAAAGCAACAGCCTGACTGCAGCTTGTGCTGGGACCATAGGTGAATTTGAAGTTCGATACATAAATCCAGTAGTTTAATATAATTGTGAGTATTTTTAAAATACAGAAACATGGAATTTCGGACTTTAAATTGAATTTATCAGATGAATTTCTGTGATAAAACAATATAGCCTACCAAAATAATTCTCAATTCCTCTGGGGAGAACAAAGGGGTTTTTTTGGAGGGGAGGCGTTTTGGGTTTTTTAAATCGTGCTTTGGTAAATAATCAAAACTTCTGGGTAAGATTCACTTGAATACAGAGAGATATATCTTTTAAATCCAAGATGAGCAACACCAATCATGCCATTATCAAGAGGTCTGGAAACCCCACCCCACAGGAGCACTCTGAGCTGCGTGCCCAGCCCTTGGCCCATGCAGGCAGAAGGACAGGTGTGTACTCAGCCCTTTCCTGTGTGCTCCCCTTTCCCCTGCACTCGGGGTAGCCCAGAAAACCTGTACAGGCTGCAGGGACACAACAACTGGGGCGGGCTGGGGTGACCAAGTTTGCCTCAGGGGTCCCACAGGGTGTCCCCACCTCGTGCCACGTCCCCAGAGGGAGCTGCCAGGGCAGGGCAGTGTCATACCAGGGATCCTCTCAGCAGCTCCTGGGCTGGAGGGAGGCTCTGGCTCTCTTTAGTCATAGGCTCCCACACCCTTGGGCTTCATTGTGCACGTGCCATTCCCATCATGCGTTAAAGTGATTCTCCAGGTCTTACATAAAGGGCAAATGTCAGCCCTGGGTTTTGTGTGTGCACACATTTGTGAATTATGCTGTTTATTTAGTCAGGTTAGCTGAAAAACATTGAGGTATTCGCTTTCTGGTGTTGTTGCCAGAAGAAAGGAAGAACAAGATAAAAATAAAACAGCATTACTCAGCCACCTGATGACTCCTGTAAATATATTTTGAAGCTTTGTATAACACAGGTTACTATGTATTTAATAAATCCAATGAATTAGCACTGTGAGAAAGAAGAAATCACACAACACTCCCTCATCACCACCCTGAAAACAGCAGGTCAGCAAGATATTCAATTTAATTTTCTATTATTTTCCAGGTCACCCAAAACTTGACTTTTTTTTTTGAGAAGTCTTAAGCCTGTATTTGGTCCTGCAGCACAGATGCCATCACTGCACTGCACTGTTTTTCCCCCAGACCAAGCCTTTCTTGTTACAGGTGGGAGAAGCACAGCACTGCTCTGGATTTTACCCACCCCAGCACGGTGTTTCAGGCAGTGCCCTGCTGGGATGGCACGGGCAAGAGCAGAAGGGCCACGAGCACTGCTGAACAAAGGAGAGCACACTCTCCACACAGGCACAAAGAGGTGTTCATTTGTTTTAGTCGGGGGAGCTGTGATTACAGTCCCAGCCAGTGCTGAATACACAGCTCTCTGCCCCTAAAGGGTAACCAACTGTTTTCAAGATTTCAACTTTGATATAGAAATAACTGCTTTAAAGTGGACGCTGAATCCATTCTCTGTCTGAAGCAGCCTTTATACCTTATCTGGATAAAGTTTCAATTTTTAATGAGGGCAGGGCAGGAGGGTTTCCAGGCCTGTGAGTATGAGCTATGTGATGCAACATGCCAGACCTCTCAAAATACCTACAGAGGAGACATTTCATCACACTGTCAACATTAACTTTGTATTCCTTTGTGGTTTTCCTGGTTATTTCAATCTTAAAGATCCCTTTGAATTAGTTGAGAAATCAAAATTAAAACGTAAACCTTCCCAGGAAATAAGAACTGAGTAACAGGGAAGGTTTTGCTATTTAGAGGGCTCTCATTCCTTTAAAGCCTATTTTAAATTATATCCATTAAAACACACAGGAGATCTTCCCCCCTTCTCCTCTGTAAAACTGTTTTGACTGCATTCTGAAAGTCAATAGACAGAGTAGAGCATTCCTTTGTTGGCACAGCCCTGAACAGTCAACTCCCCAGGTTTCTCTCCTGTGAGCCTGTATTTACAGGGTGCTCTTCTGAGACGGGAATTTATGTTTGTTTATGGCCTTGCCACAAACGTAACTGATACCAAAAAGCACCAGACTATTTAAGATTATCTGCTCTGGTTCTAGAGGACAAAATGTATAGCCTGATTATCTCATTTTTTTTTCAGTAGTTTTGCATTAATTTGATATCTAAGTCCAAAGAAAGTAAACAGCAAATACAACATGACCCCAATATAACTGGACTACTTAAAGAGAGGGGTTAAGTTGACTTAAATGTGTGTCAAAGAACAACAAAAGTAACAGCAAAATTTACTCCTTGTAAATGTTTTCAGAAGCCTTTAAATGCTGATGACAACGTCTTCAGAAATATGAAAACATTTGATAATAAACTAGAAACGTTTAGTAAATAGTGAAATAGAACAGTCCATCAGAAAGCTTTCCTCAGGGCTCAAAGCTCCAAGTGCAGTGCAGCTGTAAGTTATATTTGCAAATGCATTCAATCATGCAAATTTGAGTGCTTTCTCTGGTACAACACACTGTACAGAATGAGGATTACAGACATAACTATGGATTACTTCACTACCCAACCAAAAGTACGAGTCTCAAGTGAATTTTTCCCAATTAGAATTGCTGTGTTTTGGAAGGAGTGCGTTTATCGAAAGACTTCAGAACAAGTGTCTGGCACCCATGAACAAAATATTTTTAATTCTACAAATAACGAGGCATTTCGGAAAGTTTACAAGCCTCCCAACCCGAACTGAACTACTCACAGCGGACGGTACTTTGAGGCAGTGCTAGGGTGCACCATCATAAACCTGATTATCAGCTCGGGACGCTGGCAAACAACTTAATTCAGCGCTAAGCCATTTTTTAGGCTCTGGCCCGTATGAAGAAACGGTTCAAGCGGAGGACCACAACCACCAGGATCTGCAAACCTCCTTACCACCAAAACACACCGAGGGAATTAGGGCCGGCTGTGGGAATTAGGGCCGGCTGTGGGAATTAGGGCTGGCTGTGGAACCGAGCCCGCCGGAGAGGCAGAAGCCGGTCTGGAGGCCGCCTGGTGCCGGGGCAGCCGCGGCCGGACCCCTACCGGAGAGCGAAACGGGGAGGCGGGCAAAAGGAGAAGGAAAGACAAAAACAAGTAAAGAAGAAGAAAAAAAAAAAAAACAGCAAAGAGAGAAGAAAGTAAAGAGGTAAAACCAAGATAAAAGTTTGCTGCCATTCCGCGTGAGGAGCGGCGGCTGCCCCGCGCCTCCCGCGGCCCTCGGTGCAAAGGTGGCGGCGCGCAGCCCCTCCCCGCTCCGCACTCACTTTGTACGTGTTCTCCGTCAGCTTGTTCACCTCCTCGGGGTCCCGGGACATGGTGCCGGCGGGGAGACCTCTGTCCTGCGGCGCGCCGGGCCCCAGCGCAGCGCCGCGGCAGCCTGGGCTGGCCGTGAGCGAACTGTCACAAACTGGCGGAACCAGCCGGGCAGCGCCGCCGGGGCGGGCCCTGCGCGCCGCGGCCCCCGACGCGGCAGGACTGGCTCTGCGGGCGGGGAGGGCCGGGCCGGGCTCGCCTCACCGCGCTCGGCTCGGCGGGCACGGCTCGGCTCGGCTCGGCTCGGCTCGGCCCGGCCGGGCGGGGCGGGCGGAGCGCTCGGGCCGCCCCTACCTGAGCCGCCCTCAGCCTGCCCCCCCCCGCGCTGCCCGCAGCCCCCGCCGGGGCCCGGCCCGGCCCGGCCGGAGCCTCTGGGCGCGCGGCTCTGCTGCGAGCGCCCCGCGAAGTCGGAGGTAAACTTTTCCTCCCAGCAATTAAGTTAAGGTTCTGCAGGAATTAATTAGAATGAATTAGCGTAGCCCTGGCGATGGTAGCGCGGTGCGGGGTGGTCCGCTGCTTCCTTCCACAGAACCCCGCATGAGGGAGAGCAGAGCGGGGTGACCCCCGTTCCTGAGACCCCCGTTCCTGAGACCCTCTTTTTCTCCCGAATCCCGGTCTAGTGCACTGCCCGAGCTTCCTGCTACACGCTGAAGTTTTCTATTTGTTTTAAATACACACCCAATAAAACGCCGCCCCCAGTCATCTTTCGTCTGTGAACTGACTTACGGGTCCTTCATGGGGAGGGGTGGTGAGGAAGGCTGTGGGAAGCTGTAAGTTTTTGTGGGCCATAAATTGTCCAGAGATTGTGAGATTAAAGTATACCAATTGGAATATCTTTCTGATAAAGTAATACTGGCACTATCTCGAAGGGCTTTGTGGGAATGTCATAACCTTGGGTATTTAAAGCTAGGTTATGGTGCTGGGTATCGAGCGTGCGAGGTGTAATCACCTTCCTCACCCGTTGCCTGTTCTTCTCGTGGCTCGCTGTCTTTCCCTCTGTTTCCCTCACTTTTATTGCAGCAATAAGAAACTGGACTTGCATCAGAATCCTAGATATTGGACTCTGGTGAGGGAGGAAGTTGTCATGGGGTTTTGAGAGCCGCAAAAATGTTTTTGAGCGCGTGGTGGTGCCTTTAGAATTACAGTTCCAATTTGCCATCGGGGTAAAAGTGGGCACTCAAGGTGTTAGTTATCTTGAATGCAGCTAAAATGCAGGGCAGAAAGGGGGTTTTAGGAGACTTCATTCTCCCAGATCTCTTTATAGACTTCTGGTATGTAGGGTGTTAATTGCTTTTCAGTTTAATTTATAATGTTGTCCTAGGGCCATAATGGATTGTTTTGGGCCCAAGTCTTCAGCTGATGTTCCCTCTAAGCCGTGTTTGCTCACACAACAGTCCTGTCAAATGTGATGTGGCTCCTTGCCTGAGTGTGGCAGGAAGAGTCACAAGTCACACTGTTTATTCCCAAATCTTTTGTCTGCAGAGTTTGTTACAACTCTGAAAATAGGCTGGGTGCTACCCACTTGTGTTACCATATGCCAGTGCCTGAAAAGGATAATACCCCCTAACAGGCTGGTGTTCAAATTTGAGGGAGCAGGCACCCAAAGGAAGATGCAGAAAAGGACTTTTCCTTCCCTGATTGCTGCTAAAGGAGCTGGGAGTGTGGTGTATAGCAGGGAGTGGTTTATTCCTGTTAGGCACATAGCATTTCTCTTTCCTCTCAATGCTAGGAAGCTCACCCAGGATTCAGGGTGTTGGTTTCCAGCTGGCTTGCTAAGTTCAGTCCTAGTAAATTACAATGGGAGTGTAAATGGAGTATGCATAGCAGACAGAAACAATAGGGATAATTTATGTAGGCAGAAGAGTTTGAATTGTTACACGCTTGTTGAGACTTAACACGATGTGGGGAACGCTCAGCATTTCAAAATATACATTTGTGAAGGTCTTTCTTTTTACCTTGTAAGCAGATGCAAATATTTTAGAGTTCTACTGAATTTCCTACTTCTGTGTATGACCTTTGGTCTTCGGTACGACCTTTGGTATTTGTTTCTGTAGTCTTTCTGTGCATACGTTTTTTTAGAGTTTTTAGGTAATCTTTTTTTTGTGTGTTTTTAGTGCTTTTGGGTGTTTTAAAAAAAGGAAAATAAAGATGGAAATAAATAATACAGTATTGTACCAATTGTAAAGCTATGGAGAAAAGACAAGAAACTTAGAAAAAAGTCTGTAATGAATACAGGAGTGGGAAATGAAGCTAGCAGGGCAGAATCCTTAATTTGGGGTAATGATTACATCAATTATTTCACGTACCTCCAGATTAAAATAAAAAAATAAAAATAACCATAAATAGTTCAGATATTTAACTTTACTCTGTGATTGCAAAACTTGAAACTTGACAGCCAAATCCAGTTTTTTTATTATCCAGGCCTTTGTTATAAAACATAAATTTTCAAATTCCCTAGGAAAAAAAAATCTACTTGAGCTTGTTATACAAATGTAAAGGTTTGTTCTCTTAATAGGGTATTTTTTATTGTATTAAGATCAGTGTTATGTTACTGACTTGGCTGGAGTCAATCCTGATGTGTGCAAACAACAGGAATTTGGAATGGCTGAATGAGGTTTCATTTTTGCAAGTTGCTTAAGGATGCTCTTACAGTTAAACCTGAGTGCAGTAGTCCTCTACTAACACATCAAAGTGTTTGGTGTGATCAGGACAGAATGTTTAATAGCTTGCAAAGCTGAAACTTAATGAATACCTCTTCATGCTCCATTGCCTACATACTCCTGTAGGCATTTGTAATAAACATGCTATTGTGAGATGTACTGTGTTATGCAGACATTTCTGGTTTATCATACTCATCAATTACACTGAAGTTTGGCTGCTTGAATTTCTCAGGTTATGTATTTTGGTACTGTTTCTCAGGGACTCTGAAGAGCACTTACTAACTTTGCTCTGGAGACGAGTTCAGAACAGGGGTCTAGTTCTGATCACCAATCATATCTGCTCTCTGAACTGATTGGAATTAAAATTAATCTGATTTCCTTTTTTTTTTTTTTTTTTTGATGCTTACTTTTAACAGATAGCAGTTGGCCAGAAGAGATGAAGAAGGAAATATTCTTTCTTTGGTGGTGAGCCCATTCTGTGATATAACTACGCCTCTTCTAACTACTTTGTCTCAAGCAATAACTGCACCTCAAGAATAGTTCAGGGAGCTTTCCAGGTTAGTAGCTTAGCTGGTCCAGTCCCCATCAAAGTAGGACTAAATTCAGCATTAGGTTGCTC
Source organism: Sitta carolinensis (assembly GCA_032173965.1). Lineage (NCBI taxonomy): Eukaryota > Metazoa > Chordata > Aves > Passeriformes > Sittidae > Sitta > Sitta carolinensis. The sequence goes on along the minus strand of CM063295.1, from coordinate 14,822,965 downwards.
ATGGCTTCTTCATCCAGTTGAATTTTGAAGGAAGAGTTGAGGAACAGAACTGAAAGTTTCATTTGAAAGAGCCCATAACTCGACAAATAAAGAAAATCCTCCAGTGTTATAGGAGAGAGAGTTTAACCTTTTCTGTTGGTCTGTCCCCTATGTCACCCTTCCAACTGACTTGCCCTGCTCAACAGGTGTCCTCTGGCTTGTGAGGAGAGCTCTGACTGTAGTGTTGCCTATGGAAAAAACAAAACTCCTTCCTCATTACCTGCCATTCTGCCTCACTTTACCCTTCCCTGATGTGTGAGCATTCGGTTAAACTGAAGTGTTTGGAGGACTGCAATTATGCATAATTCCAGCAGTTCCCCTTGAGAGTGGCTGTTTCTAAGTGCTGGCTTGGATTTCAGTGTGTCCTGGTCTCATCCTTGCCGTGGTTGAGGTGCTCCTGCCCCTGGCAGGTGCTGAACAGGAGCAGCCAGGCAGGGCTGGCCTGGGGCTGAGGCTGCCAGCATCTGAACCCAGCTTTCTGCAGGCACTGCTGGGAACTGCCTCTCTGGCTCCCAGTCCAGCAGCTCATTTCATACTGGCCAATGGCACAATCACATAGATTTAGCAAAACTACTGCCAAGGGACTCACTCAAAATAAGTGCTTATATTTATTCCCTGCAGAAGGCCAGTTCTCCCTTGTAGGGTTTAAGCTTTGGAATGTGAATAGCCACAATAAAAATTTCCCCATGCTTTGCCAGCCCTATATAACTGAGATTGTAATGTGAAAAGCATATTGTTGATACATTTTTTGAAAATGAGCCCACTCAGAAATATTCCCTAGAGTAAATACGTGTGTTTCTTTAAAAGCAGTAGTATTTTGATGTACAATCATTTTCTGCAGGTGTTTTGTTTGCATGTCCCAGACATTCAAACATTCTTTGGGAAGGATTTAAGTGTGCTGTAAAGACCCATTAATATCAGCTCATCATTAGATATTTAATGTGTTTTAAGTAGCTCAGTATGACTGTAACTAATTACATAAATTGTGGCTAAGCAGTAATCACATGTGCATGATCTAGCCAGCTGTGGCCTATTTCAATCCCCGTGGTCATTAGCAGATGTTTAACTTGATTAAGGAAAAAATGTACACATCATGTTATTTGATGATTTCAAACTACATTCAGAGTCAGAAATAATTTTCTGAACAAGAAAATAGAAGGAGTCTACAAGCTCTCTCTTCTGATTGATAGACATTTTTTTGCCCTGTGTTGACTCTTACAAGGAATTTTTCAAGTATTTTTAATCCACTTAAAAATGACAATGCAAAAGCACACTGAAACTTAGACAAAGTGTTGTTTGAAAGAATTATACAAAACTTCGAAGGGTTACTGACCCTTTCAGTCTGATTCAGCTCTGGATCATTTAACGAATTTATTCCATTTTTAAATTGATGCAAGTAAGCACAAAATCATTTTGTTCCCTGCTGTTCATTGTTCTGGGCTGGTTTCAAAGCAAATGAGCTGTAACTCAGACTCACAGGTCAATAAGGTACTGAGCTCTCTGGTCAAGGAAGACACTTAATCAAATGCTTAATTTAAACATGTAATTAATTGACTGTACTTTGGGGGCTTGAATCAAGGAAGTGCAAGATGCTTTTTATTAACTCTTCTTTCTCCAGACTAAAATGAGATAACGTTTTTGTCTTGAAGATGAAGTCTTTGGATGCTTGTGTTTTGTGTCTCAGTAGTCTTGTGTTGCAAATTATCTTGGCAATCTAATAAGATGAACTATAGTCTGATTTCATCACTGTGGTTTATCTTTTTTTAGGCTAAAAAGAATGTATGGTATGGAAGAAAGTGTTTATTAAAAAAGTTTCTTTAATGAGGTTGCCTAGGACTTGGACCAAATTTAGCATTAAGGGAATCTAATAGGCAGTCGTGCTAGCTATGCTAGTAATTTTCTGCTGCTAGTTGAAATATTTAATTCAGAGCTGTTATACCCACACACTTTGTGACTGCTCGTTTCTTGCCGAGAGTAGCTGTGGTTTAATTCACGTGTTGTGCCCACTAGATGGCAAGCGAGCTATGCACGATGGAGGGAAAGAAATCCACGATATCTGCATGCACAAGATTTCTTCAAGTGCTTTATAATGAAACAAGATAGATATTAGCGGTAAGCGAATGAAACAGCCTTTATATTGCTCATACACAGCCTTGGATTTTTTTCTCAAGAGTGTAAGTGTGGTTAGTATGTTCATGTTATTGAAATCTAAATATGCCTTGGGATCTGTAACTTTATTTTGGAAGCCAGCCCTAGTAGCAAGCCAACATCCTGGTGAAACTCCTCTTATAAACTTCTAATGCCTTTAGGTTCCAGGGGTTTATGAAGTGAGTAATGCTGAAAACACATTATTTTAAATACCTACTTGTTTGTTATTCTCCCTTTTGTAATTTGTCAGCTGGGGATTAACTAACAACACGTGTGCACTGTCCCAAATGGATAAACTGGTTTTGCCTGGGGCTGAGTGTAGAGTTGTGCAGCTAAACAGAGATCTGCTCATTGCTGGTTTTAGTAATGTCAAGAGATTCTGTATTAGAACCAGAGCAGGAAGTATCAGTGTTTGTTATGGGGTAGAACATAAAGACCTCAATTGTGATGCAATTACTGGGCTGGGAACAAAATGTGCACCAGGTGTAAAGTAGCATTGCTGTGAGGATTTTCTGAGAATTTTGGTGCTGTTTTTACCGCTTCCTTTTCACAGCAAGGAGAAGATAAACCAAGTACATAACATTGATAATTTGATTGTACTTAAAATTGGCAAAACTCCTAGAACTGCATTTCTGTATTGCAAAGAACCTTGTAGCTCATTAACTCCTCTCTTTTATGCAGCCTTACTGTCACAGAGAATTACTAGAAAGATGGTCAGGATAGATTGTAATAATATACTATTAAAAAAATTCAGTTACCTTCTTCTTGTATTGCCTTTTAACTGTGAACATTTTTTAGAAGTTGTACTGATACCAAAAAAGCAACCCATTTCTATTTGTTGGCAATAAAAATATGATTCCAAACGCATACGTGGCTGTCCCTGGATTGAGCCATACGAAGTTTCTTGGTATGGACATGTTATGAGCCTGCCTTCTCTTGTTCAGTCGCCGTTCCAGGAATTGAGCTCTGCTCGCCTGCCCACTCCTTGTTTCCAGACACCCACTGGCCGGTGACAATATTAGCACTGCTTTCCAGAAAATGCAGGGGCAGTGATGGTTGGTGCTGAGCAGCGCAGATCTTGGGGATATTTATAATGCTGCCTGTGCAGCCTGGCGCTGTGTTCGGAGGGTGTCTGCAGCAGAGCCAAGGCAGCTGCTGACAGTCACTGTCCCCGCTTGCGTCCCGCCCCTGGCTTGCAAAACCGCCCGAGGAAGGAGGTGGTTGGAGGCTGTGACTGCTCCGAAAATGTGGGAAGATGATGAGATTAGATTGGCAAAAGGCGGTTTGGATGGAAAGGATGATTGATTAATCACAGGTTGTCTGAAAGGTGATAGCTCTAGGGTAAAAATACCTCACTTCTAGTCCCATTGAGATTGGGGAAATAGAAAGCTTAGGGAAATTGGAGTGATTATGAATGGTTCTCAGCTCCTGATTAACTGGCTTCATTGAAGCCAGTTCAGTTCCTATGGATTTCCTGAAAGTTTGGCTTGCCATCCCTCATTTCTGCTCAGCTTTCTCATTTGAAAATCAAATATACAGGCTGTATCACGAGGAGTGGTCCCTAGCCTTAGGGCCAAGAGGTGCAGGCTGGCCTTGTTCGTATAGAAATCCTGTATGTTACTGCTGGTCCAAATTAGGAGAAAAAGGATGTAGTGGACCCTCTTTTGATCATGAGATTCATGTCTTTGTCTTAAATTTAGGACAAAATTTTGGTTAAACTAGAATTGATGGGAGATTTTGATTTAATTTAGAGGAGCCCAGATTTCTTTATTATGCTCTTGATTTTTTGTTAAACTTCAAGTAATGTGAACTTTTAAAAGAGAAAGCAGTTACTCAGAAAAATCTACACTGATAGGATTTGTGAAACATATTTGATAATATTTTCTTCTCCTTTGACTCCTGAAATAGTGGGAGTTTGTTGTACATGCCACATTTTTATTACCTGCTCTTCATCAGTCAGAGCTTGTGCTGTGTGGATGTTTTTCATCAGTTTCATGGAGTACACGTACTTGCAGCTAAGTCTTACATAAAGTTTCTTATCTCTACCCACATTTGTTACTCTTAAAATGCTACTTAGCAACAAAAAGTAAATCAAAAGATTAGTAATAAAAAACACCTCTCAGTTTCTCTCTTTACAATAGAGAGGAGGGTCTATGCTACAAAATTCAGATATCAGTTTAACTCTGAAATTTTCAGAAAATCAGGGATCTGACACTGGTTTTATATTTTTAAATGTGAAAAGTCATAAAAAGTCATTAGAATTACCTGGATCTGCTTTTGGGTGTTCTGTATCTAGTATTTATGGACCAAGGCTGAACTAAAAATATTACCATACATAGTAATGAATTTTAAAAAAGACAATTATGATTGTCTCCTTTTTTGGAATATCCAGAAAAGATGTAATATTGTACTGTGAGTTTATTCTAGATCACTATCCTAAGTCCCCTTCCTCCCCCAGCTGACAGAACAGATGGTTCTTCTCTCTCCTACAATTTCTGAATCCTTCAAAATCCCACTGTGAGGAGCTGGGGGTAGGTCTTTCTTTAAGAAGTCCTGTCCCTCTAGTGGGTTTTAATTCTTAATTCCATGGCTAACTCTTGAAATAACATTTCAAGTATCACCCTGTTATGCTGATTTTTCTGGAAATTACTAAGGGCTGAGATGGTGTGTAGAATTAATACTGCTGATGAAAATATCAATACAAGTAGTACTTCAGCACAAGGGGAGAATGTCTATAACCTTTTCCCAAACTTTTTTTATATAAGCCTGTGGTCTTTGAGCAGTCTGTGAGAGATGTGACAGCTTAGGTCTGCTTATACCCATGAGTGGCACTTCAGGCAAAAAAAGGATTTGCAAATTATACAGGTGAGATAAGAGCTGTGACAGTGTCACAATTACAGCATTACCACCACTGCTGAGGGGAAGGCTGAAATCTTGGGTCTATTATGAGTGACACTGCATTCATAGTGGAATAATGCCTATAAAAAGAGTAAAAACATCCCTGACAGTCAAGGACCAAAATCTGCATTCATGGGAAACAGAAAGGTGAAAGATAGGCAGAGTTGCAGCAAATGGACAAGGAGATCTTGAACACCTTCATGAACTATGAAAATGAAATCAGTTACTGCAATAACTGCAGGCAAGGGGAGGGGGGGAGGGCAGGGCAGAAAAGCAGTAAATTTCTTTTGATTTTCTTTTCTTGTGGGTAACTTTCCATGACTTCAAGAGAACTATGGCAATTAAGTAGCACCAAGTCAGGAATGGCATCAAAGTGACCCAGTCAAGTGGGCTGTGTAACTGGGAATTTAAACCCACGCATTACTTACATTGATGGATAACTCTTTAGAGGAATGAGCATTTTGTTGTGGTGATTCACCAGCTAGCAGCTGGATACTTTTCCCAAAATATTCAGAAATATTCATCTTGCTAAGTGCAGCCAACAGTTTGTGCTGTTTAGGTAATATTAATGAGTTAATGTAAAAATGTGTTATATTTTCTTAGTTCTTAGTTTCTAGACAATGTGAGCCAAAGTCACAACCCTTTTTTCAGCAGCACAAAGTAGCTGAAAAAGCAGAGAGTGCCTAGGTAGGAATCCCACTTACACAGGAGGAATCTCTGGTAACAGACAACCACCACAGAAGCTTGGTTTCAACTTTCCTCCAGTGCCAAATCAGTTGAAATTTCTGAGCAAAACAAGAGTTGGAAGTTGTTTTTTGCTTCTGAGTTAGTCTCAGCTGTCAACAGTCCACCAAGAAAGTGGGTAGCAGCATATGAATTAGGGCAGTGCTGCAGCTTGAATTCTGTTTGATGTTGGTGCTGCTCTGACTCAGTGTGATCTGGATTTCATCACAGCTGTGCTGGAGTTTGAGGCCGGAAGATGGGACTCCCTGGCTGCCACCCACCTGTGGCAGCAGCTACAGCTGGGATCAGGTACAAATCAAATTCAGACCTTTTTCATTGCCAATTTTGTGCCAGTCTCTTATTCTCTTTCTATAATTTTCAATTGTTCCTGCTCCACCTATGGGTACTATTTGCCAATACAATAAAAAGAAAATACTGTATAAAACAAAGCACATAACAGAAGTTCTGTTTCCCATTTTCAGGTCTCTAACATAACGTTCCCTTTCTCCTTGCCTTTCTTGCTCATTTTATGACTCCCTCCCATCTCAATTTCTCTCTGCAGTCATTGATTACTGATGTAATATTTCCCATATCAAATTCAGAGCTATAAAAATAGGCTACAGTGCAGAAAATATTTTAGAGGCTGGTTTAGTTGAGTTAGTGAGGTTATGTGTTGGAGAATAGTGACACATTCATTTATTTTTCTGCAGGGAATTGTTAGTGAAGTTTCTTGTTTATGCCCTCTCAGTCTTTCTACTGATTCATTCTCACCTGTTTTCTGAGACTGCCGTGACCGTGTGGAAATACAATGTGACCTAAACAGCTCAAATTCATTAGAACATGGTTATCATGAAGCAAGAGGTCTAGCAGAGGCATTTTAAATGAGGATGTAATATAGGTAGCTTTTTACTTTTATGAAAGTGTGAAAGTATGAGTTACATTTTCATTAAGTTAAAGCAATGAGGTCTTCAGCATGATTGGTGTACCTGCTGTACAGACAGTGCTGTGAAATAAGCCAGAAGCAGCATTCTTCCCACTACTTCCTCCTGCTTTTATTGATTTAAGTGAGGCTCTGGGGTATCTGATCCTAGCCTGATGCCTGAAGATTTATTCATATAACTCCCCATGCATCAGCCACTTGTTCTCTGGAGAAAATAATTAAGTGAATTACTAACTCATAAAATGCTCAACTTAAAATGCTTAAATATTCCATTTGATGTAGTTTTATATAGCTTAATGTAGTAAGTGCAGTATCCTCTTAGAGTGCCATGGCTTTCATCCCCATTAAATGGAATATTAATTACCAGTTGGTTCCAATTTTGTCAGGGTTGCTTTGTTGTTATATTCTTCAACAGGACCAGAAGGTGACAAAGGACTAACCTGTATATAAATTAAAAGTAATCAACAGAGGTCAGAACAATAGTGTCATTACTTTGGAGTTGCAGTTATAAATACTTGGCTGTCACACAGTTTTTAAAATAAGATAGAAACTTAATCTATTGACTGACTTGTAAGAGAAGTTGCTCATTGGGTTGGCAAGGTAGTTCATCTTATGTGCAGGTGTTGCAAAGAAAGGAAGAATAATGACCAAATACAAGCAGTGATGGAGCAGGTGATGGAGTTCAGCTTTTCACTGGAAGAACTGGTGTGAAAATGCAATTCCAGAGCAGCTCCATGGAGCCCTCAGCAATCAGTGGATGCATGTGAAGTTCCCAGTGTCCTGCTTAAAAAGCCATCAAATATCTTCCAACTGTGTGTAAGCTGCTGAGAGCTGGAACAGTTAATTCTTTTTCTGACTGCCTTTTTTCTTGGCTTTGGGTGTTAGAAAGCCTAATAAATTGACATTGAGCAAGAAAGATTATTTAATTTTTTGGGGAAAAAAAAGAAAATATTTTTTAGTTCTAAAGTTGCTTATATTTCACTTATAGTGAAACAAAACGTGTGGAGTTTCTCTATACTATTTAAACGAAAAAAAATCCGTAGTATTTTGCAACATTTTATCTTATTTACATTGAATGTTTTCTTTAGATACAGTTTTGTTTCCCCAGGAATACAACTACCAGTCCCAGATTTTAAAATGTTTTCATTTTTTTCTAAATTTTTTCCTCTTTGTCCTGTTTCACTATGGAAACAAGTGAAACAAATTTTAGCCCAACAAATTCATAGTGAAAATACAGCTGCAATTCACCTTTTTTTTTTTTTTTGCAAACCATATAAATTTGTGTTTGTGTCTTCTGGTCATATTAAAATCAGCCACCTCTGAACACCAAATCCACTTCAAGGGCCAGATCCCAATATTCATCAATCTTCGTGACTCCTGCTACATCCTTTCTCATTGATACAGCAGTTTCATAAATATCTGTGTATTGTACTGGAAACTGAACACTGACAGTGTGGGAGAGGAAGAGGAGGAGGAGGAATTGTTCCAGCAGAATGGGGTGTGTGTGTTTGGATGGTGCAGGTGTCCACTCCATTCACTGCATCCATTCAGCACTAAGAATTCAACTCAGTGCTGGCTAGTTCCAGGAACTGAAACTGTGTCTAAATGTAAATCTCATCCTTTGGAATCAACTTTCCTTTGGGTTCCTGGTAAGAAAATTCAGTGTATGCTGGCTCTGTTTCTGTGTATTGCTTGCTGGGATCTCACCCATCCATAGCCATCAATGCCTGGGCACTTACTCCAACATCTCACGTTTTTATGCTTTGGCTCAGAGTGCAAAATGAAAAATAGATTAAGCTCTGCTATTGTTGATTCCCACTTCCACGTTCCCTGGTCTCCATGTGACAGGGGTTTTAGAGCAGGATCTGTGTTACAGCAGTTTCACAGCCCGACTCAATTTAGCAGTTCTGCACCAAGCACAAGAAAGTGTCAAGTTTGGTTCATCTTTCAAGTCGCTTTTGCATCATTCTGCCTGTCCCCCTCCCTGGTGTTTTTCTCACTTTGATGCTAATGAGGGGCCAGAGAATCCAAAAACTAATTAACATTTCTGGTCATAGATGTGCAAACGTAAGAAGAAAATTGATCTGCCAATGTTGATCTAAAGTGTAGAAAGTAGAGATTCATTGCTAAGGTATCTTTCATCTGAATAAAGAGGAGGACTTTTTCCAGGAGCTGCTGCTGCTTTTTCCTGCGCTATTTCTCATCAACATATTAAACCTCTTCTTCACAGGCTTTGTTCAGCTGTAGCTGAATAGCATTCTAGGTTTTGTAAATTCAGAGGAGTGTGATTTGGGGAAAAGTTGGCAAAATGAAGCTGTAAATTGTTGGGAAGTGTTTAAATTGAGAACAGTGTTGCAAGTTTCCCATGGAGATTTAAGTCTGATTAACTTAACAGAACTGAAATATATTTTTCAATTTATATTCAAATAATGTTCATTGTTATTTTCTTTAATATGAACTTTTAAGATCTCCAAGGGGAACATTTCTCCACAGATAGCTGTCTTCTTTACAATGAACCCCAGTGTTGCCATTGACCTTGAGTATTTTCAAGAGAGAAGAGTAGAGGAGGCAAATAAGTGCAATTTCAGCCCTTGTTTACCATTCATCTCTGAATGTCACAGCTGCCACTGACTTTGAGGAACCCTGGTCTTTGAATGGTATGAAGTCCTGATATATCATTTATTTTGATGGTATTAGAAAATGACAGTTAATGCATTTCAGTTATTCAGGAATATAATGTAATAGTACAAAAATTATTCTAGGGTGAGCAAATTTAGCTGCAGTGTAGATTCCCCTGTCTAGAATCCTGATCTTAAAATTTTCCAGTGCCTCAACTTTAGGGTACTTCAAGTAGCAGTTCTTGTGGTCAGAAATATGTTGCTACCCCTGAAAAATATTTCATAGAATCACAGAATATCCTGAGCTGGAAGGGACCTACCAGGATTATCAAAGTCCAACTTTTTTCGAAGAGTGGATGCAGCTGTTTTTTCTAATTTTTATTGGAAAGAAACTAGCAGGATTTAGGAGATGGCACTTTGAAAGGATTAGTAACTCATTCAAAGTTGTTAAGGAAAATTGGAACAACTAAGGCAAGGGAAAAGTCGGGGCAGTCATGCTTGTTCATGAAGAGGTAGGGAACTTAAAGAACAAGTCCTGTGACTGGGAAGGACTAAAAGGAAGTCAAATATTGAGGTTATTTGAGGCTTTGTACACTGACTGATATATTTTTATATTATCTGCCTACAGTAAGGGTGAAAAGCAGAGTGCCAATACATGGTAATGCTATAAATTTATATAAATTAGGCAGTTTCAGAAAAGACTACTAAGAGCTCTAGGAGATGTAATAGAACTTCGTAATAAGATGTCAGATTAAATTCAATTTAGATAAGTACATAGGAATTGAAGTATAAATCACTTCAGTGAGTGCAGTTCTAAATCAGCCCTTAAGAAAATTGCTTGATACTATATTGGAATATTTGAAAAACACTACTTTGATTATGTAAGTAAAGATTATAGTAAAAAGTACAATAAAGGCATAGATATTTTAAAATGGTATGGACTCTTTTGTTGCACTTCTTGATTCTTGATCATTGATTATAGTGGTTCTATAAAGTGTTCCAGGAGCATGAGGTTGAGCCAGATTCCAGTGGCTTGGTAAAAGCACACAAATCCCATTCACAGTGGGTGGCTCTGGTATCTGGCTTGTAGATTTAAAACTAAAGGTTTAGATAGTAATGTAATTTTTTTTTTTTTTCCCCGAAAGGAGGTGGTTCTTGTATTTTTTAATTTCTGCTGCAGACCAGGTTTTTGAGTTGTATTGAATCTAACCAAGCTTGGGAGGTTATATCCATAAAGGTGTGCAGGATCCAAAGTGTCCAATTCCATGAGCAGGGTGTACCCTTACAAGTAAAAGGTAATTCTGTGAGCATAATTTTTCACTTTCCATAATGAAATGATGGCTGAATTAATATCTCTGAATGCTTAAAAATAACATTCTTAAACTGAAATCTAGACTGGAAATCTGATGAAAATCTGCATTTTTCAGCCTTGTTTAATTCAGCAGTTTTCCTGAGAGCACTAGGAACTCTGGTGCAGATGGTGAGAGCAGGATATCACCTGCAAGACTGAGACCTGTGTGTCTGAATAATGAAAATTCTGATGAGAACTGCTCATTGTGGCTGCAATCTGCAGTAAGACTACTTATGACTAATAGTTGCAGATTATAAATATTTTCTGAATTCTCTACTAATCTATAGCAGAGCTGGCTGCCTGTTGAATTTTTGCTGACACTTTCTCCATGGTTTTATCAATCCCTGCCCACTGTGTAGAAGTCTTGAAGAGAACTTGTGCTCTCTGTAACTTTGCAGCAGCCTTCATGTTGTCCTTGTAGTTCCTATGCAGTGTGAAATATTCCCTTTCAGAACTGGTTTATAATTGAGCTCTGGTAAGATGGGTCACCTTGTCACCTGTTAATATGAAAAGTTCTGTATTTTAGAGAGGGCATTGATCACTTTAGTTCTGTGTTAATAATAACAACTACTGTCAAATTATCATGGATAAAGAATGTCTCTTTTTTTTTTTTTTCTCATTACTGGCAAGAGAAGTATGCTTAGTCACTGCAGTTAATTTTTGTTGTGGTTCCAGAGCCTTATAGTGAGTAATTTCAGTCCCTATTTTTGGTTGTCTCTGGACATTTGGAAAAACTTGGAACAATTTTTAAAGCAAGGTTTTGATGTCATCTTAAATGACATTGGTTGCCTTTTCACATAATTTTGATGAAATCCTTTGCTTTTGTACTTTGTTTCACCAGTACAGCTCAATCTGTCATTCCCTCCCAAATAATCCAAGCCAAACTTGCTTTGCAGCTCAGAGTATTAATATAGACTGCCCAGTGTTACATGCTTTAATACTATCTGGGGAAAAAACCCGTTTCCTCACTATCTGTTTTCAGAAGCATTAAAATGTTTTACAATTTTGGTCCTTGTACTTTGTCCTCGATAGCTCTGTTGTAAAACTGTGGAAGCAATAAATCCTTTCTATCTTTAATTGAATCCTTTGATATCACTCTTTAGGGCAGTCTGGGCTTTGCAGTTATTTGCACATTTTCAGTAGGAAACGTCTGTACTTGTAGTTTTTACTCCTTGTCCTTCAACGTTGTGAATCTCATGGCCACAGATGTTTTCCGTCTTGTGTGACCCTGTTTATGCCCTTTTGCTTTGCTGCACAGGGCTCATGTTGGCTCCTTTTTGCCTTGAGACTCTAGGGAAGTAGTTTTGGGGCTGTTCTCCTTGCCGGCTCTGTGCATTAAACCCGCGTTAGTCCTGGCGGCCGCAGCCCTGCCCCGAGTCTGTGCTGCCCGGGCGGGCAGGACCCGGCTCCGGGGGGCTGCACAAGGGCCAGAGCTGCTGCCAGTGGCTGCACCTTCATCTCTGCAATGTGCTGCTCCCACTCTTCATCCTCCACACTCACACGCTGGCTGTGGGTCAAGGAATTGCTTTCCTTTTTCAGATTCAGAGCTGTTCTGTAGGGGAAATATTGCCAGCTCAGCGTTTAGAAAGAAAATGTGTGTTTTTCTGAGTTTTTTAGGAAAACCTTGTTTTAGAGATAAGAATAGTTCAACTTTTGCACCCAGAAAGTATTTGCAAATGGCAACAGTTGTCTGAAACATTAGGGTTATGAAGTTTCTCTTTTGTGTTGTTTCTTTTAAAAAATGAAGCTGGGGCTGCTCTACAAGATATGGCATGTGCATGATATGCTGCTTTGGAGGATATAGTGTTTTATAACACTACTGTGTAGGCAGGAAAGAGATTTCTTTCCCTTTGCAGTCTCTTTTAGTTTGATTTTTTAGGTAGCAGAGAAATGTAGCTTTATTCCTAACCAAAACACTCTGTTGTACGAACATTGTTCATACAGTTATTAAATTTTTTATATTGTAGAAAAACATGAGCAATATCTTTGCTATTCACATGCTGCTTATTCTTTGCACGTTTTTTCCTTGTAAAAAACAAAATGCAACACAGAAACCTCCTCTAGAACTCTGTAAGAAATAAAGTATAGTAAAGTAAAGTAGTCAGTAACTGGGATGGATATGACTGCACTGGAAAAGGAAGCCATGCTCCTTTAGGAATTACCTTGTTTATATTGCTTTTAAGTCACTGAACATGTCCATGGTGAAATACAGACCTATATTTACAGAACTCTGAACAGTGCCTAACTGAGTTTCAGACTTATGTAGTTAATAAAAGAACCTATTCTCTTCAGACAGCCTTGAATTCTTATTAAATGTATAAGTTTCATTTTAGACAGCAGGTTTCTACATACTGGAAGCCTCAGGCTAAAGCAAAAAGCAAAGGGAACTTGTATATGTTTGTGAGTACAGTGCAGAAGGGAAAATTCCTGTTTCTGCTGCCAGGGCTCCAACTAGTTTATTTGTAAGGTGGGTCTTTTTCTCTTCAAGAAGGGCAGGTAAAAAATACAACTTACAGAGAAAGTTTTATTTCTGCTGGTCTCAAGGAACTGATGTACATTTAATTAGTAAAAGGCATTGAAGGCAGGTGGGAAAGGGGAAAAACTGTTGTTTCTTAATGAAAAGTTTTCTTTGTCCTACAGAAAAAGCAGTAGATATCCTCCTGAGAATTTTTACTAGAATTAATGGAACCAGTGGTAGAAATGATGCTGTAAGGAATGAGGAAACAAGGCCTGAATTAATAAAACCTTATAGTACAGTACCATGCAGTAAGTGCAGAAACTTCTTGTATTTCACAGTCTGAAAACAAAGGCAAAGAGGTCATGCAACTTGAATATAGCAATTTTTCGATTACAGCAAGAAAGTGAACCCAACTTGTTAATTCTTGACACTGTCTTCCACCCCAATTAAAAACCAGATTTTTTTAAGACTTAGAGGTGGTAAAGTCATTGGCATATTTGGGATAAAAGGCCATGAAGACAACATTGTCTGATTTGAAAAGCAGACCTGAATCAAATGAAATAACACCATAAAAGCTGCATTAAAGTATGGTGATCTTCACAGCCATGCCACTGTACTTGTAAAAACTAAAAGATGAGCCTTTTTTTCTTTAACTTGATTTCAGTGTTACACTGAAAAGATCTTCTCATAACTGAATGGCTGCTGTGAGCTTCACCATCCAACTTAATTGCTTCCATTGCCAGGCAAAATGGCTCTCCTGAATTCTGCTTTGGGTTGGGTTTTTTTACCTAGTGAAGGCAAAAACTGCTCCCTCATGGCAGCAATCCCATATAGCAGAAGGTGACAGGGCATTTGGAAATGGATGTTTTAGAACTGCTGATCTCACCTGCTGATGGGTGGTAGAAGTGACAGCGGATTCCACAGCAAGTGAGTAGGAAATGCATGTGTGCCACTGGCACTTCTGTCTGAGGCTGGATCCTTCCAGGTGCCCAACACAACACGGATTCTTGGAGCAGCTGCTGCTGTGAATAAACATGTGCGAGAGTATTTATCTACAGTGCAAAGCTTAAAAAGCATTTTGGAACCACATCACTGGCATATGGCACAGCAGCTGAAATGAGTGGAATCATTGTTCTGGTGCAGACTATACAGATAACAGCAGGAGAAGTAAAACTCAGGAAAGGTGCAGAGCCTTATGGGGTGATTTACAGAGGAACTGGATGTGACAACGCGAGTCAGTCTCAAAAAAATAACAGCCCACAAGTTAAAACAGTGGAACAGCTTTTCCTCAGAGTGAGATGATGAAGACAAACAGACGAATGTAGGAGGAATAAAATAAATCAGCTGTTAACACTGCCTTTGAAAGCACTTTTAAAAGGGAATAAAATTGCTTTTTAATGCTTTTTGGATTTTTCATCCTTTTAAAAAAGAAATAAGGGTGTCTCTTGATTCCGTATTTGTTAAAAATGGTGTGCTGCCTGATTCTGAGCACCTTCACATTGTGTAAAGTGTTATGTGAAAATGGCAACTGAGAGTTGTGGAAACAGGTATCCTTCAACCCTATTTTTAACAAGGGCAACGAGATGACTTAACTGCTGTCAGCTCTCCCGACTTTGGCCTCCAGTCCAAATCCATTTCATGCAAAATTCTGAGGAGGAAATGGGCTTCATGCTGGGAACAGAAAATTAAGAAATATGAGTTAGAGAGTGCTCCAGTGTGATGGTTCTGTGTCAAAAATAGTCTGCAGCTTTCTGCCTAGACTTTACAAATTGAAAGCAGCATCTGTATTTGGATCCTGAAGCAAAAAAGAGCACAGCATAAATAGTCCGGATATAAGATGCTTAATATGTCAGTTCACCTAAACAAACGATCCCATAATCTCTTCCAAATCCTCACAGAGTCTTTCTGACCTTTTCTTCTCCCTATTTCTACAAAAACTAGTGTTCTTTTTGGTTTTGAATTGCAAACCTGATTTCCTGGGTGTTAAGCAATTGCAGCAAGTGTGAAGTTTTCTGTGTCTGCCTTGCCATGAAGAGACTGTTTGGAGGATTGGAATTTATATTCATGGAACTGAAATTACGATCTAGACTGTGTAGTTCTGGATAAATGTAGAACAGAGAAAATACTTGCAGTAGCTTAAGGCAGACTCAAGTCTTCCCAAAGGTTCAGAATGAGTTTATTACTAAGGTCTCATTTACTTCAGGAGTAATGAGAGTACAGTTCTAGTTTTAAAACAGAAAATGCTGTTGTGTGTGTCTTGAAACAAAGCACTGAAAATTGAGTGTTGAGCAGTAATCTGCTTTTTTGTTCTATCTCCTAATCTCACAAGTTGATAATTAAATTACTTTGTAATAGCTGCCAAATCATTAAGGAGTGGAATATGTTTACCTACCTGTGCTGATAAAAGGGATAATCTTTTTATTTTCACTTTTTATCCATCTCAGCAGATGTATAACTGCATAAAAGATTTTGTTGCTATAGCCTACTGAATGCTTAAAAAACTTGAGCAGATTAAAATTAATTTTTGTATCTTATTTATGTGTGAGGTTTTGAGGGGATAAATGTGTCTTATTTCAGTTAGTTTTCAGTGCAGTGTAAGACATTTTGTAGAATTGTTTTATAATCTTGGGTATTTTAGAGTATTACTTCCTGCATCCATTTCATTCTCAGAATAATTAAAAGGGAAGAGGTACCAATTAATAAGAATAGAAGCCTTTTGAATGGTATTATAGACTTAGTTTTCAAACTAAAAAAATACTTACACATACATGAAAAAAATTTGATTTTTATCATCAGCAACACTGTGGAAAGGCTATAGTGGATATTACATAGGATGGCCCTCACATGCTCAGCTCCATTATGGACAATTCAGAGGGATCCCAGCTGGATTTCCTGGCCACAGGTCACACAGGTAAGAGCAGAACTGTTTCTACAGCCACTTCTTAGCAGTCATTCCCTTCTGAATCTGCTTGGAGATTGCAGTAAAACTTGGCAGTACTGTGCTCTCAGTCTCCAATATTTGTTTATTCTATTTAAACAACCACATTTGAAAATTATCTGCACTTTGTACTTTCTGATTTTTTTGTTGTTTTTTTTTTTTTTTTTTTTCTGCAATTTGCCATTTTAATGGAGACTTTCAAATCTATGGGTATATTCTGGTAATTTCAGCCAAATGTATTGCTTGCTTGTTAAAATGATGTATTTTTGATCATTGCATGGTGGTTGAGGTAAAATAAAATGTCGTCGTGGTATAGAATCTAAATATTTGTGTAGATGTTTTATTTGATAACTGCCATTCTGCTTCAGCTGTTCATGGCGTTTTATTGCTTGCTTTACAGTCCAATATAGGGACCCAGGTGTACCAGGGGAGGCTGAGTTATGTTGCATGTGGTTTCACAGAACCATATTAGTGCTCCTTAATCATTAAAGCAACGTGAATTGTGCTCATATATCTTTCAAAACAGCCCATGATTATAGCCCAGGAATGCATTAAGAAACTTAAATGTGAATTAAGTACATGGAAAGATTGCTTAGATCTTGCAGACTCCGTTGCATTGTGACTGCTTAGTAGTGGGAAAGGATAATTCTTACAATGCTTTCTGTCTGTGGGTTTTAAAAAAGCTTTATGGGGAGTTATTGTACCTGTCTGCAAGTGAGAAGATTGAAACAGAGAGAAAAGAAACATTTTTCCAAAGTATCCTGGAAAGCGAATGGTGCTGCTGGAGGGAAAACAAATCAATTCAGAGGTCTGGGCAAGTTCTCTGTTCAAGTGCCCTACTGCCTTCTTTGCTTCCAACTGTTCCAGTTTCCCAGGAAAACAAACATCTCCACTACAGCTTCCAAGTAGAATGTGGGAAGTGTTCTGAGAAACCTCTGCAAGGAATTTCTACATTTATTATTTGCTTCTAACAGCATTACATTGGAAAGCCAAGCCTAATTTTTTTTAATAGTTGATGCCACTATAATTCCAATGTTCCTTGTTTCAAAATTGAGTTATTCTGTATTTTTGTACATAAAAATGAAGGCAGTTTACCCAAATTTTCTACACTACAATTCCTAATGTTCTGCTTTTAAAGAGAGAGATCCTCCTGCTGCAATATACCTCATAATCTGTTTATATGAATAGAAATTGCATCAACTGCAACATTAGAGGAATGGCATTAGCTTTACAATGAGTGAAGTCATTCAGATACAAGTAATTGAAAAAAGGAGGGGGAAAAAAGGGAAAAGAGAATTATTTTTCTTTTATTTCTTGACTACACATGAAACTGTCCAGTTTATTTCTGTGAATCCTACTCTTTGGCCAGTTCCTAGGAGTTCCATCATACAAATCTTAATTTCACCAGGCTGGTCTCCTGAAGACCACATTGCTCTTACTCTGACATTAACAAACCCTGAATTTATATCTGAGCTTTCTGGTGGACACACTGCTGGTTAGAGTTGGTTGTAACTCTTTAGACAAAAGATTTTTCACCTCTCTGGTGGAGCTGACGAGCTCTTTAATTTGAGCTAGTTCCAGTCTGCAGGTGTGCTGAGGCTCCTGAGGTGTGTCACTGGGAGAGCTGAGCAGTGCCACACATCAGTGCAGATGGCTTTGCTAGGAGTGAGGGGAGCTCGTCCCTCTACACCAACCCCTCTGCTGCTGTGAGCAGTATTAGTGAGCCACAAAGATGTGTAGAATTTCAAGCAGGCTTTAATATGACTAATCATCATCCCACTGGATTTGACTGACATTTTGGTACTGGCTTCTGTGCAGCAGAAATAAGCCTTTAAGAATAAAACATTTTCTCTATTAAAAGGATACCCCTCATATAACTGCAGCAAATCTAACACGAGGAGTGACTCTTGTGCACTAAAATTAGAGATCATGTGACAGACAAGGTAAGAGCCCAGGGTTCCAGCATATACACAAGGATTTGCTCAATTGAGTAAACACAAACAGATCTAATTCTGATGCTTTCTAACTTGTGCATGCTCGACTTTAGAACTCAATAACACTTTTCAAGACAGACTACGTGAGCATTATCTGATATTGAATAGGTGCCTTTGTCTGCTTAGGAGTTTGGTTTTTTGCTGGGTTTTTTGTTTGGTGGTTTTTTTATGAGACAATGCAATAATATACACAGAGTATCTGGACTTGTTAAAATGTATACTCTTCCCTGAAAATGGCAAATTAAATATTGCATATACTTTGAAAACACTAATGCTACATTTTTCTATGAAAACATAATAACATGATTTTTACTAACATCCAGATATGACCTTAGCTGTCGTTGAAAAAACAGATTTTCAACATCAGGGCTCTGATGTAGTGTGTCCTGCTTGTTAGTTGAGGGCATTTTAATCTGTTTTTATTTCTGAAATTCAAGTATTTGCATATAAGCTTGGATCCATAAAATTGATGTAAGAATAACTTTGGTTCCAAGATTTCAGTTAGTCACATGTGCACAGACTTGTAATTTTTTTCAATCATAGTTTTGTTGGTATCCTGTTCCTTGTAATTCCTTGCTAAATCTGTCATACCACATCATTTTTTGTGGCCTTTTCAGGGGTTCTCTGTCTCAAAGTTTCCTTTCCATTTTATTCAGTGCTGTATATTATCCTGAGACCTGCTCTCTACAGCAAATTTCATTTTTCACATTCTGGTGCAATAAACAGCAATAAAACAGGGTGAGTTTCCTAACTGAGTAAGAAAACCATGTCATTGATGTTTTCTATTGAAGATAACATTTAAATACTTTTTAAAGGTGTTTTAGTCATCTTGGCAATGTGCAATGTGTAGAAGCTAAGGATGTGTGACTCAGGAGAAAATGTGTTGATACTCATTCAGGGAAAAAACTCCGTTTGTATTCATACAGAGCCTGAGCTGAGACCCAGGGGAGCAAACAGAACACTCTTCATCACATACAGGAGGAAATCTGCAGCTCATGTAAATTTTTATAACTCAGTGGACTTCGGAAGAGGGATGCTGACTTTATAGGAGATGAAGTTTTTTGCACAGTGATGGTATTTTCTTTGTTTACTTAAAAAACAGCTGTGCTTAATATCGGGCAGAGAAGCAAAATCAGGTTCCTTGACCTGCATTCCTGTCCTCAGTGAAGCTCTCCTGGATTTCCATTAACCAGACTGGGATCAGTATCTGCTTCAGTACATGCAGAAAACCAAGAGGCATTTCTGTAGTGTTTGTTCTCTTACTGCTTTGAGTCACTTTGTTGGAACAAAGCAAGTTGAAAGCTGGGCTAACCAGATGGTTTGGGATTTCCATGAGGAAGACTATCCTGGGGAGACACTGAACCATTGCCTGCTTGCAGAGTTACTGAGCAGCAATTGGTTTGAGCTTTGTTGGGCACAGGTGACTGTAAACTGGAAGAAAGGCTGGCATAATGTAGAGCAGCCCTAAAGCTGCCCTGCCCTGCCCTGCCACAGCTCCGAGGTGGCTGTGGGAGAGTGGGCAGAGGAAGGACTGCATCCCCTCTCCTCCCAGCTGTATGGGTGCCTCTCAGCTTCAAAAAAAAATTCAGTCTGTGAGGTACAATTTTTGCTCCAGGAGCCAGTTTTATGTTTCCATTTGAGTTTTGTATGCAGACCTTCCCAAGCATCAGGGTGAGAGTATTCTCGAGTGTGTGTTCCTGCTGCGTGGGGACACGGGGCTGCAGTTCGTAGTTCATTAAACTCTGCTGTCTCACATGGCAGTGTAAGTTCCTACCAAACCCAGGGATGTTCATTTGCAAAATGGCAACTGTAGCCATGTGGCAGACCAGCTCCACAAAATACATCTCAGTCACTGTGCAATCTGCAAACTTTACAAGTGCTACACAAAAATCATTGTCCTTTGAGTGGAAGATCCCTGCTCATAGCAAGGGGCTTGGAACTATGTGGTCTCTAAAGCCTCTTCGACCCAAACCATCCTGTGGTTATATGGTTCTATGAATACCAGTGAAGAATTTTTCGGAGTCCTTCACAGGATTTTTCAATGGTTAAACTGGTTTACCTGTTAAAACTCTAAGTCACAGCATGAGTGTAGTTTATAATGACCCCAAATTCTTGACTGTATCTTGACATCACCTTGCTCTCCAGGGAAGATTGTGACAGCTGAAATTTGTTAAGAGTTTGGGCAAGTAGTTACCACGTGCAAATGGCTGGCAGGTCACTTTTCAGTCAGAATCCCATCACAGCTGAATGGATGATGTGTGTCATATCGGGGGATGCTATAGGAAAATATATCAAATACAAATTTGACATATTTGCAAATTTTTTTTCTCGTACCATTTGTATTGTTAAAAACCGTGTCTCAATTTAGATGCACTCAGCTTGTACTTCTGTTGTTTGTGTGAGTGTGAATTGGCACAGTTGGGAGAGCTCTACCCTGTGTACAATTAACAGAAGAAGGAATTGGGTGTTTTGCAATTTGACTAAATTAACCCATGAAAGTTGTATGGATTCCTTTGGCTGCTGCAAATATTTAGAGACAATCCTGGCCAAGCATCTTCCTTGGTGGTGGAAGATCATCCTTAGAATAAGGATTAATGTACATTTCAATATTTATTCATACAGGGTTTTAATTTTTAGTTTCAGCACACATCCATAGTTGCTCTCAGTCAAAACATCTGTCTTCATATTAACTCAGAGTACTTCTGATTGTTAAAAAACCAATGTTATGAGATGTGGGGGTAGAATAATTATCTCTCTAATACAGCATTAAGAAATTCCCTGCATGGAGAAAGACAGATTTACACTTGCTTTGTCTTATGTGGGTGTAAAAGATAATGGGAGTATAAATCTCTGTAGGATAATAAAATGTATAATTTAGAATCTCTGCATAAGATTAATGCCACACAGTCTTTTCTTCTTTCTCTCCCTTCCCCCCTTTTTTAGGTAATGAGATTAGTATTTTCACAGGTTATAGTTTCATTATCAACCAAAATAATCAACTGACCATAACATAGTTACAGGATTTGGGATTTAAAAAAAAAAAAATTCTTAGGGTCATTGTTTTTTAGGAATAAAATTGTTTCTTAATAATTTTAGTATAGACTGTTAAAACTCAGTTTCTATTCAGCTGCCTGGACTTTTTATTAGGTATATTTTATGATAGTGTTTTTAGTTTAGGAATTTATCCTTTTCTGAAATATGTTACCTTGTGATAATGAAGAAGGGGAAATACAAGAAAAAGTAATATGTAAAGAGGGAATAGGTTTTTTTGTATCAATGTTAGCAATGGTTCTCAGCATGTAATAAAGTACAATAATTTTGTGACATGCTTTGTATTATCAAGCCTATTACCAGGTGTTCATACATCTAAAAATAGAAGTTATTGTGTTAGTGAACTCTGTCCAGAGAGACTGAACATCAGAAGCCTCTGGGAGCCCTTTGTTGCTGCTCTGTAAGACATGTTGGAAGGCAGTGGAATTAAGGGGTTGCTTCCTGGTCCTGGTCATCTTGAGTGCTTTGGCATTTCACCTCGTTTTCTGTGTTTTAGTTTACCCAGTGACTGTAAGGGTCACAGTGCAAAGCTGCTTGAGATCCCAGGTGATTTGGCAAAAATGTGTGGCATGGGATGCTGTTCCCTAATTTTGCTGCTAGGAGTTCATGTTCAGCATACTTGTTCCAGTAAAACCTCATCCTGTTCTTATTTATCAGCTTCAAAACATTGCTTCTCATTGCGTGAGACTTCCCTCAGACAAATGGTTCCTGTGAACATTTTGTCTTTTAAAACTTTGGATTGCTTACTAATTTTGTTTTAATGCTTAGCAATTGGATTGGATCCATTTTTTTTTTTTTTTTTCTTTTCAATTATAAATGGTTTCTCTTTGAGGCTAAACTTTCCCATTCAATCTATAATTAACGAAATTTGGAGTTTAGGTTTTATTTTGGAGTTGAAGATAATTTCCTGTGCCAGGAAACCATTTAAGGATACCCCTTATATGCTTTCTATGTGCTTTTTATATGTTCATTTAAACTGCTCGAAAGAAACACTATGGCATTCTCTGGAATCCAGTGGGATTGGAACATTTCTTGTTGATACCATGTGATGTGTACTGTAGTACCCTTTCCTTAAACTCAGACTTCACACTATTTATTTTTAGAACTTATTAGAGAAGTGCTTCTTAACTGTCCTTCAGCAGAGGTGGGTGTGTGAAACATGCTTCAAAACTTCAGTGATTCCAGCAGTTGGGAAACACATTTTGGAATTGCTCAATTATTTTTCATGCTTCCAAGCTCTGCAGAGTGCACTGAGCCTCACTGAGTGTCCTCTCCCTTCCCTCTGCCCTGCCCATCTTCGTCATATGACAGTGATAATGCTACTATTTTATGAGTCAGTTCTTAACAAAATTAGCCATTATAATCCAGTCACAGGGAAAAGAAATGCTTTGAAGGTACCTGGCGTGCTGTGTTTGCTGAATTATTGCAAAGACAAATGTTTACACCTCATGGGTTTATGAGGGTATAATTTCTGGCAGAGCTCAGTTAATAGAATTAGAAAAAGTAGAGATGCCACCAGAGGCAAACAAATTACTTTATCATTTTCCTAAAATGGAAACTGAGAGTACTCTGATCTGCTTTTTAAACATTTTTACTGCACATTGTATCCTGTTCCCAGGAAAAAGAACAGACTCATTTTGTTCCAAATATCTCCATAATGAGAAACATTACCACAAAGATGCTTCCAAACCAGTCTTCAAGGCTTGAAAGTGCTTTTTTTTCCCTAATTCTTCAATCCATTTCTGCTTTAAGATTGCAGATTGCAGAGCTGGATTTTTTAATCCATGCATCTTTCTATTTATGCCATAAATGTGCCAGGAAGTAGCTGTATGTACTTTCTTTAATTTGATACAAATTTTGCAGCATGTTCTTCTTTGGTAAATTTTAAATTGAATAATAGTAATAGTTTTACTTAGCTTTTAGGTTGTGCTCTGCTGGGTTAAAAAAGACTGTGTAAAAAATCAATTAGGAAGGGTTTAATGAATAGCATTGTTTTTCCTCACTTATGCCTCTCATTGTGATAATTAAAAATGCTTTTGTTTTTCTACTGTGAGAAGCTGCACTGCATCAAGGACAGCAGAGTGTTTACAAAGAAGTGATGTATGAGCCCTGCGAAGCCATAAAATAAAGTGCAGCAAGCTGACATTGGGTTGGCTTCTCTAAGTTTCAATTATTACGGGTTTTTAATTTTATTTGGGACATGGTGAAAGTTTATTTATATAAATGCTAGTGATATTGTTAATAATTGTGTCCAGGATCAGCATAGAATGTCATTGTTCAAACCAAGTGAGGCTTTGTTTTAAATCAAGTGTGAGAAATTTGACAAGTCCGTAGTTGTCTAATATAGATTTATTTTTCTGATATGCTTCAGGTATCAAAGTTAGAATTGCAGAAACATCAAAGAACGAACTCCAATTTACAGATCTGTCAATACAGGCAGCCAGCAGCATTATGATTGATGTAATTTATTGTAAGATTACATGGGGAAAGCTCAACACAAATTATTTCTGCAGCATTTGTTACTTATAGATTTTACAAGCAGTAACACTTAGAATAATGACCATCTAATATACTTCTCTGCAAACCACAGATAATAAATTTCAGCTATTGGTTCAACTTGTGAATTGGTAGCTCATATTGAGATAGTTACTGTTGACAATTCTTTAGGTCCCTTAGTCAGAGATTACAGTGTTTAATTTTGACATCTCACACCTTGGATTTGGCTGTTTAGAAGAGCCCTTCGAGTTTACCAAGCAAACTTCAGATTTATTGTTCACTCTTTCCCATTCTATCAATCCTTATCCTTTTGGAAACATTATCAGCTTTAATTTTATATTTATATTAAAAGAATACATCACGTCATGGGCTGAGAGTCAGTCTCTAGGTAGGTTTTCACCCTGATTAATTGATAATGACTTAGTAAGAAGTGTAGTATTAAGAAAGTATTTTCCAGTTCGATGTCGCCCTGTAGCTTCTGGGTATTCCTGTCTCTTAGAATCAGCAACTTGTGTGGTGTTGAGTTCAAAGCTTAAAACATACTCAGAAATATGCTGTTAACAATTTCTGCCACTCTGTTAGTGGGAGTATCTGATCTGACAAGACTTATGTTCTCCCAAAAGCTGTTGAGTACTATAAAAAAGAATTAATCCTCTAAGAGTAATTAATAATCTTTAATCAGATATTGTATGATTTTCCCTGAAATCAATATCCAGGTGGATGACTCAGAGCAGTATGACTCACACTATTTACTCTTTTGAAGTATTGACAGAACAATTTGTTTTAGGGGAAGTACATAATTTTTCTGAAATTGAATAAACATGAAAAAATGGTGTCTTGAGACCTGTCTAAGATGCTGTCTGTCTCCTGTTGGCATTCTGCAGGAGTAAAGAGAATTGAATTAAGTTTGACATCAGTAAGTTTGACTCAGAGAGGATTATTGGTGGCGGTTTGCTTTAGGACTCAGAACTTGTTGCTCCTTTGGGGGTGCCATGTGGCTTTCCTGACATGCAGCAAAGCACACCCATTCAGCTGGGCTCTCAGAGCTGCTGCTTTCCCTTGGGAATAGATTTGAATATTAGTAGATTTACAGATTTTTAATACTAAGGTTGGAGGTTTATGTTGCCATAATCGTAACAGTCAGGGTATTTTTTTGTGGACAATGAAAACAAAATCTGGAGAAGAAGGGGAAGAAACCTGGCATTAAATACTTGTGCTTCTGGATTGCCAGCAGTGGCTGAAGCTGAAGTGTGAAACAGGCAGAGGCACAGACCTCCCGACACGTGTCAGACACCTCTTATTTCCTACAGATGAGTAAAAAATCCTTGAGCTGGAAAATCAACCACTTTCCTTCACTGTGAGAGATATTCTACAGAGATCTAAGAGCTTGGCATGTGTTATCCTGGCAGAGTGGAGCATGGCAGCAGCAGGGCCCTCAGCAGCTGAGCTGTGACCCCTGCTCCTCACTCCTGAGAGAGCACAGGAGGAAGCCTTAAATCTCCGTGACAGCCCACGATCCTGCAGCAATTCCAGTCCTGAACCTTTTGTCCCCTGACAAGAAGATTTGTTGTAACTTGCAGTAGTGTCAGAAGTACCATAGAGGGGTTGCAGGTTTTAGGAATACTTTTCACAGCTCTGCCTCACATCTGATACTGAAGAGATGCATGGGGACGCTTTTGGTTTTGTACCATAGCATTTTTTACTAAATTTGGAAGCATGGTGTTTTCCTCAAAGATATAATAAAATTGGGTTGTTGAAAACCTATGATCAGCATCTATCATTAATAATTCGATTTAACATTAGTGAATACATATCCTTGTTCATAGCCACATTACATTGCTTTGAATTATTTAAATGCAGTAGTCATTTGAATAGTAGAAAATAATCTTGTGAATGACCTCAATTTCAGCTTGGGGAGTGCTTAGAAACATTTAATCAGATTTGTCAGATCAATGGAAAGAAGTTTGCATAATGAGGAATAAAGAATTTCCCGTAGTATTACTTAAATCAGATAGGGGAGTTTAAATTGATTCTTATTTGTTGTTTAATGTTTCAGCTTCATTAAGCTCCAATCTCATTTTTAACATTATTTACAGAAATCAGTGTTCTGGCTGGTTGTTCTGTTTTTACACAGTTATTTCTGATTTTAAGCATTACTTTAACTTGTCTGTAGTCTTCTAACCTGGGCGCTTCCCTCCATTGATTATATTTTAGAAAACTTTGGCTCATAACTTATTCACCAGGTTCAAAGTTTACTCCTGACAGCCCCCATCAGCCAAGCAGACTCTGTCTCCTTCCCTCCCCGTCAGGACCCCTATACATGGATGTGCATTAATCATCCAGCATCCGTCACAACTCTTACATCACCTGATGTGAACACACCCCTTTCATACTCCAGCATGTTCAGAACATTCAGTGCTTTGTCCTCACACCCCTGGGCTGGAGACCAGGGAACCCACTTCAGAGAATTTCAGTGAGATTTGTGGTCGTACATCCACAGACGGGATGTGAGGGAGGAACTCTGTGTGCAGGGACAGGAACAGGTGCCCCAGGGAGAGCATTGCAGGTGCCACTGGCCCAGCCAGCTCGTGGGGAGCTGTCACACACAGCTTTGCTGTGCCAGAGCAGGCTGGGCTGCCAGCTTGTCCCTGCCAGTTACAGTTCTTCTCTAGCTCACTGCAAACCTCTGTGCCCCGGGTCACTTGAGCTCCAGATCACTTCTGAGACTATGTGGTATAGTATATAAATATATCATATTTGGAGGCAGAATTTTTCATCTGCTGTTCATGTGATGGAGGGGTAAAAAGGGTAATTGTTTCTGAGCACAAATTAAGCCAGACATTGAGCATTCTCTCTTTATAATGCATCTTTCCTTTTTTTCCCCCTTTCTTTTTCCTAAGCTGGTCCCTGATGCCCAGTGTAGATTTGCTTTCCAGCTAAGTATAATTTGGTATTTTTCCAGAAGCATAGTTATCTGTAAAGTACAGGCTCTGACTTTTTAAAGAGATGCTTGGGATTGTGTTTATCAGATTCGGGGAAACCATACCTTACTAAGTGTTCTTTTTTTTCCCTTGCCTGAAGGTTGAAAATTTTTTTCTGAAGTACATCAAAGCTAGAAAATGACAGGGCAATTACCTCTTTTAAAATTTATTCAATAGTCATCAGTAAACAGATACTGTCTCATACCCACTCAGCATGTTTTGTGTATGCAGTTTGGTTTTGTGGAGGCAGATGGCTGTCAAGTTAGAAGCTTCAACGCCATGAGATTCTATTGACAGGAATTTGATCCCATAGTATCAGCTGAATCTGGGACCAAGTTTTGGCTCTGGCAATGTTATCAGCTGTGAAATAGTTGCTTTTTTCCTTCAGCTGATACCAACTGGCATATAGTTTGTGCATGATAAATAGCCAATGGTAAAATAGTTTTAGATTTATATTTTCATAATTTATGGGAGAAATAGTATTATTCTTGCTTTTCCCCTTTCATCTGTGAATCCTGTGTCCTTTCTGTGCTGCAGAGCAGTTGCTGCACAGGAAAGGAGGCAGCTGCCTGCCCTCCAGAACAGGCACAGGCTGATGGCTTCCCTGGAATGGTGAGAGATGAGGTTTGCAGCCTTCCAAGATAATGAGGAAGCAGAATCTGGGAAGAGTTTTCTGATCTCCAGGCTGTTATTCAAATACACATATCACCATAAGCACCCCCATCCTGGAAAAAAGCCCTTAGCAACTCTGTGTTACTCTGGCCACAGGATGTCTTGAACATACCCTGAGAATAAACCTCTCAGCATTCTAGATTGTAGTTGTGCTCAGAGTGGGAGAATTGGAGCCATGCACAAAGGAGAAGCTCTCAGCATTCAGGGAGCTTTGAGGGCAAAAGTGAAGTGTCTGGGAAGCAGAGGCTCATGGCTGGTTGGGAGGCAGCTGTGTGAATACTGATATATATACAGAAATTGTTCCAAATGCTATAACCTTCTTTCATAGAAGTGTGGGTATTCTGCTATTGTCTTAAGGGTCACGGGACAATTTGCATTTTTACAGTGTGAGATAAGTGAAGGCTGGCTAGTTGAGATGACAAGTGCTTTCAGCAGCTTTCTCCACTGGCAGAGAGTTGAATGGCTCTCAACAGTGACTTGAAATGTTTTTTCCTGTGCATCTGAGTCCATCCATAATTGCAGTGCAGGTATGTTACTGCTGTGACTGATAAAATCATAACATAACACAAATTATGCAGGCAGATTTTAAAATGGCTGTGTGGTTTCATGCCAGTTTGTTAACTTTTTATACCGTTGGCTTAGGATGATGCCCTGGACAGTTCTTGTCATGTACCCACAGCCCAAAAACCCCAGACAGGTTTTTGTGTGAAAAATTCATTCTCTGTTCGTTGGACCAGCAGTTAAAAGGAGAGCTATAAAAGCCTCTATGGTGGGTTCCCTGTTGTAGGATGCAATGCATTATTCATGACACCAACCTGCCTTGGCAAGCTTAAATGTATTTCTAGCATTAACTCAGATATGTATCCAAATCCAGAAACTATATGTGACGTAGCATCTCCCACTTTGATCCAAGCATATCTTACTAAGCCTCTCACATCTCTGTCGGTCACTTGGGAGGAAGGATGTGAACGGTTCACCTGAATGTTACTGGATTTGAAATTTATTGTGGGAAAAAATAATTGTCTTTGGCTGTTGCCTTGCTAATTTATCTTCATTGCAAATGGTAAACATGTTGGTAAATGTGAATGAAAAGCCTCCAGAGTATAAATAATAAATGCTTCTTCCAGCTGTACTGAGTGCTTTACATTTCTGAAACGATGCCAGTATTTTTTCTTTTGCTTTTAAATGGATTACATTGTTACACAGTACTATGCTCTCTGCTAGGCTCTGTGAAGGCCTTTATCTGTGCTCATAAGTGTTGATTTTATATAATTACTAGCATAAAACATCATATGCTGCAAATTAAACACAAACAAATGAAATGAATATTCAGGGAATCCTTAGCAATTTGTAGTATTTTGTACAAGCTCAGTGCAGATGTTTAGGAGTTTCTCAGTTCTTGACAAGTAATAGATCATTTTATTTAAAATGTCTGAATTATGAATATATTTATGTGTTTCCTTACTAGGATAATGTTTGTGAATTTATCTTACCTGAATTATAATTGTCACATTAAATCCACACAAATTATCATAGTAAGTGAAATCTTACTGTTACTATCAAAATGTGTCATTTCCCTCCACCCTGTTCTCCATTTCTAAACATAAAATTGAAGGCACTGACTTGGATTCCTTCAGGAGTCCCTTACCCCCTCCAGTTTGGCTTCCTGAATGTATAAGATTCATGTAAGTGTATCTTAGGTACAAGACGAAGGAATAAATTAGCTATCCTTCGTAATTCCTTTGAAAATCACAGAACCAATATAAGGTTCCAGCGATCACTTAGGGGACAGACACTGACTTTTCTAACAATGGAAAAGGTAATACCTGTCAGAGAAAACCACAAGTGAAATCTTAGGAGCAAAGATTGAGTTAACCTTGGATTTTCTTGACAGCTGCTGTCGTGTATTTGCTTTGTGTAGATCTGAGTGCTGGTCAGCAGCAGAAATAACTACTGTTAACACTGAATTTACAGAGCATTCAGATACAAGATATATCTATGTCTATATATATGTACTGGGTCTGCAGTGTATCAAAATAAAACTGTGGGTCCTGCACATTTTAATAAAGGAGAAATAATTCTGTGAAAACAGAATTATTTTCCCAAAGTAGTCAATTTGTATGATTCCTCTTTTCAGAAGTGACTTCCAGCTGAGGACTAGAAAATAGGTTTTATTGTCTGTCAGCATCCTGTTGAGATAGAGTTCAAAGCAAAGCACATAAAACCAGTGATAGGTTTCTCTGCTGAAAAGGAGTATATCCTTTAGATGAAGTGAAAAGTCGTAAGAGAAATGTGCTGTGTTGGAGAGTCACATTTTGTGGGAGTCACAAAGAAACCAAGCCATATCAGTCTTTAGCTTTTGCGTGGTTTTCCTTTCTAATGTGAATAAATCTATTGCTAAACCACTGTTTACAATTTCTTTCCTGAATTGTCTCTGCTTTATCATGGATGAAATTCCCGTCAGTCGCCTTCCTTTCCCGTATGCATGGTCATATAATATGACTCTGCATTAGCTAGTATCTGCAGATTGAAATTTGATAATGGCACGTTAAAGATCATTGTCCCAAGGAAGTAAATGAGTATTTGAGCTGTCTGTATCATAGGAAGTGTGATTAGGGCAAAAGTGCAAGAAGTTTTTCAAAGAAGGCAAAGCTTCAATGATGAATGGAGAATCTTAGCTGTTGGAAGGCATTTGATGTGGAACTGTACAGTGAATTTAGAGCAGAGATTTGATCACATTTCCTTTAAAAGAAATTTCCTCTCTCTTTTTTAGGTATAGGAAAATCCCATGAGGAATTGGTCATACTTAGACTGCAGAATGAGGTACTTAGCTGCTGTTTTGCTGTATTTGCTGCTCTCTGGACATGTTTCGCCTCAGGCTGTTCATTCTCAGCTCGCCAAGGCATTGAAGCTCTCAATTTCTTATGCTCCTTTTGAGGGCAAATGTATTTGATCTCTACTTTATGCAGTGCAATGTTCTGGCCCTGTTTCATCATCATGAGATAAATCCTCTTCAGAAGCCTTCAAAACCTCAAAGAGTCTTGACGCAGCAGAACTTTTGGAGCTGAACTCTGTTGTGCACCAGGAGCGTGTCCCTGGCTCTCCACTGCAGTTTCTGTTTTCCAGCATGAGGAGGGCTGAAGAGCAGGCAGCTCCTGAGCTGTAGCTGAAGAGACCTCAAGAGTAAGTGCAGGAATTACTGGAACCGAGTGGTAATTGTGGAATAAAACCACATAGTCAATAGTCACAGACAACAAACAAATTTAGGGTTTGGCTCAACAACTGCCGTAAATGGGAGCAGATGATGAGCAGCTTCTGCACCGTTGGTGCTGAGGGTGATGAATGAACACTGACTGCTGCTGTTCTGGGGAGCCCTGCTGAGGGAGCAGCAGCGTTTGGGCAGCTTGGCTTTGATTTCATTACAAGTGTCAGGCCCGTGTGTCTAGACTGGTGCTTTGGCAGCTAATTGATCTCTAGCATTTGATATGCTAATTATTTCTTTCATAATATGCTAATATGTGTACAGTGAAAAAACAGCTTTTAAATGCTACGAGGATCTCAGAGGCATATTTGGAACTGGAAAGTAAGAATTGGAAATCTTGATTTATGTCAGTGCAATATACAAGTGAAGGTTTCTAGCTGTGGGAATTTAGCTGGAAAATGAGAAAGTTAAGGCAGAAATTGTTTAGTCATCTAGTGACTGTACAGGGCATGTAGCAGGCTATCCTGAACAGCCCAGAGAAAATTGGTGTGCATTAGGAAATATACTCCTCTGTTGAACATACTTTTTTTGCTGCTGCTATATGGATATTCTTTTTTTGCCAGTGATTTGGATGTCATAGTTTTTATCATATTTCTTGCAGTGAGAGAAGGAAAAACAAATAGTAGAGAAGTGCAGTTGAGTCACCTCCCAGTTCTCCTCCAGGGCAGTACCTCTCTACATTATGACTACTTCTCCAGGCAGCTGTTACTTGCTGGCTCTCTGAATTCCTACCATTTAACCATTCAAAATCTGACGTTAATTGACTGTTTTATGTTCATTCCTAAATTTTTTTTGTCCTTTTCCTCTTTGGATTTGCTTCACCCTCTGGATACTTTAAAATACAGTCTGATGAGTCTCAGTCATTACCTCTCTGAAGCTCCGTGTAGAATTTTAATCGCATGCGTTCTTCAGGCTGTGACAGGAAGGAGCCATCAGGGAGAGTTTTCATACACATTTCCTTTTGTCCATTTCCACTTAGATATTCTGAAAAACACTTTTATTAAATACATATGTGATAGGTTGAAAGCTATCAAAGTAAGTTTGCTGAAAGATAACTTCTGAGGAACCCTCCAAGGACCTAGGACAGAGCTGGAAGCACACGTTTTTCATGCAGGACAGAGCCAGAGGCAGAACCAGGATCCTTACTGACCCTTGGAGGTCAGCCATGTTTGGCAATTGAACAATTTAATTTCATTAAATGTTTTTGAAAGAAAGCTGCTAGATTTTCTTCTATACAGGCAGCTTTGGCATAGACCAATAGTCTGTCCTAGTGCCACTGAGTAGATAATAATTACATTACTAGTATGTACTTAAAGTTTTAAATAATAGGAAAATGTCTGCTCTGTGTTTGGCTCCAGTCCCTGGCAGCAGATTAGATGAACACCTAAAAGTGTTATAAGTGCCTGGGCAGACTGTGCAACCATTACTGGGAACAGATTCCTGCTGTAATTAGCTTATGTCTATGCTCAAAGCCCTAATCACCTTCTTGTTGACAAGAGAGAACTTCAATTGTATTCACAGGGGTGTAGGAACCTGATTACCTAGGTCTGCAGACCAAACCAACCCAAATAAAACCACCCATTCATTTTAGAGAGCAAAGTGAGTGAAGTAATTGATGAAAAAAGTCAGTGGAGCTGTGTTTACTAAAGTCCAAAGCAGCAAATCCAAATGCTTCCCTATGTCAAGGGATACTATGTACAGTTAAATTCAACCAACAAAATTCTGCAAAAGGTGTGGAATCACAGTAGTGTTTTAGGCAAAGACAGATATATTTTTATAATGGAATTTTGTGTGTAATTCTTACTTTCACTTTGGGCTTCTTCAGAACTGATATGAAGCTGGTGACTAAGGAGATTTTCTCACCCTTATACAAGTGTAGGTGATAAAAGGATTTGGTCCACCATCAGTGACATATCATTCCTTCTTTTTACAAAATTTAAATTTCTTCACTTGCAAATCTGATTTTTAAGATCAACAAGTATCTGATATCCTGAACCTCCCTCCTTAGCTGGATTTCTTGAGGGAGTAGTTTTGATTGAAATTGGCAAAATGTAATTTTACATTAAAAGAAGGCCTCCTTAATAAATCTTATTTGCGCCCCTTTACTTTTGCTTCAGAAAATGATTTCCAGGATCCACTCAAACACTGCAGCAATAGACTTGAGGAATAATGCTTGGAATAAATTGTGGACTTTTTCGTCTTTGGGATAAAAGAATTCCAGCTGGTTGATATCATGCAGTTATACCATAACTGCCCCCTTGAGGCTAAAAACTTTGCCACTTTCATCTATGTGCAGAATATATTACAAAAGCCACAGAAAATAGTGCTTGATGTGCTTGCAGCTTATTCAGACATTGCACCCAGAGGTGTTTTTGATGCAATTTTAGCAAGGGACCTACGAGGACTGGTTGGATTATTGAAATATACTTTAAATAAGAAAAGTAAATTAAAATGTTAGGTGATTTGAACAATTAAACATAGTGACTTCACTATAAAGGAACTTAACTGCTTCAGAAATATCATGTGCAGCTAAATTGACTTTAAACAAAAGTGTGTTTGAATATTGAGTTGAACTTATTTTAGCCATGTTGGTGCCTCATGCGTTTGCTTTCCATAATATCCTAGACATTTATAAGTGGGAATGTCCACCAAAGAAATCATGGCATAACAAATACTAGCACAGCAATAGTCTCCATAAGATACAGCATCCACATGGAAGATTTGGTATAAATTTCATCCCATCAACAAGAAAAAGGAAATGTATCTTTGAAGAATTGAGTTAGATGTGTCAAACTTGCAATGCTAAAAACACAGGGGAAAATTCTAAAAAATTACTATGAATAAGTCAGTGGGGATGAGGAGAGTGGGCAGATAACTGATACTGCATGATCCCAGTGAATGGTCAGGAAGAAAGAAATCACACACAGAGCATGAATTCCAGATAAGACCTGTGTGTAGAAGAGTTAACAAATTAATGGAAGGATAAAGGGATGTCAGCTAAACGCGAAGAATTGTTCCCCAGAAAGCTCATGTGCAAATACACGTCCCCTTAATATGCCTTAGAATGGCCTTCAAATGCCAGCATCCCCTTTTAGGATGGCAGTGGGTATCTCACAGCCCCTCGTCGCTGTGCTCAGGTGCAGCGGGCTGTTTGTGGTGCCAGGAACACCCCCCTCAGCAGCTGGGTCAGTGGCACCCAGAGGGTTAATTAGGGGCTGCTCTGTGGTGTGTGCAGAACCTTCTCACAGCTCACTGATGCCCCACGGAAGCATCAGCTTGTGTTCTGCAAAGTGGAGTGTCCCAAAATCATTTTCTCCTGTGTGATTTTTAAGTAGTGCTTGAGTTTTTAAACTTCTCTCAACAAAAGCTTTCAGATACTCAAGGCTAGCTTCAGAAAAATCAGGGACCTATTTCTAGCCCAGCTGAGCTTGGGCTTTTCTTAGGATGTGTGTTTAGGTTCATCAAACATCTGCTGAGAAATGTATATTATAATATATTGAGTTATTTTTAGAAGACTGGAGTGCTTCTGAATGAATAGCAGTAGGTAAATAAACCATGTTGTGAACTCTCACCAAGAGACTTAAGCCATGATTTTAGCTTGGGCTCAAGGACTGCTGACTGGCCTTGGGAGGCAGCTCTGTCCTGGAGGGGGTGACTTATGACTGGTGCTCACCTGAGTGTTCACTGGCTGTGAATGAGTACAGTTCAGAGATAAATACACCTCCCGTTTTTACACAGTTCCTCTGCATTTAAGTATCCTGTTTGGCCCTATCCATGATTTTTGTCCAAATTGAAAATAAACACCTGCAATAATGAAAACTACGGCTCAGGAGAACAGTGTTGATGTGAGTGTACACACTCTGAATTTTGATCTGTAATATTTCCTCTATGGTACCAAGTGTCTTATAAAATCTGCCCAACCTTCTAAGCCACAAAGACCTGTGCTGTAGATAAAAGGTCTTGATGGTGGTTGCTTTTTAAGTGGTTCTTACTGGGATAATCTGCTTGTCATAATCTGGAGCCCCTAGCTGCTGCTCAGCAATCCTTTTGTATCTAACTTCCACTTACTACAAGGATCAATCCTTTTATTGAAGAGTCCCAGAGCTGCAGTCAGCAATGGTATTTTCATGCAAGTTTTACTTTTACTGAAAGTGGAGGGAAACTGGAGTAAATCTGATTTGTAATGAACCTTATTCACATGAGCTCTCTGCCTTCTCCACAGCAGTGCTTCCACTTGTTCCCATTTGGTTTTGCTATATCTTTATAGATCCCAGGCATTAAGAGCTTGTATCAAATATCTCCAGGGCAAAAAAAAGAAAAAAATTCAGTTACCGATAACTAATTCCACACTTGAACTTAACAGAAATATTACAGCCTCTAACAATAGTTTTTTAATCATGAGAAGATCTTTAGCTTTCCCAGCAATTGGTTTCATCACTGTTGCATTGACTTTACCTTGCAGCTTGGCAAATGGGGAACAGGTCTGGGGACTGAGCCCAAAGCAGTGTTTCCTAAAGCACAATTCTGAGTGGGGCTTGCACAATGGCAACTGAGTCAGATAAACTTTTAAAAATAGTCCCTTTACTTTTCCCTTTATTTTTTGAATATTCCCTTCAAGGGCTTTCATTCATATACAGTGTTTTGTGTAAGCATGACACAACACCACTAAAAATTAAATGCGGATGCAAATTAGTAAATTTTATTTTGCAGAAAAAAGAATGCTTTTCATTTATTTGTACACCGGGGATGAGATCCCCAAACCTCCTGGTTTTAAGCTCTCAGTCATCTCTCCCCAGCATGGTGATGGGAGATCAAGGCAGGCCCATCTGTAACTCGAGGCACACTTCTGAGCCTGGTGCCTTTGACTTCCCAGCTCAAAGAGCCACCTGCTCTTTTAGCAGTGCTCTGACTGAGCATGGGCTTTGGCACAAAACCCAGCATCAGGATTTGAACTTACACTTTGGGATTTGTAGCATTTCCTTGAGCAGCTCTGACACTAAGCCTGTTATCAGATCAAACAACGGGAAAGAAATTCCTTGGCTTATTTGACTGTGGTGGCTCAATGGCTCTGTATTGAATTATTTGCCATTGCTCCAGACTAAAACAGAACCGTGCACCAGCTCCTGTGTGCTGAATGGCTTTGAGTCATAATTTTTGGAGGGTATCTGTGTGAAGTCATGTTACAAGCTATTTATCCTTACAATTTTCGCAGTCTATGAAATATTATTGTATTCTCGTAATCACAAATAAGAATTATTTTGGTGTATGATTAGTAATTTTCAGAGTTGGAAAAAAATAGCTGACTAAGGCCCTTAGCACTGTACAGCCTGACTGGATTTTGATGTACAGACATCTAATTATTTTGAAATGTAAGTGCTCTACTTTATCTTTTCTTATCGTTACCACTAACATTTTGGGTAGTTTTATGAGAGCTTCTATTTCTCTAATTCTCAGTTGTTTTTTAATCATTTCATTTAGAAGGGCTTTAGCCTCATAAGAACTGCTGCAAAAATTATCTTTAGTTAAACCTGTGAAGTGCAAAAATCATCTGTCAAAGCAGATGTACAACATTTCCACTGCTAATATCTCTTTGGCCTTTAATCCTATTTTCCCAGTTTGTGTGGGCACTGACAGTTAACTCAAGTTTCAATCAAACCTAGACAAATAGGATTTTTTCCTGCCCTACAGTTGCTAGTCAGACAGCCAGTGATTTTTTTCACACTATTCAGAGACTCATTAGACCTTTGTTCAGACTGGCTAAGGCACAGCAAGGATGTAGAACCTGCTCTTTCATAGTCTGCAATATTTTTCACAGGCCAAAGATTAAGGTTTTATAGGCAAAATGTTTTCCATTTTATTTGAAAAT
The DNA here is from genome assembly GCA_032173965.1 of Sitta carolinensis. Taxonomy (NCBI): domain Eukaryota; kingdom Metazoa; phylum Chordata; class Aves; order Passeriformes; family Sittidae; genus Sitta; species Sitta carolinensis. The sequence goes on along the minus strand of CM063295.1, from coordinate 14,786,530 downwards.
TAATTCTATGTAATTTGCGACTGCAAATTTTTGACATGCCTTAGAGAATGAAAACATTGAAGTGGGATCTATTTCACAAATGAATTTAGTAATTAATTCAGTTAATGATACCTGAAATGTTGCTAAGCACTTAAATGCAAAGGACTGAAAATTTTAACACTGCATTATTACTCTTTCAGTGTATGTTTTCTAATGAATACACATAGGTCTGCAAAGAAAGAAATTTAGTTTGTGACATCATTACTTGATGGCATCCTGCATACTGAGAAAGCCAATTAAATGTAAAATTACCAGTTAATTAAGCTATTAGATAATAGAAATATAGAGGGAATAACATCATTACAATACTCAGTACTTGTATTTAATGCTGGTGGGGAGTTAGCTGAGTACTATAAAACACATAGAATATGGCAAATCACTTCCACAAAGGTCTTGTTATCTTAAATCATGAAAAGATAACAGATTAAACCAAAATGGAACTGAGCAAGTGGCAGGAGGTATAAGGTAAATCAGTTATGAGCATTAAAATCAAATAAAATTATTAAGACCTACTGCACTTAAAATATTATTTCAGCCTTGCTAAATATAGTTAGTACAATCACAGGCAAATGCATTGTTGACAATAAAAGTCTAAAATTTTTTTGTCTGGTTAACTCTTGTCACGTTCAAGCACCTCTTAGTGCAAATAACCTTACTCGAGCCAGGGTATGAAATACCCTGCATGGGTCAATGGTGGAGCTGCTCTTGAATCTGACTGCTGGTGTAAATAAACTTATTTCTAGATTCACTATCAAATCTGGCCCCAGGTGTTTAGTCTGAAGCATGGTGCAGCATCCTTAGCTAAAGTTATATAACCCTTTAATTTGTAATCTTCCTGTGTCAGTCTTCTTCCATCTGTGCATATTCTAGTTTCTTGCGAAACCACCTCCACAGACAATGATTTTTTTTTTTCCCCTTGGCCTACCAGAACTTTATGGATCCTCTCCATGTATCATTACTTTGTCACACTCATTAGAACTTGAAATGGAATCTATTGAGGTGACTTAACATCATCTCAGAACACCTGGTGCTTTGGCATTTCACGTGTCATATGGGTCATGACATAATAGCATTTCTAATTGTCAGTCACAGAGCCAGACACAAAAATAGTGAGCGGAGCAGGGAAATCCCTGGTGGGAGAACTCAAGGTTATCACTCTGCTCCTGATAGAGCTGAGGAACGAACTCACCCACATGAAAGGCTGGGCTGCTTCCATGGCAGTGTTCTGTAATGGAAAGGCACAGGAAGATGTTTTGCCTTTGTCCTGGATTTCTAGTCTCTCATGTATTCTTTTCTCTCTTCCTTTGTCACAGGGTGGGTACATTACATTCTATTCTGTGGATTCTAGCTCTAAATCCAAGGGTTTATTTCTGTATTAAAAAATATAGTTAATGTAACTATGTAACTAATGTAACTAATGTAATGTCTGTGAATGTGTGTGAGCATCTTGCACACACATGTAGAGGTATGAATGACTGGTACAAACATATATTATTGGCTTATGTAACTGTGTCATGGAAAGAAAAAGGACATTTCTAATACCACAGTGACAGTGATTGGTCAATGGACAATTTCCCAGCCAGCCACAGGGAAACTGTTCACCTGCTACTGGACTTTAAAATTTGCAGAACTGGAAAGATTTCAAGAGACTGCTGTAAGCTTATTGCCTCTAGAAATCCCCCAAAGCATGGACTATAGTAATTATCCACACTGCAGCGTTTGGAGCTGTAACAGGAGGCTGCTCCTGTGCAAAGTGCTGAGACACCTGCACTGGGGTTCAATAGTTTCAGCTGCTGCTCTGAGAGCAGCAGTCCATGTGGGAAGTGGTGCTAATGGAGTCTGCAGAGAGGAAACGCCTCTCACGTGCCACAGAAAGAAGTGTGATATGAGGTCTTTTCACAGTAGCATCTTACTCTTCAAAAACACCACATCTAACTGGACTTAGAATTTTGAAAAGGAACTTGAGCAAAAAATTTCCAGATCTGGATAACCTATATAAGCATTGAATACATTGCAGTGTATTTTGTATGTATGCATACTTTATCTCTAGCCAAATTCTGTGGTTTCTCTTGCTCTTGGAATTGGACAAAATTCACACAATTTCAGGGAGATGTGCATTAATAATGATCAAGAGATAAAGGTGAAGCTCTCAGGATTTGTTCTCCATATGACTAACCTATTCCACTTCTCAGATGTATTCCTGAGCCTGACATTTTGGGCTAAATGTCTGTAGAGTACAGGAAGGGCATAGGTCCTGCAGTGGCTGCCCTGCTGTCTTGCTGGCTGGTGAGCAGTCAGGGTGACAGGCAGCTCGTGTGTATTCCCACCAAGCCCCCTCTTCCTGCCCTTTAGCCACCAGCAGCACATGGGAATGCTGGAGGCAGGAAGATCTCTTTTAAGTACCTGATGGGCTTTGAAAGTTCCTGCAGTGAATCTCTCTGACAAAGTTAGTTTTTACTGTGAGTTTTGTTGTCCTGCTGCTAGGAGGAAGATCATCCAAATTAATGATTCTCAGAAAAGTGATGTATCATTTAAATGATCTAGAGAAATCCTGAATTTATTCAGATCAATGGAAAAAATCCCATTGGCTTAAAAGGGAATACATTTTTCATTTATGATTTTCAGAGACCAGCCTAGGATATGGAAAGAAAAAGGGAGAATGTCTCTTAACAGTTGGTTTCTTCCGATATTCTATTTTATCCATAAAACCTGTGTAAAATGGGAATATAAAGAACTCCTAAAGTTTATTGGAAGAAACCCTCATGCTGCAATATTCCTGGATGCTGTGACTTTTAGCTTCTGCAAGCAAACCAGAGTTTCATATCTTTTCCTGTAACTGATTAATTGCCTCCTTTCCTCCTAAATTTTCTGGTACTAACCTTTGCCAGATACCAAGTTTCTTGGAACATGGTTAAAAATTGGAGTTCAGTTCTGTGGCACCTCTCTAATCAGTAGTCAGGGGACTTTTATGCAGTCAGAATCAGATATTAAAGAATAAATTCAGAGTCAGATCATATCTGATTACTTCAGCAGACATATTAGGAAAATACTGAAAAAAATGCCTAATTTCAGGCTTCATTATTGGTGAATAGTACTATAGGTAATAGAGTAAGGAGCTAAACTTGTGGTGGAAAAGTGGGTTGATATATTTTGACAGTGATACATACTTAAAGAATTACACAAATTAATTTTTTTTTTAAACTTTCTGGGAGATGTAAATGGCAGCCCAAGTAGCATTTTCTTAGAAGAAACTGGAATAAATAGATTAATATAACCCAGCTGATATAAACACTGCTCTGATACAAATAATAAGCAACAAGTCCTATTGTGATGCACAGGAATAGGCAAATTTTGCCTGGTGTGAGTTTATAAGCTGAGAAATGCTAAGGAGATGTCAAGAAATTAGACTTTTTTTTTTTTTTTCCTCAGATATCCCTTCTTACTGACAAAGTTGGACAGATGGCACTTTTGAAAATTTCTTTAGCCAGTTAAATGCTAAACTCCCATTACAGTAAGACCTGAATTTCTAAGTCATCTGTAAAAAGGACCTAAACCTGTATCTGTAGGTCTAGCTCAGTCAGGCCTTTCAGATATTTTAGGCCAATATTTCACTGAACATCTGGATAATGATGAGTGGAATAAACCTGAAGTATCAAAAAAATAAGAAGCCAATTTTTCATCTAAACTCACTTGTACACTGCTGTTCATGTGCTTAAGCTACACCTTAAAAATGAGGCACAGTCTCCTAATTTATTTAGACGTTTTTGCAAAATTGTGTTAGTGATAATTGCCAGACAGATGTGTGTTAACAAAGATCTATGCCAGATCCCCTGAATTCCAGACCTTCACCCTAAACACAAACCCTCTATATTATTGAGAATCCCACTGCATTTTACACAGACACTGAGTTCTGGTGTTAGACACTCCAGTTAGGCATCAAAGACAGATAGCAGCTAGCATGCAAGTGCTGCTTCCAAAGAGAATAAAGCCCTTTTGAAGGCAACAGAAACTGTCAAAGTTAAATTAAAAATTAAAAATCCATTCTGTGGGATGCTGACACACTAGGCTGCCTGACAGCCACAGAGCCAGAAGTTTCAAAACCCTCTCAAATGCAACTGTAAGTTGCCCGTGCTCTCTGTGCTTCCCCCTCTAACTCAATCAAATTTTATCCTACAGTGAAATATCACAGTGCCTATGAACTGATCATCTTGGTCGTAAGGAAAAAACCCATCCTTTTAAAAACATCTTGAGTAATCAAGAATTCAGCTAGCTTATGCTTTAGCATGTGATGTATTGATGTAAAAATGATAGACTTTCTCGGAATTTTAATGATTTATTATTTATGATAATGTACTGCTGCATGCCAGTCTCCCAAAATGAAGAATTATATGGCCTTCAACATGAAAAAAAAACACTGCCTACAGTCACAAGAAGTGTTTCAATAAATTATTACATGTCTTAAATTTAGGTCTTAGAATCTGCAAGTAGGGTGAAGTGGGGTAATTCATATTGTTTGGGTTCATAGAGTCATAGAATAACCTGCGTTGGAAAGGACCCACAGGGATGATTGAAACCCAGCTCCTGACCCTGCACAGGACAGCCCTTAAAATCCCTACAATCCCACCCTGTCCCTGAGAACATTGTCCAAATGCTTCTTGGGCTCTGTCAGGCTGGAGCTGTGACCATTGCCCTGGGGAGCTGTTCCAGTGCCAAACACCCTCTGGGGGAATTTTTTTTCCCTAATATCCAGCCTAACCCTCCCCTGCTACAGCTCCAGCCGTTGCCTTGGGTCCTGTCCCAGGCCACAGGGAGCAGAGATTGGAGCTGCCCCTCCTCTGCCCCTCTGGAGGGGGCTGAAGCCCTCGGTGAGGTCTGCCCTGAGTCTCTGCAGGCTGGGCAGAGCAAGTGTCCTCAGCTGCTCCTCACACAGCTCCCTGCAGCCCCTTGCCCATCCTCGGGGCCTCCTTTGGACACTCTCTATTAGTTCAATGGCTTTTTTATATTGTCGTACCCAAAATGCACACACGACTCAAGGTGAGGCCACAGCAGAGCAGAGCAGGGCAATCACCTCCTTTTTATTCTGAAAACACTGAAGTACCATAGCAAAATATTAAGGATATTCAGAAGCACAATGGACAATACCTGTCTTTCCCTGTGTCCTCCACATTTATACCCCATTGTGTGGTAACTGACATTTCTGAGTGTCTTTGTTGGGATTCTTCCCTGTTTTACTGACCTCCCCTGTCAAGAAGAAACAGTAGAGCAATAAAGGACAATACTTTTGTTGTCATGAGCAATTTACCATCATATACCTTAGAGAACTCTGAAAGTCAGATGTTTATTGCTTGCTGCTGCTTGTGTTACTCCTCAGCTTGTCTGAATAAGAGATCATGACAAAAATCTATCTATAATTAAGCAAAACCTTCAAGCTATTCTTTGCATGAATTTAAAAGGGTGCAATGCCTTTATCACTGTCATGCATTCAGTCAAAACCTGTTTGGGATCAGCTCTGAATTCTAAAGTGTGCTTTAAAATCAAGATGAGGAGTTTGAAGTTTATTTTGAAGTAATGTGAGGTTATTTGCACAGGTTGCCATCATAATTCATATTATAAAGGGTAGAACCAAGATGTACAAAAGCAATTGATTACTGTTTTCCTACAGGCTAAATCCAACATTTTACAAATATTTTATGTTTTCTTTCATATCAAGTCACGTGAAATTTGGGGGAAATGAACTGCAATACAATACAGATGGGACCGATTAATCTTACATGTAGAGCAATAATTGTGGTACTTTATTCTGTATAAGCTTTAATATTTCTTTGACTTATGTGGACTAGAAAGACCCCGTGTTGACAGGTGAGATGTTCCTGGGGTGCTTGCCTGGCCCTCCTCACTGCAGCATCCCGAATTTGAATCAGCCAGGTGACGAAGACATGATACGCTGTTGATTTCGGTGGGAGTCAAGTGTCTAACCAGGCATTAGTCAGAGCCTCTGCCCTCGAGAGGCTGTGTTCTCATTCATCCAGGAAGCAGCACAGTCTCCTGAGGCCTGGTTTCCAGACAAAGGGAGTTCAGACAGAAATCGGAGCCTCTGGTTGCATTTTGAACTCTGCCTGCCCCCGGTGTTCTCTCCTCTTGAACAAGCAATAGGAGCTGCATCTCACTCATCTGGCTGAACAGTGGCTGCAGTTGCCTTTGACTCGTGTGACTTTAAACAGGGCATTGCTGGAAGTCTTGAACAAATAAACTGGACTCCATGGAACCATCAGATTTAACTGTCCCTGTGGTACACCCTCCTGGAAACTTGTTAATTCATTACATAGCAAAGCAATTCTCATGCTGACTTTAAAAAAAAAAAAAAAGCTAAAATTATTTTCAATTACACAGTCTTTATTCTTTATTTTTATTCATTATTACTTTAAAAGTTATGTATTTCATAGTAGGAGCTACTCACCCTATGGTAAAATGTCTTTCATCTCCATATATAAACTTTCTAAACACTTGAAGTTCTACTCAAAGATTTGGGAGTCCTCAGAGCAGCCTCTGCTGATGCATGAGGAAATTGTTTCTCAGTTTTTCCAGTGGAGGAAAGAGTCTTTATTGCCTATCCACAAGAAGTTTGTAAGAAGTGCTCAGTGTTTGTATATCACTTAGAAAATATAAAAGCCTTCACCGATCATAAATTTAAAGTAACTTAAGTAAATAAGAGGATCAGTATTAAAAATATCGGATGCCACAAACAATATAGCTGAAGCCACAATGGTCTTACGGTCCAACAATAGAATTACGGTACCCTTAAACGAGCAAGATGTGCCTGTCTCTTTCCCCTCCATAATAAACGTGAATAGTGATGCACAGCGTGGACCGTTCCCGTTTTCTGACGGCATTGTCCTGTGGCTCAAAGAGCCGCTCCAGGCGGGCCGTAGCCCAGGCTGCGCTCGCAGCAGTGCAGGCAGCGAGCCGAGGGGAAGGGATGCTCCCTTTGCTCCGCACTGCTTGGATCACCTCGAGATGCCGGCTCCCGTTCTCACCCGCTCCATAGCGGAAAGACGCTGAGAAGCCGGAGCGGGCTCGGCAGAGACCACCGAGGCGGCTGGAGCCGGGCTCTTCCCCGCGGAGCGCGGTGCGGGGCCGGCGCCAAGGGGTGTCAGCAGACGGCCGGGAGGTCGGGCTGGGCGCGGGGCTCAGCCCGGTCCAGGTCCCGGAGCGCTCCCGGTCCCGGTCCCGGTCCCGGAGCGCTCCCGACCCCGCGCCCGCCCGGCCCCGGCCCCGCCCCAGCTGACGTCACACAGCCTGTAGCCAACCAGCGTGCGCGGCGCCAGCAGGGCCCCGCCCCCCGCGCCCTCGCTGCCTATAAAAGCCGCTGCCGGCGGCGGGCGCGGGAGCGCGCGAGGGGAACGGGACGGGACGGAGCGGACGGGGCGGCGGGACCCGCTCCTGGCACCGCGGCTCGGCCCCGGCCGCCCCGCCGAGCGGCTGCTCCGCTCGCCAGCCGGGATGCTGCTCGTGGCCGCCGGGCTCCTGCTCGCCGTAGCTGCGGGCGGGCGGGGGTCGCCGGCCGGCGAGCAGGAGAGCCCGCCGGGCAGCCGCTTCGTGTGCACCTCGCTGCCGCTGGACGCCGCCGGCGCGGGCTGCCCGCTGCCCCCCGTGCCCATGCAGGGCGGCGCGCTGCCCCCCGAGGAGGAGCTCAAAGCCACGGTGCTGCAGCTGCGGGAGACCGTCCTGCAGCAGAAGGAGACCATCGGAAATCAGCGGGAGGCCATCCGGGAGCTCACCGGCAAGCTGAGCCGCTGCGAGGGCGCCGACGGCAAGTCCGCCGCGGGGGCGTGGAAGAACGAGGTGGGCAAGGGCAAGGACACGATGGGCGACCTGCCGCGTGACCCGGCGCAGGTCATCGACCAGCTGAGCCGCACCATGCAGACCCTGAAGGACCGGCTGGAGAGCCTGGAGGTAGGGCCGGGCAGCGCGGCCGCTTCCCGCCCAGCGGGCACTTCGGGCACGGGTAGTGCCCTAAATCCGTGCGGGGATAGAGCCAAACTATCGCGGCTCGGTTATTTATCTCCTCTCTTTAATGGTAAAAACCTTAAGGGGCTGCTCTCGAATGTGTTCTCCCACTGCCTGGGGGAGATTATGGTTTGCCTGCTTGTCGCCAGCTTAGTTTCTGTATTAATAATGTGTAATCTCTCTTTCTGGGGATGTGACTTCATGTGGTTTGAGGTACAAAGCTGACGTCTTGGGCAGTAAGACCTCGGCATATGGTGCTGAACAGACCAGTGGTAATGAGGAGATTGTGCTGGGCAGATGGTGCAGATAAGATGATGCCATAGAATAAAAAGAACCCGATTCTGTGCGCCTCTGAACAGAAAGGGCATTTGGTTCAAGCCCACCGATAAGTGATTGCTATGAGCCTTTGGACAGTGTCCATGTTGGAGTGCTGCTCATGCGAATGTTTAGTGGGGTTCTCACAGGACTTGTGCTGATGTTTGTTTTGTTTTTCACACCCTGAAAGCCTCACATGTGTGCTCCTGCTGTCCTCCAGTCAGTGCTGATGTGAGCATGGAGTAACTTCCCAGAGGCTGTTCTGTGAGTGCTGCTTTGCAAGCACAGTTTTGAATGAGCTGTTAGTATTACATCTTTTTATTACTATCGCTGTCTTTCTGAAGCATTCTTTTTAGTGTTGTAGAAGAGAAACTCCACTAGAATAACATGGTAGGTGGAAATGTTTTTTTTAGTATCTTTAAAGATGCTTGTGTTATTTGAGAGTGTGAGGTGCCTCTTTTTTCAGTTTGAATAAGAATATTTTCACTGGTTAATACTTTTATTGATCTAAAGAGCATCTTACTTTGGTAAATCTGCCTTCAAAGTAGCTTGATTTTTAATCTAAGATGACGTGATGGTTTTTCTGTTTACTTATGTTGGCCATGTCACTAACAGGAAGTAAACCAAAAATTGACCGATGTGCCACATGTATGCATTCTAATAGAAGTATATCAGGCCTGCTCCCTACATTGAGTTTATTGAACTTCACTGTATGAAAACGCCTTCATATAAAGTGCTGAAAGCCTCTAACAAAAGTACCCTTTTGTTTCAGGACCTGTTTAGCACAGTGCTGATAAAAGCACCGAGCCTGACAAATGCTCAAAAGCAGTACCTCTTCTCTACTTGCTGGACAGCTCCATGATCTTTCCTCCTCTGAACCGGCAGTGTATCTGCATTTCACAGTGCCTGTTTCAGGAATGACCATTTTTTCCCCCTCTTTCTGCTTTGCCCTGCAGCACCAGCTCCGAGCCAACGTGTCCTATGCAGCCCTGCCCAGTGACCTGCGGGAGATGCTGCAGCGGCGCCTCGGGGACCTGGAGCGCCAGCTCCTCAGCAAGGTGGCCGAGCTGGAGGATGAGAAGTCTCTGCTTCACAACGAGACCTCTGCCCACCGGCAGAAGACAGAGACAGCCTTGAATGCATTGCTAGAAAGAGTGTCTGAATTGGAGAAAGGTAATTGCTCAGAATCTAAATGCTTCCCCATCCTGATTAATTTTGTTTACTCCTTCCTTCCAGAGCAGTAGACTAAATGTGAGCCTTGAGGCAAAGACATTAAGGTACTGGACTAAATACTACGTGACAGTGCAAATACTTGGATTCTCCTTTTTCTTTTATCTCAGACTTCTTGCTTGACAGGCACTTGCCTGGCTTTGGCTTCCTGTCTCTTAATTTGGCATGTGTGGGTGGCTAGGATGAAACTCTTAGTGTTTGTGGGATGGAAAGATCTATAAGGAGGCAAGTGGAGATAGGAATAAGTTTGGCATGGGTGTAAATAGCTACATAATGTCAAGCATACATGTGAGTAGAGCTGCCTTTATTTGAACTGAGAGTCACAGGGGCTAAATTTAATTAGCACAACTACCTTTGATGTAATGAATGGCATTTTATACCAGCTTTGTTTCCTGCTGCTTTGCAAATATTGATGGTGGCCTTTCCTTTTGTTGCTGGTTATGACTTTGGGTAACTGCAGGTACTTGAACTGTGCTCTATTCTAAGCTTAAAGCCTTCAGAGTTTACAGTAGATTACACATGGCCCACTGGGGACACTCTCGTAATCCTAGTCATTCATTCTGGTTTTTGACTTAATTATTACTGAGATCTCTCTGCTTGAGTAGAATCTGTTTATTCGAATTACAAATGTCTGTGGAAGTGACCTAAAGCACAGAAGTCTTTCTGTGTTGACTGTATATACATACAAAGTGGATTGTATGGGGCTGGAGTTGCAGTAAATATTACTGCCCAACCCTTAAATAATTTTCCAAGGTGAATAACTCTCTGCTTAAAAGCAGCTTAATGGACATGCCTTCCAAATGGTACAAGCATGCCTATCTCATGAATTTAGAGATGCAGCCTAAGGACCCATGTATGTAATACTGTATCTATTCTTTCTTCTAAAAAGAATAAAGGCAGGGAAAAGGGAAGGAGGAGGGTGATTCTTCTACTGGCTCTGTCTTTTAGTATTTCCTGAGAGCCAAGGTAAAGCCTAACCTGCAACTAAAGTCATGGAGAATTAGTGGCCTGTTAATGTCTTATGAGTCAAGTATAGATAGTCCTTGTCTCTGAAAGATGTGACTCATATGAGAAAGAGAGAGTGGTGGGAGAACTAGAATGTGTAATTCACTTAAGCTAAAAATAACCTGTTCCCACCTTTATTTTTTGTGTGGGGAGTGAGGGCTGTCTTAAGTCTCTGGGGAAGTGAAGAATTTGGGACAGGAACCAAGATACAGCCTTTCTTTTACTTGTGTAATTTGCTCTCTATTACTGTACAGCTTAGCTGTTCTGGTTCCTCTGCCAAATCAAAGTGAGGGTAATAATGATGAAAGAACTAATTTTTTTGTGTTTTAAATACAGACAATATTTGATCTGGCCTCATTTGAAGATAGTATTTCTGTCATGCTTTTATTTAAAATGCAGTATTGTTTAGCATTTCTTCCCTACAACTAACTAGAGTGTCATAAGCTCCTCATTGTTCTGATACTAAAGAGGAAAAAATAAACTTTGAGGTGACACTGTAAGCCTTGGATTTTATCTGTAGTTTTGACAGCTGTATTGGTTACCAATGGGGCAAAAGAGTTTAAAACTTGTACACCTGTTGTGGTTCCCAAAGTTTTCTGTTAATTCCTCCCCTGGTTGTCTCCACTGACAGCAGAAGATGATGCAGTAGAAAAAGCAGGAGGTATAATAGCAAATAGTAGTGTCTGGACTTCAGTGTGGTTCCTAGCTTTGCTGGAGGTACAAACAGATAATTTTCTACATTTAAACCTATTTTCTGTCTCTGAAGGGGAATAACAATGTTTCATGCCCATCTAGCCCCAGAATAATTGCTCTTTTAATGGGGTATGTTTCTGTTTTTCCTCTGTGAGATTGGTTGTAGCAGCCTAATGGAGGTTGTTCAATATTAACCCTAAGACCCTGGTGTTTTTTATTTGCTTACCATTTAGAACATTTCAGGTCTCTAAGGCTCCTCAAGACAGATTCAAGCAAAAGAGAAGCTTTTTCTTCTCCCACCCCCTCATTCTGTGAAAAATGCAGCCAAAACACTTCAGTTGCTTCTGAGAAGGGGAACTGAGAGAATGCCAATGGTTTAAAAAATACATATGAGAATTGTGACAACCTTTTGTGGCAACAGCTTTTCATTTGGACTGGAGTGTGAAGTTTGGCAAAGTGATTGAATTTGCTTCAGGAATGTGAGCAAAGGAAATGAGTGAGACTCAGAAGAGTAGGCTGCTAAAAAGTTGAGGGTGACATTACTACAGAACTGTGGGATTCAATTTGTGGCATAATGTATTTATTGCTTAATACATCTACAAAATTACTTATGAGCATCTACATTAACCACATGATACAGAGTATTGCAAGTTCAGAAAGTTTTGGTCTTAAGTGTTCTCAATTTTGTAAGCATGTCTCAGAATATCTCACTGGGTTTTATCACTTCTTTAGAAAAAAAAAATTCTGCTTTTGTATTAAATTAAGTGTCTAATCTTCCCAGAGTTCATAGCTTGATACTGCATTTTTAATTCAGATCACTTTAAACTCTTCACATATTGTCCTGTTCAGCTGATGGGACAGAAATTAGATCTGCTGAATTTAGCTGCCTTCTGGACTATGGCAGTGTAGTCTTATTTCAAATTTGCTGCTCCTAATGCAAGTGTTCATCTGTTTGTTAGCCTGAGATCTTAACACAGGGATGCTGCTTGTGTAGCAGGAGTAGGGAAAGGAATCCTGGTTGTGAAGCACTGTGATGCTTTAATAATGAGCATAGCAGAGAATCCATTTTACTGACAGTAAGTATCTTTTAAACCAGTTTGAATTGTTTGAAATAGGGAGGCCTCCAGCCATGAACTAGGCAATGAAGAAGATTGTCTATCATCTAATCCTTTGCTCTAAATGAGCAGAAATAAACTAAATAATTACCACAATGTGGATTAAGTCTATTTGCATTTTTGTGTGCTGCAGTACAGAATCAACATTCAGTAAATACTACTTCAATGTACTTTTTCTGTACCTCTCTAAAGTGATTAAAGCCAAAGATTATCAATATCAATTGTGTCTTAGCCTGAATTATCAATACATTGTTTTGCTTAAAGTTTTTTTTATTTTCTCCATGTGATTCTAGGTAGCAGTGCATTTAAGTCACCTGATGAATTCAAAGTCTCCCTTCCTCTTCGCACAAACTACCTGTATGGGAAGATCAAGAAGACTCTGCCAGAGCTCTATGCTTTCACTGTGTGCTTGTGGCTGAGGTCAAGTGCTTCTCCTGGAATTGGCACTCCATTCTCATATGCTGTTCCTGGGCAAGCCAATGAAATTGTCCTTATAGAATGGGGGAATAATCCAATTGAACTGCTAATTAATGACAAGGTGAGACTGGATGGGCTCTTCGTTGTCAGCGTAACCAGAACAGGGCCTGACCCTTGGGACCTTGCACTGGCTCCTTCCTTCCCTCTGAGAGAAGCCCTTGGGGTGCTGCTGTCTGCTTGGCTGTTCTCCACTTGCTGATTGCAAGTTCATAAAAGCATTTGAAACAGAAGTTAAATTGTACAGATATTTGTGTATTGAGACCAAGCAGCTTGACATTAGATGTGCACATGCTTGTGTTGTCTGAAGTTACAAGCAGGTCTTGGCTTCTTGGGTTTTTTGTTTTGGGGTTTTGTTTTTTTTAGTTTTATGAAAGACAAGCAAAATTTGAAGCCTCACCATTGCAACACATGTGAGCTCTAAGCCAGTTGCAGTATTTCTATCTTTGTAATTATAGAAGTTACAAATGTTAAATGAATTTTGCATCAGACAGAAAGCAAAAGACTGTCCACATAATGGTCTGGTTTTGTTATGCTTAGTGATTGAACATCAGGTTAAATACAATTTTTCAGGCTTTGGATACAACTACTTCATACCATTGGTGGTTTCTGACAAGCTTTAAGAAAACAGACTTGAAGAAAACATTAAAACTTGTAATTAAATCAGTATTTAAATGCTTCCTTTCTCCCCACCTTCAGTTAGGTTTCCTGGTAACTCTGCTCTCTGAGGGATCAGGTGTTTGCTACACAACTCATCTCGTGGTTCACCTTGTGGCTGATTATGGACTTCTAACAGTCCTATCATCCTCCCAGATCAATAACCAATTATTTTTTAATGGTTTGTGGAAGACGAGCAAACTTGAGTCTGCTTATCTTTAGCAATAACTTTTTTTCTCTTCAATATTATATCTGTAATATCAACATTCTGTGAGGCTTTTATTTCTTCCACATCACAGCTGCTCCACAGCCCACTCCACTTGTGTCTTAATGTTGAGCTGAGAAGGTTTTCAGATCAAACTCCTAAAGGAGCATAATTCCTCCTTATTGTGAGGCCTAGGGAACAGTTTCCACAAGTTCTCCTGGTAGCAAGCAGATCCATTTGTCAAAGTTATTACTGCAGATGGTGCTGCAAACCCCAGACTTTAAGAGGAACTTATCATGAGCACTGGATGGAATCTCACTAAGCACTGAGATTTAAACAACAAATGCCACAGATTAATGGGCAGGATGGGGGTTGATCTCTTCTCCCAAGTAACAGACAACAGAAAAAAGAGGAAATGGCCCCAGGTTGTGCTAGGGGAAGTCTTAATTGGATAAGAGGAGAAATGTCTTCCCTAAGAGGGCTGCCCAGGGCAGAGGTGGAGTCACAGTCCCTGCAGGTATTTAAGAGGTGTAGATGTGGCCTTAGCAGTGCTGGGTGAAGGATTGCACTCAGTGATCTTGGAGGGATGTCCCAGCCTAAACCATTTTATGATTCTGTGGAATCATACAAAGTAGGATGTGGACTAACTCTTGCCTCTATAAAGTTTTTGCTTTTGAGGACAGAGCAAATGCTGTTCCTCTTTACATGCTGGGCTTGAACTGCTAGATTTGGGTTGCCACATGCATTGTTCTGGTTTTTGCAGGTTGCTCAGCTCCCTCTCTTCATCAGTGATGGAAAATGGCATCATATCTGCATAACATGGACAACCAGAGATGGAATGTGGGAAGCTTTTCAGGATGGAGAGAAGCTTGGCACTGGGGAGAATCTTGCTCCTTGGCATCCAATTAAACCTGGCGGTGTCTTGATCCTGGGTCAGGAACAGGTGAGTGAATGACAGGGTGTTCCAGGGTTTAAACAAAATCCTCCAAACTCCCCAAACAAACAAGAGCTGTAAGAATTCCTCTGTTAAACTCTTGGTCCCTTTGTATGCAGTGTCAGAAAGACTGAAACAAGGTAACAAATACTTAATGAATTCACACATTGGAATATTGCATAGTCAGAATATTCATGTTGGGGTTAAGAATAAGTACTTTTAGAATATTGAAATAAAAAAACCAGAAGATTTTGAAGCTTGCTTTAATAGTTAACATCTCATAAGTCATGAATTATGTGACTCCTGACTTCACATTATTCTTCTACCTATATTATACATTTACTAGAAAAAGTAACAAGTAACAGGAAATAGCCTTTCTTCAGGATTCCCAGGTTCACAGTGGAGCAATGAAAAATTAGTTTTGTCTTGATATCGACTTTAGTAGATACTGATCCATGACATAAATGACAGAATGCCAAGTTCAGTATCCTAGTACTCTGCAGAGCAGATGCTCCAGCTCACTAGTGAGTGTCTGGCAGGTTTCCTTTATCTCTGCCTGCACTGTGCTGGCTGCTGTCCTGTGCTATCAGTTCCATGTCAGTGTGATCACCAAAATGAGTGATTTCTGTCCTTGGGTAGTGAGTGGAGCAAGCAAACACTTCTAGGCTTATGCAGTGACAGTTTGAATCACTCATTTGTTACAGCCGGACAAAGGCTGGGTATTTAGATCCAAAGATCACATCTCACAGTCCCTGCAGACAATTGGGCAAGGGCTGCAGTTATGGTTTAATCTATAGCCATAAAGCTTTCAGGGTAACCTTACACATCTGTGCACTTCTTGCTGCAGTTGTCCTGTGCTAAGCTTGCACAGTGTCTCTTAAATTAGCCTCAAAGTCTAAATTAGCCTCAAAGTTTAAAGCTGCCTTCCTGCTCTACTGCTCCAGGGCAAGGTTGGTTATGTGCAGCCTTTTTGTGGTGTTTTGCAGTCACCACTGTTTGCCCTCAGTCGTTTTGACACAGTTCAGGTTGGAGCTTGTCTCTGAATGCCTTGTTCAATGTAGCCCTTCTAGAAACTTGAGTTTCTTCAGCTCTGTAACCCAGCTCTGTACCTCTGTCTGGCATGGGGCTGGGTGGGGAGGGACTTCAAGTCTGCAGAAGAAAATGCCAAAATCACCTTCTCATCTAATCCTGACTCTTGTGTGCCTAAAGGACACAGTAGGAGGAAGATTTGATGCAACTCAAGCCTTTGTTGGGGAGATGAGCCAGTTCAATATATGGGACAGGGTCTTAAAAGCTGAAGACATCATGAATATTGCCAACTGCTCCATCAACATGCCTGGCAACATCATCCCCTGGGTCGATAACAACGTGGATGTGTTTGGAGGTGCTACCAAATGGCCTGTGGAGACTTGTGAGGAGCGTCTGCTTGACTTGTAGCTGTGACCACTTCCCATCCAAGTGCCCCCTTTAGCAGGACAATCTTCTGTGCAATCTAAAGCACTTATTTTTCTCCTTGCCCTTCCCCAGTCTTAACTCCTTGAAAGAATAAAACAAATTGAGTAAACTGCCTCAGTGCAAAGATAGCTGCTAGTTTGGGGCATCGAGCCTGGCTATGAAAGGAGCTCTTCTTGGCTAGAGCAGCCCTTGCTTTCTTATGGCCTGATCCAAAAATGTGCTTTGGCTGCAGAAGCCTTTTGGTTGGGCCTGAGCTTAGACCATCAGTTCTTCTGTAGGGAGGGAGAACAGCATGCACACTTCACTCTCATTTTCCTGGGAATGTGCAGTGCTGACAGCACCAGGATTAACAGGCGAAATGTGAACCCTTCCTTCCAGTCTATTGTCTCCCCTTTGAAATGAAGACATTCTTTTTTAGCCCTTTTTAAAAAAAAAAAAAATCACTTAATCCTTACACTACAGTGGTTATGGTGCAACTATGGGTAGAGCAGAACAGCCACTGTCTGAGTGCAAGGCTTTTGCTTTTTAATTTGCAGATTAGAAATCCTTATTTTATGATAAAGAGGTGATGTATTGGAGACACATTGTACCAGTTCAATTTGAAGAAAGGGCTGTTTACTCAGCACAGCTCCATTGAAGCAGAGGTGCTTCAGGTGAGGCTCTGTCCCAAAGCCTGTCCTTTGCTAGCCAGGACCCCAGCATAGGTGGGTGGCTGAAAGATTGTACTTGCATTTTCTGTAGGCTGAATGTACTGAATTCCTAGTGACCTGGCTTGTACACTTTTCTCTATTGTTTCTCTTGCTTCAGTCAATGTCTTTATTTTTTTAAATATACAAGCTGTGATTAAGTGAATTTCCATTTTGTTTTGCTTTGAAAGGCCTTTTTATGAGCAAGTGCCAAAGTTCAGTTTCTGCTTGCTGAGAATTGCTATCTATTTTTCCAGAATAAGAGTCTTCTGCACTGGTTTATATGTTATTATAATGGTCCTATGTAATATGAAAATGTGCTGCTTTTTCAATTCTTGTTGACTGTCTCTTCTGTAAGCACTGGGCTGACTACTATATTTTTTTATCATTTTCTCTCAATATTTTGCAAACAATGTTGCTGTTTCTTTGGTGTTGATGTGACTACTTGGTTTGTGGCTCGCAGATAGCAAATGCACTGTACTGGGAAAGAGTTAATACTTTTGTTATTTAAAAGAAAAAGGATTTAAAGGGGGGGAGGGGGAATTTATAAAGCTAAATATCATATTTTATTTTTCATATGTTTGAATTGTAAGAATAATATGGTGACAGTCCCATTTGTAGGGTAAAGTTACATATTTCCATGAATATGTAGTATGCTGTTCTTAAAAGAAAATTCTTATAATGAACTTTTAATTAAAATGCACTGTAAAATGAGTCTCTTAATTCTTTTACAGTCACACAAGACACTGAATATTCTCTTTCATAGCTTCTCTGAGTTCACCTGCTGTCTCTCTAGACTAGTAGAAGTACAGTCTTATAAGAAGTTTTCTTTATTCCCTAAATGCCTTAAATTTATTCCCTAAATTCCTCAAGTGTTCTTTCTGGGATTGGCTTTAAAATACACAAACTGCACCCACAACCTCCAACAGTATTTTCCCTGCCCTGAGGAAAAAACAAACCACAAAACTCACTTCATATCGAAAGGATCTGTGTTGTGAGGTGAGGAAAAGTGTGAAATCCTCATCTCCAGTCAATCCACCTTTATGCCTCAGCTTTTTTCAAACGGAGGGGCTAAGCTCTGGAGTTACACACATTTCACTCTGTTCTTAAAAGGTGCAACAGTGAAATTGTCTTGGACCCTTTGCTGAGTGTCCTGGAGCCTGTGTGGGTGGTGCTGTTCTGAACACCAACTCTGTGTCTGCAGTGCTTGCTTGAGGGAGGTCTTTACACATCTCTTGGCTGTGCTGGTCTTTATTCAGAGTAGTTTAAGCACACTCAGCCTTTAGCCATGTGTACCTGAGTGAGAAGCCCCACCTGCATGGGAAGGGGTTAATGGGGGGGCTGTACTTTGGTGGGTTGGTTTGGTCAGTAGTTAGGATGGTAGGGATTTTGGAGGGAGGTTTTGGTTGGTTAGGATTTTCTTAGACACTGACTCTTCAGTAAAAGCCAAAGCTAAGGGGTATATTCCATTGAAAAGGGTTTCTTTCATTATTTTTCATACAGGTCAATATACATATCTATGTTTATAGATATGTATATACAAAAATATGGGGTTTTTTTGTGCAATAGTACCTTTTCATTAAGAAGAAAAGATGTGTTGATTATTATACCTTTATCTTGGGAGTGGAAAGCCATGGCTGTTATTCTGCTGCTCCACATCCTGGCAATCACGTATTTTATTTGAATGTATAAGCAGATGGCAAAACAGGAGTAAATATTACCACATTCCAGCATCTATATTGTTTATTGACAACACAACCTTCAGTTCCCAAACTGCTCTGAATGCACAGAAGTAATAACTTATGGAGAGCTGAGTGACAGCACTTGGAATGTGCAGTAGTGCAGATTTCTAGAAAATGTGTTTTTGTTTAAACCAAAGCAATATCAGTGATCCCAATCAGCCACCACCCTGGGAGCTGTAGCTGGCTAGGTCTGCAGGTGGCTGCTTGGCTCTGAGTGCTCTCCAGTCTCTGCTGCACCAGCCTCTCTGTGCAGCCTTGGGGCATTGGCTGTTGGCTGGCAACAAGGTGAGCATTTGGTGTGTTTAAATCCGTTATATTTCTTCAAAGACAAGTTGTTTGCCTTTATGCCTGGCCACTAGAAAATGTAGTCATCTCATGGGTTTTGAGTTTGCTCGAAGGCTCCAGCTACACACTTGCTCTCTGTAGGTGAGGGGAGGAGGATCATCTCTGCCTCTGGCATCCCCTGTGCATGGGAGAGAGCTCCTGGATCCAGGCAGCTTTTGGCTGGGCTGCACTTGCTCACTGAACTGCTGGTTTAGATCTCAAATGCAGGGAAGACCAGCAAAGCTCTACCCCCATTTTTACACACATTTCCCCAGTGAATGAATACATGGGACTGCTAGGGAGAAGCTAATTCTGTTTTGCTTCAGAGACCTGATTTCCCTCAGGCCTTTCCCAAAGGTGAAAATCAGGTCAGTAGTGAAGCTGCTGTGTTGTATTAGGTATTTAAAGCTGGCATTTTCTCAATCAGAGTAATGGTTGTTTAAAAATAAAAAAATGCTGCTGTAACTACAGATTAGATTTATTTCTTCTTTGCTAATGGCACCTGACTCTATGTGTAAGGATTCTTTATCCAGCTGCTTTAAATTATCCAGGTTGAGGGGAAGATCAGCCTTTTTCTTTTGCATTATCCTGAATCCTGCTAGGAGTGCAGAAACCCTAAAAAGAGACTCTGGTCTGGGTGAGGATTCTTCCACAGATGATGATCCCTCGATGCTACTTAGAAATCTGAGGCAAGACCCAGCAAGGGGCTCTACTGATGGAGAGAGTCGAGCACTACCAAACTCCTCCAGAAATGGAGAGTCTCTCTTGGTAGCCAGGGAATTGGGGTGGGGGTTGAAGGTGATGTGGGACTTTTCCAGAGATCTTTTGCCAAAAGGCCTTTGGAATTTTTTCCCCCTTCACAAAGAGAAAGTTGGACCTTGATAATGTTCATGGTTAGCTCTGAAGCTTAAATAATACATGAGTTTTTCAGAGCTAAAAATCTTCTGGAAAGAATTGAATTAATTGCCCCCCTGGCTATAGCTGTTTCTAAAAGGCTGCTCTTAGAAAAGTATAAATTTGCACAAAGAGTTCAAGGGGCCATTTCATTCTCCACAGGAGGGCTGGGCTGATGTTTTGGCAAAGCTTCAAACACAGAAGCTCCCTGATGGCTTGATGCCAGCGAGAGAAATTGTTTTATTTATTCAGGATGCCTCGGTGTTTCACCTGCGCTGTGGCCAGGCCGTTCAGCAGCTGCACTGCTGCCCCAGGGGCTCCTGCCATGGCAGGGCTGCTGAGTCCTCGTGGTGCCCTCTCCTTCTCACCCAGCCTGCCCTGAGCCTCGGGGCTGCAGCCCTGGGACACTGCAGCCTTGGGACACTGCAGCCCTGGGACACTGCAGCCTCTGGGCACTGCAGCCCTGGGACACTGCAGCCTTGGGACACTGCAGCCTGGGACACTGCAGCCTTGGGACACTGCAGCCCTGGGACACTGCAGCCTTGGGACACTGCAGCATTGGACACTGCAGCCCTGGGACACTGCAGCCCTGGGACACTGCAGCCTTGGGACACTGCAGCCTTGGGACACTGCAGCCCTGGGACACTGCAGCCTTGGGACACTGCAGCCTTGGGACACTGCAGCCCTGGGACACTGCAGCCTTGGGACACTGCAGCCTTGGGACACTGCAGCCTTGGGACACCAGCCCTGGGACACTGCAGCCTTGGGACACTGCAGCATTGGGACACTGCAGCCCTGGGACACTGCAGCCCTGGGACACTGCAGCCTTGGGACACTGCAGCCTGGCACTGCAGCCTGGGACTGCAGCCTTGGGACACTGCAGCCCTGGGACACTGCAGCCCTGGGACACTGCAGCCTCTGGGCACTGCAGCCCTGGGACACTGCAGCCCTGGGACACTGCAGCCTTGGGACACTGCAGCCTTGGGACACTGCAGCCCTGGGACACTGCAGCCTTGGGACACTGCAGCCCTGGGACACTGCAGCATTGGGACACTGCAGCCTTGGGACACTGCAGCCTTGGGATACTGCAGCCCTGGGACACTGCACCCTTGGGACACTGCAGCATTGGGACACTGCAGCCTTGGGACACTGCAGCCTTGGGACACTGCAGCCCTGGGACACTGCAGCCCTGGGACACTGCAGCCTTGGGACACTGCAGCCTTGGGACACTGCAGCCCTGGGACACTGCAGCATTGGGACACTGCAGCCTTGGGACACTGCAGCCTTGGGATACTGCAGCCCTGGGACACTGCACCCTTGGGACACTGCAGCATTGGGACACTGCAGCCTTGGGACACTGCAGCATTGGGACACTGCAGCCCTGGGACACTGCAGCCTTGGGACACCAGCCCTGGGACACTGCAGCCTTGGGATACTGCAGCCCTGGGACACTGCAGCCCTGGGACACTGCAGCCCTGGGACACTGCAGCCTCTGGGCACTGCAGCCCTGGGACACTGCAGCCCTGGGACACTGCAGCCCTGGGACACTGCAGCCTTGGGACACTGCAGCCCTGGGACACTGCAGCCCTGGGACACTGCAGCCCTGGGACACTGCAGCATTGGGACACTGCAGCCTTGGGACACTGCAGCCTTGGGACACTGCAGCCCTGGGACACTGCAGCCTTGGGACACTGCAGCCTTGAACTGCACTGGGACACTGCAGCTTGGGACACTGCAGCCCTGGGACACTGCAGCCTTGGGGCACTGCAGCCTTGGGACACTGCAGCCTTGGGACACTGCAGCATTGGGACACTGCAGCCTTGGGACACTGCAGCATTGGGACACTGCAGCATTGGGACACTGCAGCCCTGGGACACTGCAGCCTTGGGACACTGCAGCCTTGGGACACTGCAGCCCTGGGACACTGCAGCCCTGGGACACTGCAGCCTTGGGACACTGCAGCCCTGGGACACTGCAGCCCTGGGACACTGCAGCCCTGGGACACTGCAGCCTTGGGACACTGCAGGCCTGGGACACTGCAGCCTCTGGCACTGCAGCCTCTGACACTGCAGCCTCTGGACACTGCAGGCCTGGGACACTGCAGCCTTGGGACACTGTAGCCTTGGGACACTGCCTGTGCTGTCCTGTGCTAGCAGGAGTTGGCGAGAGGCTTGCCCTGGTTTTCACGTCACCAAGCTGCTCCCAGAATGCTTTTTAAGAATAAGTATTGAGAAAAGTAACAGTGGCTGTTTCTTAGGAGGATTTTGGTGGTTTTTAAGGTACTATATGCTCTTTTACGTTTTGTCTTTCAAAACAATTAAACCAGCTTATGAGTAACTTTAAATCCTTGTGTTACTGTAGCAGAGTTCGTTACCCAGGCTTATCTCCACTGCTGGAGATTGCTCTGCTGACCTCACCAGATGAAAGGAAACCTCTTTAAAGGGCAACCTCTTTTATTAAAAACAGGATGTTAAAATTTCTGGGTAACAGCACTAGTTAAGCAGGGGATTTGTAACTTTCCTTTTGTTTAATTTTTTTTTTTCTTGGTGTAGGCTATTGATTTGCATTGGGAAACCTGATGTGCTGTCCTGCTGTGGTCCCAGAATGGCTGTTTGTCCTGTTTCAGGCAGCAATTGGTTTTCCTCCCATTTCAGAGGGCACAGAGCAGGCAGCTGCCTCCTCCCTGGTGCAGAGCTGGGAAGAGATTGTCCTGTGCAGCTTTATTCTGCCCCTGCAGCTGCAAAAGGGCCTGGGAGAAGAGGTCTGCTCTGGCTTTTAATTTTATGTGAGATATTTGTGTCTGACAAAACAGGACAGACCTAGATTTGCTTTCTAGGGATGGTGTAGCTCACAGGAATGAGCTGTGTTTTAGGCCAGGATTTTAATTTTTTTTTTTTTTTTTTTTTTCACTTTCCTGCTTTATGGTAAATTATAAACGGTTGATAAACACCTATAATAAAATAGAGATATACATGGACAAATCATTCTCTTTTTTCCATTAAAGAAAGCTGTTACTTACTGTGTAGAGAGTACATATCCTCCTAAGAGATCAAATTATTTATGGCAGTGCACTAATTAGCTTTTTCAAGGCTTCTAAGGTCTTGCAGATACTTCAAGCTCCAGGGATAACTGCAGTAGGTAAATACCTCTCTGCATCAAGGATAATTTCATGTAACTGGCCAGCAGCTGTCAATATGTGCTTTGGGCTTCTGGCCTTTTGAGGGCTGTGGTCAAGTGGAAGCCTGGCACCTACAAGGCTTTGCAAGGGAGTGGCCACCATTGGCCCCTTGGGTCACTATGGTGGCCACATGTATCCAGACAATTCAGGAGCCTCCCAGAGCTGGTTTGGCCCCCATTTTCATTCGTGCTGCCATGTTAATTCTGAGCCTGCACCAGCACTTTCACCTGCCCATCCTCACTCTCAGTTTGGTCCTGGGGAAGAGCAGATCCAGCTCCCTCCTCAGGTCCAGCAGCAGCTCCAGGCTCTGTTCAGAAGGATTTGGCATCGTTGGAATATGCTGCTATGGTTACTCAGGCACCACTGCCTGCACAGGTCAGCTTGGAAGAGCTTTAGACAAAGTATTTGGGACAGAATGCAGCTCTTGCTTGTTAATTTAAGACTGGGCACACCCATCTGAGCACACTTCGTGGGGGATAAGGTCTTTCTTTTTTCTCTATGCTTGGGATTTGGATAAAAGCTAGAATATTGCCTTGATGTGAGCCCAAGCAATGGCTGGCTCCTGCTGGAAATAGCAGCCAGCCCGTTTGTGCTGGGCACTGCCCTAAGGCTGGCAGGGCTCTGTGTGCCCCAGGGGCAGGAGGATGGCACAGCCTGGCAGGGGCTGGCTGCAGAGGCACGGCCCCTCTGGCAGCCTGGCCAGGGGAAGGGGCTGGGGGCACTGCTGGGGGCAGCCCCTGGCTCCTGGGGACTGTCACTGGCACCCTCAGAGGATGAAGGTACAGAGAGCTCCTGATGGCTGCAGCCAGGATTTTACTCTTCCAGTCCTGTTCAAATCCATGAGCTGAATTGGCACGAGGTGTGGTTTAGGTCCCAGAAATTCAGTGACATCTGTTCTGTACTTCACCAGGGGCAGAGTTTGAAAAAGGATGACTGTAAAGAGACTTTAGAGATGTCTGTGTGCGGTGCCCTCACTGGGCTGTGCCCTTTAATGTCTTTCTGATTATGAGAAGTGAATATGCCTGATTTTCTTTTTCTGATTACACTGAAGGCAAAATTTCCATAGACTTGAATGGAAGAAGAACAGGAAACTGTTTGAGACAAGTCTGAACATGCTGGTAAAAATGAAACAAAAAAATCTGGTGTGACTTTAAAGCTATTTTTAAAAACACAAGCTGGAGCGGGTTACTCTGAATCAGTGGAGTCTGGTTTTTTTTTTTTTTGTTTTGTTTTTTTTTTTTTTTTTTTTTGTATTTTCTCTCAGTAATTTTAAGGACACAGTGAGAAGGCAAGCTTTTAGAGATGGGTTATATGTGTTAAAAGGGGAAATGTGCTAGCATTTGCTGAGCACAGTAACTATTACTGCCAAATAAGGTTTTATGATAAGGAAAAAAAAAATTGTAGATGAGAATTTATACCAAGACATTTCAGAAAACAAGAGGGGTGGAGGATTTATTGCTTTAATTGAAATATTAGTTTTGCTATCTTCCTTGAATGTTTATGTGTGAAACAAAGTATTGTTTGGCATTTGCAGGCTAAACCTTGGGCATCTTTAGTGCATCTGTTATTTTAGGCATTGTCTCCCTCCTTCTCTCCCATCCTGCACCAGCCCTTGGGGCAATTTTCTGGCAGCTGAGGGTGGGGATTGAAAATAAAAATAATTTACCTTCACTGTCATAGGTAATAGCAGAATCCATCTAATATCTCTTGGCTTGTGTCCTGGTTTTCCATTCAGTGCTTTAATTCAAAGGCTGGTCATTCAGAGACTTGTTTTTCCATTGAAGGGTGTAAATTCCAGTGGTGCTCATTGAGCTAAGAAGTAGCAGTTCTCTTCATGAAGTTATTCTTCCCTGTTTGTGGTGGCAGACTTCTTGCACTTGAGGAAAGGCGGGGAGGGGGCGTTGAAACCACTTGAGGGAGAATTGGAAGGAACTGTGACCGTGGCACTATGTGAGGTAAGGGGGAAGCTGTGTCTGAATCCAGCAGTGGATGTTGGAAATAACATTTGTTGTGATCGCTGTAGATATGGAAAGAACCATCTTCCCCCTGGACTTTGGCAAAAAGTCAAAATGCAAAAAGGTTTGCACTTTGGGAGGCTGGACTGCACCAAATGGCTTCAAAGTTTTTTGGGTTTTTTTGTCATTCTTCTGTCCTGTGAGGGGTGTGTGTATCAAACACCTTTTTGTCACTGGAAAGACAATAATTTATTTTTCCAGATGCAGGCAGGAGTGCTCTGGAGCAATCTGAATTATATGCCAAGGTGAAAGAGTGTTGCTGTAGAAACCCTTGTCAGACTTGCAGCTGGTTCTTGCATGCTGCTGGGGATGTTACTGATAAAGACTCACCAGCTATTTCTATTTTTCAGTGATGTTGTCAAACGATTCTTCAAAGTTGCTTTTTAGTAGATGTGTGCTGCAGCTCAGAAAGGCAGGGCTGTGACTGTGTGGTGATGGATGGATGATCAGGAATCATCCATCCTAAAGCTCTGGGAACCATCCACTGGCTTTAGAGGGCTTCGGATTTCGCGTCTCTGTTCACTGCAGTCTATGCAACATACAATGGGCTGCATCCCAGTTTTTTTGTAACTTCCAGTAAAGACTTGTTAATGTGGGAAGAACTCCCAGAAAACTATTCCATAGCACTGCCTTCTTCTTTCTGCTGGGCATACAAGGCTGTTGATGACAATTGTTTATAAATGTTGGGTCTTGAAGAGCTGACAGAGACGACTTGATCCTGAAGCATTGCTGTGGCACTTCCTCAGCATCCTTTTGGTAGCTCTGCATCTTCTTGGATTAGCCATGCTGGTGTAACACTGCATGGCACAAATCCAGTTACGTGAGCTCTCTGTTATTTGAGTGTTCTCAAAGTTTATTAGAACTTTGCTATATGCATTTTGGCTTTGAAAAATACAAATTCGAAACAAAAGGCCATAAATCTTTGTTTAATCAAAGTATACCTCTAAGAACAGTGTACATGGATATTGTATAAAAAGAGGAATGAATTCCAAATAGGACTTTGAAAATCCATCTGGAGCAGAAAATCAAGACTGATGGGAGATTTTTAGAGAGCCTTGCTTGCTTCCTGGAAAAAATCGCTGTACTGTGTTGCATTATCAATGCTTAAGTGACAACTGCAAGTTGATTCAATTAAGTGTGATGCTTAGGGATATTGTATTTGCTAATGCATGGTTTCTGCCCGAAGTTGAGAATGTTGCTGCCTCACTGAAACTATGTTGGTTTCAGTGCCTGTTGACAGCCTTGTCAGTTGAAAGCATTAGAAGAGAATGAAATTACACTCCGGGCCTTGCCCCAGGTGGGAATTGATGTAATATTTCAGACCTCAAAAAGGATGGGAGTGTAACAGAACAACATGACAACATCAAGATTTATTAGTGCTGCTTTGGTCTTGGCTTTGGGTCATCTGTCTGCAGAATTCCTGTTGATGTCCCATCTGGATTTATATAGAAATTGATGGTAGGGTAAAGCTCTCTGATCCTATCAGTTCACATTTGCATCACTTTCTGTTCTGGATGTGCTGTGAAGGGCTGGAAGCATCACTTGTTAAAGTAGTTAGCAGGCAAGCAGAGGAGAATGCAAGGTCAATTTATCACTTGCAGAATTTAAATTATTTTCTGAATTGGAGGTGTGGGGGAAGGAAATCAAAACCCGAGTCTCTGAGTTCATCTGTGTTTCTGAAACAGTCCCTTAAGAGATAAAAGTACTTGAATAGAGCCATTAAGCTCTAGTTTGCTCTATATTTTGCTGCCATAATTGTTGCAGAGGTCATACTTAAATGCACGCAATTTGGGTTTGATGTCTGTGTTCCTCTAAACACACACAGTTGCTGAGAAGAAGGAAACTTCATTGTGACTGTCAGTTGCTACTGAGAACAAGTGGATGAAGTTTCCACATCTTAGTCCAACAGCTCCTTTGAATTCCTCTATCCAAAGGCTTTGTATCCCCTGAAAGACTTCGTTCCCCCAATGTTCCCTATCGGTACTAGAATCAGGACACTGGCACCTGCTGCAGGTTTTTTCTGCCCTCCCTGTTTAAGCCGCTTGTGTCATTACAGTCTTTAACCACTGCAGGTGCTAAGAACAAACCGGGGGAAGCTGCACCCAGACTAAAACAGCAACAAGGAGGGAGTCAGGGAGAGTCCTAGAGCAGGATGTACTCAAGACCTGGGAGGGCAATCCACCCTGAAATGGAGAATTTGGGTGCAGGTCACATAAATTAACTTCCAAACAGGGGGACGCGTGCTTTGGGCATCCTCTCTGCCCTCTCTCTGCTGGCTGCCTTGCCCAGGTGTTTTTCAGAGGGTGTCCCCCTTTTCCCCCTGGCTACTGACAGGACAGACGGGCTCTTACAGCTACAGGGAGTTCTTAACTCGCTTTAATCAGATACTCCTTCAAAAAAACCTGGCATTCAGGTCATGCACTGCTCCATTCAGCTTCAAGCTGAATTAGTTTGCATTATCTCCCGTTACTTTTGGACTAAGACAAACTGTTTATGTGTATTCTGGGTCACTGATGCAAACAGAGTATTATTGTGGGTCTGAATCAACGTTGCAGCACAACCATCAGCAGTCCTGCTCTCCGTGTGGGTGCCAATTTATTCTCTAGATGAAGCTGTTGTGAGTGAAGGCTCATTCACCAGGAAAGGTGATTGAATGCAACTGCAGCTGGTTGATTAAGCTGGACAAAGAGAAACACTCACGTGTCACTCAGCACGCTCTGCTACGTGGAACAAGGGGATTAGATATGGTGAATTTCTAGTAATGAAAGCAGGCAATCGGGTTCATCATAAAATCAGCTTAAAAGAGCTTTCTAGATTCCAGAGAGAACTAAAATAACTTGACCTACCTTGGTCCTGTAATCTTTAAATGCTGCTTAACATCTGCTCATCAGCACTTGGCAATAATATTTATTATGGAATTTTTAATAGCAGACACCATCATGTGTTGAAAATAATACGGAGGGGTGCATAGTGGAGGAAAAACATCATTACACAAGGGTTAAAAATGAAATGGAAATATTTGACTTCAGTGAAAAAAATCTTTAGAAGAAAGTTGCAGTTATAAAAATCTTAATGAGGTCACCAGCCTGGCCCAAGCACCTTTCTAGTCCCTTGCAGGTGGTTAGCACAGAACCAATCCTGCCTGAGGGACCTAAAATGGTAATGGGGAATTGCAGAAACTCTCCCTAAGGGGAAGCAAAGACAGATGTGCAGAAGATGCCTTTAAGATTTAAGATCTTTGGAAATAGTTTTCTTCCCCCAGGTCTGACATTTTTAACTATGTCATTAACTTTGGAGTTACAGAAGGTGCCTAATGTTAGGTGGACTGGATTTGGGCCATTATAGGCAGAGGAAAGAGTTTGAAATTCCTTATTGCACACTTTGTAATCTTGAAAACTGTAGCACAGGAATTTGAGAACTCTTTACTTCAAACCATCACCAGAAAAGAGCAAATTGCAATTCTTGGCTTGAAAGACCTTCCAAGTGCAAAGCTCTGTAACCCTCCCAGGGCTCAGTTGTTTCTCTACTGAGCCTGCATTCTGCTCTGTAAAATGGATTCCCTAGGAAATGGCCTGAAGATGTCAGCAGGTGCTGAATCCACATTTCCCACTGCAGCGGGTCCCAATCAGCTCTCCTCCCTCAGATCACAGGTCTTTGGTCCTAATCTGACTTTGCCTGGTTTCAGGTTTCACTTGTCATGCACTTTCCTTCCTTGCAAGCCACCTGTGGCCATCTTCTGCCTGTGGCATGAAGGACTAGGAACATTCTGGGCTATTTCTTGCACTGAACACTTTTGTGCCTTTCTTTCCTCTGCTATCATGATTCTTTCCCCAGCATTGGGTCTGAAGCAGGAATTGGTTATTGCCAATTCCCCATAGTGAAGTCAAATATCATCTGCACTCCCAGACATTGTTCCTGGATTCATATATTCAGGGATGATATTAGACAACTTTGCCACTGGGAATGCCTAACAAATTGCTTGTTCTTTTTGCTGTCCAAATCCTTTATTCACTCTGCTTTCTAGGATGCAGTTTCTCATGCTGAATTCTTGCAGCTCCTCGACATAGAGCTTTGTGTCTTGGCTCTATGGGAGCCTGGTTTGTTGGAAAGAGCCCAAACTTTTAAGCCATCCAGGCCACTCTATTGGCCTCCTTCCATCCTAATTTACTGCTGTCCTTTGTACAGTCTGTAAGTTCCTTGCTAGTAGAATATATATTTATTTCTATATTGAGAGTGGTGAGTATGCCAGGCCTGGTGTGAATCCATGTGGAACACCCAGTTGTTTGCTAATGCTTCCCTGTAGACATCTACTTTTGAAGATCTGTCACTTACTCCGCCTTTAATTCTTCTAATTAAGGACTTTTAACTGAAACTGCAAAGTGGTACAATAAATATCTTAAAATCTTAAAATTGCAATCCCAGTAGTCTTCAGATATCCAGTCTATGTGTGGTCTTTCCTCCCAGCAATTCCCCTAGAGCTGATCAATACCTGTCCACTTTTACTTTCTCTCTTTTTCGTTGCCCCCCTTTTATTTAGGGGTTGGATTTCAGCCTGTTCAATACAGTGTATATGGTTCCCCTGCAAACAGGTAGTTCTTGACATTAACATTCTGCTGAGACTTCTGCAGCAAGCTCAGGTTTTAGCACTGAACTCCTCTGTAATATGCCTCTGAACTATTCTACCTATTTTTTTAAACTTTCGTGATGTACATGTTAACTTTGTCTTTCATGGTAACTGAAATAGAAGGGCTGCTTTGCATTTCTGATAAATGGCCCCATTTAATTCAGGGAAACACTTCAGCATGTCCTGATCTGTAGAATTGGACTGGATATTGATATTTTGTTATGGTAAATGCATAATTATCAAGGCAGGAGTTCTATTGTGTTTTTATTTTTTGCTTGCTTGTTTGTTTTTGTTTTTTTCTTTCTCCATGAACTGCAGCAGTTCTCTCCCTTCTCAGGGGGAGAAGATTTTTTTTCTGGAAGAACCAGTCTGAATTTTTGCTCTGCAAAGCAATGCAAATTCTACATAGAGTAACAATTCAGCAGAGTATCTGCACTGAGGACAAGTGTTGTCCCTCACTCCAAAGTCAATTCTGTTAATGTGCTATTGTGTGCAATTGTTTAAAAAAAAAAAAAAAAATCAGGGCTCAGTAATAATAGTAATACTGACTGCTACATCTGGGTATGGTTTTCTTACATGTACTTTTATTTGTGAAGTCTTGGATTTTTTACAGCTCTCATTTACGGGAGAGGGAGAGTGATGGGATTGTGTTCTCCGTGCTGGTCTAAATCAGCTGGGCTCTGCTGTCCAAACTAAGAGCCTCACACTTGGTCCACAGGCAGTCCTTGCATCCTTGCTGCCTGCCAGGCCTCTCTCCAGGGCTGCTGCAAGCCAGGATTTACCATCCTGGGGGAAGAGAGCAGCGTGTTCAGAGAGGGAGGTGCTGCTGCAGCAGATGAAAGCTACCCTGTCCCTCGGAGCACCACCAAATACACGTGTCCCTGGTCTTGCAAGAAAACACTTAACAAATCACTTATTTTAAAGCTGTTCTATTTGCATTGATATGCCCAGAGAAGCATTGCTTTGTCCTCCTTGTTAAAAGTGAACATTTCTTTCTTTGCTTTATCTCCGTGCACAGCATGTCTTGTTGTTACATTTAAGTTGCTCTAAACTCTAAATCAATAATCCCATTAGGAAGAAAAAAGGGGTCTAGTAGCAATAAGTACAATTGCAGAGTTAATCAGATCATTTCTATTCGAGTTGTAGACTCTGGCTCCCAAAGATGTTCTAGCTCTGCAAAATCAATAAGGGCACAATAAGTAGGTTTGTTTCCCGGGTATCAGCAGGATGAGGGTGGGGGCTGGATGCCTGGAGGGAACCAGGGGGTTTTGTTGCCTGTGAACACAGAAGCTGTGGGAAAGAACTGTTGCTGCCATGGAATCAAATAACAGAAAGCAGTGTATATTTTGGGCACTCAAATGTCTGGGAAATGTCTGGGGGAGGCATAGATCCAGGAATTTCTCCCTTCTGAGTCCATCCCCACCAATTTCGCAAACAAAATGTGTCTAAAATAACACTGCATTTTAAATATAACATTTTGAGTTGGTAGCTGCTTGTTTTAGAGTGTAAAACCCACCTGATTTTACAAACATTCTTCAAAAGAGATGGATGACGTTTTTCTTACCTCCTCTTCCCATTTTAATTTCTAAATGTGGTTCTTACTGCTGATCTCTTCTAGTTTTATGCTACACAGCTATAAAGACCTCAGTGGAGCTGCACCTGGCTGGTCTGTACAGTGAGACTTAGTCTTTCCTAAACCAGGCTTTGCACAACTTCTTTTGAGTGGAGCTGAACCCTCTTCTCCACAACCACTTCCCTGTAAATAGCTACTGAAGACAATAAAACTGGAGCCACAAGAAAGATGGGCCTCCTTATTGCTTCATTATTGTTAAATGTGACCCCTGCAGTGCTGTGGAATAACCAGTGCCCAGCAGTGCTGAATCCTGATTGCTCCTCAGCGATCCTGGAGGCTGAGCCCAGCTGTACATTCAACAGATTGGTGTGCTGCTTTCTCCTTGCTCTGTGCCTTAGGCAGTAGGTCATGGAACTGGGCCCTAAATATTTAGTATGCTTGTGTTTGCTAATAAAGACTCTTTAGGAGGAATCATGTTTCATGTTGGCACCCTAATACTCAAGTGCAGCTGGCTGAAAATTTATTTCACTGTGGCTCAGGGTGGTGAAAAACGTGGTTCATTCTCCTGTTAAAATTTAAAAGTTTAATAAATGACAATAAGAGACAATGACAATAAAGCAAAGTTTTTACAGCTGGGTGCTTATCATTCAGCCAAGAGCACACCTACCCTGCTTGGAGACACTCTGAAAACCTTTTCTGTTACATCAGCTATTGCATATTCATAAAGCAGCATGCATATTCAACTTTTCCACAAAACTATTTTACATTTTCCAGGAACTGTTTAGCATGGCCCCTCCTCGGGTCCACCTTTTTAGAACATTTGCATTTCTTGGTTGTGGTTTTAGTCTATTTTTATTATCATTTCCAACCTGGGCTTTGGTGCAACGCTCTCTTCAGATGGAGGGTGCTGATAGCTGGCATATCAATAGCAGGGATCCTCATCCTATGTTCAGTGGATGTTATCCCAACCAAGCAGGCAGCTCCAATACAAGCACTCCTACTATGTCTAAGTTCAGTTAACAGCAAAAAATAAAAACTATATCTTTATAGCAAAGTTACTTTAACCTTATACATAGAGCACTCATCTTAATATTTGTCAAAAGCCAATATTATAACACGTATTTAAAACAGGGTGGCCTGTCCTGCTTGGAAATGTGGCTGCAGCACAGCCTGGGAGGGCTGGGGTGTGGGCAGAGCCAGGGAGGGCTGGGCACAGGGATGCTGTGCTGGGCATGCTGCAGGGGAGCAGGAAGGATGTGCAGCAGGAGGGCAGGAGCAGAGCTTGCCCAGGGCTGAGTTCTGGAGCTGCTGGGGAGAGCTCACCCGTGCCTGCACTCCCAGCCAGCCCTCGGGCACTGCAGCCAGAACCCAGCTTCCTTTTGCTGGGTTTAGGTCCCAAAATTGCCTCTTGGTTTTGTCAGGACTCGACTGAGATCTTCATTAGCATGGTTCTGAAAGCAGATACTGTCCTGTGCTGTCAAATGTTTGGGGTTTTTTTTGATATAACTAATTTCTACTTGAATGTTATCAGAGCTTATATTATTATTAAGGCATTCACAGGCTGTCCTTGCCAGCTGGTCTTTCTGAATTTTATAGTTTGCTTGGACATCCCAGGCCTGATTTTGCTCCAGGTGAAGTACTTTACACTGAAACGGAGCAGCAGTCAGCTGGGCTGCTCTGTGCTCACACTGGCTCTGCTCACCTGAGAGAAGCATCAGAAAGAGCATGGCTAAGAACAACTGCACTGGTCATAACACAGAGCTGGGAAAGTTTGGAGTGGTTATAAAACAAAGTGAGATACACACTTTGAAACTGGCTTTAAAAAAATTGACATTTCCAAAACATTAAGAATCTGCATATGAGAGATGGTCTACTTGCAAGAAGATGTAAGGCTCAATGGATTTATTTTTGTTCAAGTCTTTACAGTTGTCTACCCGATTTGAACTCTAAACTAAACTTTAAGTATCTAGAAGCATTCTTTTCTTGGTGTGAGTACTGTGACCTTCACTGCTGTGAGGAGTGGGAGGTGAGTCCAAATCTTGAAGAGCTCTTTGTGGTGGCAGTTCTGACTTTCAACATTATTGCTCATAGCTTTATAAATTTCTGTTTTCAGTTTATTTACCACCTGCTCCTAAGATTTGTATGAAATATGCTAGGACAAACACAAATCCAAATAGCTAGCACTTACATGTTCCCAGAATGTGACCTGAAAAGGAATGCTGCAAAAAAATATATTACAAATATTACTGCTTAGTATCTATACAAACTAAATAACTGTATAAGCTATAGTAACTATATAAACATAGTATATAAAAATACTTAGCAAGAAGTTTCTGAAGTTCTACTAAATAGTTAAAAAACTGCTGTAATTAAAATGAGAAACTATTGCTGTTATCCCACAGCTCAAGGCTACACAACAAAGTGTGCATCTCCTTAGATTCAGTAAGGCTAAGTTGTAATGGCTTAACCCTATTATTGCATAAAATTATGATAAAATTTTCAAAGTATTAAGGTTTCTCCTCAGCAGAGGAAAGGCTGCATGTATTTAGATAATAATATTGGAAAGATAGAAAATAAAAATAGAAAATGAACCAGACTGCAAATACCAAAGAAGTTGCTGGCCACTGTAGCCATCATCTTAGAATTCGGGGCCATTTTGAAGGATAAACTGACTGTTTTAGTCTGCTTCAAATAGACTTTGAACACGTATGGGTTTATTTTTTTAAAATTTTCTGATCCCTCTTGATTATTTTTTAATGTGAAAAATTACTTTGATGTGTATACAAACACTGTGTGTCTGCCTGCCTTGTGTGAGCAGATTTAACACATCCATGAAGTGTTTGTGTGCACACAGACATGCACACACTTCCCCACGCATGTGGGGAGAGGGAGCGACTGAAACCAAGGCTCTGGATCTGCTTTAAGCCACTCTGGCAGAGCAAACCCACCACAGGGGTGAGCCTGAACTTCACAGCAACGCTGCCAGGGAGCCACGGGAGCCCTGCCCTCTGCTGCCCTGGGCCAGCCAGGATTGCAGGTGCTCTGTGTCAGGGCACCTGTGAATACCAAATGTGGACACCAGAGACTCTTCCACACAATTTCAGCTGAACAGCTGCAGCTGTGTCTGTGCTCTGCAGTCACTTGATCAGCACCATAATACATAGGATGAATAATATATACATTCTTGAAGAAAGAGCACTGACTGGGAGAAGAGTCAAACTGAATCTTGGGAGAAGAAGAGTGAATCCTTGGCTGGACTGAGTTTTTTTGGAAGCTCTTTGAGGCAGTCAGGTGGTGGAACAGAACTAGGGATGTGTCCAGATGTGGTATTTCAGAGAAATATTTAATGTGGCTCGTGCCCCCCATCACTTCAAGCATATGGATGTGTGTAGGGAAAGGAAGGTTAATCTTGTCTGGTATAAATTAGTAAGAGCTGTGCAAAAAGGAACTTTTCAAAGACTTGCTAAATAAATTACCGGTCATGTTTTATTTAAAATGCTGGTGCTGCCAGCAGAGAACATAGCAAACAAGCACCCTCTCAATTAAAGGAACAGCTAGGATTTTCCTGCTGGCACTCTCGTGACTTCTTGCACTCGTTCAGTTTTATTGCATGTCACAAACAACTGAGCAGAGCCCGGGCACACACGTGGTCCTCGTGCACACGTGGCATGGCATGCTCCAGCTGTTTATCCCCTTTCCCTGGGAAATGCCCTTTTGGTAGAGCAGAGCTGGGAGCTCCAGCTAACCCTGTTTGCTTAGGGTCTGTAGTGCAGGAGCCAGATTTATCCCCCTGGGCTGTGCCTCCTGCTCTGCCTCTGCCAGAGAGCAGAGTGGGGCGGGTGGCTGTGGCCAGGGCTGGTCCCTGTGCCACCCACGGGCTGCAGGAGCTGGGGGTGGGTTGGGGTGGGTTGGTGCCAAGCTGCAGACTGGCAGGGAGTGGGTATGGAGGATTTACATTTCTAACAGGACAGATGTTTGCTTTCTTTTCTCCCAAGCATCTGCTCACACGCTCTATTTTGGGAAGTGGTGAGCAGTACATTAAGGGCAGGGCTGAGGTTACAGGAGGTTGTCAGCCTTATGCCATCAGAGGCCATCGTGGGGGTTCTGGCTGTTCTTGGTTTAAGACTAATGGAGGAAATGTGTGGATAAAATGTTTCATACCTCAAGGATGCTTGAACATTTCTGAAAATTTTCCAGCTGCAGGACAACCTGTAGCACCCTCTGTAACCCTGGAGGTACAAAACTCTCCTTTAGCTGATGGTCAGGCTTTAGGTTCAGAGATGAACTCTGTCACAGGAGAGCATTTGTTCATTTATGTGTCAGGTTTTTCTTCCTCAACTTCTCTCATGAGGCACACAAAGGGCTCATTGCCACCAGCATTGGGAAGTGTCTGTGCAGTTTCCAGTAGGTTAAATATAGATTAGGTCTTTGCAGCCTTTACCTTCAGCATGACGTTGATCAGTTCACGTCACAAATTCTCTCTGAAAAATCAAATAAAAGGGCTTGTTGAAATGGCTGGAAGGCAGGGGATGGTGTACAGGAATTTCTTAGGAGATGTGGTGTAGCTGATGATCTGTTTCTTTGGGCCTAAGACGCTTTTTTGAAAGAAATATCTCCCAAGGGAAGGACAGGAGTCTGAGAAGCTCTCCTGGGCTAAAGAAGCAAGTTTTACATTACCAAAACATTATCCAAGTTTTTAAGACTTCATTTGGCACTGATAAAGAACACTTGAGTGAGCAAAAGAGAAATATTTGGGGCAGAGTGCATGATTCTGCACATTTGGTAGGGTATTGGCACATTCAAGGCATTTAGCATTAAATGCAATGGAAAGAAAGCCAGCAGTCTGTGAGCACTTTGAGATGAACAATTGCTATGCTTGAGGTGCAAAACTACAGATCAGTGGAAAGCAGAAAGTCCTAGATTTATCCCTCCTATGCCTGAGGGAGGTAGGATCCAGCACAGTGCACTACCTTGGAACACCAAATTTGACCCTCAGAATGGTGATACTATGTGTAAATTTAGCAAATCCAGAGATATTGTAGGGCATGTTTTAATTGCACATGTTGAACCAAATCAGGGGTACATAGCCTAGAATTCCCTCTGGATTTTCCTCCCAGACTGATCATGTTCTGTTGATGAGCTATGTAGAGCAGACCTCTGAACTTCATTCCTGTTTGTGCCGCTGGTCACATCCCTGGGAGCTGGGCTCCTGCTCGGGTTCATCTGCCTCAGAGATGAAATTAAACACCGTTCCACAGGACCACGTGATGAGAAAAAGTGTTTGTGATCAGTCCCTGTTATGAATACCTGAAGGTGCCTTTTATAATTGCACCAGAGACAATGTTAGCAGCAGTTTCCAAGTGTTTTTTATGTATTTCACAACCTCAAAATCTGAAAGGGGTGTTGGATAGAGTCATTGTCTGCAGGGCAGGGTGTAGCCATTCTCTCAGGCACATTTGTTCAATTAAGTAACCAAACGTGGAGTTACTATTTTTGCACCCTGCAAAGAACAGCTTGGCCTAAATTCTGTAAGTTTTTAGCCCTCCAACTTTCAATGGAATCCATCAGAATAAAAGGAGTGTTGATCTTTTTCCTGTGGAAAGAATCCCAGAGAGGCCATTGTGGCAGCTCTGGGACTCCTGAGGCACAGGAGCACCTAAAGCTTCTTCCTCGTGCTCTGTGCTCAGAGAGTTCTGTGCTTTGGCAGCTTCCAGACACAGAACTACAGTTGCTCTTTTGCCTCTTGTGTTGGAAACTTGTTTCATCGTGGCAAACTCAGCTACTCTGTGTCTCAGGGATAAAAGAACCCAGGTTAAGGGTATAGTTGTGGAAGGCATTCTCCTGGATCTGAAACCCTCCCAAAATTGTTACCAAAAGGCTTTTGTTTCCAAAGGTTGTTTCTAATTCATGCTCTACCAGTTGGGTCCTTAATACAGTCACTTGGCCAGTAGCACAAGTGAAATGTGCATTCTTCCAAAGCTTTATTATGAATATGAATAAAACATTTTTCTGGTGCTATTAAACCAGCCTGGAGTAAAGCAATGAGAGTGGCAGCATTCAGGAGTGATCTCTGTGTCAGCCTGTCTGCTCAGAAATAGATTGCAGTAGTGGCAGTTTTTCCTTTTCTTTAATGCAGTAAAAATTGAAGTTCTCTTTGGGAAGCAGAGTCAGATAATTAGATTTACAGAGAGCTATGAAATTGCTTTTTGTGCAGAATCTAGCATATGACAGTCCCTTTCTGTGCTCCCTATGCTAATATCTGATGCAGAATGCTGCATCAGAGAAGTTGTATGCACAACAAAAAAATCTGTGTCCAGAAATCTGTGGTCCTGGCACACGTCCTTCAGCAGCATCTTTAGTGTGTGTTGGGAAAGCCATTCCAAATTGGTGGATGCTTTTGGATTATTTAAAATTTTTGTGTTATCAGCATTAGGTCCTCTAAGGAAATCACAAGATGGGTTTAAAATGCAAATATGCACATTATACATATATAGTAATTTTACAGGGGATTTTTTTTCAGCATTTGGCCATTATCTGAAGTCTCTTCCTGGAAAGTTGGGGTTTTTTAAAGGAAATTTAAAAAGAGATTTTTGTATAACCACATATGCCTGTTAAACTTAACTCTTGGCTAAATATTTTGGTATTAGCATTGGTGATTACTGAATGAACCATACTCAGTACAGAAGACATCCTGTATTTACAAACAAATAACTAACAGTCTACTAATTAATCCAGACTTTAATTAGGCACCACCTCATTAATATCTTTCAAGGTTTTTTTTTTTTTTTTTAGTTTGTGGTCTTGTTTTTACGGGGCCCAGTTTTAGTTAAATGCTTCCAGAACCATTCCAGGATCATGAAGTCATTTGGAAGACAACATATTTTTAATTACATTTCAAAAGCTTCAGTGCTGTAGTCCCTCCATCCCTCCAGCATAAGGAGATTAGGGTCCCTGCCAAGGGCAGCTCTGTCAGCCTGGGCTTTAGCAGCTTCCCCAGCACTGCAGCTTCCTGGGGATGCAAGTGCAGAATGAGCAACCTCGTGTAGGGAAAGGTGAAAGAGCCTTTCCTGAGGATCTTGCTGTGGTATTGGGACATGCAGGGGAGAGCAAAGCTCTGGCTCAGGCTGCTGAGGGTAATCTGTCCCCCAGAATGCTGCACTGAGTGCAAGGTGCACAGGTTGAGCTGATTGTAGAATGGCTCCATGTATTTACCAACATCCTTTCCAACCTTATTTTAGCTCCTCTAGGAGCTTTTCTACTTTTCCAGCATTCCAAGAGTGTGTCTGTATGGTATGGACAAAATCTGATCCTTTAATCAGACAACAACTGGTAAATATTCATGGCAATCTCTAAGTGTGGTGGCTTGATAATATATGTCTGACATATTCAGGTTTGCTAAGAAAGTCTTGATAGTGAACTCACCCTGCTTCCTACTAGATATTTCAGTCTGATATAGATTTTTTTTTTTATATTTAAATTCAATCTCCTGAAGCTTCATTATATCTAACAGTGTTTTTTCTTCTAAGTGTTGTTATATTGCAAGGCCATGTGTAGGTAGGAGTACTTTTTCAAATCAGTAATGCCTCACTACTACTTCAACTGGTGTTCCCAGGAATAGCTCTACACCTGCAGAGGTGCACACTGGATTCACTTGAAGACAATACACAATGGCTTTTGCTCATTGTCTTTGTCTGCTGCAGCTGTGCTTGTCAAGGATTTGGGAATTTATTAAATCAACCTGTATAAGCTGAAGAAATTAAGATAGTTTAAAAAAAAAAGAAAACCAGAAGAAATGAAGTAATAGAGCAGCATGTACTAAATATTTGCAAAGGGAAACATGCTGATTAGGGGATCAACTCCAATTTTAACTAATAAATAAAGATAACTCTTTGGAAC
Source organism: Sitta carolinensis (assembly GCA_032173965.1). Taxonomy (NCBI): domain Eukaryota; kingdom Metazoa; phylum Chordata; class Aves; order Passeriformes; family Sittidae; genus Sitta; species Sitta carolinensis. Next base: position 14,747,469 of record CM063295.1, on the reverse strand, counting down.
ACCTCTAGTGTATAGCAGTACAGCAGTGTACCACTAGCACAAAAACAAACCCCCTTTGGTCAGGCAGATATATCACAAACACTCCTGTGCACAGACTTTGATTAGAGAACAAGTAGAGGACAGCACTTTAAACTTTTCTTTCATGTCGTGCTGATTTTAGTGCTGGTTCCACTGCTGCAGCTGCCTGACATCCAGAGGAGATGGAGGTGGCATTTCTCACTGCCGTGGTTGGGAAGGTGTGATTGTTATTTGTGTAGCAAAATCCGTCTGACAGGTAACCACATGTTCCAGTTAATCTTAGCTGGGCTATAAGTAGATCTTGTATCAAATGTGGTGACTCAGTTACTGAGCCTGATGCTAATGTCCCTGACATCTGCTTCAGCCCCTGTTCCTTAACACTGGACTGGAATCAGGCTTATGGTGAGTTTGTGTTAGGGTAACCCCACTCAAATACTGTAGGTCACACTGGTATCTGATGCCAGTAGAGGTGCATTAGGATAGATTTGTCCCAATGTGCTTTTTGTTTGTCCATATCCAAGGACACAGCTGCAAAAGATTGGAATGGGTTTTCTGGTGCATTAGGAGACTAATCTGTTATTTACTCTGGGAAAAGCAGTCTTATTTAATACTAAGTTCCAGATTTCCTTTACATGTTTACCAGCCATCCAGAAGATTAGGTGCTTTAAAATAGTGAGTGTCCTTTTTTAATAAATTATCTTCTGCCTCTCTTAGTTTGTGAGTAATGGAATGAACCCTCCTGTGCCTCGTGTAGCACTGACCCAGGACTAGCATATTCTGGTTTTTTAAATGACAATGGGTCAAGGTGTAACTTCAGTTGCTTTCACTATGTGGAATCTTTGCTCTGTTAACCAAATTTATGTCCTTTTGCTCTGTCTCACATCTTGCTTTGGACTGGAGTCTTGACTAGTGGGTTTAGTCTGTTTATAACCTGGAGTCTGTCAAGGAAAGTCTAAGGATAAATTGATCAGGAGGTTGCACATTTAGGGCTTTGGGATGATGTAAATGAGCCACTCTCCCAGCTCCTCTCTGGTAGTGACCAGATTGCACCATTTTGCTTGGTCACCATCAGCTGCATCACAACTGTGAGTTGTCCCTGTGACTTGGTTAGAAAGGGGATAGAAAGGGAGCAAACCAGAGGCAAACCTCTGGTGCCTGGGAATCTCCTGACACCAGAGTTCTTTGTCCAAGTTTTCTGCAGCTTTCAGGTTCCCTGCCAGACTTGTGACTAACCATACAAGTGATGCAAACTATTCTTATCTCTAAAATCATGCACAGATAAGATATATATATATATAGCTACATTACTATAGGTTACATGCTATATGTCTAACACCATCTGTCATGTACATGTGTGGGCTTTGTTTAAGGGAAGATCTTTAAAATCTGAATCATTCTTATCTGAAACTGCCCCAAAATGCTAAAATAAATTCAGAAGTGGACTTTGACTAATGATTCAATGTGTTGGGGAAAATATAGCTTTTCACCCAGGCTTTGATCACAATGGAGTTTGATTAGCATCAACTTTAAGTATTAAAACATACCCTACTAAGCTTCAGGAAAGGTTGTGTAGCTTTAAGAGCTTGGGAAAAAGATCCCCTTGTGCTTTTGCCAGCATCCTGTTGCAGAGTTCTCTGCTCCCCTCATTCTTAATGATTTTAGTGGGAAATATGATGGATAGCAGAAATAAGATCATTCTATTTCCAGTGGAAGTTTTACTACATTGATTTCTTTTTTTTCTGTGTTGTTATTTGTCAAAAGCAGCTGATGTACAAAATTCAGGTGTCCCTGGGAACTCAACCTGTCACTTCTGTTAACTTTTGACTGCTGCTTGCACCGTGAAAAACTTAACTGCTGTGAAAAGTTATTTATTTTTGCTGTAATGGCTGATCATTAATGGACTCACTAGAAAACTGCACAGCATTAAAATAAAGCTCCTGTGTATAACTCTAATAACACTTATTTCTATAGTATAATGCTATGTTGATATAGCAACATTTGGTGCTCATATCACTTTTTTTTTTTTGTGGGATCTGAAGTATTAAACAATATTATTTATGCTTCATAACAGCCCAGTAACTGCTATCATCCTGGCTTATTAGACAGGTAAGCTGGAACCAAGACAAGCAGAGATTTGGACAGAGATGTGGTACACTCAGCCTTGCAAAGCCCTATCTATATGCACAGGCTGAAAAACTGCTTAATTCTAGCCCTGTTCAGTCACTCGGGTATTTTACCAAGTCTGTACCTATGTAACTAAAATTCCTGGTCAATTTGACTAACTGTCAGATGATCCTTCCTAAAATTCACAAGAAATCAGTGGGATTTACATCCAAGCTTATTGTTCAGCTCCAGGTTAGCTGTTCTGCTGTGTGGGGGCACAGATGAGGGCATGTCTTTGAAAGCAGCTTATGGGGCCCTGAGCAGAATACCTGGCTGCTCCCATCCTCCTCCTGTCATTCCAGGCAGCAGCTCTCATGAGCATTAAACTCTTCCACTAACAGGGAAATACCTATTTTTGGACTACCTACTGCAGCTGCTGTAGCAAGTTGCCCTCTGGAGCTCCAGCCTTGCAAACAAAGTAAATGTTTACCTGTAGGCTGTTGTTAATGGAAGAATCCTTCCATTCATGTTTACACTGGAAATACTTGCAGTAATTTGGTTGACAGGATTTAAATGCTCTTCATTCATTTTACTATAGGAACTCTGAGTGAATGGCTGTCAAGGCAGTGGGGAACCATTGTTATTCAGGAAAGTGGGGTTAGTTTATTTACTTACCTTCCTGGAGTGTTGGTTTGTTGGTTTTGTTCTTAAGAAATACTGGAGATCTAGACAATATAAATAATTCAGTCTGCAAGTATGGCATTTCTGGGAATGCTGGCATGAAAATTGCTAAATATGCCTTTAATATAAGCTTGATTAGGCAACTGATTCTGTTCTAACACAGTCATAATTAAAATGTAGTGGTGTGAGATTTAAGCCATTACAGGGACCCTGTGCTTGATGTGTAGCATGGCTAAAGGGTCCCCTTTGGGTTGACAAGCTGGATGCCTCAGAATGTGAGGCAGCAGCTGGGCTCCCAGTGTGGGGCTTGGAAGGGTGTTGGGAGAGTGGCTCACCACGTTGGAAGAGCTGAAACTTTGCAGAGGCAAGCAAAGCATCCTCTCCTGTCCATCTTGTTTCCCTCCAAGGGAAGCCTCAGTTGACCTGCAGCAGTGGGGTGACATCTGCACTCTCCATGCCCTGCCCTTTGGGAATCCCTGGTGTCTGCTCAGGCCAGGAGGATGGGGAAGCAGCTGAAATGAACCTTGGGATAGAGAAGTATAGGTTACATCCAGGCTACATCCACAATGCTTTCAGCAGGAGCTGGGCTGTGGATCTTAATAGAGACCCATCAGTGTAATAAATGGAGTGCTGGTGGGAGTTGACTAAAGGAAAGCAATTTTCTAAAAATTGCTTGGGCAGAGTTGTGGGGTCATGGCGAGGTTCTCCTGTTTTCAAAGGTGTTCTTGCTCTGGAGCTCACTTTACCTTTGGGAAATTGGCAGTGGTATTATTTTCTGATGTGAAGCCAAACTGAAGGCTGCATCCTGCAACTCATCCTTGCCTGAGACAGAAGATATGCCCTGGAAATGTAGATAATCTTGCAAAGCTGGGTCACTGAGCTGCTTTTCTGGCTAGTAGAAAGGTGAGACCTGCAACCAGAGATGGTTGTGGGCGAAATCCATACGTGTCCTTTTGCTTTGGCCCTGTCTTGGTGGCTGAATGACCAAGGCTTGGCAAGAGGGGCCCTGAGTGGGTCTGGCTGGGCAAACTGGGGACAGGTGTCCTGTGCTGTGAGACACAGCTGGCTATGAGAACACCATCACCGTGAGGCTGTTGCTTTCCAATTCTGGTTTATTTTGTTTTCTTGCTCTTTGGGTTTTTTTCCCCTCTTCCCTCTCTAATCACCAGAGCTCCCTGCTGCCTGCAATTTGTCTGGGCAGCTCTCCGAGCCACAGTGAACATGTCCGACAAAGCTTAAATCTTGATCTGAGCAAATCTCTTTTAGGCTTTCTCATTTCAACAAAGCCCTTGTTCAGCTGCATTAGTTCCAAGGAGTGCCAGGCCACTGCTCAGTTGATTATCTGGAAGCCTGGTTGTCTTTAGCATACACAGAGAGTTTTGACATATCCCTAATTCATAACGTGGGAGCAAATGCTCTTGGGTGGGGTGAGAAATTCAGGGCGAGAATGAACACCAAATCCCTGGTCCCCACAAATTCTGCAGCGTCTCCTCTGCATCTGCATTTGCAGTTCAGCTGCACTGAATTTCACCTCTTTCTTTTTTGATGTCTTGGACACATTGTTGCTCCCTTCTGGTGAATCTTGCTTTAATTGGGACAGGTGGTAATGGGACATCTTCCTTTGGCTGTTGTAGACCTACCCGACTGGAACATTTAAATCCTTTTCTCTGTGACTGATGCCACCCCTGTAAGGGTGGTGGTGTTCTCCAGAGAGCCTTGCTGAGCTTAGCAGGTTCTCAGAGCAGGAGATGTAATCTGTCCTTGCTGCTTTTGGGTGAGGCTGAAATGAGGCAGGCTTTAGGAAATTAAGTTTGTTTCTTCACATTCTAGTTGCTCTGTTTTTTTTGTTCCTCGGCCTGAAATATTATTTTCTGAGGGCTTGCATATTTAATAACAGGTTCTGCATTCCAGTTTACTGTGAGGCTTTTGCGTGTGTGTATACAAACACCAGATGAAATGCTGAAAGGTATATTTGTAATTTGAGTTTATAAGTGAAGTGGATTGCTTTTCTCTCCCACAGGTTAATCTGCTTCTGCACATCCACTGCCACATCTTACACAATTTGGAAGTGATCTCTTAAAGCAAGATGTTTTTCTTTGCAGGCTGCTTATTGTAACACATTATATTGTATAATATCATTCTGTTCAACAACACTCTGTTCTGTTGTGCAAACAGGAAAAAAAGGAGGGGGAAAGGGGAATAAATAAGCAGACACACCAGCAGAAATTCTCCTTTGCTGGTACCCGAATTGCTCCCAGGGAAACGGACACATTTGTATTCTGTCACTGCTACCATGACCAAAGAGATCTCCTGGTCCCAGAGCTCCAATTTAGAAAATCTTGCTGTATAGCGCTTTGAAGAAAAAGTGTTTCTCCAGTGAAAAAAACAGTGATTGTGGCAATGAATGGCTGATGGCACTGTGGGGGATCTCTGACACGGCTCTCTGAAGTGGGTCCAGCGTGGGAGCCCCGGGACTGGTCCTGCAGGGCAGGGAGGCTTTGGGGGTGGCGTTTCTGATCCACAGCAGCGAGAGTGGGAGGGATGGGCAGAGCTGGGAGCAGGGGAGCGCCTGGCATCGGGTGGGGCAGGCTCCAGGGATGCTTCCCTGGGGCAGAGCCTTCCTCTGCACAGCTGGCCTGTCTGAGACAGGAAAATACCCGGGGGGAAGAAGGGCAGTAGCTGCTTGTTAGGGTAAAATCCTGCAGCCCCTGCTGAGGTGCCTCCACCCAGAGCAGAACCTGCTCTCTGATACTGAGCTGGGTGTCTGCAGCTGGGCCCCTGTGATCTGATGTTTTGTATTTGGGCAAAAGTTCTCCACTTCTCCCCTATTCAACATTAAAGAATCATATCTTGCTTTAAACTCGGGTCAGCCTCCGTTCCCCACATCTTGTGTTTCAGGCTTACTATAAATTATTTAAACGAGGAGGCAGCTTGACTGTAATGTGGGCAAATGCTCTTTATGCTAAAGGCATAGATGGCAGTCACACAGCCTCCAGAATTTACAGAGATATTTGCATACATTGCTACATTATTTCTTTTTTCCTCTGAAAAGGTGGCATAACTGTGAGTCAGCATTGTGGTATGTCTGATCTCAAGGACCTCACATGATGTGCTCAGAGGAGAGGACACTCCAGGTTCATATTTTTCCACTGTTCCAGTGAGCTTTTTAAAGCACACCCCCTGCCAAACAAACCATCAGCCGGTGCCTTGGCACAGGAGAAACCCTTCCCAGACCTGCCCCAGGAATGTGCCCCTGCTGAGCGCCAGGGTCAGGCTGAGATTAGAGCTCAGGTGTCCTCATTTCCTGCTCTTGCTAATTGCCAGCTGCTCCTGGTGTCGTGTAGTGATGAATGAACAATAAGAATTGAAGAAACAGCAAAACCTTAGCTATTTCACTGAACTTTCTGTTGAATCATGGGGAAAATGGGTGCTAGGATTCAGTGATGTCAGAAAACGTGAAGCCGGCCAGCAGCTGCCAGGGAGCCTGAGAATAAGCAATCTCCAGTGGCTTGCAGCATAGCCAGCTCTTTTTTTTTGATGGCAAAGAAAGATGAAACACTACAAAGATATTCCCAGGGAGAAAATAGATGTCATACAACATTTAAATAGATCCTTTCAAGAAGGAGAGCTGCAGAAACCCTTATAACTAGCTCATGAGTGTGAACCTGCTGATTTTTTTTAAAGACTGTTAGGACAGATAGCAGGCTTTAAATACACATCTCTGTTGTCTTGATAGCTTAATTCTATTGTCCAGATTTTGCCTGAATGTACCAGATAATAATAAAAGCAATACAGGAAGCAGGTCCATAACTACAAAATATGTGTTTCAAAGAGCTTTGTACTCTACAGAGCAAGACATTTTGAAATAGAGAACTGGTTAAAATGGAAATTTTAAAGACTGCATAGGGATTCATGGTAATAGAGAGAACACAAGTGGCAAAGAAACTTCTTGTGTAGTGGAACTGAAATATTGATAACTAAGAGATCAGGAAGAAATATAAGAAATGGGGAGAGCCTAGAGGTGGCAATTTATTTCCTGGAAAGCACTATGGAATGAAGGTATTTGTCCACTTCTAAATCAGGAATTATTTAAATTTGATTATAATTTGATTTGTTTGTATCAAAAGGCAGCTCAGTATATCTCCATCAATTTTCAGAGCAATGTAATAGCTGAAAGGACCCCCGATCCTGAAACACGAGCATCTATGCTAGGGGACAGTGCTTTGAGACAGGGTGTCCATTGCTTTTTGGTAAAAGTTGCTAGCTAAGTGTATGCAGAAAGGAAGGAACAGGTTTTAAGTTCTCCTGAGAGCTCCCCACCCTGTCCCCAGTGTAGACCTGCTGCAGTTTCCTCTTTCCTCTCTCCTCTCCCTCCTCTCCTCTCCTCTCCTCTCCTCTCCTCTCCTCTCCTCTCCTCTCTCTCCTCCTCTCCTCTCCTCTCTCTCCTCTCCTCTCCTCTCCTCTCCTCTTCCTCTCCTCTCCTCTCCTCTCCTCTCCTCTCCTCTCCTCTCCTCTCCTCTCCTCTCCTCTCCTCTCCTCTCCTCTCCTCTCCTCTCCTCTCCTCTCCTCTCCTCTCCTCTCCTCTCCTCTCCTCTCCTCTCTCCTCTCCTCTCCTCTCCTCTCCTCTCCTCTCCTCTCCTCTCCTCTCCTCTCTATCCTTTTCCAGGGTCTTTCCCTGCTCTTTCTCCAGATCTCTGCAGGGAGCTCTGGCAGTGCCCTGAGCCCTTCAGTTGTTCTGATTGCTCACAGGAACGAGTTGCCCCTTTCCCTGCAGAGCCATTTCCGTGGCTGCTGAGCCTGTCCCAGCCCAAATCTGAGCTTCTCTCTCATCTTCCTCTCCCTCCCCGTGCTCACTCCTCAGAGGCTAATGCTGCATGGACACATTGCAGGACACCACTGGGCACAGACCTACTTAACCTGGTTCCTGCCAGAAAAGAAAAATCCAGCTGGATACCAGCTTGATTTGAAGCAGTTCTGCTGGATTTATTGTGGTCTTAGTGTTGAACCCTAATTTATAAATGCATGCTGATGAATTTGATTAGAGCTGGCCTATGTAGTAGAAAATCTGAATATTTTTGGGCTGCATTATGTCTGTGAGTTACAAGGTGATCTGTCTTTATTTTTTTATTTCCTGCATTCTTCTTGGGCAAAGAGGAGAACATCCAAAGGAGGCTGAAAAAGCTCAATGTGTTTTAGAGCAGGGGTGCAGGTGGCCATGGTGGTACAAATGACTCATCTCCAGGGGGGCTGTCAGAGACTGACTTCCTTCAAGTTCCTACATGAAGATCATTTATACTCCTCTGTCAAGGTGATTTCAAAGTATATGTTGACTGTGATGGAAGCCACAATGTTGTGAATGTTGAATTTTTCTGCTGGTAGTAAGGAGGAAAATGAAAGAGGAGGCTTTAATATCATTGTATCGAATGTTTACTCATAATGCATATTTAAAAGAAAGAAATAAAACAAAAGATACGAAGGAACTCTTTCCTGTGAATATTTTTGTGAAATCTGTACCCCTGCCTTTCCTCTTTCAGTCACCGAATATGAATATTAAGTAAAAATTCTTTAAAACAGCATATTAATTAATGCATTTTGGGACCCTATTTGATATAGGCAATGTGAAATCTGTTCCAGGGCTCAGAGCTGCCTTTTCCCATTCAATGTTTCCCAAGGATGGATTTTTCTTCAAGCTTGCACTAACATTGGTGCAGGGTTGCTGATCCTGCCCGAAGATAAGGGCAGAATAAGGGGTTTGCTGCAGAGTTTAGGGGGATTTAGTTGCAAGGTGTGTGTCCTGGCAGCATGGGAAGGGGCAGCCATGGGTGACCCACTCCTGGGCACCTGTGGAGTGACCTTTTCCTGCACAGAGCTCTCGATCCTCATGACTGCCCCCAGAAGGCGATGTGGGGCTGAGCTGTGATCTTTGCCCTGCCCGGGGCTCCCCTTCTCCCCACCGTGTGTGAGGGGCTGGCAGGGACGTGGCTGGGAAGGGTCGGGGTCTGTAAATCAGCCCTTGTGTAGAGGATGAAAAGTCCTCTGTGGGAGAGCCCCGTGCTCTTCCATGGACAGGGGCTGATAGAATGCAGACCTGAGCCTAAGGTAATCAACTTTTGCACTCACGGTGACCAGGCTTTTCCCAAAGCCCAGCACGCCTTGACCACTCTGCAAACAGCCTGTATCCACCCCCTGCCAAGTGCCTATCAAAACCTCAGCCTCCAACTCCAGGAGCTCTCTGTCCCTGGCTGCCTTTGCAGAGCTCTGCCAAGAAAGCTGTCTCTGTGGAAAGCTCCATACAGACTCCTTCTCTCTCATTCCTGCCTTGGCCATGGGGATTCAGTAAGGCTGAGCTTGAATCCCGAGCTGAAATCACTCTCAGAGCTGAAAATGCCTGCTGAATTCCCCCCACAGCCAAAGGGAGCAGCCAGTGCCCCTGGAAGGGGTTCTCTCTCTCAGGGAAGGGCACAGCCCTGGGTTGAATCTCTCACCCAGGCCCCTGCTGTGTCACCCTGGGCACCCAGAATCTGCACTTAAAAATTCTGCAGTGGCTTTTAGAAGCAAAAAGTGCATCAGTTCTGTGACAGCACAGCTCTGTTACAGCAGGGCAAACCTCCTGCTGCTGGATGTCCTGGAGGACAGAGAGCGACTGGCTGCTTCGGCTGATCATACCTAAAATACATCCCTTCTTATTGTAAAGCTGATAAAATTTTGAGAGGTTTCTTGTACTTACAGGCTCAGCTGAGCAGATTAAACATTACATAATGTGCCTCTCAGGGCACTGCATGATTAATGAATGCTTACAAAGTGCTTTGTTAAATATGACATAGTACTAATGTGTCTCTTGTAACAGAAAAACTGAGGAGGAGTTAGAAGAAATTGTGTTCCCTGGAAAAGCATTCTCTATGTTTTTGTTTATTTTTTTTGCCAAAAGTAATCTACTGAATGAAGTAAAATAAACTGAATTATATACAGTATAAAGCAAAGCTAGATTTCTCTTTTTGTGTTGGAAGAGGAACCTAGCTGCTCGGGAATTTGGCAATAGAGTCACACAAACTTTAGCAAAGGCAATGTGGAGGACAATAATTTAACTGGCAACTTCCCTGTGTCATCAAGCATAAAGAAGGAATATAACCTGAAGCTAAAAGGAGACATTTTTGAAATGATTGCTGCTGTGATAGCCGAACTTTGATTTATTTTTATTATTTTGCATTGACAAATGAACCCAAGTGGAGCTTTGACTTTCAGATTTCTCTGCAATAAAAAATATTTTGGACATAATAACTCTAAGGACACCATTTTGGAAAAGCAGGAACAGAAAAAGTATTCCAAGATGTATGTATGTCTCTGTATGAAGCTGAAAGACAAATTATAGGCCTGTTCAATTAAAAATCAATATTTATAAAGACCCAGCCAGGAATAATTGTGTAGAGCTAGGTGGATGGCTGCTGAAAATCAACACGGATAAATTGGCTTTCATTTCTGACAGCTGAAAATCTGGCCTTCAATTTTGGTGCCTCTAATTTAAACTCAGGATAACCTAATATTGGTGTTACATGTGTCTTTCTATACCTTCACCCAGAGAGAATACCCTCAGTATTGAAAGGAAAAATCAATAAAGATTCATGTTTTGTATCTTCATGACACCTCCTTGCATTTGCTGTCACTGGCAGTAATGGGGGACTGAGATCAGAGGCAGAGGGATGGTAGATAAGCTCAGGTTTGTTAAGGGTTTAAAAAATTGACCCTGTTCATGAGCATTTGCAGATCTTACTTCCAAGGAGATCCTAATACTGCTTTGATTTTCCCAGCTGTTTTGTTTCCCAATTACATCACAGGGTTGTTTTTTTGTTTTTTTTTTAATTTCAAAGTTTATTTTCTCTTTCTTTCTTAAAAAGAGAAGAGGGGAAATAGAAGTTCTGTATTTGTGACAGTGAGAGGTTTAAAATGCTGGATTTTTAATTTGCTTGTTAATTTTGCACTGAGAGTGTCAAATTCCAGTATGTGATATTTTGCATCTATATTTTACTGAGATCACTGAGGACAAGTGGCACGATGTGTAGTAGAGGCCAGACACGAATCTAACTTTCACCACCAGCCTTTCAGGGCACCCCAAACCTGACTTGTGCTTAGTTTGGACAATCAGGTCATTCACTGCTGCCACTGTGTCCTGAGAAGTTGGTGAGTGGTTTACTACTTTGGGTTTCTTTTTAGAGACGAGAGAGAATTTGCTTAGGGTAAGGCTGTGACTGGTGTAAATTCATTCCTGAAAACCCAAGATTTCCTTTTGCTACTCGGATGGGAGCAAATGCAGACCAAGCACCTGGGTTTGCCAAGAGAAAAGTGGCTGATGGCAATTTATCTTCAGCTGGGAATTTGCCAGAAGAGTCCAGGACATGAAAATCAGGCTGTACTTTCCTCTAGATATGTGATAAAGGAGATTATGGATGCACATAGGTGTAGGCCTGGTGAGTCCAAGAGTTCTTGAATCCCTGGGAAGACCAGCAAAACTCACAATACTGGCAAAAAATTTCTTCCCTTGGCCACATTTTCAACAATGGTGTATGAGGACATTTTCTGACTTTGGAGTTTGCAAATTTCAGACCAGAAGAGTTCTTTATGATTTATATCCCATGAACACAAGTTTCTATAGTACTCATTTCATACCATTTATTCTTGCCCTGAATGCTAAGCAGTATTTCTTATTGCCTGTATAAACTATACAACTACAATGATTTATTCCTTGCAAAAGTACCAAAATTTTATTTGATTAAAAAGCCCTACAAATCCCTTGAAATTATCAAGTACAGCTTTTGCGACGTATTTTTTTTTTAAATTAATGTTCCTGAATATTTAATCTTTCAGTAATGTCATATATAAAGTCAAGTAGTTAACTGACATTTGGATTATGATTATGAAATGCTGTACAGCATAAAAAATGTGGTATTGTTTTTGGCATACTGTACCCGGGTATATAAAACTGCTGCAGGACCTTATGCCCCTTCATAAATCTTGTGGAACTGAAACATTAATAACTAAAATTAGTTAGTGATTGTGTTGTTAATGCTTTCAAAATGAAAAAGAGCTTAATACTGCTTTGCTTGGAGGTATTAATGGCCGCTGTTATGGGGGTTGTTTGTTTTGTTTATTTGCAGTGCTGCTTAGTGGTGATGGATATACTCACCTCTTTCATTTATGGTAAATACAAAGACCAATTAAGTGCTCCTTTGTGTGGTGATGGATAGAACAAAAGCCAGCTGGGGCCCAAGGCATTGAGCTGTGCAAAACTAATGAGCAGCGGAGCCAAATGGACACGGGTTTTCCTGTAGATTAATTGCAAACTCTGGTTTGACTGGTTAATGGTATATCCTCCTGTATTTTTGAGAAGTAAAAAAAATTAAGAGAAACACTGCAAAAAGAGAGAAAGGTGAAAGCCATGAGCAAGAGCTCCACGTGGGAATAGTGCTCACTGAGAAGGCAGTTTGGGATTTATGGAAAGAAAACCTTATTGTTTGGGGTTTTTTACTTGTGTGTTGAGAATGCAGAATTGTGCTATATCTTTTTTTGTTTTTTTTTTTTTTTCCTTCTTTTGTGGTAAATAAGCAGAGCTGCACCCAAGAAACACCTGATTTGTCTCAGCTTCTCTTTTCATTGGGAAACAAGGTGGGAGACCTGCCCCCTTGGGAGGGAAGGGAGCACCGGGAGGAAATGGGAAATGTTCTGCTTTTCCTTTGTGTTCCACATGTCACAATGCAGACCAGACTTCTGTGATAGGCACGGTGGCAATCAGGAGGGGTGTCAAAGGTGATATTATGGTTGCATTTGAAGTCTTAAAACCAAAATTACTGGATTCGTTTATTTTCAGTAGTTGTGAGCAGCACTGATGAACTGGGAGTGGAGCCTCAGTGCAGCTGGGGACTTGATTAACACAGGGCTCAGCAGGCACATTACAATTATCTGCTGTAGCATTTCAATGTTATTGTTTTTTACTGATGCTGCTGAAAGAAGAGATTCAAGGGTTTCTAGGATGAGAATGCAAAGGGTTCTCTGCAGGGGAAAAACATTCTCAAGGGTTTTTTTCTGACATTGATGAGAGCAAGTTGGACAGTTGGGATTTATGGTAACCTCCTGACAGCAACATAATGCCTTGGGGAGGCAGGCTAAAAATTGCCAACGTACTCTTTGCTAAAGAATATTGGACCGTGTGAGTCATGGGGAATGAAATATGGGAGAATATTCATTTTCAGCCCACCAAATAGGTTTAATGTTTACCCTATTGTTAAATAATCTTCTTTACTCATGGATTTGAGAACATCTTGTTCACTACAACTTAGTCACAAATGTGTCCTGGTACAACAAAAGTCCAGTTGGAAGAGCTGGTACCTGTATCTGTTGAAATTCATGTTGCAACATGATTTTTATTTTTTATAGGAGTCATTGTTCTGAAGTTTTAGGCACTTATGAGAGCCTGTTCTTATTTGTTCCTTCAAAAATGTCATTGGTGGGGTAAATTGTTTAGAAGTATATCATTATCTGCTTTTTCTAAGGAGTGGTCTGTCTTGACTGGTGTATTAATTGTAACTTACAGGTGCTCAGTTCAGCTGTGACAATATAAAGCTGCACAGAGTACTGTGGGAAGTTTTTTCTTTGTATTTGTATGATTTATCTTAATTTCTATTTATATGATTCTACATCTCTATGATTTCTCTTCCACTTTTAGTGGAAGGGCACCAAAACAGGTGAACAAGCCAGAGGTGCCTGAACCTGGGGGTAAAACTCTCAGAACAGAATGTTTTCTTGTGATCCTGATAATGAAATGGAAAAAGAGCTCCTTTCATCTGACAGCTGGTAAACATTTTTTTTTAGAATAAGGAAAATTCTGTTCTTCTCAAAGGGTCTGCCACTTTATCAGGATATGAGGGTTGCAGAATAGGAAAACCTTCTTGCGAATGTCAAGGAAAAGAAACTGCTGCATGCAGCTCTCATAGCCCTGATATGTACTGTGTGTCAAAAGGCTGACAGTTCACCTGACCAGAGGTTTTAATCCACTTTTACAACAGCATTTCAGGTCAAACTGATTCAGGGAATCAGTTCCCTGGGTGGGAACTCGGAGAAAAAAAGCATCAGTGAATCTGTAGTTGCTGGCTTTGTTTAAAGAGCAAACAAGTATTGCTTCAAGAGAAAACTGGATTTCTTCCCTTTTAATGGAAAGAGCACCAGCATGTCTTGCCTCCCTTCCTGTGCCTGCATTTTCCTGTATTACCTGAGCACAGGTGTCCAAAGTGCTGCAGGCAGCAGGGGGTCCCCAGGCTGCTGTGCAGCCCTTGGACCCCAGCTCTGACCTGTGAGCAGATCAAGGCTCCAGATTCCTGCAGCCCTGGGCAGCACAGCTTTGCCCTGGGCTCTGCCATGTAGGCAGATATTGCAGAGCAGCCAAGGAGGGATTCTCATTGCCAGGCTACAAGAAGCCTGATGAATCTCCTCAAGAAGAACAGCCCTAAAGGAAGGGACTCCAAAAGGCAGTCACCTGGTGCAGAGAAGCTCTTCTGGGTACTCACCCCCCTTGTACATATAATTCTGAATAACCCCTCCTATCTATAGCTGTTAGGTCTGACTTCATAAAGCTGGAGACCAAGCTGAGCCCTGGCTGGGCTGCACTGAGGAGCTGGCAGTGCTGCTCTGGGAGGGTCTGCAGGCTGCGTGGGCTTTGCAGGGTGGTGGAGCAGACCTGGTCTCTGCTCATGTCCCATGGTGTCACAGGGTCACTCACTGGGGAAGTGACTCTGTGTTTTGGGGCTCCTGGGGTCCCCCTGTGTTCTGGCTGGGAGGTGGCATCCCAGGAGAGAGGGCAGAGGAGCTGCTGCTGAAAGTGCCAGGGGTCCCTGTGGAGGCTCTGAGTGGGACTTCACAGGTGACAGCCATTGCTCACTGCATATTCCTGCTGCTGAGGGCTTGGAACAAAGTCCCCCTCCCTCCACAGAACCTTGATATAGATAAATATGGTGCCTGCTACTGCAGCTAAATATTCGGAGATAAATATTCTTCAGCGGAGCATTGAAGGGTGAAGAACAAAAAATTTCAAATTTGGACTGAATGTTTCCTAGCTTGAACAGTGTCTGCTCAAGGACCGTGGAAGGTGACCCTTCTCTCCCCATGGTGTCACCTCTCACGGTCTGGACCTGTGTGATGTATTATGAAGTGTCTTTTCTGAAGCACGAAATGGAGTCAATACGTGAGAATCTCGCCTTTGATTTTGCAGGAGAGCAGGGAGGAGAGGAGGTGGGGGGGAAGGCGTGCGTTTAAACCAGCTCAAAATAACGATCAGAAAGTGAATTAAAAAAAAAAAATATTCCCACAGACTTAATATTTTTAAGACTATGTGACTTTTTAAGCCAGCCACCTGACTTCGGGGAGGGGAAAGGGGCTGACTCATAATATTTGAATACTACAGATTGGCAATGCTGTGTTCCGGGCGGGTGTAATTACTGGGAGAGAGTGAATTGCCTCCCTCGGATCTTGGAAGGGAGTAGTAGAGCAGAGGAGTAGCTGTGACTCAGACGTGGGGATGTGTGTGAGTCACTCACGGTGACTCTTGCCTGGTAATTGCTGGCTTAGAGCAGCGCTTAAAATCTCCCGGTCCATCCCCACGGAAAGCTGGATATTTGCAGCACATACAGACACAACTTTAAAAGAAATTCTGTTGCTGGCTGAGAAAAAGAATGAGCCGTGACATTTTGCTGTTTTACAGGTGAATTAGAATCTAAATGGAAATGCTTTGATTTCCTGCCCATCACATAGGCTGATTCCAGTATTTAAATGAACTCTAACCCCTAAGTGCTTCAGAGCTCAGGTGTTTGTGAAACGGACATCAACAAAGCCTAGATGAGGAGAAAAGTTTGAGCAGTAATGACAGTTTGATGACCTGAGATTTTCATTGTTATTTTCATCACTTTATAAAGTATTTGTCAGTTATGTCTGCAGAGCGGGAATTCTAATGAGTAATTGGCATGGCTATTGTTTATTGCTTTCATGTGAAATCTATTTTATTTATTTGTTTGGATTTCAGCCCAGAAGTGGATTATTGTTTTATCCATATCCAGTTTAAAATATTTGATTTAAGCTTTCAGCATGCAAATTAATCTTCATGTATTTGTAGATGGAGAAACTGTGCAGGATTCTATTTATATGACATTAAAGATAAGGGAAAAGGAGCAATTAAAATGGAACCAAATATTTACACCTGAGAAAAGAGAAACAACAACATCTCAAATTATACCCTACATCAACCAAACGAGAGAAAAAAGGCCTGTGAGAATGTAAAAGCAGTTGTGTCTGCTGCCTCTAGGAGATATTCATAGATGTTACAGAATTGAAGTGGTTGGTTGTTACTTCTGTAGCATCTGTGTTTGCCCTGGCCCCCAAAGAAAGGCAGAGCTTGGAGCATCTGGTGTATTTATTCCTGAACTTTCAGGAAAAAAAAAATAACTAAGAGCTGCTGGTCTTCAAGGACATCCTAGGTAACCTACAAAACTCCTAGGTAATCCTGGCCAGCTCCTCAGGTTTTATTTCAGTGAAATTTCACATTTCACTTTTATGTGTGTCTGAAATGGGGTCGAAAGCCACAGACTTGAATGTCATTTTGTGGAGGAAATTGCACAGCTCTTAAATGGAGAAGCATTGAGAGGAACTTCCCTGGTGCCCTGGGCTGGCAGGAGCTCAGCAGCCAGGGCTGTACCATGGCAGTTCCTTCAAGTCCCACTCCCACCACCAGAAAAAAATCGAGGACTTTTGTTCCACATCCAAAGAGACCTGGATAAGGAGGGGGCATCTCCTCATCTGTATTTCCCACTCCTTAATTACGAGTATCTCAGCTGTTGCAATTCCTTGGTGAAATCACTGTCATACTCAATGAAATTGTTGTCATGTAGGTCCATTTGATCCAATGATGCTACAAGACTAGAAGATACTTGTGGGAATTTAGAGGGGATTTGCTATCAAAGGGATTCTAATATTTATAAAAGTTTTATTTTTTTAAAAACAAACAGAAAACAGAACAATCATCCAAATACTTTATCATAAGACTGCTTGGGTTATGGTTGAAAAGAATGAGCTGGGAAGGAAAATTTGTACATTTGGAACATGAACAGAAGATACAGGGCGCCTTGTTCCTCATTGTTCTTGGAGTCTATAGTCTCTTATTTTTAGTAGAAATACCAATTTTATCCTAGGTGAGATTTCACAGTTACTGTAGTGCAAGTGACACTGAGAGGAGAAAAAGTCTCTGTTTTCTTCCACACCTTTTAATTTTGAGATGTCTAAAGCCAGGTTTTTGTTTTTTTTTTTTTTTCCCCAAAAGGCTTGGATACTTCTCTATCTTTTTGTTTATTTTTTTTTTTTTTTTGTCTTTTTGTATATTTTACCAGCATAGTATTGTGCTTCTTTTTTCATGGTCTCTTCAGGCTGTACTCAGCATAATTAAAATGAGCTATATAGATAGTTTATTATTACTTGTACACAAGGACTCACTCTCCTGTGTGTCTAGTTATCCACAGCCAAATGTGCTTATTCAGTGGCCCTAAAATCTTTGTAACATTAAATTCATATCGGTGTCCTCACGGAGTTCAGTGGCCTGGCATTTAATTTCACCAGAAGAAAGATATGACAGCAGCTGCTGAGCCCATCAATGTTCTGCTTTTCCCTAAATTGGTGATAAATATGGGCTGTGGAGAGCCTTTGAAACATAAAAAGTCCTTATTCCACTGGGATCTTGTGCATGGGTTAAAACTCTAATTATTAATATTGCCACCTCCACTGCCCTCAGCCATGTCATTAAGAGCTGACACCAGAACTGTGAGAAGTGTGGCAGAAAACTGAGTTTCAAGTATATTCCTGTCTGCCTTGAGGTTTTGTTCATTTCTTGGTCACTTTTGTCCCAGCGGGTTCCATATCCCATCACATCAAGTTTTGTAGGAGCTGAGTGAAACCCTCATGTCTGGAGCCAAATTAATCCTGGAGCACGTTGTTAACTCTGAATTGCAGTTTGAAATCTCTGCTGGATTGTGCCTAATGAAATTTGTAATGTGTTTAACAGTGCTTAGCCAGAACTTAATTGTATCCAAACAAATAACTGCTGTCCTATACAGTAATAAGTTTAGTTAAAATCAGTGCAGTAAGTATGGACATTACCATTAATTGTTTTTCTCCTCTACCCTTTAAAAGTACACTTTAAAAGAAAAATTTTTTTGCTGGTTGATGCCTGTCCTTTGCTTTGCCATTTTGAGGTTGACCTGTCTGGTTTGACACTCAAGCTGCTTAGATTTTACTCTGGAGTAAAATCAACTTTTATAGGCAATATTGTTTGAGTTTTGTCTTTTATTTGAGCTGAGCTGGGTGCCTGATGCACATTGAAACCACCAAGCCATTGTAAAGAGGGGAGCCTTGCCAGGAATACATCTACCAGTGTCAGCTAGAGCAGGGCTAATGGCACTTCACTTAATACAATTTCTTAATTAGTGCATTCAAAATGCATTGCTGCTGGACACTGCCTTAGTTTTCTTTTCTGTGCCCCAGTTCACTGTATTGATGCATTTTCACATCTAAAAATATCCGGGCTGTTTCCATGATACACCACACTTCAGTCTGCACAGAGCCCAAATCCCCGTTTGACAGAGGAATATCTGCACTGTGTCCCCCAGCACATGGAGCCTCTGGAACCTTCCCTGGGTGTTTGGGGTCGAGAAGGGGATTTGGTGTGAGGCTGGTGGCAAACTGCAGCCTGGGAAAAGCCAGTGCTGAGGGGAGCTGTGCCAGTGCCATCAGCTTGGCTGCAGCTCTCAGGGTCCTGTGCCTCTCTCCTGCAGGCTGGGACAGCCATGCCCTGTTCTGCACTCCCTGGGGTGCCTCACCCCAACGGGCAACTCAGAAAATACTCGAAAGGAAAACATATTCTTGAAGACCACTATAAATTTGTAAGGGTTTGGAGAGTTTGCTAATGGCTTTTGCAGCAGTGCAGCTTGAGCTCTGGCAGGAGGGGTGGGGTGTCCTTGCCCTCCCTTGGGCAGCACCAGCTCAGCCAGGGAGAGCCTGCAGGCTCCAGGATGGAATGCTGCTCTTGGGGCCAAGTAGCAGGTCAGTAATAAATAGGCTGTTGCTCCTTAGGTGATTTTGAAACCCAGCTCCCCTGCACTCCTGTTCCCAGTAAGGCCCAACTGGAGACTGGTGAAATTGGAGGGAGAGGAGCTCTGGTGAGGTCTCCTCCTCTCAAACAGTGTGGTTCATGGCCCCAGTGTGTGGGCAAAGTGGTTGTGCAGAACTAAAGAGGCAGTGTTGACAGGTGGCAAGGAGAATGTGGGCTTTTTTGGTTTACTGCTTTTTAATTTATTTTAAAATATTGTACCCCCACTACCCCAGGAGTGTGGTAAGCCTGGGAGAGCACATGCTGCTCCAGTGGCTCCCACCTGCTGAATCTCAGCCTTGGGTCTGGTGTGCTTGGCATGAGGTCCCTGAAACTCCCCAGGCACTGTCACAGGTCTTCAACAAATCAAGCTGAGTTCAGTGGAATTAATTTGAGTCTGCTCCAGGATAGTTGGCAGAATAATTTGGTCTAAAATAGCATCACTATTACCACCTATGGTACAGCTTTATTGGATGAGTGCTTAATTTTCAGAGTTTAATATGGAGCTGAGTAGGAAAGGGTTTTCCTGTCCCAAAAGCTCCATGTGATTCCCACCCCTCTCCCAATACACTGCTTGATTAGACTCTTACAGGGCTTTTCTGGGAGCAGCAGAAGGGTGAGACATCACCAAGCAGGGAAATGCAGGTGTGAGGCTTGGGCCAAGTCTGTGCCTTGCCCCCATCCAGTGTTTAATTCTATCTGTTATTGCAGGGTTGTTGCTCAGACTTCACCATCCCACTTGAAATTACTGACTCACCCAGGACACAACAAACATTTCCTAATGGAGAGTTCTAAAAACTGCTAACAGTCCTACTGAAAAAATGTAATAAGTTGACATGTCTAATGGAGGTAAAAAACCCCCATCAGAAACTTTCTGCCATTTGTGGTTTGATATTCTTACATAAAATGTATATTAGCTACTTGTTTACTCCTGGTGTTTTGGAATTTATAATGAAAAGTAATGCCAGCACCTTGGCCCTTAATAAGCAGAGGCTGATTGTCAGCAATAGCAGCTTGATCCAGGATTTCAGGTACCTTCAGTGCTCCTTACAGTTGTAATTTATGACCAGCATTCTTCTGTTGGTTCATGCAGGGCTGCAGATATAAAATACCAACTTAAATATTTATGTAGGTAGCACATCTTTGTGAATATTTCTTCGTGGTAAGGAAATGCTGTTTAAAGAGCAATACATTTCATTACAGTGGGAATGACTATGTGAAAGCTGTCAATGTTTTGAACAAAATCTGTGGATGCCATAAAGTGTTAGGATTACTCATTCGCCAGATCTGTGCTTTGGAAGGGAGCAAAATGTGTTAATGATACTTCAGTAGTGACAAAGAATTTGTCTAGAAAATTGGCACATCAATTGAGAATATCTGGTTATTGAGCCCAAGCATTAGGGGCTCAGTGTTCCTTCAGTGCATGAATTAAATCTCAGCTGAGGGGACAGAACTTGTGCATAAAGCTGAATAAGACACAATGACAACTTACCTTGCTGTCACATATAATTGGAGATCTGATGGTGCTCAACTTTCCTCACTTGCCAAATCTGACAAATACAATTGCAAGTGTCTCTGCAAAAGCTCTGATTTCATTCCTGCCGACTGACAGCTGCCCAGTGCATTTGCATGCATAAACCCATTTTGCAAGCAAGCACCTCAGATGAAAAAGAAACTTATTTCTGCAGAAATTTTGGATCTGCATCATGGCAAGAGTTGCAAGAATTGATTTACATCTCTGCTCTCTTTGGCCCCTCTTACCATGAAAATAGCTCGCAAAAAGAAGGGAATGCAGTTTAATAAAGTCTTGTGAAAAAAATGAGAACAAAATTAATCTGGAAAATTATCTTCCTACCATAGGTTTTATTAGCATTTTATTTTTTAAGACAGTGAATTACTACCTACTGATTGCATAATATTAAAGTTTAAGAATATATAAAAATTTAATGAAAATGTCTTCAATATCAAGCTGAAGAGCCACTGCTATCTGAATTTTTTTCGTCTGATGAACCTACAGCTGAAATCTCTGCAAGTTCTTCCCCTGCCTTTAATAGATATCAGAGCAGGCTTTTAAAGGAGTAGTTCTATTTACAAAAGGTCAGGCACATTTGTAATGAAAATTCCATTCATCGAGATGCATTCAGGTTGTGAAAACAGCTTATTGCTTGAGAATGGATTTTCTTCCCTCTGTGGATCAAACAAATACCCCTGAAAAGAAGGATGGATACATTCCTCCTGGCACTCAAAGGTCAGCTCACAATATAACAGCCCTGAGGGCTCACTCAGCTGGATGAGGGAGCTGTGCTCTTGCCAAGTGCCAATAAACACAGAGGTATGTGGGCATTAATAGCTGCTTGAAATGATCCATCCAAGCTGGTATTTGTGGGTTTGATAGTAAAATGAACCTGTTGCTGAAGAACCTTGTGGAGAAAATCTTACTGGAGGATTGTCTGCTTTGGGGGATTGAGGAGGTCTGGCCTCGGCTCTCTTGGTGTCTGCAGGATTCTATAATTTTTGTAGCTTCTCTTCAGAAATGGATTTGCTGAGTTTCTAGAAAGGTTTTTTTTTTTCATTTTCCAGCCCCTCAACTTCCCCCAAAAAATGCTTCTTGTCATATTTTGATTTAAATAGGTAAAGAAAAAAATTTTGAAAATCAAAGCTCCTGGACAACTGTTGGAGCTTGTCCAAGTTCAAGGAGCATCTGGATGATGCTTTTGGCCATGTGGTTTAGTTCCAGATCATCCTGTGAGCAGCAGGTGATCCTTACAGATAATTAAGATATTGTGTGATTCTAACTCCCAGAATAGTTCAGCAAAACCCTGAAATCCCTCAAAAGACTTGCAGATTGAGCTTTTTTTTTATTTTGAAATTTTCTTTACTGCCTCACTTGTCATAGTCCCTTTGCATGCTCTCTCTCCAGCTAATGGAAATGGGATGGACTGTGGAAGATGCAGTCAAATGAAGGAACATGGTATTTAGAGTAGAATTAATGAGTTAAGTTCACATTACAGCTACTCCATGTAGTAATGGTATCTCTAAATTAATTTATTAGATAGTCAAAATTACGGTGTAGCTACTGCAGATTAAACAGAGGGGTTTCAGTGGTGTAGCTGGGGAAAAGGAACTCAGTTTACACTCTCCTCACACTAAGCCATTTTTAAGGAAGGTGGGTCATTTCCAAGCTGTGCTTGTCCTCCCACCCTCCCTGCCCCTTTTGCAAGCTTCCAGGTGCCCAGCCCTGCCCTGGCCAAGTTGCCAACAGGAGCATCTCATTCATCGATGCCTCCAGCTTGCTCCTGCCATGTACTGGCCCAGAAGGTGATGCTGTGGGCATCAGAGCAAAGCCTGTCCCAAGGGTTCCTGCCTCTGCTGTGTGTGAGCTGGGCAGAGCCGTGATATTTTTAAAAATTTGTGTGTGGAACACACTCCTCTGTGCAGCTGCCCCTCTCCCTCTGGGGTGCTGTGTGTGCAGGGGAAGCCGGAGTGGTGTAAAGGGCACAGGTGGGAAGCAAGCTCCAGGGTGGTGTGCTGCCAGGGTGCCGCTCCTCCAGATGGTGTGGCTGCACCAGGGCGGGGTCATTGCACGGGGGAGGCATGCACAGAGGGGGATGTGCAGCCTGCACAGGGGTGGATGGTCATCCTGCACAGAGGGGATGTGCAGCCTGCACAGAGGGGATGTGCAGCCTGCACAGGGGTGGATGGTCATCCTGCACAGAGGGGATGTGCAGCCTGCACAGGGGGGATGTGCATCCTGCACAGGGGGGAGTGTCATCCTGCACAGGGGTGGATGTGCATCCTGCACAGGGGTGGATGGTCATCCTGCACAGGGGGGATGTGCAGCCTGCACAGGGGTGGATGGTCATCCTGCACAGGGGGATGTGCAGCCTGCACAGGGGGATGGTCATCCTGCACAGGGGGGATGTGCAGCCTGCACAGGGGGATGTGCAGCCTGCACAGAGGGGATGTGCATCCTGCACAGGGGTGGATGGTCATCCTGCACAGGGGTGGATGGTCATCCTGCACAGGTGGATGGATTGGTCATCCTGCACAGGGGTGGATGTGCATCCTGCACAGGGGTGGATGGTCATCCTGCACAGAGGGGATGTGCATCCTGCACAGGGGTGGATGTGCATCCTGCACAGAGATGGGATGTGCATCCTGCACAGGGGTGGATGTGCAGCCTGCACAGGGGTGGGATGTGCATCCTGCACAGGGGTGCATGGTCATCCTGCACAGAGGGGATGTGCATCCTGCACAGAGGGGATATGCATCCTGCACAGGGGTGGATGGTCATCCTGCACAGGGGTGGATGTGCATCCTGCACAGGGGTGGATGGTCATCCTGCACAGGGGTGGATGGTCATCCTGCACAGAGGGGATGTGCAGCCTGCACAGGGGTGGATGTGCATCCTGCACAGGGGTGGATGTGCAGCCTGCACAGAGCCTTGCACCCCTCCCTGCTGTGCACTCTCACAGGGACAGCCCCTGCGTCGTGTCCCCAGGTCAGGGGTGCCTGTCCCGGTGTGTCACCCGGGCCATTGCTCTGGGACAGAGCTGAGCCTGCCCGTGCTCGAGGGGAGCTCAGGGAATTGGCCTCCTCCAGGCTCTCCGAGGTGGTGGCCACCAAAGGCGTTGGTGCTGCTGGTAACCGGAGCTGTTTGTCTCAATGCATCTCGAAATGCACTCCTCCCCTTGTAAAGAGAATATTTGTTATGCATTTTATAGTCTCAGGCATGGCCATCTGCTAATATAGTCAAGTAGACACAATAAAGGAGGTTTATATCTTTTTAGGTTCTGTTACTTCAGGTTCTATTTTTGATGCAGTAGGAGCCGGCACAGCTGAGCTGAAAGACTCTCAGGAACATGCCATGCATTTTATAGTGGATGTGACTGAAGAAAATTTGCTGTAGAACTGGAATTAAAGGTGGCATTTAACAGAGAATTCAAAATTGCTGTTGGCCTGCCTTTAACCAGGAGTAGTTTAGAAACTCTTTTTAATGTAAGAGACTCGAGACACTTCTATTCTGTCATTGTGTAGCCTGTGAGGTGCAAGTCTGCATGTGAACTGCACTGAGATGTGAATGGTCAGCACTGGCACATCTTTCACCTGTACAGGTATGAAAAGCTGTGAATTGCTCTCTGGAGGAGAGTCTGTCATCTTCGTCTCCTGACACTTGGTAGACATATACCTGCATTAATTAAATAAATAAGCACACCACTAATTTTGTGCCTAGATAAAAGTTCAGTTGTCCAGAGGTTCTGTTTCTTGCCTTCACTGTGGGGTAATCCCTTGTCAAAGTTGGGAGCTGAAGGCAGGGAAGGACCCCCAGATAAACAAGCTGGGAATGAAGCTCTTGCAACCAACTACACTGATATATTCTGTGTTTGTCTAAGCTGCCTTTGAGTATGAAGTTTTTCACTTTCCAGAGAACTTGCAGGATCTGACTCCACTCAGCCCAGTGTGGGACAGGCCAGTGGGGATGTGGCCCCTTCCTGAGCCCAGTGGGGTGTTGGGGTCACTGGGGCTGGGCACTGCAATGCAGTGATCCATGTCCTTGGCTGCTGGGACTGAGTGGCTGTCAGTGGATTTTCTCCCATCTCTGTCTTTGCTGCCTAATGTCCTTGTCTTGGCTTTGTTTTTTAAAATTATTTTGATTTTATTTTAACCTCTCAACCTGTATGCCAGAAGGTGTTTATTTACACATTTCAAAGCTTTTTGCAAAATCTGATTCAGGCTGACTTTGTGCAGTTCTGCTGTGTAACTCTATACTTCTCGACCTCCTGTAACATCTTCAGTTGATTTTCTCTTTCCAACCCACAACATGCACTAAGTTCTTTCTGAGATGCTTTTTCTTTTCAAGTGTGATTATTCAATAGGGAATTTGGAAGTGCTCTCTTAATCTTACAAAGTCATTAGGACTTGGACTAACAACAAAATCTAAGAGCTGAAGCCGAACTTTCTAGATCATCTGTGGAAAAGTTGTGGAGGATGAGCAACAATTCACCTGCTGAGAGCTGTAACTTCAGGGTGCAATTTTCATTCATTTTTTTTTTTCTTTGCTCTAAATTGTCACAATTCAAAATCTCTTGCTAACTTGACGCTTCTCCAACGCCTTTGCCTGTTTCACAGACGCTCTTCCACCTCCCTTTGTTGCTAATTTGGGTGGGTGACACCACCCAGAGAGCCATTCCTAGGTTGATAACCTTGCACAGAACGCGTTGCTCCTGAGGTAAACTTCATCGTTGATGGCAGGTTTTGTTGTTTGTCTGTTTACTTTTGCTTTTTTCACCATTCGACCTGCATGCCAGAGGACTTCTAGTCACTTGTTCTGCAGTCTGTGGCAAGTGTGATTCAGTTTGGATTTTTGCTGAGAAGGTGACTGTGGTGGGACGGTGCCCTCGTGCTTTGCTTGGTGGAAGCTGAGGGTGAGGACTCCTGGCTCTGCATGCTCTGGCACTATGAATTTCATGTTAATTATGTCTGACTGCCTTCTCCTGCCATGTTTTTAATTAGCTGCAGTTTATGCCAAGCCTTTACCTGCCTTAATACTTCTCTGCTACTGTTTTGAGCCTTGTCTGATAACCAAGGCAGATGAGTTGGTGTACCTTGTGATATCTGCTTTACTGCATGCTTTGTTTTCATTTCCTTCATCCCCTGAAGAGTGCAGAAAGAAGCAGGGCTCTGAAGGAAGAATGGCAAAGAAAGGTGGGCACAGAAAATTGCCTTCTCCTTTCTGATGCTCTTTCAGAATTTCTGCATGGTTAGGACAGGTTCTCATTTGCCCAAATTTCTTGTTTTTTTCATAATTTTCTACCAGCAATTGTCTTGGGCTTTTTTTTTTTTCTGAATTCTACACACATCTACATGCTAGAATTGTGCAATCCTTTAGTATTATTTTTTGATTTATCCTGTATTTTCCATCTTTATGCAGATTTTGCTTTCAGCTGTGTGGTCATAACAATTTTCTTTAGTATTTGATGTCTAATTCCACAGCAGTTTCATGATCAAATAGCAAGTGTTTAATTATATTTTGTCTAGTTGGCTACATGTCTTGGTATTTGTGATACCAGTCTGGTGACAATTAATAAAATGGAGTATCCCACTGTAATTATACAATCTTGTTTAAATATCCATGACCTTAAGCAACAGCATTAAGAGGTATATAAGAGTATTGGAGTATTATCTCTGTGGAAGGAAGGATCTTCTTGGAATTATGCTGAACATTTTGGCATTAATAGCATAGCAGGTGATTCTGCAATGAAAATTTCATATAGTAATTTTGTCTATTTGCTCTTTTTAGCTAATGCATTTTACAGCCAGTGCAGTAAATACTTGCAATTTATAACAAATGTTCAGGAGAAAATCTCTGGAATAGAAACTGTTCCATTGTCATGTGCTTTAGATATTTTTGATATCTCCTCACAAGGCGAGTACATTTACTGAAGTCACAGCAGAAACGAATGACCAGGGTGAAACCAAAAATAACATGAGTGTACTCAGATGATGCTGCAGCCCCCTCGAGTATCAGTAATTCCTTCAGATACCACCATGCACAAAAACAGCAGCTGGAAAAGCAACCATTTTGGCATGGGAAGAATTATATTGTGCTGACAGTCTGCAGACATCTCAGAATGGTTTCCTCTCTCCTCTGTCTCCCATTGCCCTTGAAGGAATCCCAGAGTGCCCTCAGGTGCAGTCATTGCTTCCTTGAGCAGCACCCATGTTTTGGAAAGTTCATAAAAGTGTATGGGCTGTGCCAGGAGTATTGTGAAATGAAAGGACAATTATTCAGCTCTTGCTCTGGTGAGGGTGTGTGAAGGTATGAACGAGAGTGGGCACTGATGGACAAGCACTCTGAATTTCTGTCTGTATCCAATGGGAGCCTCTATCCAAACCTGTCTTGTGATTTTGATTTCCCCATTACCTGAGAAAACTTCATCTGAGAATTTTACAGGTGTGAGGAGAAGAGTTTTGGAGGGCAGATGAGAACAGGGCATGTTTAAAATGTTTGATCTTTTATGTGGAATAGGAAAAGTGCCTGTTCCAGGGGCTCAATTGCTTTATTATTAGGAGCATGTGATTGAGGTAAGTATAGCCCTGGCAGCAGAGCTCACTGGAAAAGCACTGTGTCATCAAAGCCCAAGTTGTGGGGATTTCTTAATGAGTTTAACTGTTTTGACATATTTTCCTGAGGGGAGAAAATTGTCCAAACAGAACATACTTCCTTTGAAATAGCATTAAATACTGGCTTGTAGAATTCAGCCTACATTCTGTCCTAGAGATACGAGGTAGCTCTGATTTCTGTTAAAACACGTCTCTGAGGAGGAAAATGGGCCCCAAATTACGTTCCACAGGTGATCAGTAAGGATTTGCTGGGAAACTGCATGAGGCAGTTGGAGGGGAGATGGCTTTGCTGAGAGAAATAGGGTTCATGAGGTTTTAGGAGAGATGAGGGGGGAAAAGAGCAAAAAGAGAATTGCACAGGAAAGTGTATGATGTGGTGGAAAAATAGAAGATAAAAAGCTGTGCTGTGGTTTTGCTTGTAGTGATACTCTTGATGTAACTCTTTTCCTGTTGGATGTGCACAGGGACAAGGCATAGATCTGTCATTCATCTTCAGAGCCCTGGCTCTGCTCTGCCATCTCTCCTTTAAAGATTTCGGTGCAATAGCATCCCTCTTACAGAAATGTAATTTCCATGTGTAATATACACATATTTCTATAAAGGAAATGTTAAGTGCACAGGGGTAACTCTGTGACTAATGGAAAAAAAAACCCCAAACAACAAAACCACCTTTGTGTGTGTAAAGTGAATTTGAATTGAAAACTGTGCTGGAATATTTCAACTTCAAAAAGAAAATGTTGACCAGGTTGGGATTATTTGGGTTTTTTTTTTTAAACTCCCATTTTTCTTTTTGTAAGTAGCAGCTCTGATACTCCAGGGCTGGGCTCTCATGTCTCCCTCTTGCTTCATCCCCTTTGTGTGGATTCCCTGGGCCTTGTAAAGGAAGCAAAGGCATTTTGTGGCATGCTGAGCTCTTCCAGCCGAGGGCTCTGCCTCAGCTCTCTCTGGCTGTCTGAAGATCATTCCCAGCCTTGAAATCCACCTGGGTATTTTCCTCCCACTCAGAGCTGTGCGTCCTCATATCCTCTGTTTCTGTCTCATTGTTTCAGATCTTCCTGGGGGAGTTCTCAGCCTCTTTCTGTAGATGTTTTTGCATTTTGTTTTGCATTAATAATACTGGAAGAGGTTGGAGGGGCAGGGGGGAAGGAAGTCTCAAGTCTGCTGGAGTTTTTCCAAATCGGTTCATCATCATTAATCTTCCAATGTTATTTCCCTCCCTTAAAGCTTCTTGGTTCATTATTGCCATGGAAAAAAAGGGAACCCTTTGTTCAGTAACCAGGGAATTTGTGTCTGTCAAGGCAGCAGCTTTTTGCTCCAAATTCCATATCTAATTTTGCAGAAAAATACTGTCAGCAAATTGCTTGAGGTATTGCAGTGAAACACAGGGCTTATGTTACCAGCAAACATTCATGCTATTATGTAAATCTTTGCAGAGCTATATATCAGAAAAATAAATAAACGGGGTGACCAGAAAATACACCTGAGATCAGGATGCAGTGGGCACCAAGAAGAGCTGGCTGGTGACACCGTAAAACAATTAGCCATCTGCTTAAACGACACTTCCTTTTCATTATACACAGAGAACTTAGCTTTATTCATTAATTATTGAAAAATAACTTTGAACAGGAGAATAATGCCTTCCCCCATACAGAATCTGTGCTTGCAAATCACAAAATCCCAGCGGTTCAGAATGGAAATGTGTTTGTTGGCAACCTTAGCAGCTCTCCCCTGCCAGTGTGTGAGCACTCAGCAGCTGATTTTCTACCTCTGGCATCCCCAGCTCCATTTGCTGGGGAAGCCCCAGCCGTGGTGGATGCAGCAGCAGCTCTCTGGGTGCCTGGGGCTCTCCAGGTGCCAGCCCCAGAGCTGGGGCAGGGGCACTCTCAGCGAGCCTTGGGCTGCCTTGCTCTGGGATTCATTTAGCCAGGGCTGAGGCACAGCAACTCAGAGGTGTCTGGTTTCTACCTGGAGGCCAGTAAGTCCAAAAGACTATTTTTAATTTCACAGAGATAAATACCACTCTTCCGAAATTCACATTTTCTCCTGCTTCTGGAAAACAATGCTGTGGCTATCTCTCTGTTCCAAACGTTGTTATATTTATCAGAATTTGCTTTATACTTAGAAACTGGGTTGTTGTGTTCTAGCATTTTGAACTGTTTGTCTTCATGTTCTTTGGAGTATTGCACAGATCCCTGGAAAGACCTGGATCTAGAAAAATGAACAAAAGTTGCCAAACATCACTTCTGTACCACCAAAACTCCAAAAAAAAAAATATTTTGAGTGCCACTTGGGTTCTTCTCCAATTATTTCTTACTGGATGGGGCCCAAAGAGCCTAATGTCCTGAGCACTTCACAAATCCAGTAAAATACTCACTCAGCCCAGCCCACATGCTACCAACTGCCTCCCCCAGACATATGGTGATGTTTTTTGCCTATCACTATATAAGGTTGGAGTAGGGCATAAATGCTTCCCCCTCCTGCTCAACGGAATAAGTGTGATAGTTTTTTCTAAATTAAAACAAAACAACTTATACTGGGGAGCGTGACTAATGCCATGTAACCCAAGTGCCTTCTGAGATATGCCAGGGGAGCAGAGGCTTCTTTGGCTCCCCTGGGTTGTGCAGCTGCTGACTGTGACCTGCATTTCTGTCTCTGTGGCCCAGACACATCTGAAAACTCCCTTCAAAGGCTGATGTCTCAGAGCACACAATCAGACATGATCCTGTAAGAGGAAGACTGGACATCATGAGTCCTCTTGAAAATCTGTGTTGAGGTTTCAGCACATGTTGCTGTTGCCTGGCACGGAGCTCTCTTATCTTCTCCAGCAGTGACATCCCTCCAACAGCTGCCAGTCACACTGGGTGGCAGGACCAGAGAGAGGGCAAGGATGGCGCTCACACTAAAATTTTTCATTGCTTTTCTCCTTACAGACACCTGTTTGCTCTGGTCCTCCAGTAGTCTCATATGCCTCAGAAATGCTCTATGTAGAGATTGTCACTGCAGCCATCTAAGTCCTTTTGCTGCTGGAAATTAAGAGGGCAGTTGCAATAACTCTGCTGCATCATCGGCAGCAAAACGTTGTCTCAGGATGGGGCTGCTGCTGGGGGAGGGTGTGGGCAGAAAGGGCCGTGCTGCCCTGGGAAGGGCACTGCCTCTGCTGGTCTCTGATCTCTGCTGGAGCAGGCAGCTGTGGCCTGGCATGGGCACAGAACACCATCACCCAGCTGCAGGGAGATTTTCCTGCACAGAAACTGCACCTCCAGGCACTGCTGAGCTCCTCCTGGTGCACTGCTGCCCCAGGGTGGGAAAGGATAACCACTCAGTGCTTTGCAAAGCTCCAACTTCTCTGCTGTTTAACCAGCTCTGTCAGCCAGCTGGTGAGCCCAAGCCAAGTGGTTGCAAAGAACAGCTGGGACACAGGAGATTTATGGATAAATACAAATTGTAGGAAAAGGTTCAGCCGGTCTTAAGAGCTGCTGCTGCTCCAGAGAGTGAGTGGCACCCTCCTCTGCAGGTTTCATGACTTTGCCCTGCTCCCTCAGCATTATTTCAAATATTTGGGTTTATTAAAACTACTGGTCAGGCTTACTCTTGCAAGCTTTTGGGAATAAAACAGTTGAAGATGGACAGTGCTGTGGTTAAGAGGATTTGGGACTGGTTTTGAAGACTTGCTTTCTCCTTCCTGTGCAAGCTACAGAGGGTCATTTGATCCTCCTCTGCCTTGATCCACCTCTGTGAGAACCAGATAATGGCACCTTTTCTTTTATATATGTATTTAATATATGTATGATAAGGACATGGACTTAATGCATGCAAATACCCAGTAATGCAGAACAGAACTTTTGGTTGCTACTGTCCTACAAATAAGTAACAGGAAGGCAATTTCTCTATTGTGAGTTTCCAAATATAACTTTTGTAAAAAAACATTTTGGGGTTCAGACCTATTTGTTGCATGCTAGTCATTAAGGATGATACTGTTTTCTAGTCAGTGCTGTCCTACTTGAATTTTGAAAGCATTATATTCATTGGGGGCTGGGTAGGAGGGGAGGAAGAGAAAATTTAAAACTTTTGTACTTAATTGGTCATGTATAAATCTCACAGGTTTTACTCTAAACTCATCATTGGTTTTAATAGATCTGCTTAACAAGTGTTGGTCTGAAATGCCTTAGGGTAATTAATGCTAATTCTTACATGGCCTTGACACTTCTGCAAAAATTCTTTCTAAAAGAAATAATCAAGGGATAAGTTATTATTTTAGCATATATAATGATGCATTTCAGGAAATATCATGTTAGAAACTAGATAACTAAGTTGAGAGAATTTTTTATTAGATGAAAGCACTTGTGAATGAAAGTTCCCAGATGTCTTTCTAACTAACCTTACAAAAATATAACATGACTGAAATCCACTCTCATATTCAGCCCAGAAAGCGAAGTAAAGATGTTTGAAAGAAAATATCTGGTTCCCTTTCCTATCACTGATAAATATGGGCCAAATTAGGAAAGCATTGAAGTGTACACTTAGAGACATGCTTAAGTGTTTTCATCAGGGCCTAAGTAGTGAATTAGAGCAATTCTCTTACCCTCATTCAAACCACACTGATGTCAGTGGAAAGGCTCTCATTAACCTCTGAGGATTTTGCATTAGATCTGTGGGTAAAATTCTGGTTCCTTTGAAGTTAGTGGCAAAGTTTCCATTAACCTGTGCCTGGGACTTCATTTATTCTGCAGAAGGAATGTTCTCAGCATAAAACATATGATCATGTCCTGATAAATATAAAGAAAATTGATGCTATTCATTTAGGAATATCCAGGGCTAGCAATTAGTAAGAAGTATGAATGCAGGGGAAAAACCCTCATCTAATTATGTGAAAATCCTTGCTGTGTAATAAAATTGAAGTGGTTTCTGCATGTCTTATTGCAAATGAGAGAGAGATCAGTATTTTGAAACACGTTTGAATTTATTTCAATATGTATTGAAAATACTTTCTGCTTTCAAACTTCTTGGTAACCATTATAGTCTACAAGCCAGAAAGCTTCATTTACCTCACAGGCTTTACTTGTTTCTCTGTCCCCAGCAATGTTTTGGAGACCTGTTCATATTTTGAAAGGTGTTATATTGAAACCTGGAAGTTCTGTTCATTCCATGCTTCTGAGTCATTTTATTTGAAAACCTGTGAAAAAGAAAAAAAAGTCTGAGACATTGAGGACAGATAAAATTGTTCTTCAAAAGTTCAAGAAGAGTAATTGCATCAATCTGGAAGAACATGGTTAGGGCTAGAACTCACAAATACAGACTGAAAGAACTGAGTGTGTTAAGCATAAAGTGAAGTGATGAAATGGCACCCTCAGCTATCCTTTCCCTTTGAGGTGAAAAAAACCCCCAACTAAATACCAGTATAACATTAGAAAATGTACCAAGGCCTGTAAAATATTTCATAGTGAATAGAAAAACTTTGTGAAATGAGTCTAGAAAGTGGCTAGAAATTATGGGCATGTTTGCTAAATTACCCTATAGGGAAACCAAAGTATAAATATTTCAGATTTTAAACTGTATTCAACTTATTACCTTAATGGAGAAAATACTATTTCATCTAAGAAAAAATAGGAAAAAAACACCTACAACAAAAATAACCTCATAGACGAGCAGTTTCCATTCTGAGCAGCGTATCTAGAGGATGAGATTTTTTGAGACCCTGTAAAGCTTTGATAATCCTAAACACAAAAATAAATGGAGCTTAATATTCCAAAGGGCTCATAAGCAGTGTTTGCAGAGGAAGTCTGAGGGCAGCCTGCAGGGATCCCTAACAGTGGGGTTTGCAGCAGTGCCTCCTCTCTTAGGGAATGTTCATGGAAGGAGGTGCTGCCCATGCTGGGAGCAGGTCTGCATCCTCCACAGGGGCAAGGCCACATGGCAGCTTGGCTTCAGGAGAGAATTTGTCTTCAGGACAACACATTTGACAGAGCAGGCAATCACATCCAGCCCTGGTGTGCTTTGGCCCCTTTTACAGACCCCGTTTCAAACAGGAGGATGCACTTTGCAGAGACTCACCAGCACTGCACCCAGTATCAGTGCTGTTGCTGAACTGGAAAACTCAGTCACTGAGTCACCCCTGAGCTCTGGGGGCTGCCAGGTGTCCTAAGCTGTTGCTGAAAATTTTAGGAATTGAGGGTACTCAACAATCCCTGAGCTTGTGGCAGGATGATCTCGGGTGAGCTCATTTTGGTGGAGTGGCTGCATGACAAACTGCTGAGGCAGCTGCTGTCACTGCCAGCTCTGCTCTCCCTAACAGCTGCAGGTGGGAGCCCTGCATCCAAACAGGTTTGAAAACGCTGCTGGGAAATATGACATGTTTTGTGGAGAGGATGGGCATTGTCCCCCTGCATGAACTGGAACCTTCTGCGTGGAGAGATCTCCCTGTAACCCTTCCCCACATGTCCAATAAACTCACATATGAAGTAAGAAATACAGGTCTTGAGAGAAGGAAAACAACTAAAACCAAGCAGCCAATTAATCTGGAAGCACATTTCCCAGTTAATGAAAAGTTCCTGAGCTCTTGAGTGCTGACAAGGACTCGTTGTTGGGATCTGTGTTTTACTCCAAGGCATCCATTTGCAGCAGAAGCCCTGAATGGCAGCAATGCTAACGAGCTTCTCAGGCACCCTCTGGTTCAGTGGAATAGAGCTTTCAGTAAGTTTTCTTGACCAGGCTACAGGAAATATATCTAGGCTGTGCTTCCCAGGGTTGCTTATGAACTGTCAAGTAGAACAACATAAAGAAATGCCAGAGAAAATGAAATTACCTTTGCTTCACGTATTTGTTCTCTGCAAATCCACGTTGGCTATTACTCATCTTCACGTCACCTTCTGGTTTCCTACAGGCTTTATATTTCAGTATTTCCCTGCATACTGAAAGATGTATAAATCCCTAGGCCCTCTCTTGCTTATTTTATAGCACTCTGCACATAGCATTCTCACCTCTCTCAACTTCTGCTCCAAAAACTGTGCTAGTTCCCTCAATAACCCTTTGATTTTTTCTCCTGAAAAACAGATGTAAAAGCTTCCAACTTAGCCAAGTATTTTTCCAACTCTTTTGAATTTTGCCATAGTTGTTACGTTAATCTCTCCATGCCAGCATCAATTTTGTTATTCATCTGATCACAATTAACCTTTTTAGTGAGGACTGAGGCAGAAGAGAGAGTAAATTCTTTGGTCTGCTCAGTGTTGTTTATCGAGCCATCCTTTCCTGTTGAGTAACAGACTGACTTTCCTTGACCTTCCCCTTCCTACCAACAGAGCCTTCTGGCTTGTTTCATTTTCTGTCTTGTTAGCTGTGCCTTTGTTTATTGTTGGTTTTCCTTTGTGTGGGTTTGTTTTTTTTTTTTTGTTTTGTTTTTTGGGTTTTTGTCTTCTCTTTATATGCTGCAGCAGTTCTTGGACACAGTCTTAGATGAGTAAATTGTAAGTTTTCTGATCCCTCTTGACTCAGTCTTTGCAGGACTCTAGAAATCCTCAGGATGCAGCTTTTCTCATAGTCTGCAGTAAAATCTTATACATTAACATTTAGAAGGAATAATAATCAGAGGATCAAGTAGTGTTTGATGACTCTTCTGTGGAATGTTTGCTGTAGTTGTTAGGGTACTATAGCTGAAACTTTCTAGGCCACTAAAGGATGTATTGTCTCCTGGATTTCTAAGCAGTATTTATAATTCAAGAGAGATGCTTATGATATCTGAATATATATGAGGCTTACCTAAAAGAATATTCTAGCTTGTAGAGGTGTTTTGTGGTTCTTTGGTTTTGTTTTTTTTGCTGACAGATTTCACTGACTGGGAGAATTTTGAATTTGTTGATATTTCAGTCAAATCTTTATCCTTTCTTTATCCTTCCATTAATACTGTGCCTGCAAAATCTTCTTTAATTTTTGTCTGTCTCCATTATTGTGTTTTTGTAATGAGCATTGTAAAGCCACAAAACTACTATGTTATTAAAAACAGGAATAATTGTTATTGTGTATGTATAAACACCAAAAATTCTCTTTCTAAAACTGACACCATCTTGATGATCTGGTTGTTGGCAACTCCAGAAGCAAACTCTGCATAGTAGTAGCACAAAGTCTCTATGCCCCCATGGGCTGATGAAAATTAAAGATAATGCAATTTTTGTGTTTAGCTGCCTGTGATATGAAGAGTTTGGAACTTTTTGCTAGAAGATCTCTTGTGGTTATGAGCTGAGTGCACCATTTATACAGCCACTGAAAGTGGGATTAGGAGTTAGTGACTAAATCCTACTGAAACTCATCTGACACTTGGTGGCAATGAAAATCTCTTCCTACTAAGCAGAAATATTGATAAGGGTATAATAAAATCATATTTGCTTGAATCCAATTGAGGTTTTGAAGATTTGGAAAAGTGCTGCGAGACCAGCCACTGTCCATGGAATCAAACATGCCAAACTCCATTATAGGGGAGTCTGTGAAGAATTATTTTGGAAAGAACCAGTGATGTTTGCTGAGAGTGGGTATGTGGCATTACTGATAAAACCCTCTTTGCAAGAGCCTGTGCAGCTCTGGGGCTGGCTCTTCTCCAGCAGCTGCATGGTTTGGCTGGAGTATTCAACCCCTGCCTCCCAAAACCAACCCAACCCAACCTAAAAAAAACACCCTAAACCAACCCAACAACAGCAAAAAAAAAAAAAAAAACCACCCCAAAACCAACCAAATAAAACCCCTCCAAAATAAAACCCAACCAACCAACCAAACCACCCCCCAGCAAACAAAAAGAAAAGGAAAGAAAAATAAGGGAAAAAATAAAGAAAAAAAGTCTAGGATGGAATGCAGCAGAAATAATCACCTCCATGAAAATGAGAGCCCTTGGGTGCTTTCCTGACTGCTGTTGAAAGGATGATGGCTTTGGGTAATAAAAACCGTGGTGCCCTTTCCCTCCTCCTGTTGCCACCCCACTGCTGACATTTCAGCAGGGAGGGGCCCTGTGCCCTGGTGAAATGTCACTCCTGTCACTCTGGCAAGTGGGGGACAGCAGGCACCGGGCAGGAGGAGTCACCCGTCCCAGCTGATGAAAGACAACTTAAAAGGGGATGCATAATTACTGAGAGAGGCTTCTCAGAGACCAGAGGTGGAAAGAGTGACAAAGAAAAGCTCGTGTTGAAAGGTGCTCAGAGGCTCTTTCATGGCACTCACGCATCCCTCCACTCGGGTAGAGCTCCTGTAGCTGGAATCAGGCCCCTCTCCACTCATCCAACACTCTGTGCTGATTTTAATAGGCAAGATGAAACAGAAGACAGCTCAGTATGGGTTTAGATTGAGTCATGGTTATTGAATTTGTCCAAGGTACAAAGGTGCTGTTTGCAGCAAAATGAAATAAGTGATAAAAAAAAAATCCACAAAGAACAAAGGGACTGGAGAGTAATATTTGTCACACTCTCAACAGTCTTCTGTTTGGTATATGAGAGGGAAAAAGAGTAAGGAACATCTGCAAAACATCCAGGTGACTGGAAAGAAAAAAAAGTCTAATGAAAGCATTGTTTTTACTCAACTCTACAAAAGTTTGGGTGGGGGTGGATGGTTGGGCTGAACTCAAAAAACCTCAGAAATAACAAAGCAATGAAAAAAGGAAATACTTTGGAAGAACCTTCAGAGTGCCTGTGTGGAACTCTACAGATGTACTTGTTGTGTTTCCCTGGGTGCTGTGCCTGGAGAACCCAGTGCTTGGTTCTGTCCTTGCTCTGTGAGTGCCCATGTAATGTTGAGCTTGGAGTTGTACTTCCAGACATGAGGCTCCTGCCCACATACCTGTGTACCTCTGAGCCCTTTCTGATTTTTGATTTGTAAAGAAACATGGTTGTGTAATTACTGAAGTATCTGAGATTTAGCCTCTTTTCACTCTTAAAGACAGGAGTAGTTTTCTTTATCTGTTACAGGCCCCTGAGATGATAAATAGGTAATAGGCAAGTAGGTGCTAACAAAGGGAGAAAGGTAAGTAGGTGCTTCCATTGTAAGGTTGTTGTGATGGGTTGGGGACATAAGTGCACCAGGACTTGGAGGTTTCATAGGAAATATTCTGTATTTGAGTGCTCCAGGCTTCTGTGCATAGGCTGTCCTTAATTTGGCCCTTATATAGGTTGCTTAATCTTTTATGAAGCATTTACGTCAGAAGAAAATGACAATATTGAAACAAATTGGGACAGAAATCAAATGAGAGGTACTTGCATAGGAAACCTTTGCCCTCTCTTCTTTAAATGGGTATGTAATCAACCTCTGCTGACCTTTACCAGGCAATTTCCCAGCTGTAGCTTCTTTTCCATGAGAAAGCAGCCATAGGTGGAAGACTCTTGGGCAGATGTGTGCCTTTGCTTCGTGTCTGTGTGAGTGTAGGATCTCGAGAGCGACCCATCAGGCTGCTCTCATCCCTGTGTTCCAGGGATGCAATATCAAAAATTCTGCAATATCAGCTTTCGTCTCAGCTGCTGTCTGGAGTGCGTAGAAATGAAAAAACCTAATCGGGAAGGAGCAGGAGGGGGAAAATCCAGCTGCAGGGAGAAAAACTTTTCCCCCCGTGTCTCTCATCTCCCCGGTGCAGTGTCACCAGCCCTCGGCAGTGCTCCCGGTGCCGCGTTGCTCCCCAACGCCGTTGCCAAAGCTACGAGCCGGCGGCTCCGCTGCCCGAGGACGCTCTGCTCTCCTCATCATTTACAGCCGACCACAGCTGAATCCTGACTGGAGCGGTTCTTCCTGACTCTGTCGATTCTCATTCATTTCCCCTCTCCAAAATGCCCCACCAGCATTCGTGGTGATCAGGTGTGGGTTTGTTCCCTGTCCCAGGGCTCTGTAAATACCCCGTGCTGGCAGGGCTGCTGGGGAGCAGGGAGCTCTTAGAGGAGATGGCAGGGATAGCCTTTAGGAATTGCTCTGGACTGTGCAGAAGCTGCAAGAACTTGGCAGGTTTGCTCTTGTCAGTGAGGAGAATCATTCATGTTTTGATGCTCCCTATTCCCATGCTTTCTCTGGGGGCTGCTGAGTGTTTCTGGTCCAGCACAGTCCTCCAGCACTTGTGCCCAGACACATTTGCACCAAAGCAGTTGCAGAGGGTTTTTTGTTGTTGTGGTGCAAGTTGCATGTGTCTCATTTCAGAGGAAAGCCTTGATATTCGGATTGAGCTAATGTAATTTTTTACTGATATAAATTAAAGGCCAATCACT
Organism: Sitta carolinensis; assembly: GCA_032173965.1. NCBI lineage: Eukaryota > Metazoa > Chordata > Aves > Passeriformes > Sittidae > Sitta > Sitta carolinensis. The sequence continues at coordinate 14,709,159 of CM063295.1, read as the reverse complement.
CATCTTCCAAAGTAACTGTCTGTATCTTGGTCTGCATCAGAGCAGTGGGAAAACAAAACTAGTCCTGTTGTTAGAGCACCATTTTTGTCAGTAAATCAGCAGTAACTATGTTTCTGTCTGGTCTATTATTTTTATTCCAATATTATAGATCTGAAGTTCTCTGTTCTTACTCCAGGGAAGCAAATAACAATTCTGCTATGCCATAACTTTTTTCCTACTGAGCCATCACACTGTTGCTCACTGGTTAAATGTGCTTAGTGAGACATTTGCTGTGGGCATTTTTCAAGTTGTCATCACTTAATGCAAAACAAGGCTTGAAAAAAACCAAGGCAATCTAGTTCTGCTCTTTTGCACTATTTTCATTTTTATGTCTCGACCCTTGCAAAAGAGCAGACCTGGGTCACACTTTCTGTCTGTGTTGTACCATCCCTGTGCTGCTCTGGTGGCCAAGAAGAGCCTGGAATTCCCATCTTCATCAGTCTCACCATGGTAGTAGAGGGGGGTGAATAAAAAAAAAAAAAAAAAACTTGAAAAGCATTTTGGGTAAAATTTCATCTACCAGTATTGGTTTCCTTGAAAAATACAGGATCTGGGTTATTTGGAAATAGATTTTGCCAGGCAAAAATAGGGGAAAAGTCTAAATGTTTTCTACTGGTATTTCAAAATGCTGGGTTTATTTCTGTCTAGGTAAACAACAGAGTAGAGTTTCAAGGATTAAGCTGTAAGAGAAATGTCTCCAAAGTGAGAATGGTGGAAAAGCTGAAATAATGACAAATTTCCATAACTGAAGATGAAATAACTTTCTTTATCTTGGGTTTGCTCTGGCAGGTTTTTATGGGGGTATTATAACAGGAATTTGCCCATAACCCTTCAGTGATTTAATTTGCCTTGTGGTCTCAACTATACATTTATAATTAGCTTATAGAATGAATGAAGTTTCTAAGCAACTTGAATATGAGCAATTTCATTCTCCACTGGGTCTTTCCAAGAAGTGTTTGGGGATTTTCTTTGTGTGTAAGGACAGTACAGTGTAAAAAAGAGAAAAAGATTCCCATCAGCCTCTCAGCCAGAGTAGATTCACAAGTTAACAGCTCTCTCTGGAGTCTTGGACTTTTCTTGCTTCCCAATAATTAAATTTTCCAGGTTCAAGTCAGATTTCAGGCTGTCTTGGATGATGAGAATCTACAAATACATTCCATTAACCAAAATTTCCTACAGGTCCTCAGTGTAAATAAGAGCTGTATTTGAAATTCACACTATGACCCGAAATTCCTGTCGGCTGACTCTTAGCAGTTTTGCTGTTCTGTTCCTGTGTCCAAGCAGGGAGCACACTCCTGTACCAGGGGTCAGTGACCTCTCCTCAGCACAAGGAGCCCTGAGTTCTTGGCTGCTGGGCTGGGTTCTGAATTTGCTCTGCCAGGTACCATTTGAAGATGGGCTTCATTACACTCACTCAAAAACTAAACTCCTTTTCTTCCACCTATTAGCAGTGCCTTTCTAGCAGAATTTTCTTACAAAATCAAGATTTAATTATTCTAGCGAGGTGCAATATAATGCATTAGTTTTTATCATAGGAGGTATTATCACATTGTAAATAATTGAAGAAACCATAAATTAGAGCTGATGATCTAAATGAAAGAAGCATATTTTCTGATGATTTTTTTTCTATGAGTTTCCTGGCTGAATTCTGCAAATTAGCAAGTAATTTGTAATGCTTACCCTGAACATTATGTGAATTAGTGACAGTCCATTGTAATTAGATTTTTTTTAAAAACCAATTAGCTAGTGAGAGAGGTCTCATTGTTTATTTAGAACTACTTAGAAAAAAAGGAGCATAATTTTATTTGTACTGTATTTCTTCAAGATTTTAATACTTTCATTTCCTCCTAACAAAAGAACTAACATGAGGGCACAGAGAAGAGGGATGATAAAATCCTAAGTTACCTCCTTTCCTGCTAGATATGTAGACTCTTTCTATTTTCAAAGGTTTCTGAATCAGACCCAATGTGATAAATGCAGTATTCTATAGGGCAGGGAATTAATTCTGTTTTCTGCAGATGCAGTCTAATGCCTTCACTTTGAGATCATTCTTCTTCTACGTGTCTTTGCACACATCACCCTAGAATATTTTTTAATTTCCATTATAACAGAAGTGGAACTTCTCTTTCACTTCTCTTTCACTTCTTTTTCGTTTAATATTAAATGAATTGCAATAGAACCAGAATTTCATGAGTTTTTAACTCTGTAGAAATCTCTAGTTTTCTTCTGTTTTTCTGTGACGAGTCTTATGATAAGAGCCTTGTTTTCCTCTGCTGTTGCCTCATGATGTCAAAGTGAAAAGGATTTGGCTGCTGTGTATTCATGAATTGCTATAGGAGGTTGGATGAGGTACTTGGCAGAGATTCATAGAACAGCTGAGATGTTGACTTCTTGGCTACTGCAGGAATAGTATGGACTCTACAGCAGTGTGCACAGCAGGGCTTCAGTCATCAGCACCAAGAAAAAGAATTTCCTCCTGGTTCAGAGCAGGGGGTGAGTCCTTTCCTCTGTCACATCTCCATGCACCAGCACGGTGAGAACTGGAAGCTGTGGGTGATGAAGGGCTGGAGATCCTGGGTGGGAAAGGTGTGACCTGTGTCTGGGGTTCAGGGCAGTGAGGCTTTTCACGTGGTGCCTCTGCTTCCACTGGAAGGCCAAGAGCAGCTGAGGGATCCAGTTATTCCTTTTTGAGCCCCTCTGTGGATGAAGGTCTCATGTTGCAGCACGAATCTTGTTTTTTTCTTTCCAGTCTGATCTGATTTCCCAAGATCCATAATGAGATGAAGTCCTAGGGATTTTTCGTGCATTATTCAGCTGCAGAAGCATTCTCCTTTTCTCCTTTAAGCAAGGTATTTTACTTCTTTTTGCAATTATCCTGTGCAAAAGAAATGTTTTGTAGTTTATGTTGTTGTGTGGTCTCTGTGTGTCCTCTTCTGTGCTGCTTTTGCTGGGTCCTTCTCCTCTTTGTTTTTTACCATCTTCAGCAAATCAGTGGGAGAGTTCAGAACTGAGGTGCTCAATAAATTACAGCAGTTTAGTTTATTGATGGGTCCAAGCTTAGAGAACCTCAGTTAATAACCAAAGCAAAGTGAGTGTTTCTTGAGTAGTTGTCAGCAGGAGCAGAGAGAGCCTGGCTGTGGCTGGAAGCCCTCAGGGTTTCCCTGGACCAGGCTCAGCCCCTGCCAGAGCTCTGTGGCTGTGCAGCACAGTGGTTTCAGTGGTGGGACTCAGGCACTGCAACTAACCTGCTGCTTCTGACTATAAAAATCTAGAAACAAAAGACAGAAAGCTGTGGTAAAGCTTTTCTTCCCCAGTCAGAGTGTCTGTAAGAATAGTCATTAATTGACAACAGAGGAAACCACAGGAGGCTGCAGAGAATTGTGGAATAGGGCAAACGCATATGAAAAAATTAACCTGTGGTAGAACAAATTGAAGCATGACTGCTGTAGCATTTATCATGTCTCATTACAAGCTGGTTTACTGACAGCTTCTTTGCTTGAGATTCCTTGGATGCTGAGACTTAACTGGCTGCCTCTGAACACCTCACACATTTTAATAGTTTTAATAATTTGTTTGACTGTTGTTTTCATAGCAACTGAACTTTCCTTGTGGGTTATACAGACACTACTTTTCTTTTTCTGCTGTACTTTGAAATGCTCATTAAGAATTCCAGGTAGTTTTGGTGGTGGAAGAGAAGTTTGCTGGGTACATCAGCCCCAGTAATACCTGAAACTCTTGCTCAGGTTTGGCAGGGAAGAACAGGTAGGCTTGAAGATAGATAATGATGTGACATGCACAGTATCTGGCAGAAAATTCCAGTAATTTTCTGCTCTGATAGACACTTATGCATAGATATATCTTCTAGTTAACCAGCTGTGGACCACTTCTTGCTCTGCACAGAGGTAATATCTGGCTTAAGTAAGAGGAGGGAAAAAAAGGAACAAATTATCCAAAAAGTAATATTTATCTCTTTCCATTTTCTAGAATAGAAGCTTCAGGAGGTAGTTTAAATTGAATGGCAGGTACTTAAAAGGCTGCTTTCTGAGTTTTAAAAATCTAAGCAATGCAGGAAAATTTTGAAGAGAGGAAAAGAGCTCCAGTTCAGATTTTGAGCTCCAAATTACTCCTGTGTTTGGTCTGATTCTTAGAAGGGAAAAAGCCAATCCACTCCTTAAAAACATCAGTAGGATGTGTGTGTCCCGTGGCACCCTTAAGCAAAGTGAGAGATTTCACATTACATTAATTTGCACGGTTTGCAAATATTCCTGAAGTAGCCTCTTGATCAGATTTCCCATTCCTGAGTAACAGGATCTTTGCAGGGCCCTTAAGAAATGTATTACCGAGATAAATACTTTAAATTATTTGCTTAGCAGATGAAGGGAACTATTGAGAGAATATGGATAAAATGTAAATATCACCTGAGCCTATATGGGCAGGAGTTTGTGTGAGAGAAAAAAGGACTTCCCCACACTTAACTGCTCTCCAAAAGAGAGTCCTGTGTCTCATGTAACATTGATAACAGTGGCAGCCTCTTCCCTCCTCTCAGCAGGAATAGCTATCAAAGATGAAAGTATCTTTGTAGGCCAGCATGAGCTGATTTCCTCAGTCCTGTGCATGATAATATTTTAATTAGGCAATTCCTTGTGGTGGTGAGCAGCTTTTCAATTAACCGTCTTTAAAAAGCGTTCTCACTTTCTCTAATTACATTACTTTAATTTCTTAGTGAAGGAATAAATCTCAACAGACAGGAATTCATTCACCTGGATTTTTGGGTGCTATAAAGTTGGTAGAAAATCCAGAAAGCAATATGCAGTGGATGAAATATTAACGACTGCTCTGTTTCTTATGCAAGTTATTTGTGATTAGGAAAATGGGTGATGAGGAGTGTGATGTGTGGAATTTCTTGCCCTTTAGAAGACTAAAACATGAGACATTTTTTATAGTTGAAAATACTATTCTTTTGACCATCACCAGCTGTCAGTTTAAACCTTGAAAAACCAAATTATTTCCTGATTAGCGGAATCAAATCTAATATGGGAGAAGTAAAAACATTTTCCTGAAGATCCTTTTGTCAGTTTTTTATTAACATTTCACAGAAGTTACTAAGTAATTTAGAAGTTACTGGGGGCTCATAAGTCACTAAGAGATGTTGCAGGTGTCATGATATGTCACATATGTGTTCAAGTGCTTGGACCATCACAGATGTTGTCAAGGACTATAAGTGAATGAAAATGCTTATTTTATAAGCAAACTGCCTTTTTTTTACAGTTTATGTGTAAATTATAGACAAATGAAAGCACTTAGACTCTGTAGTGACCTTCTCACACATCTATGAAAGACTTACATGTTTTATACACTGTTTGGGCAGAATTTTTGCTGCTCCTCTGCCAGTTCTGACCAATGAAGTATTTCAGTTGTTTCTGCTTTTTGATACACATAGCAGCTTAATTACTCTTTTGATACCCATGAGCATTTCAGAGGAGATGAAATTAAAAGCAGGAATTCTTATACCAGTGGTTAGTGGGCTTCTTAGTGGTGGAGAAACTCCCCACTGATGAGAAAAATCTCATCAAGCAGATTCAGAAACAATTGAGTAAGGCTCAGCTATTCTGCACATAAGGAGAAAACCCTGGAGATATTCAGATGATTATTAGTTCATGGTTTTCCAAAGAGCAAGGATCTCACTCACTCTAGCCATAACTAGAATCTCATTATTTTCTCATTTTTTTTAATTTAAACATTTAGTTATCATAATTCTTGCTGAAAGACATGAAATATAGTTTGTTGTTTTTAGAAGTAATGTGGAGAGTTGGGACCTGGCAACAGGATACCCAAACTAAACACAGTTGGAAATGTTGAATGGAACAGTTTTTCCACTACAAAATATAGCTTGAAGGGGGGCAATCAGAATGAATATAAATCAATTGTTTATTTTCTTGATTTCATGCATTTCTATCCCAATTAATATTTTAAATAATGTAATATATTGTGGCACTTTGATGACAGCATTGTTATTTTATAAAGTTTTGTCACTTTCAAAGTATTTAACAAATTGGTAGCAGACAATTTTATCAGAATTCTCTTTCTGCAGACAAATTAAAATCTTTGATTTATATTCCAATTCAAAATAAAACCAGATTTTGAAATGACAGCTTTTCCTGCAGGAAAAAAAATTATCTTTTTAAGCAGATGTACATTTGTCTTAATATAGTTTCAGTATCACAAAGATTTTCACTGCATTTGACTGACAGTAATTGGAGGGGACAGGTGGTGGTGGCAGTGGAGAGGAAATCTCTCCAGCATTGTGTAGAATTGATAACAGGATATCCAGGAGTAGAGCTGGTGAAAAATGCATAAATATCACTTATGCAAGAAATTGATTAGTTGAGATTAAAAAAAAAAAAAAAAAAAAAAAAAAAAAGAAAGGAAAAGAAAAATCCACAGCATCAACGTTAACTAACAGCAATAAGAAAGATTTTCTGTTGTCCTCGTGGAGGATCCCTGGGAGGTAACTCCTGTGCTGTGTCCTGCCAAGCCTCACCCCGGGGCGCTGGAGCCAGCCCAGAGCAGGGCAGCAGAGCTGGCCAGAGGCTGCAGGGCAAACCCTGCCAGGAGCAGCTGAGGCAGCTGCGGGTGTTTTTACTCTGGGGTAAAAACTTTGGGCTTTGCCAAAGGAGAATGTGATCTCCTGAGTTGTCAGGCTTGTAAATTAATGGGGTTGGTCCAAGAGAAACTAAGTAGATACTGATACAAAGAAATGGTAATTAACTTTGAAAAGTTAATGTTTATTACCAGAAATCAGATCACATCATTGTTGGTGTTTAACTCTCATAAAACAATCGAAAATTTTCAAAATATTGAGAGTTTTTCATGTTATAAAGATTTGTTTCTAGAGAACTCAGAAAAGAAATAGGGATGGAACTGTGTAAAGTTATATGAGGGACCAAAAGAAAAGTGCAGTGGCCTAGAAATAGAGAATGGTTGTTTGATGCCCCATGGCTTGGAAAACAACTGCTTTCTAAACATGAGACTCTGCTTTCCTTCCCCTAATAATTGCCTTTCCTCCAGGCACTTGCTCAAAGTGAATTAGTTTGAGGATTAATACTTCTGCACAAGGCTCTTGACAAAGTGTGTGATGTCAGACTGTGTGAGCTCGAGCATTGCTGAGAAAGGGATTTTGCAGAGGAGCAATATTGTAGCTTGGAACACCTGTGTGAGCCACAGAACTACTTCAGACCCTTTGACAAACAGCTTTGGAAACAGAATTGATGTCTCTGCCAGAAATACTGGAGGGGAGGACAAAGAGAAAGAGTAAAACCATTTTCTAGCAGTGAGTTCTCGGCTTTCTGAGCTTCTCCCACTTTCTGCAATGCTGCTGAGTTTGGGCTTGGTGTGTCCGTGGTTTCCAGCAGGAATAACAGCGTGTACTGGCCCCTTGCTGGTGGTGCTCTGGAGTGGTTTGGGTTTGCTAGGGCCAGTTCCCAGCTGAGATCTGTGTAGGTGGAGCAGATGCAGTGATTTGAAAGACTCTGAGCCTGCCTCCTGTCCCTGTTGGCTCCTCGGGGCGAGGCACGGCTAAACCCTGTGGTGGAAGTGGCCTGCAGGAGCCCGGCTGTGATGGGGAGAGACTTTCCATTCCTCCAGGGATCTCTGCTGGAAAGGGCCGCCCTGCAGCCAGCCCACGGTCAGGTCCCTTCATTTCTTTGGCTTTTTTTTGGCAGCAGGGTGCGGGCAGGGCAGGGCGGAGCCTGGTGCAGCGCCTGCTGCAGTTATTCATCACCCCGGTGGGGAACCTGCGGCGCCGAGACGGCATTATTGCTGACTTATCTAGGGATGGTGTGCTTGGAACGTCTCCTTTTTCTGCACTGCAAGTGAGAGGCTGAGAGGAAAAGGAGAATGGTGCAATGGGCTTTCCAGAGCAGAACTGACAGGCTGCTGCTCCTGCAGGGCTGCATCTCCCAGTGGCAGCTTCCTGGTGCATATGGAAGAGAGGATGATCCATCAGTGACTCACTGAACGCTTTTCACTTCATCGCAGCAAATGATTAAAAAAAAAAAAAAAAAAAGAGAGAGAGAGAGAAAGGAAATAATACAATTTCCATGTCTTTATAAATGCAGCAGGAGCCCGTGATTAGAAACAAGCAGCTTAGCATGCGAAGGGAAAGAGCACGGCAGCAGTAGCAGCAGGTTAGATGTTATTGCTGTTACTGAACAGAGCACCAGGGTGACCACACTTTACAACAGCTTTATTGGTTCACTCCAGTAAAAATGAATCACACCTCTCTCCCTCAGCTCCTCATCTTTTTCCCTCAAAAGACTGATAGGAAAAAGGATGATTAAAAATCTCCAACATGAAGAAAGTTCGACTTTACACGTCAGTGCTGTGTACAGATGGATGATTCACCGGAATCCATCTCTGTGTTTTTGAGCTGGGTTTTTTTGTTTGAAGAGTTAGCATGTCAGACTTTATAGAGATTCCAGGTTTGAGCCTCTGCTAATACCTGCTTTTATCAGGTAAAATCTTATGTGGTGGCACAGAAGGGGCAACTGCTGAAACGTGCTTCCCTTTGCTAGTTTGATGGAAAAATAAAGAGAAATCTGAGTGGAGTCTCCATTTCTGTGCTCTGAGGGATTATTTCCATGGAGGTTTATACTGGGCACTTAAATGGCATCTAGAGGTGTTTTTTCAATCTCAGATACCATCCTTTGCAACATTGGAGGGGGTGAAGTATACAATTTTCCAGCTCTGAATCAATTTTGTGACTTTCCAGTCTCTGTTAAGCAGCTTTTAACTTTTGTTACCGTTACAGTCTTGGGAGTTACAGGCAGCAGAAATCTCAGCTGTATGCCATTCACCAGGCAAGAGGCTCCATGTCAGGGAGTGCAGGGGCTGAAAGCCAATATTTAGGAACCCATATCATAAAAGTACTTGCAGATGTAAAAAATGATGGGGCACCAACCTGCAAGCAGCAAAGAAAAATTGAGTTTATAGACCTGTCATATGTGCATTTAAACTGAGTTTATCATTGTTGCTACTTGCGACAAAACTGCACTAGTCAATGTTCAGCTGCAGCAGCACCACTTGCCAAAGCAAAGCCATCCTGTCTGTGACAGGAACATGTCTGTAGTGCCTGGCATCTAACAGTCCTGAAGCATTTTGCAGTACAAATGTTAATTAAGCTTTACAACAGCTTTGTAAGGTAGGTAAATGCCATCAACAGACATTTCAGCTGAGGCACAGGGCTCCCCCTCCTGTGGAAGGGTGTCAGGATGTGAGAGGGTCCACATTGGGTGGGTAGCCCAGTGTGTGGGGCCAGATTTGTCCTCAGGAGAATAAGTCTTCAATTGCTGCATGACCTTTTGTGCTTGAAAATTGGGACCTACATCACAGCTGGGACCTCTGCTATGCTTACAGCAGGAAAACTCAATACAGTAATAGAAATGTTCCACAAACTGGAGTAGCACAGTGGTCTGTCTGCCAGGGAATTGTTTTGGATTTCCCCCAGATGAGACTATAATTCAGCTTTTGATAGGCATCCCCTCTCCTCTTGCTCCCATGAACCCTGACTTGTGCCTGGGCTGTGGCACTGTGCTGTGGGCTGGCTCTGCACAGCTCTCCCAGAGCAGCCACGTGCCCTCTGCTCAGGTGTGAGCCTTCATTTCATCCACACACTGCTGAATTGTTAGCAGCGTGTGTGCATCCTGTCAGCCCCTCATGTTCTCCCTCCAGTGCTCTCAGCTTCCTGGCAGGAGGTGAAAATGTCCCTGGTTTGTAGCTGGCACCCTTTGCTGTCACAGGTGCTCGCCAGGGCCGCTCATCCGAAGGGGAGTGCTGTGTCCGACAGCCCTGAGCTGCAGCCTGGCAGCCGAGCCTTGTGCTGGGTGTTACTCAGACCCATCTGAGTCCTACGTGTAAACACTGCAGAATTTCATGGCAAAGGGCTGGGAGGGAGGAGGAGAAGGCAGACAGAGTGCCCAGTGCCCTACTTAGCAAATGCCTAAAGCCTGGCCTGCTGCACTGCCTTGTCAGACTCCGCATGCTGCAGAGCTGATTAAACAAAAACCCAACGCGTTGGGGCCAGAAATTGCCCAGTTCAACGTTAACATTGTGTAAACACTCTCCAACTGACTAAATCCTGGCAGATCCAAAAGTTGCCAGGAGCATTTTCATGCTTTCTCTCCCTGCTGAAGCTAAGGCTGCAGCTCCAGCTCCCCGGGTCTCCCTGGGACTCATTAGCATGGCACGGCCATCGCTGCTGGCGAAGGCAGCCACGGGGGACAGTGTCACACGTGCAGAGAGTGGCAACCTTCACACAGGAGCAAAACACTGAAGCAAAACTGCGGTGGAGGGGAGGGATGATGCTTAATGATATGCAAATCAATGTAGCATCTCACAAAGATTTGATTTGCGTTTCGAGGCAGCTGCTAAAAATGTTGTTTTAACCCCTCTTGGGAGTGTAAATATATCCACTAGACACAGGCTAGATGGAGGGTGATTACATTTTCTAATAACTTTAATTTTACAAGGTAGAACATTCGAAAGCTGACGTGTCTTTCATCCTTGGACCAAGTGTGTTGGGGAGATGCCCATGTCAGGGTAATTGCATCAGTGTTCAGACAGCACAGCCCTGCCAACCGCACAAAGAAATGCCCTGCAGATTTGTCAGGGCGTGAGGAAGTTTTGCTCTACATAATGAAACGTGAAATATCATTTTCGATGCACAAAGGACATGCTTTCTCCTTGCTTTTTATTGTTTCCTCCCAGGCAGGCCAATGCTCAGTGGTGCTACCTGGGCTCAATCATTGTGTCCTCGGGCTGCGCGGCCGCCTCGCTGAGTCAAGTGCTTACGTACTAACAGGAAAGTCAGAGAAGCCGACGTGTTTTCCCATTTATGAGTGCAAATGATTTGGGTCCTTTGCCTCCCTGTAACCAATTCCACACGTTGTTAAGCCTGTGTAACTCAGGTGGCTTTTTATTGCCTGTGCCTTGCAGGAAACAACACTAGACTTAATGCAGTTTCCATGTGGCACAGCTGTAAGAAAGAGCAATATTATGGGCCAGTGACGGTGGGAAGCAGAGAGGTGCCTCTGGAGGCAGAGACCCACACAAGGGCTGAGGCCCTGGAGCCAGGAAATGAATAAATGAGCAGCAGACTGCTGTACTAGCACTGAGGGAAGGATTGTTTGTGTCCTGCTCGGCTAAGTTATTGTTCAGGAGATAGAAAATTGGTATTTCTGTGGCTTGCATCCATTTTGATTTGTTCTCCTGTATTCAAATCATCTGCCTCCAGTCACTTTCTTGGACTGAGTTCGACAGAGATGCACAAATTGTCTCATGGCTCATCATTTTCTAAAGATCTGTAATTCCCCTCCCTTTAGTTTTAGTTTGGGGCATTTGTGGTAGCAATGTCTCTGTAAGGGGGCAGCATTCCCTGCTCTGCAAACACAAAACCAAAAGGCAAAGGGCTCAGGGAGTCTCCAGGCTCTGCTTTGTTTAGACACACATTGTTGATTGCAAATACAATGGTATTGATGGGCTTCATTGTACCTCTGCGGTGCCCTTGACAGAATATCTTAACAGTTTAAACGAGGCCCTGTTGGATCAGACAAGGGCTGCCCAAAGGCTGTGCCATACTCGGGCAATGTTTGTATCAGCCAGGAGCCCACTTCACCTCAGCCACGCAGGTGTCGTCTCCTCCTCACCCGCCCCGGGCAGGGAGCAGTGCTGCCGAGCTGCAGGGTTTGTGCTGCTCTCTGACTGCCCTTGGTGCCTTCAGCCTGTCCCCAGCGCAGGAGGGAGCAAGGAAGGGAGGCAAGGAGATTCCATCACCCTGAAGCAATCCACTTGCTCAAACATTTAATTATTCTCTCTGTTACATGCCTTGAATGGCACCATTTTGGATGTCTCATCTCACCAGAGAAGGAATCATTCATTAACAACTATTTCCCTTCTGCTTCTCCAAGGTTTCCGTGCACTGCAAACCAGGCAGATCTTGGTCTGTTTTGGGCTCTAACTCTTACCAAACCAGGCTCTCTTATCCTCTGCTTTGCACCTTTGCTGGTTTTCAATGTTGTCTTTTAAAACTGAGGTACCGGGGGATAATAGAATATTCACCACCACTCTCACAAGTGCTGCAAATGGGAGAATATTTACCTCCCTATTTGTCACTTGTTCATACATCTAAGGGTCATTTTCTAGGTTGCAGTCCTCTGTTATGTAGCTGTGCCTAAGTACGCTTCTTGTTCCTAGACACACAACCACAAATCTGGCTTTAAATGGATCTGGTGAATATGAATGGATTTCACTGAGATATCAAGGTTTATTAAAAATTAAAAAGATCTCATCTGACTCTGCTCCAGCTCCTCTGTGCAGACTCTCCTTAACTGGCTTTAAATGTTTATTCCTAGAACTTTAACATCCTCTTTAGTTACTCAAGGATTGGAAAACAATTTTCCTACTGCCCTTTTCATAGATAGACTAGAAATAGTATTGAACATTTTACCTTTTCTGTATTTTATTGAGAACTTTGCCGGCTCTGTAGCTGCTGAGCTGCTGAAGTTCCTTTGCTCTGTTTAATTCTGTCCTTTGCCAGGCCCAAGATTACTTTTTCCTCTGTCATTCCTAGTTTTCCTAATGAATATTTCATCTTTTCTAATATTGTTTACAGCCATTCCTATTGATTTCCTCCTTCTCGTCACTTTATATCGGCTTTTTGTTCCTAATTGCCTCCTTTACTTTTTATCAAATAAGGATTTGCTTTTAGCCAAATTTGATTGTTGTTTTTTAAACTGTGGTGTTGTGCCTCTTGTCCATCTCATGATTTTTCCCCAAGAAATCCCCAGTCTCATCCTTACGACATTTTCAGTCATTTTTTTTGGCATTTTATGTTCTTTAGTTTGGGGGAACAGTTCTTTTGAGGCCTCAGCTATAAAATTGTGTATGCCATGTTTCTTTCACCCTTCTCCTTCCTCTTTTGTCCTCATTTTTAAATATTTTTAATTGCTTTTTGCATAGTATGACATTAAACTGCATTATGCAGATCAACAACAGTCTTACCTGTATGCTTGAATAGCACTTAGAAAATCATGTCCTATGTTTTTGTGGTCCAGAATCTTTGGAGAGGCTGTTTTCTGTTCTTTCCTTTTCTCAGTTACTGCAGGGAAGTTGGACTCCAAGGAATTTTGTTGCCAGTTTGCTGTTTTCATTTCAGCTCTGAAGAAGTACCCACTCAGGTTCTTCAGGCCATAACTGTGTTTCTTTTCTATATACATCACTTGGAATAACAAAAGATATTCCTCCTTGTACAAACCTTGCTTGCATCCTTACTTTCCTGCAGTTGCAATGTTGTAAAATAGGATTCAGTTACAATCCTTTTTAGCAGACTGCACTCAACAAGGTTTCCTGACAGTAGGAATAGACTTCTGCAATGAGAATTTTGTAAGTGGAAGAGACTATCCAGGGATAAAACCTCTCGTTTGAGGGCCTGAGTTATGAGACCTGTTACTGTGAGATGCTGAGGGTTGGTGTAAAACCAGCATTTGCTCATAGACCTGAATCAAAGCCACTGCTGCACCAACTGCTATGAAATAATGTGCTCCTGCTGTGGCAGTGATTTTGGGTAATGTCTGTCAGCCCAAGCTGCCAGGATGATCTGGTTCTTACTGCATTCCAGTGAGCTGTGCAGCAAGCTGCAGAGCCTGGCACTCACTGATTTGCAGGATCATGGCAGTTTGAGTTTGCATTCCGGAGCAGGGCCTGACTGAGTCACCTTGCCTCGTCATAGCTGAATCACTGACAGCTAATGGATGAAAGCTTTTCTCACACAACAGATGTCAGGCCTTGCACAGAGGTCTGGTGAGTGATCCTGGACTCCAGGACTGATGGGGAAGGTTCTTCAGTCAAACCAATCTACACAGAGACGACTTTACTTCCCCCATACTGCACCCAGCCATGTACCTTGAAGGGCTCTTTAGTGGCTGAGTGTGGTCACGTTGAATGACACGATCCTAATTTCCTGCAGCAGTCTGCCCAGAAGTATGTCTCTTGAGGAACTTCTCTGAGATGTGAGAGGGCATCATGATTTTCCATGTGACAGAGGACATCTGGTAGCTCCCAAGATGTGAGTGAGGTCATTGTGCTGAGGAGCACGAGCTGTACACCTACCTAGAGGAGATCCTGAAGCATAAGTCTGAGAGGCTGCTGACAGGCAGCTCAGGCTTACGAAGCACTCACAAGGTGGTTTTCAATGCCTGGGAGAGCTCTTACTTTCACAGAAAATTTCTTGGATCCTCACTTGAAGAGTGTTCCTGATTAAAGTCTGATGCCTCTGAGCTTCTCCTCTCCCCCTTTCGTACCCCACTGCTGTAGCTGGAAAGGTAGAATCCTACCTACCCTAGGTGCCCATGGAGATGTTGTGTTCTATTTGGCATTTGTGTAATATCTCTCCCTGCTTTTTTCCCTCCCTCAAATAATGAGTCTTTAGATTTTTAAACATGTCCTACCAAGAGCATTCAGTGAGCACGGAGCAGATTGACTGCAAGCCCTTCTGACACTGAATTCAGCTGACAATCAACTCCTAATGCCAGCAGCTATTCCTGTTTTGTATCCTCTTCCTTCAATCTGATGCCGACAAGGTCAAGTTTAGAAACTTCTAACAAATGTTACTTTCTCATTAACAGACAGACTGTTGGGTGGCAGCTTCTCTTTTGTGTGTGCCAGTTGCCATTTTAATCAGCTCTTTTCTGCAAGCCTTGTGTTTGAGGAGCTGGCCATGCCAGAGCAGTGAGCAGCATAAGCACAAGCAGGTCCCTCTGCACGTGGTCACCTCTTCATGGTTTTCGTAGGAGTTTGTGTTGGAATCCCATTTTCCAAGGGACCCCAACTGTTCTCTGCTCTTTAAGAAAGAAGGGATGAGGTGGCAGAGCAGGGGACATCAGGGAATGCTGGCTGGCTGGCTGGAGAGTATCATGAACAGGTTGCAACTGGTCCACAGGGCCATGGTGTTACAGTGAAACTTCCTCTGTGAGGAGGAGTCCTGGTTTCGGATTTTGTAATGCCCATTTTCCTGCACCTTCAGCATCCTCTGCTAATCCACCATTGCCTAAGGGCCATTGAAGTTTGCAAGGGACTCCAACTCAGCTGGGAACCTTCAAGTTGTGCATCCTGAAGGAAAATGAACTCCCTGCTGTATTGGTGTTGCATAATAGGCTGAAGTAAGATCCCTGCTTTATTGTGACCTGGTTGATGTCTCTTCCCACCTAATGATCACAGTGATCTCTAAACCAGTGCAGCAGGCTTGGCTTTCGATATGCACCCATAACAATTATATAGGGAAATAAATCAAATATATATACAAAGGATATATAATAAGGTGATTTAAAGTTGTATTGTGAAGATGTATATAAAGACTTACAGTTTTAATCAAACCAACTTTAGGTGTTTGGGAATATTTCCACTGCTATCATAGAATCATTTTGGTTGGAAAAGATCTCTGAGATCATCCACTCTAACTGTTGGTAGCCTTTGGTTTGGCTTCCTGATGATTGGTCTGTTCCTGGAAGTTATCCAGAGGCTGTTTTCCCACGAGCAGCTCCGAGCTGTCAGGTTGGAGGACGCTCTGCTGGGGTGATGGTCCTAGCAGTGAACATCTGTTGGTGATGCAGGAGGGTGGGTGAGATGGGTCTTTCAATCTTGAAGAGGGGCAGGCTGGGCTGTTTAAGGATGAGTGAGTGTGGAGTGACTTTCCACAGACTGGAAAGAACATCTCCAGAACAATGTTCTTTTCCGCTGTGCTTTGGGATTGATGCCCCCATCAGCTGCAATGAAATGGCCCCTCATTAACGCTAATCGCCCTCGCCTCTTGCTTTCATTTCAGATAATGAACATAGTTAAGTAGTGGAAAGCCAGCTCTCCCTTTCTCTGCTGTGACAGCATTAGATTGTTGTGATTTATACTCTTCATATAGGTAGTAATATGATTATTCAGTTAATCTATTATTCATTTCACTCATGATCTATTCTTTTCACATTCTTATTCTGTGAGTCAATTTCTCTCTCTGCTATTTTAATAGAGTAGCATTTTAAATTGTGAGAACACCGCATTAAACATGTATAAGATTTAATCTAATTTAAAATGCTTTCTTCTAGCAGGATATGCCTAATAAGCATAAAACTAATAATGTTCAAAATGCTATGGCATATTAACATGGCACATTGTGAGGGATGCATTTTTCAAATAAAGCTAAGCACTAATTAATGAATATCTAAACCACTTTCTTACTCCTTATCCTGAAGCTATGTGATTGACATGGAAAAAGATCTTTTGACAGAATAGCATTGCACACAAGCTGCCTTGAAGTTTACAAATATTTTTTCTTGCTGTCTAATGTGATATATTTAAAGTAACACAAAATCAGTGATATCTCACAATATTACTGTTATGTGGACACTGAAATACTTGTGAATCATTGATCTGCACTTGACTTAGTGCTGGATGTATGTGTGTGACCCACTGGATGAAATGGATTTTATGTTTCCTCCCTGCATCTGTCTGCAGAGATCATGAGTCTGCTCAGCCTCCAGTGGCATACCCTGGCTGTTGTGTTCTATGCTTGCAGTTTTAGGGACTTTTGTAAGAGTTTAATAATCTGAACAATAATTATTTTTGCTTAAAACTTGTTTTACAGAAAAATGAAGTTTTGAGTTGCATGTAGACTTGTTCAAAGCAAATTCAGTCTTCTATCTGCTTCTGCTGCCTGCAAACCAAATCATTTTGTTTAATGTTAAATGTTTTTTGTTGCCTGCTTTGAAACCAGGCTTCCTCCTCGAAGTTAGGTCAATGTACTCTTGTAAAAATAAAAAACCTGCCCAGATGCAAAAAAATACATTTTTTTAACACTTATTCTAACTAAAATAGAATTGTCTATTTTTGTTTATTTGTTTCACTGTTTCCATGACCCCATTTCATGCCCACTTTTTGCCATGTGAAGATAGAGAAAGCAGTAAACACCGAGCAGAAAAATGATGGCCAAACTTCGGGTGTATATTTTTGTTTCGCTGTTTTCATGACCCTATTTCATGCCCAGCTTTTGACCATGTGAAGACAGAGGAAGCAGTAAACAGAAAGCAGAAACATGATGGCCAAAGGTAGGGTTTATTTTGTCTGCCCTGGCTCACAGGAACCTGTTTTTCCTTCCAGAGCGCAGCAGCAGTGCCTGGTCCCTCACCATGACCCTGGATTTTGGCCAGGAGCTGTGCAGATTTGGAAGCTTGCTCAGCTCTGCTGATTTTGACAGCCAGTGGAAGCTGTTACACCCGGTGGGAAATCTCATAAAATTACGCAGGTCTTTATGTCTCTGCAGTTCCCAATCTCCTTTGTAAATCTCCTCTCTGTTTTCTGTAGTCTGAGTCTTTCAGACCTACAACTTCTGAGTTTCTAAAGCTCTGTTTTTTTCCTGATGTTTTAGGTTTCTGAGACTATGTTCCCACAACCTGAACATAAACATCAGAATTATTTGCGTAACCATACTAATGTTTAAAATTCTTTCTATGAAATAAACTTTCTTTTAGTGTCCCTCTAGTTTAACCAATGTAAGTAAAAAATTCTCACTTGTTCACCAATCACAGTAGCCTATCGAAAATATATAAGAAGAAAACCATTATTTAAATAAACAAAATCAAATGAATCTCTCCAAACTGTTTTAAATGCTCTCGTGGTGTGTGTTATTCGCCACGACAGTTATCAGTGTATCGGTTTCATTGCAGCTTTTTGGCGGGGCTGGCGTGCTCAGGGGGGTGGACTTTGCTCAGTCCCGGGGTGGCTCTGAATTATTAAAATATGAATATCGATCTAATATCGGTATTCAATTCTGACGGACAAAAACTCTGACAGTTTCAAGTTTCAAAGGGTGTGTTTACTGCGACGCTGGGCAGTGCGTGGGATAACTCCCTGATGTGCGCTCTGAAGAGCGCAGGTAAATACAAAGCCTTTTATTTACAAAAGTGTTGAATATGCAAAACACAAATGCATATTCATACTCCTGTCACTTCCTCTTTTCGGCTTCGTATGCTAATCGGAAAGAAAACTATTAAGCATGCTCATTTTGTTCCCTCAAATAAGTCCGGGGTCTTTTCTGGGGAGGGGTCTTTAGAAATGATGAAGTAAAATGAGTCTCCTTTGTACTGACTTTTTTACCCTTTCAACGCATACGTGACAAATGGAGCCTTGGTAGAAAACATAGGAATTCTGTAGCTTATTTGGTGTCCCTGGGATCTGTTTGTCAGATTTTGTTTTTCACCACAAACACGGCTACACAAACACAAAACTGACAAGCAGCGAGTTACCGGATCTGGCATAGCTTATCTAAGATCAACTTCTGTTAGCAGACAAAGCTTATTTATTTACTTTAGCTAATTCAGCTACTTAAAAATATCCTTAACTCTTTAAAATGAAGGTCCCGGCTCGGTCCCACCGGGGTCTCGGGCACGGGCTCAGCCCGGGACAGCCCGCCGCCCCTCTGCCTCTGGGGATGGACAGAAAGGACTGATGCTGCAAGTTCCACAGTACGAACTCCAGAGATATAGCAGGAGTGCTGAAAAAAAAAAAACCCTTCCTGACAAAGAGCTCAGGAGGATATGGGTTCTGAGCGTGGCTTGGATTCAGCGGTGTTTTTCCTTAAGCATGTTTAAGTTCTTAGTTCTGCTGAATATTTCTATTTATTATTTGTGTCTTGCTTGTTGCTATGTACTGCAGTTGTAGTATAGGATCTGTTGTGCTGGTGGGGTTTGAACATGAGAGAAAAATAAGAGTGTATTTGAGGAATGCATTAGGAGTGTACTTAACCCTACATTATCTCTGCCCTGGAGCTTGCATAAGGTAAACTTTAATGGGAAATTAACTCTTCTGAGAGTTAATTTCCCATAAATAATATGGGAAAATATTATTTGGATATTTGATTTTTATTTTTTGATTGTTTGGTTTTACTGTGTCACTACTGACTAGTGAGTTTTTTGAGCTATTAATAAATTGTGACAGCCTTTAAAGGCACTTCACTCAACAGGGTTTTTTTCCCCACATGTAATTCCCGTAATTACAAAGCCAATATTTGAGTGTGTATTTATGGTATTTTTTTTATCTGAAGAGGTAGAACTCTCCTTTGTAATTCTTTGTCCCAGGAGACACTTACAGAAACTGAGTTGCAGGGGTTTGAGAAACCCAGACTGAGGTGCTGGGACTTCAGTGATGCTTCCTGGTGTGCTGGAGAGACTGATGGGGAAACTGTGGCCATTCTTGCAGGCATACGAAATTAGAGCATTCACCACATTCAAATTGGGAAGGAATTTTTCCTGTGTGTTCCCCAAATGCTGTTAGGTGCTGCAGATCCTAGTGCTGCACACCCCACTGTTTCTCTAACCCTGCAATCCCGATGGATTTAGGAAGGAAGCCCAGTGGGTTGTTGATTCAGTGTCTGCAGGTGGAATGGCATTAGCTGATGTCAGTCCTTCTGCCAGCAGGACTATGATCCCATCTGCAATTACATCTGCACCTCTACAGCCCTGGAAAACAAGGTCAGCAGCACGTCTCCTCTGCCCTGTGATCTTTGCAACATGCCCCAAACCCACCCAGAAACTTCCAGCAATGAAAAATGCTATTACAGCATTGCTTGGTTTCACAAGACACTGCCCCATGGGTGACACCCTCCAGACAATAAAAGAGTTGGCTGTGGAGTACAGAGCTCTTCCTGGTGAGGAGCCTGGATGCCTGGGCACCGCCTCGAGCTGACAGTGGCATCGGTGACTGTGTGAGAAACTTAGGCTTTGGGTACACAAAGATGCAGCACTTTAGTTTTTCATGTCTGTTTCCCTCACATCCATCCATCTTAACAGTGATGTTATTTCTGACCTTCATTGTTTTATTTCTGCTTTCAGCAAATAACAGAAGAGAAAGGTCTGTGACAATTTTAGGAAGCTTTATAGAAGGAGGTTATTGATGGCTGCTACTTCCACAGGCACTTGGAGAAATCCTTGAAATCATGTTTGCTGGCATTGTGAAACGAATTATTACTATGGTAACAGCTGCTGAAATGTTACAGGAAAGTTTAGCTCTACTTTTCCTTTTTTTTGTTTGTATGCTGACACAAAATCTTGTCACCTTATTGCAAAGATGGTAGCATATTTGTTATGCAGCTCAAAAAAAGGGAAAGGAGCAAGCTTGTGAAAATCTTTGTGTTCAGGATCTGAGCAGCAGCAGAAATAAACACTTCTACCTAAATAAACCAAGAGTTGGGGAAGAAAGATCTATGCACATTGACTGGAGGAATCTTATTTTAAATGCTAGTGATTTTTTAAATTAAAGTATTATTTCATACTGGATTGATATCCCAATTCAACAGTTGTAACTGTGCTTGAGCTAAAAAATAAATTGCCTTTATGGTATAATTTTCATCTTTTTCACAGCAGGGCCAAATCTGCTGTTTGGTCTGTGGGTAAACATTAGAGAAAGAAGAGCTGAATGCTCTGCCTTCATATCCTGATGATTTGGCACAAAATGTCTTGTCCTTCTTGCTGGAATAAATGGCCTTAAATTATCAGAAGTGTAAATGTCTGTATGACCACACAAGAGACAAGAAAGTAAGCTCTGGGCACCTGGCTGTTGATGTCTCAGCTTAGTATCACACTAAAGGACATGTAGTATTGAAGTTCAAAACAAAAGTTAATAAAAGTTTATTGCAGCCTTTCTTAAGCAGGAAGAAAGGGTTTCCTCCTTCAGTTCTGGCATGTAAATGATGAGGACATTGAAGAGTCACCAGTGGTTGACAGTGGAGGTGGACACAAAGAAGTAAATGGGCTGTCTTCAGCACCCAGATGTATTGTCCATCATGGACAGAGCCAGCCCTGGCAACTCATCCAGCTGTGGGGTGAAAGGAACCTTCCCAAGCCAGTTCATTTCCCTGCTGTGAAGTAGGGTCTGCACTTGTGTACATCTGCTGGACTCAGGAAAATTCAGCACCAACTCAGATGTGGAAGTAGCTTGAGAAATATGGAGCTGTTTTTCCTTATGAGATTGGAGAAGCTTTGTAATGAAAAAATGTACCCAGTGTGCTGGGTACATTGCAAGCTCTGCACAGTGGTTTTCACTGCTCATTCTGAAAGAGAAATGGAACCCGAGTCAAGGGCAGGAGCCCTTTTTAGCACAGAGATTGCTGATGCTGGTGCTCATGACCAAAAGAAACTGCCAGTCTCTTAGGTTTTCTCCAGGACCCTTGACTTATTATCTATTGTGTTGCAGGAAGCTCATGCATCTGAACAGGGTAAAAGGTCACAGTCTCTGGCTTTTAGAACTCAAAGGTGGGGCCAGTCCCAGTGTTGCAGGTGATACCAGCCCAGGAGCCTTTGTCTTGGTGTTACCAGCCTTGGACCCCCAGATTTTGGGGCCACATCAGACCCTTTCATCACCAGGCTGTTATCACTGGCAGAGCTACTGTGGGAGTGTAAAACCTGCCATGTGTAATGAGAGCTCAACTTTGCTTTCCTTATTTTTCACTCGTATTTTTGGATTAGGACGAGGTCAGAAAGATGTTATTGAAGACACAACAATCTCTTGAGATCTGAGAGCAGCTCTGACTGTTGTCAGTGTGAGCAGTCCTGCTGCTTAACTGTGGATGAGGGGAAAACCCTGCAAAGGATCATGGTTTAAGGATCTAAACCCATGTTTGAGACAGAGATTTATCATGGCACTGGGGAGAGAGGTAAACTGGAGTCTGCTCCCTGGAGTGCTCTCCTGGAGTGTTTCTGGGGGTGTTTGGGCAGGCAAGCTGAAGCACAACTTCACATCCTGTGGGGCTCAGCCTTGGTTCAGTGGCCTATGTTAAAAAGTTATTGAGGTGTTTTATCATTTAACTTCTCTCTGAAATTCCAGCCAGACTTAGTGTATATGCAAGTACCAAACATGTAAAAGCCTTCACCTCAAGGCTCTGTCCTTTCCAGCTTTTGCTCTGTCCTTTCCAAAACCCTGTCTTTAGTGTGTTATTTGAAGTTAAACCTCTTGTGATGGTTAAAGTGATTGGGCTTTGTCCTAAGCCACAATCATTTAGAAATATTTGATTGTACATGACCCTAGCAAACCTTGGGAAATTACTGACAGCTTTACTCCATTATTTGGGATCTTAGTCCTCCTGCAGCAGCTCAGCTCTTCAAGTAATTTTGCTTCATGTAGAAAAGGCTGCTCGGGGCTGTCTGGCTACTGCTAAGCAGTGTTGCTGTTAAGCAATGGGCTGAGGAACTTTGTGACTGGAAAATGAAAAACTACAAGTGGATCAGACAGTGGGAGGAAAAGTGAGTTTGTGTTTGCAAACACCCACTCAGGCCCAAAGCACTGACACCAGAGAAGTTTTTTGGCAGATCCTGAATCTTATCCTCTATAAATCTGTGGCAAATTAGGAACAACTCCAGTGAATTGAATGGGATTATTCATGTAAATAGAGATGAGATCATATTTATGCTTCTGTGCAACTACTCTCAGCAGGGAGTGGTTCCTGAACAAAACTAAAAGATTCAGGTTTGAATGCATTTTAACTATCCTTTCCATCACTCCTGCCCCTTTAAATCCAAAATAAAATATTGCATAGAGTGCTTTCATAAATAATTTACCTTCTGCCTGACACCAGTCAGGGAGGCATAAAGCTTTCTGTGTGTGCATGCTGCTTCCAGAGCTCAGCAGTAACTAGATCTGAATTTAAAACAAAAAATCTGAAGACTTTTGTTTTTCTATGAGGATGGAAGAAGTTCAGGGACTTTGAAAGAGTCAATTCAGGCCCCACCACATCAAACACTCTCTGTGGTGTTTGAAAAAGCACTGTTCATTCATGCTGACCCCCCAGATGGGAGAGGGATGATGTGAGGAGAACTGCCCTTGTGGTTAAGGAGCTGGGTGGAACTCCTGGGATTTTGGCTCTGCTCTAGGTGATGTTGGCCAGACACAAGGCACTCCTGTGCCGAGATTTCCAGGCTGCTCCCAAACAAGCTGGGGAGCAGAATAGCTGCATTGATATGCTGTGTTCGGGAGAGATGCCTGCTGCCCATGGGGGCTTAGCTAACGCAACGGGTGTGTCTCTTTTTCCCAAATGACCTTGCAAAATTGCTAAATTTCCACTTTTTGGAGGGAGAGTAATTACTTGGCAAGTTGTGGAGTTAGGAGGTGTTTTTCCAGAAGTCTTTTATGACTTTGGGCAAAGCACTTAGGCAGAAATTTAGTGAAGTATTAAAGCATTTCAGTCCTATTGAGGGCTTATCTCTGCTTCATTTCAGTGGGATTTAGGTTCCACTTTCTACTCAAGTACCTAAATCTTTTTGTGATCCATAAAAATCTTAAAGTTTCTCTTTGGAGAAAAAAAAAGGAATAATAAAATATCTTGTCCCATAGGGGCGTTTTGAGAAGAAATTAAAGATTGAGAAAAACAAAAAAAAAATTGACTATGAGGCTATGTAGATGAGATAGAGAGAATGATCATGTATTCCCTAAAACAAATCCTGGAATACATGCTTGGCATAAGTGCTGTACAAGTGTTTCCATGCTGGCAAGAGCACCCAGCCCACAGTGCTCAAGGCTCATTCTATAATTTCCAGCAAACCTCTGGAAAAATATTTCTTTCACTTCAAAAACAAAAAAACCCTCTGCCTGTGGCGTGGCATCTAGAACATGCTTAGCAAGCAGCAGGAGCTCTTTATAATTCATCAAAAAGGCCACACAGATAATGAGACAAGGTTCCTTGCTGTAGCTAAATATTTCTTCCCAATGCTGCTTCCAAACAAGAAGTCCCAAGGGGGTGGGCGTGGGGAGCAGCCCCGGGTCTGGTGTGTGCCAGGCAGGAGCAGTGCCCAGAGCTGCACTCCTGTCTGGGGGCACCATTGGTCCCCCCACTCCAGGGATGCTCCAGCACAAAGCACCAAACCATAAACCTCTCCCACCTGGCTCTGGCACAGAATTTGGGCTAAAGTGCCCAAGCTGAGGCTAAATGAGCTTCAAAAAGCTGTCAGAGCTGTCTTGGGAGCTCTGCTGCTGCCCTCTGCCACCACCATGCTTTCAGCTGGGCTGGGGTGGGAGATTTTTCTGGCTCCAGACAGACCCAGAAAATGTTGTTGGAAGAGAGGGCAGCTGGGTTTGGGCTTGTTTTGTTTCTACATGACACTGTGGACAGGGCTGAGCTGAGCCTGCATGTGGCCCTGGGGGAAAAAATGTCTGTGGGAAATGGTGCTTTCACTTGGCACCATTTCCAGCGGGAATCAGTAAGGATTTCAAAGATGTTCCCCCTGATGTGCTAAAGCTTAGCTTAAAAAACCAGAGAGATGAAAGGGCAGCCTCCTCTGGCGCGCGCTGAGATGTGACAGGGAGAGTGGCTGCTGCTGCACGGGGCTGTAATGAGCTCCTGTCAGGGGGGTCACAAGCACTGAAAAGTCAAATGAACAGGAACCACCGTGTGCAGGGTGATTCCAGCGGTGCCTGTGCTCCTGGTGCCTCCAGTCCCTGCTCCTTTGTGTGGCTCTGTGATTCCTTGGGGCTGGGGGGGCCTCAGAGGTGTCTGGGCTGAGAGAGAGGAGGAGAATTGCTGCACCACTTAGGCTTGCTCTGCATTTTGGCCACCTTCCTTCACTGTGTTTGTTAGCTTTTTTTCTTTGTCTTTAAACTGCAGAGACTTTGATTCTGTAACAGAAGAGAAAAGTGAAGCTCCTGTACTTCACTGAAAAGCTGTTAGGTTATTTCCTAGTCTTACAGCTGTCTTTTCCACTCTGCTGTAGCTGTAATGCAGAGATAGGGAATTTTCCATCATGCTGTGTGAATCTAGGAGGGTTTCGAGGCTCTGTAATTCTGCAAACTTTTAGAAGCACGATCTCCTTATGGGGTTCTGTGTCTCTGTTCTCCCACATGTGTTGTGGCAAACTTGTAGATGTAGTGTGTGTTTATATCAATGAATCCATGTGTCCCTTCTTCCTTTTCTCCTGTTTTGTTCCATGAATCTGTTAGAAATCAGTAAGAAAGACTAGGAAATTGTCCCATCCCTCTGCCTGAGGGATACAATGTCAAATGGAAGAGGGCACCAAAGGAGAAAACACAATGGTGGAGAGTATGAGGGGATGGAAATGCTTCCACCTGCTCTACCTTCCCTGCAAAAGCCCTGCATCTAATTACAAACTAAGAATGAGAGAAGCAGCATTAGAGAGATGCGTGTGAATGACTTGCTAATAGTTGTAAGCAGAGGTTTCCCTCTCTCCTCCTTCAGTTTGGAGCATTCCTTGTGGTGTCAATAACAGTGACTGAGAGATGTGCGCTCCTGCCTTGGGGATGATGAATGGCTCTCAGTGATTAGGAGTCACTACCTTCGTCTCTGGGGTAAGCAACCAAGCTAACTCTGCACACAGTGGGGATGTAGGAGTTATTGTGGTAATAACCTGTTGAGTCACCGCTTTTTATAGTACAATTATTTGTGTTTGGGTCTGATGCCTAAATAATGTGCAATACTGAAACCTTGCAAAAAAAGGAAATTAATGCAGAGAGCATTGCTCTACATGGCAGAATGTCCCTGCTGAATAAAATCTATAGCTATTTCCCTTAAGCTCTAGTTAATAAGGTTCAAAAAAAATGATGTCTGGACTCCTCCGGGGCTGACATCTGAGTGCAGTTCAGAGGAGTAGCCTGAAGTTCAGACACTTCTCTGAAGCCTCTCTCATCCATTTGAATGTCATAGGATCTTCAAACCTGGGCTGAAGGACACACTTCTCAGGTACCTCCTGGAGAAGAGTAGTGCAAAGGCAGGCAGAATTCATGCCATTTCAAGTCTGAAAACAGGAGTTTGTGGTGTATTGGTAATAAGCAGAGATTTAGGGTGGAGGAGCATCTTAATGACTGGTTTCAAACAATGGAAAATCTCACCTTTGCTTAAAGTATGGAGTGTGCAAGGCTTCTTAATAACAAATGAGGGACAGCTTCGCAACCTCTCCCTATTTACTCAATGTTCATCTGGCTTATTGCATATCCTGTCTAGTGTAAGGTTCGTTATCATACCCCAGCCCAGAGTCAGCACCTTAACACAAAATCAGAACACATTCCCATGTTTGAGCTGCTGGGGTCTCTCTAGGAGCTCAAATACCACAGCCACATCCTTCGGCACACAGAGCCCCAGGGCACGGTGCTTTTAGACGGACTGAGAAGCAGACAGGGCCCCCCTCCGGGGCAGCAACATCCACACCCCTTGGATGTGGTGCACACACGCCTGCAGGACGTGACCTGGTCACACACAGATCTAGGCTGTGGCTTTCTACAAAGCAGCACCCTTAGGAGTGCTGGTTTCCATAACAGATCCAGTTTCAGTAGGAACCTTCAATTCTGAAGAGAAATACACTTTTTTTTGTGTGTGTGTGAGAGAGTGAGCGAGCGAGCAAGCCACACAGAGCCTAGCAACTCTGGATTTCTGGATTCATTCCTCAGCACAAGAGCTGGCAGCCTGTCAAGGATAGTCTTTAAGTATGCACATATATTTTTGCAAATTGGGCACTAAGTGTCTTAGCAGAAACCTGCTACAAATGGGAGATGTTTCCAATCAGAAGTCAACATGCTGCAGATCCAGCTCATCACTGTATCTTGCCCTTGGGGGGCAAACTTGTTGAAGTACCTGGGTCACATGAGCTGACAGATAAAGGAATCAGGGGTCCGGATCATTATTTGTTGATTCATGTGCCTCTCAAGCTGCCGCGGTTCCTGCACCAGCCCTGCAGCTCTCTGTTAAAAAATTCCAGCTTTATCCTCTTTTTTATCCCTGGTTTACCTCCAGCCTCCTCTCCTTGGAGTCCTTTGACATCAGTATGAGTTCTGAAAAATCTTTGTCAGAAACATTATTTAGACTATTTAGAAACTGTGTGACTACAATTGCGTGACTGTGTCAGATCAGTGGGTGTTGTCTGGGGCTTTGAAAAAAAGTACATTTGAAGGAGCGAGGAGGAAGTGCATGAAAATCCTTGACTTGGGCTTAAACAATGATGACTAAGGATTGCCTATGCAGGAGCTTCCTGTGCAGCGAGGTAGGTTTGGAAGAGGAGTGCTTTACTTAGCTGCCATTCCATCTGCAGTGTCTGGATCTATCCCTCCCACAGGTTTCCGAGGTAGGAGCACAGCTGAGTTTTTCAGAGACAAGACAGTGGCACCTGAGATGCTGTCAATGGAGACCTTGCACAGAGTGTACACAAAACTGGGAATTCATATTCTTGCTTAGAGGTCTGTATTATTTGTGGTATTGCACAGAAAATCTGTGTTCTTTAGAACAGTGAAACAGAGACTGGGGGAGTTCATCTGCAGTGCTTATGGAGTAGTCAGAGACAGGTGGAACATGCCCCTTACCATATTATCCACATACATGTTTACTCTAGGTCTGTAGAGCTTTGTACTCTAATTTGTACTCCAATCTTTGCTGCTTGCTGTGAGCTACTGGCAGATCTGCAGTGCTTCCAAACACCTGAGATTGTACAGCTAGTATGGTACTCTGACAAACAGTTTTACTAACTTGTTACAAAAGTCCAAAAAGGACAAAGAACTGCAAAGATGTATTCAAAATAAGTGAAATTCTGCAGTATGGGTTGTTTATTTCATAAAAGCCATCATGATAAGCAGGAAAATAGAACGACTTTCCAAAACAGAGGTAGGGTCATTCCTGGCAGGAGCCCTCAGCTGGCTTTCAGGACTGCCCATGGCTTTACCTGCTCTCTGGGCTTCTGAAAATGTCCAAGCACTATTGACACAATTTTGTGATAAAAGTTATAAATGCTTTATTATGTGAACTTTCCTCTCAATCCACTAAAGCAAAGCCTCTTTTTTGTTTTGTTTTCTTGTCAGATTGTCTATGTGACATTCATCTTCCAGGCTGTGACATTAAATGCTGCATTCAAGTATTAGAAAGAGGAGGATAATGTCAACAGCAGCTCTCAGTACTTCAGCTTTCAGAATGTTTTGAGGCTCTCAGGTAAACTGAACTCAAGGTGTTGGAATGGGAAGACCCTTGTTTTCCTCCCTCCCTCCCCTCGTGGTGTCTCTGACTCTTCCAGAGCTCATCCTCCTTGAACCCACAGAGGGAAGAGGAGGAGTTGTTTCAGTGCACCTTCCCAGATCCTTGAGGCACTCTTGAAGGCTCCTTGATTGCAATGTTATTTCCTCTCAGAGCTGATGTGATTCCCTCTGTGCCACAATAAAACTTAACAATCTTTCTTCGCTTTCAGGAGAGAGGAAGCAATTTAAAAAAATATATAGCCACATATATCCTCAGCATTTCTAGGCTAAAAAATACATCACATTTAAACTGTTGTGGCTCTGGCTCTGCAGGCTTTCCCACATCTGAACAATGCAGTGTCATGCTCCAAAACTTCATGACTTGTAAGATTCAGTGCTGGGTTGGTAACTTTAATGTTGTATTTTTTGAAATGTTGCAGTGTTGTTTATCATTGGAAAGAGAAAATACTTATTTGTCCTCTAATACTGAGCACTGATTAGTAGCCATGTCATATCTGAATTAGAAATATTTTAAATTATGGCACTCACTGGCATATAAAAAATATATTACATTATCTTAGAATGCTTTTATGACTCCATGTGAGTAATTCGACAGATGGTACAAAGGCACTTGGTTAAAGGAATGTAAAAAACTGTCTTGCTTAAAATAAGAAAGTAAATTCTCAGAAAATTCTACAACAGTTTCACAAGTGTGCTATGTGCTGCATAGATAAAGGAGTGAATGTGAATCCTTAATGCCATGCCTGCCTTAGAAGCTCAAGTAAAATCTCATGAAAGTAGTAATGTTGTCCCACACGTACACTGAGAAAACATTTGCATTCCATGGTTCTCTATCTGTCTTGAAGATCAATGTGCATATGCAGGTACAGGCCGTGTTCAGAGAGTACATGAGTTAGGGAAATGTATCCAGCTGCCGTGAAATCAAGCTAAATTTGCAGCACAAATTAGGTGGAAATTTTCCAGATTTGTATTTAAAACCAGCATACTCAAGAGCTTTGGAACTAAATAAGCCCCATCTGTTTTAAAAATTATACAGCACTATGAAACAACCACAGTATACATCAAAAATTGGGATGTTGTGTAAGAAACAGCAATTTCTAGGGTAGAAAGATTTCAAAAAATGGTTTTGTATGTCTCTTCTTGAAGCAGTTGATTAAATGCACTCATTGCCTAAAACAGTATACTAAGTTTTTCATGTTAATTGTGCACTATTTCCAAGTCTGATTCTCTGATGGAAGTGTTCCATCACACCTTCTGGCTGAGCTGTATTAGCTGGTAGGTCCTGCTCAGTTAGGAGAGGGCTCTCCCTGGCATGGCTGGTGTTGAATGGGAATTTCCAGTGATATGTGTGTTTTCCACTGCCTGTGTGTCAGGTAACAGTTCTTCCTGGGGCACATTTGTGGACACAAGGAGGAGAAGGTGGTCAGGAGCAGTCAGCACAGTTTGAGGAAACAGGCCTGCCTCACCTGATTGCCTTCAGTGATGAACCAACAGCATTTGTGGGTGGGTGAAGAGCTTGCCTGTCATTTACCTTCACTTCAGCAAGGCTTTCATCAGTCTCCTAGACAGTCCTCTGTGTAGTGTGGGACATTACATTCTGGATGGACAGAGAACTCTACAGATGGACAGAGAACCCAAAGAACTGGATAAGCTCACTGATCCCAGCACGCTCACAGGCATATAATAAGTGCATCTGTCCTGGGACTTGTCCTGTTTGAGACCTTTACCAGTGACCTGGAGGAGGGGATGGAGCATGCTTTTGTCAAGTTTTCAGGTGGCACCAATTTCCAGGTGCTATCTGTCTGTAGCTTGAGGGCAGACCAGCCATTCAGAGGGACCTTGGCAGGCTGAAAGGCCAGCAGGAGCAATACAAAATTCAATAAGGATCTATACAAACTCTTCATCTGGGAAGAAAAATCCCTGTAACAGTAAAGGCTCCAAAACGAAGAGCTGGACTCTTCACCAAAATGGGTGGAAGGATCAGAGACAGCAGACATAAACTGTAGAAGAGAGATTCATCCTGAGTGTAAGGAAAGCTGTTTTCCCCAGGATGACGCTCAAGCAGTAGAGCAGGCTGCCAGAGGAGCTGTGAAGTTTCCATTCTTGGAAGCTTTTAGGACCTGACTGGACAAAGCTCTGAGCCACCTGGTCTGACCTCAGGCTGGCACTGCTTTGAGCAGCAGGTTGCACATGGAGATTTCCTGGGCTGCCCTCCAACCTGAATTACCCTCTGTGATCCTCTAAGAGCTGAACATTTGGGATTGAATGTTTTTTAGGCTTGCAGGTGATGTAAACCAGAGCCAACCACAGGGGAGTCAGACCTACATATATTAGCCTGGGATCTGGTATTTCAAGTCTCCCAAAGAGTCTGGAACATAACAGGAGATGCAGCTCTGTAAAATGACAAACCCGCTGTACATTTATTGAGTGAGTCTAAAAGGCCTGCTCAGCTCTGTTTTCTTTCAAAAGTATCTCTGCTGGCTCAAGCACTGGAATGTTTTACTGTAATAAAAAGCAGAATAGTGGCCACTCATCTGGGGCTTGCAGGGGAACGTCTCTATTGCATTTTATCCAGGAGACACTATTGCCTGAATTACTGAGAGTAAATTTGCTGTTCCAGCAAGAGAGGGAAGAAAACAGAAAAGTTGTCTCAAAGCTCCTGCAAAAAATTAGCAGCAGCAGAGCAGGGTGTGACCTGAGAGCACATCAGCTAACGCCCTGAATTCCTGTGTGAGGCAGCTGACTTCGCTCAGAAGGTGCGGTGAGCACTGGACAGATGCCCCTCTGCAGGTTCAGCTGAGCGGACAGGAGGTGCTCCAGATGCAGGTGTTCCTCAGTGCTCCTGTGCCAGAGGCTGCTGCCCCTTCCTCTTTGCTGGCAGAAGGGATTTGCCCGAGCACGGACACCTTTGGTCAGCATCATCACAGAGCCGGCCCCGACTGGCCGGGCGGTGTGAGCTGGTCCCAGGGGAGAGCTGATGTGATCAGGGAATGCTCCCGTGTGGCACAGCCAGTGCAGGGGCAGGTGCCAGCAGCACCTCGAATGGAGGAGCATCTACCTGAGACACGAGTGCCGAGGAGCAGATGAGCTGTGAATTCACACCCCCCTCTCGCTTCCAGAGGGTGATTAGGCTGCTATGTCACTGCCAGTGAACGATGGCACCCACACACCTTTTCTGAAAACTCCCTGTTATGTTGTACACAGGCCTTGATTATCGTTGTCTTCCTCATTGACTCTCAAGAGTACGAATGTTTTACAGAAGCACTGATATTACCCAGAAAATTCCAAAGCTGTAGAATTGCCTCATGCTTGCAAATGCTTTTAGCTTCACTTTGATATTTCCCTGAAGGGTGCAATACCTTCTTACATCTTTTTCTGGACAGAAAGTCCCTTGTAAGGGACATTAAGGAAGTAATGTCCTTATACTGCAGAATTTTGTTTCTTCTTTCTTCTTCTTTTTTTTTTTTTTTTTTTTTTTTTTTTTTTTTTTTTTTTTTTGGGAGTTGTTTCACCTTGCATGACAGTCGATCCCCAGGAATTATTTCACTTTTACATAATGTGCACATCTGTGTTCTGTCTGTGGTGTGAAAACCAGCAGAATGCTGGCTGTTAATAACCACCAGATATCTACTGCTTTCCTATTGCCCCTGTGACCCTCCCCAAAGTCACTGGCAATTCATCATCTTGTAGTAACTCTTGATGAGCAGCATGCAAGGGGTGAATTCCTGATGGTTTAGTGTGGCTGTTCAGTGTCCTCATTGCCCCTTCTGTCCTGAAGAGTTCTGTACTCTCTCAAGGACACTTTCAGTTCTCCTGCCACCTAACTGTGACCACATCTGCAATGGGCATGGTGAGTATTGAATAGGTCCATTTGATCAAAAATAACCTCTAGGGGCAGAATCTCTTGATGATTATTTGTGGCAGACATTTGCCTGTCCTGCAGTGACATGGGAGAACATCTCCTTAAATCACAGGACTGCCAGCAGCTGCAAACATCTGTGGATGTGGGATCTGTAATCTCTCCTCTCAGACCTTGACATTGCTGCTTAATCTCTTCTGTTTGTGACTACTGTTTTGGGTTTATTTTTTTAGTAGGAGTCACATAAAATCCACTGCAGGAAGAAATCATTGCACATTTCTCACTGGAATGACAGTAGATATTGCAGGAATACATGTGTATGCCTGGATGTGTGCATATATACACACATACACATATATGTATGTAATATTTTATATGTAAATAAAACCACAGGGAGCTCCAATGCAAACACCACCACATACTGTGAAGCTAAATGGAGGCGACAGACACGGAGGCATGGGAAGGAGGTGTTGAGTTTTCAGGTGGAACAATAATGAAAAGTTGCCGTGCCTTGATGTCCTGGTGGTGACACCCATGAGAGCCCAACACTGCCACAAGGACAGCACGCCCAGAGAGGCGCAGTCACTCCCTATTAAAGTGCTCATTGTTTTGGACCGGAGGACTTCCTTTACTGATCAAAGAGCTGCCTTTGATTAACCAGTTTTGAAATGAATGAATTTCTAAGTTCTTATTTTTTGCTTTTCTTAGGGGAAATATTTCAAAAGCCTTTTGATCTTTGGTGATAGGCATTTAGTAAAAGGCAGGTATGCTTTTGCAAAAAAGAACCCTGGAAGTCTTGTTCTAAAGGGTAACGTGTATCAGAAAACATTCAGAACATGTTCAGCAGGTCTACTGGCTTCAGCAGACCCCTGCACACTCACAGAGTTGCTCTTGTGCTCATTCTTTAACAGGATCAACGATTTTAAAAGGTAAAATCAGGCTGCTGGTCTGTGAAAAAAAAAAGGGCACTATCTACTGCAAAGGTCAGAAAATATTAATGTGGCATCTAACACTAACAGAATACAGGCAGCACAAATCTCTACAAATAGGCATCCTGCTGGTAACCAATTGAAATGTAGGAGGTAGTTAATGTCTTCCAATTGTAAGTGTCATTTGATCCCCAGGGAGACATTTAATGGATGGTATTTTCCTACTGAGACTCCTGTCTTTTCTTTCTGTACTTCATTAGTAATAGTTCAGGGTCCTCATGTTAATAAAAAATATATGCACTGCTTACCTGATTTTTCACATATTACACACTGTATTAGGAAAATTAATGTTGTTCCTACAGAATTAAATAGAATACTTTACCTTTAATTATACGGTGTCTTCCTGGCTGCTAGCAGGTTTCCCCCCCCACTTATTAACAAGCCAAAGAGAAGGAAAGAACAGAAAAGATAACGTACCTGGATAAAATAAGGGCTCTTTGCAAATCAGTTTGCTGTGAAAGTTTCCAGCCTCCCCATCCAAGCTGTGAGGACTGGACTGGTCTTGGGGATCCTTCAGATTGCAGGTTCTATCTGAGGTATCCATGGGAAATGGGTGCCTCACTCCTGCTGTGGAGGAGGACCTGTGATATGAAACACTCATTTACTGAGTGTGAATAATTTTATCCGTAAGTGGAATCTTGCAGTTGTTTGACAGGGTAAAGCATTAATATCATACGGCCATTAGAGGGGAAAAAAATCACTCAAAGAACTCTAAATTCCACAAGCAGAGCTACCTGGAGTAATTTTAGGTTCAAAACTCAAGACATCTCCCTCCAAGTGTTTCCCTGGTGGCTCAGGGGGACTGTACTGACCCATCTCCCTTCCCCAGGAGCAGGGGCTAGCATTCACCATCTTGGGTGACTGCAGTCAGGTTTTCACAATGTTTTAACTCAATCTTACTTTCTGGTAATCTTTATGAACTCCCCAATAAACAGATAATTCAGAAACAGAAATATCTTACTTTAATGGTCTGACTAAATACAAGAAACCACTCTAACATGCCAGTATAATCAGGAGTTCTGTGTTGATGGGGTTCAGTTCAGAAGTGTAACTCAATGTACGTTTGTGGCTGCAGTGTTCCTGCATGGGACACTTGCCTGGAATGGCAGGGAACAGGCCATGCTGTCTGTCATAAACCAGTCCCTGTGCCCCACAAAACCACTCTGGATTCATTACAAGTGAATTCATTGAGGGTGGAATAAATCTGATAGTGGCTAAAAAGTGCTTTTTTTTCTGCAGGTGCAGGAGCTCACTGCACATGTTCAACGTGGTCCTGAGCACTGGGCTCTTGTGCTGGAGCGAAGCTGCTCACCTTTCCATCAGGCACTTCCCAGCACCACAAGGAGCTGTTCTTCCTGTCTTTGCACTTACACACATGTTTGGGGGCTCTGCTGGAGCAGAATCAAGCCAGCAGTTCCAATATTGACTTGTTTTTGTAAAGTTGAGCATGTTGTGTTTTGTTACATAGCTTGTGGTGGTGAGAGAAATCCATTAAACTTGAAGTTAATTAGTATGGGAAGACTGTAATTTATCGAGATTGTCTGAATGGAAGTAAGAGCATTGCTATTTAATTAGCAAGTGCATTTGGATTTTTAGATTTTTTCCTTTTTGATTTCATTCAAAATATTGTAAGTGCTTTGCATATAATAAAAGAAGAATAGATTAAGGACAGGCGATTGAAAAGACATTAAAAACCTATGGCATAATATTAAATTTTTTGCTATTAAGTGCGTGCTTTTGATCAGATAAGAGAACTTTTATTGCTGTGGTCTATTCTCATTTTGTATCTTAATTATGCCTGAAAAGATCCCTTAAATGACAAAGTCCTAATTTATATTACCACAAAAGACCAGTCTTACAGTTATTAAACCAGAACGTGACTGTTTGTTGCTTCCCTGTTTCTGAGACCTTCCACTGAAGTCATGGGCACCTTCAGGTGATTTTCATAAATGTTTATACTCAGCTGTGTTTTATTCTGTGGGCTCCTTTCTTGTTTTTTCTTAATTTAAGTAATCGTAGATTTAAACTTCAGTAACATCACTACTTCTCCAAATTAAAAAGTTGATGGGACAAGAGGAAATGGCCTCAAGTTGCACCAAAGAAGCTTTAGATTGGATATTAGGGATAATTTCTTCACCAAAAGGTTGTTAAGCACTGGAACATGCTGCTCAGGAAGGCGGTGGAGTCACCATCCCTGGAGGGCTTCAAAGGGTGTGTGAGTGTGGCACCTGGGGATGTGGTTCATTGGTGGCCTTGGGTTGGACTCACAACCTTGCTTCCAACGTAAGTGGTTCTAGAATTCACAGCTGCTCTCCTCCATGGAGAATGAAGCTGCTGCTGCTCACAGGAAGGACCTTGGCCCTCCCAATCATGCAGGGTGTCCCACTAAGGGATAGTGGGATGGGGCATTCAAGGCACTGAATAAAGCAGAGAAAATTCTCTCTGAGGAGCTCACAATATGCGTCCATAGTCCGTCCATCCATCCATCCATCCATCCATCCATCCATCCATCCATCCATAGTCCATCCATCCATCCATCCATCCATCCATCCATAGTCCATCCATCCATCCATCCATCCATCCATAGTCCATCTCATCATCCATCCATCCATCCATCCATCCATCCATAGTCCATCCATCCATCCATCCATCCATCCATCCATCCATCCATCCATCCATCCATCATCCATCCATCCATCCATCATCCATCCATCCATCATCCATCCATCCATCCATCCATCCATCCATCCATCCATCCATCCATCCATCCATCATCCATCCATAGTCCATCCATCCATCCACGGGTCAGCCTTTCGGCACAGCGATGACTCCGAGTGTGGGCTCAGGCCTGCACGGGCACCGCTGCACCCTCGCCACTGTTTCTCGGGGCGGTGGCCGCCTCTCAGCCCACCCCTCGTCCAGTCCAGTCCCGTGTCCTGTCCTGTGTCCGTCCGTGTCCTGTAGTATCTCGTGTCCATGTCCCATCCGTGTCCCTTGTTGTGTCCGTGTCCTGTGTCGTGTCCCGTGTCCCGTGTCCCATTCCCATGTCCATATCCGTGTCCCGTGTCCCGTGTCCTGTGTCCCATATCCCATGTCCCGTGTCCCGTGTCCTGTGTCCCATATCCATGTCCCGTGTCCTGTGCCCTGTGTCCCGTTCCCGTTCCCGTGTCCCGTGTCCCGTATCCCGTTCCCGTGTCCCGTATCCCGTGTCCCGTGTCCCGTGTCCCGTATCCCGTGTCCCGTGTCCCGTGTCCCGTATCCCGTGTCCCGTGTCCCGTTCCCGTGTCCGTTCCCGTATCCCGTGTCCCGTTCCCGTATCCCGTGTCCCGTATCCCGTGTCCCGTGTCCCGTGTCCCGTGTCCCGTTCCCGTATCCCGTGTCCCGTGTCCCGTGTCCCGTGTCCCGTGTCCCGTGTCCCGTATCCCGTGTCCCGTGTCCCGTCCGTGTCCCGTTCCCGTGTCCTGTCCGTGTCCCGTGTCCCGTATCCCGTATCCCGTATCCCGTGTCCCGTGTCCCGTGTCCCGTATCTCGTGTCCGCGCCTGTCCCGTGTCCCGTATCCCGTATCCCGTGTCCCGTGTCCCATGTCCCGTATCCGTTCCCGTGTCTGTCCCGTGTCCCATATCCCGTATCCCGTGTCCCGTGTCCCATATCCCGTGTCCCGTGTCCCGTATCCCGTGTCCGTGTCCCGTGTCCCGTGTCCCGTATCCCGTGTCCCGTGTCCCGTGTCCGTATCCCGTGTCCGTGTCCCGTGTCCCATGTCCCGTGTCCCGTATCCCGTGTCCCGTGTCCCGTGTCCCGTGTCCCGTGTCCCGTGTCCCGTGTCCCATATCCGTATCCGTATCCCGTGTCCCGTATCCCGTGTCCCGTATCCCGTATCCCGTGTCCCGTTCCCGTATCCCGTATCCCGTTCCCGTGTCCCGTATCCCGTATCCCGTATCCCGTATCCCGTGTCCCGTGTCCCGTGTCCCGTGTCCCATATCCCGTATCCCGTATCCCGTGTCCCGTGTCCCGTGTCCCGTATCCCGTGTCCCGTGTCCCGTGTCCCGTGTCCTCCCGTGTCCCGTGTCCCGTGTCCCGTGTCCCGTGTCCCGTGTCCCGTGTCTCGGCCGTGGCTCGGAGCCGGCTCGGGGCCATCCCCGCGCGGCGGGCCCCCCCTGGCGGCCGGCGCGTGCGCGGCAGGGCCCGGCCTGGCCCGGAGCCGGGGCCGCCGGGAGAAATGACCGTCCGAGAGTGTCCTGGGAAACCCTCGGGAGAGGGAAACCCTGGGACAGGGAAACCCTCGGGAGAGGGAACCCTCGGGACAGGGAAACCCTCGGGACAGGGAAACCCTCGGGAGAGGGAAACCCTGGGGACAGGGAAACCCTGGGGACAGGGAAATCCTCGGGATAGGGAAACCCTGGGGACAGGGAAACCCTCGGGACAGGGAAACCCTGGGGACAGGGAAATCCTCGGGATAGGGAAACCCTCGGGAGAGGGAAACCCTCGGGACAGGGAAACCCTGGGGACAGGGAAATCCTCGGGATAGGGAAACCCTGGGGAGAGGGAAACCCTCGGGATAGGGAAACCCTGGGGACAGGGAAATCCTCGGGATAGGGAAACCCTGGGGACAGGGAAACCCTCGGGACAGGGAAACCGTCGGGAGAGGGAGGAAACCCTCGGGAGAGGGAAACCCTGGGGACAGGGAAACCCTCGGGATAGGGAAACCCTCCGGATAGGGAAACCCCCGGGACAGGGAAACGCTCCGACACAGACTTCTAGTGCTATCGAGTGAGGTGTTGCTTTATTCTTGCTCAGGAGAGGGGGTTGTTTCTGTGTGGCCAACAGAATTTTCCTGCCGCCACACAAGGTGCCGATAAACTCCTTCACCTGTTTGTTTGTCTTTAGCAAAAAAAGAGATTAATATTCACTGATTCCAAATGGCACAATTCGTTCATTAATTAGTATTCTGTCCTCTCTTTGTTATGGATTTCTCACTGTTTCTAATTTAGTTTTTAGTCTTTTTAGTGTTTTTTTTTCCTCCAGCAGGGATTTTCCAACACGAATATACCTAGTCTTTGTTACGTTATTCTTTATCTTCCGGTTCCTGGAAAACATCTTTGTATCCATAAATTCTTCACTTCTTGTACCTGATTTCAAGGATGCATCTCTCTCTCCCAGGCCTTGCTCAGTGAAGCATATTAAAGTTAGTTTAGCTAAATTTTCCCAAGCTGTTGTAATATTCCCCCAATACCTGCTCATGCTAAATTTTGGCTAAAAGTGATTTAACATATTGCCTACAATTAATACACTGGTTATGATTTAATAAAACCAATTAATTTAACTTAATTAAAACCATTAATTTAAAAATTAGAAAAGCGGTATAATTTCCAACAGAAGGACAAGGATTTGGTAGATGGCTATAATCTTTTTAATCTCAAATTTTATGCAGGTATTTGCAGCTGCCTCTACTCGAGCAAGCTCCATATCTCTGCATGGCTCCCTTCTGCCTCCTGTGAGCAGTGATAATATCACTTCCCTGCCTCCCAAGACTGCTGTGAGTAAATGCATTAGAAAATTATTTGGCTGGGCTAGTCTTTCCCTAGTGCTCTAGCATGATTTGCTCCTGTAGTTGTGAGAGTTGTACAGCTGCAGTATTATATAAAACTGAGGCAGAGGGTTCTATCCCTGCCCTGCTCAGGTGAGACCCCACCTGCAGAGCTGCCCCCAGCTCTGGGGGCCCAGCACAGAAAGGACATGGAGCTGTTGGATGAGTCCAGAGGAGATCACCACGGTGATCAGAGCAATGGAGCAACTCTGCTGTGAGCAAAGGCTGAGAGAGCTGGGATTGTTCAGCCTGGAAAAGAAAAGGCTTTGGGGTGACCTGATTCCCTTTCCTGAAGGGAGATGACAAGAAAAGTGGAGAGAGCCTTTTTACAAGAACATGTAGTGACAGGACAAGGCAGGATGGCTTCAAACTGACAGAGAGGAGGTTTAATTTAGACACCAGAAAAGAATTGTTTACTGTGAGGGTGTTGAGGCGCTGACACGGGATACCCAGCGTTGTGGATGGATGCCCTGTCCCTGGAAATGCTCAAGGCCAGGTTGGAAGGGACTTGTAGCAACCTGGTCTAGTGCAACCACTGAAGGGCTGTGGAACAAAATGATCTTTAAGGTCTCTTCCTTAAGCCAAGCCATTCTGTGATTTCCCTATTCCATGATCTGCTGTGATTGCTCTCTTTGTGCACACTGCTGTAGGAACTACACATGTTGGTGAGTATACCCAGCTCTGAAAGAAGTTTCTGGAAGTTCTGCCTTCCCCACTTTAGTGGCTGCAATTTAAAAATCCACATTTGTAGTGCACGGTGTGCTGTCAAAGCTGAGATCTGCAGGATCTGAACAATTTTGTGACAGCTACAGGATGGCATTTCAGTTTCCATGGAAACTGACAAAAAATCAAGGTGAAGTGTTGGCTGATTATCTATTAATAAAGCAGAGCATTTAAATATAAAGTTCTTCACCTTCCTTTTGCTGAGAAAACTTCTGTTCCTACATAGAGGCCTCATGTCTTCAAAGTGTGGTCACAGCTTGGGCTGTGTAATCTCCTTTCCAGAGATGAAAGAAAAAAATTCAGCCTTGACCCAGTCAACCATGGAGCCTTATGCTCTGCTTTTAAGATAAAAGGCTGATTTGTCTCCACAATTACTACACAAACCAACACCATTGTTTATATGACAAATTACAGAGTAACAGTTGTTCTTTTGCTTCACTGTGTGCTTTTCTACTGTGCATTTCCAGAGCCTTTCTGTGCTCAAATGCATTTCCTTGTAAAAAGTTCTCATTGCATACACTTTTTATCTGCTCACACTCTTGCTTATCACCTGAATTTAATGGCTCTTTGGCTTTGCACTCACTAGACTCTTGTTTTGAGTCAGTGAGTTTGATCGTTTTGCTGAACATTCCTTTTTTCAGGTCATTGATTTCTAAGGTTAACAAAATGAATCCTCCTACTGATCCTTGCTACGTCCCACTAATCTCATTGCTATATCCTGAACTGCTCAATTACCTTTTGTCTTCAATTTCAGATGCATTTATCAAACCCACAGTTCAGTCTTTTGTGCAGGAAGCGGTTTCATATTGGATTCAAGAACATAGTCATGTGAATGTTTCTCATACTTATATTTCAATTTGCTTAGGCTGTTTAAGTTTTCTTGGTTAATTTGCTGCTTGACATACCCTTTTAAGTGTACTTTCTCCACTGCTTATTTCTTGCCAGAGATGTCTTTCTCTCTAACCTCTGTTCTTTTCTGCTCTTGAAGAAGTGTCTTCCAGTATTTGATAGTGTTGACTTTGGTCTTTGCAGCACTTTATCTTTTCTACCCTCCTGAATCATTTGATTCTTTTGCCATCCTTTCTTCACTCTAGGCAGAAAGTAAGAGCCAATATTCCTCTGAAGGACATTTGCTCTGTTTTTCTCAATAAGAAATTGGGGATTTTCTTAGGCCTGTCTTTTGTACCTCTAACTCTGTGTCCCACTTTTTTGGCGGCAGTTGATATCTACTTTGCCAGGTTTGGCATGATCTATTGTGGCTTGGCTTGGACGTATGGAGGAGAACACAAATACAAAAACCCAAAGCAAAGTTCATGGCCTAACACCCCATGACACCCTTTGCATCACCTGGGTATTAATTCAAAAGGGGGCCAAGCAAAAGTCTTATTCCTTTCCTATGATTTGTTTCAAACACAAAAGATGCCAGTTTCATGTATCTATAACTGAGTCTGCTCTCACAGATATTGTCTTTGCTAGCAGTACAATATGGAGAAGAAAGGGCTTTTTACACATCCATTAACATGTCAATGGGTTGTCTTTAAGTGTAAGCAAGGGCCACATGTCTTTCACAAATGTAATAAAAGAAGCCCAAACTAAATTCTGGCTACAGAAACCCCTGTGCAGTCTGGCTCAGGACTCTGTCACTCTGGGCTGCATTTTGCATATCAGAAATCTCTTCTTCCCACTGCCCAAGGACCATGTAGCCTTTCACAAACCACACTGACATCCCAGAACAAGTCACTGCCTTTGGCAGTGGCTCAGGGGGCTGGGATCTCAGCAATAAACAATAAAACTGAAGCTCTCAGGTGCAGTAGCTTCTTTGCTAAAGACAGGCTCATTCTTAGCAGTAACTGAATATGGCTGAAGATAAGAGTCTGATACCAGAGAACTGAGAAAGAAAACAAAGAACACCACTCTTAATCAACAAGCTTGCTTTGAAGTACCATTCCTCTTTGGAAGAAAAGCTGAAAGAAGTTCTGCTTTGGAAGGGACCTTTTGACAAAAACTTGGGTTTATAGGATTTGTTATCCTACATGATCCTATTCTATTTTAAATGTATCAAGTTAATGAATGGTCATGTAATTTCTTTCACAGAAGAGCTGAAGCTCTGGGCCCCTCTAAGGAAGCGTAGAAGTTGAACATGTGAGATGAGTACCCCAAAAACCTCTTGGTAAATCCCCTCACATTCAGACAATTATCTTCCAGTCATTTGAGGACCTATGAAAAACCCCAAGCCTACAACACCCATATGCTTTAAGCAGAACTGTGGAGGGTGTGTCACATTTAAAAAAGAAGTGGACACAAAGGCACTTCTGTCTAAAAGCCTCCAGGGTACTCTGAAATGCCACTGGGCAAAGCCTTGCTGAGCAGGAAGCTGATTGTAGATGGCAACAGCATGGAGTTTATACAACCTTGAACATCGATTAGGAATTTCAACTAAATATGTTTTGCTGAACAGCTTTGAGCTACTGATAGCAGGTAAGTATGTCACCACCACTGCGGTCTGACAAAAGTTCATTAGCTTAAAAAGGGGTCTTTTAAGACAGGAAAAAGGACAACATCATTAGGTAGTCTGGTTCATTGCAAACACGTCTGTTTTCAAGCTGGACACATCAGTTCCTTGATAGAAGAAATACACATTTAACAGTATTTTGGGTGACTTCCATTTCCATTATATTGTTGTACATAGGAAAGGAGGTATGTTTGTCTTAGGCATTTTCTTCTTTGAAACAGACAACAGAAAGAGCAGAGAAATTACAAGAGGTAGTGGATTTAGCAAACCTGCACATAAAACAATCTTTTATAAGAATAAAATGCTGCATTTACAGCTGTAAATGTACACACCCGTATAAGTTAAAAAGACAAAGGTACTTTTACTGTGTTTCTTGTTATTTTTAAGTTCAGAGAATGAAGTACTTAAGTGCTGGACTTAAAGTGGTGAACCTCATTGCATTGGCCAAACCAAACCATTCATGCAGCACCAGGCTTTTGACATAGCCTAAGTGAGAAATTTAGACAGTTAGTGCCACCAAAGTGCAGTTGTGTTCATCACAGTGTGTACATTTTGACTGGCTTGTAAAGTGAATGTAGAAGTTCATGGCTCTCCCAGGCAGCTTCTTTTGATGGTTGAAGAAAACATGATCTGCAACATACTGGGCCACAGGCTGACTGGAATGATAAGACCGGTGTTCATCAGACAGTGGAGAAAAGTCAAAGTCAGCTACCTGAAAAAGGAACATCAAAAAGATATTTTTTAGTTGTTTCCACTGGCTGAAGTCCAGCAAGAGCACATTGGGCTACAAATGGCACTTGGTCCTCAACCATTTTCACTCAGTCACTAACTTAAAATAGACTTCTGATTTATACCTGTTGTGCACGTGGCTCACAGGCAGTGTCCCTAGAGGTTTATAATTTATGTTGTGGCACAGTGTAAAGGGTATTAGGTACTTTCCAAAGGACCATGAAAGCTGCTTTTGATTTAAGAACTCATGCTTATTGCAAACACCTTTTGTAGCAAGTGGAAGTATATTAGAAATGGAAGGGAGCTGGGAGATGAAGACCACATACAAGGGGTAGGTAACAATTTAGGGCTGCTTTAGGTAACATACTCCTCCTTTTTTATTATCTTGCGTCCTCCTGCACTCTCTCCTTGCTTTCTTTCATGTAACTACTCTGAGGTAGATCCTCTGGAATGGATACTTCAATGCAAGCATCTGCTTGAGAATATTAACAAACTGCCCGTTATTATTCTGCAATTTAGAATTCTCTGCAACAAGCCAGAATCGTGGCTGTTTCTTCTTTTGCCTACACTGGCTTGGATTTTTTGGTGGAACAGATCACACGTACCAGGGAAATCCTCCCTCTGGCTCTGTTTCTCTGGAGATTAAAGAACCTTTCATATCTGATACCTTTCATGGCTGAAAGCTACCTAATTGCTATCCCAGCTCAAAGTAAGAGTAACTGAATACCTCCACAAGATCTTTTTGTTGTGTGCTACTTCGAAAAGTCGTGTACAGCACCAGTACCAGCATCACTGAAACCAGAGCAGTGCAGAGCAGGACAAAGAAAGCTGGGTGGATTCCTAGGAAAAAGCACAAGGACACATTCCTGGAGAGACACAATACCCCAGAAAAAGGCAACAGCAAGAAGGAAACAATGAAGAAATTTTAGGAATATTTTTAGAAAAGAGAAGGAATGCGTGTAAGAAGTAATAAACCTTCAGCGCCCATCACTCCAGGTTTTTCTGAAATCTCAGGAGTGGGAGAGGGGTTTATGAAGGTATTTCTCTTTATGACTCTTGAAGAGCCTAAAAACCTCCACCCAGTTCCATGTGTTAGCCCCTGAGTCCCCAGGGTGTTTGTGGTACCCCCGGGGATAGGAAGGACTCTCACCTGCCCAGCAGCCAAGAGCCTCCAGCGCGGAGGAGCCATCCCTGAGTGCACACCAGTGCCTCCTGGAGTGAGCTGCCCTGCCTGTGCACGGCTGGCTCATGGTGACATGGTGTGCCCAGTCTGGGTCACAGCCTGGCTGGGCCCCCTGCTCTTCACCTGGCCACCTAGCCACTCGCCCACATGGTTTAGGGGCCCAAGGGGGCATGTGTGACCGTGTGGGGGGGAGCCAGCTGGGGTCACCAGCAGGAGGGACAGAGACTTGTCATGAAATGGAGGCCTAGGAAAACCTACCCTCACAAACCCCTAACTCAGCAAAGCAAAAATAATTGAGCCTGCTTAATTACAATAGTGTTACAGACACATATGTTTTCCTAGTTATCCTCTCTAACTACAAAAGCTTGACTATTTAAACTGAAAAAACATTCCCTTAAGTAATACAGCCTTCCCAGTGTACTTAGTAGCTTCAAGGCACTCTTGGGACTAAGGGTTCAGCAGAACACTAGGAGCTCAGAGCAGTTACAGCAGGCACATTATAAATTCTCATTTCCCTTTTTATTCCTCTCTTTTTAGTGATCTACACCACATTCCTGAAACCTCATCTGCAAGCTGGTTAATCCATGTTCGTCCCTAACCTGTCTGGACTCTCCGTGCTGCTCAGATTCCCTGCCCTCACCTGCTGGCCGCACTTTGATCCCGTGTGTACGTCTGCAGCATGGTCACGCCGTTCTCCACCCTGACACTGAGGCAATACTGTCCCGCGTCCCTGAAGGTGTGGCTGAGGTTGTAGCAAGAGCCACTGACCTCCACAAGATGGCATTTGTCACCTTCAAGTGGAATGCACTCGGATTTTATAAGCCAGCATAACGCCAATGGTGGGCTGAAG
The DNA here is from genome assembly GCA_032173965.1 of Sitta carolinensis. NCBI lineage: Eukaryota > Metazoa > Chordata > Aves > Passeriformes > Sittidae > Sitta > Sitta carolinensis. Next base: position 14,664,643 of record CM063295.1, on the reverse strand, counting down.
CAACAAGAGCAAAAAAGGCAAAATTTAAAAAAGGTGAAAACTCTGCGAAAATTTCAGCAAAGAGCTTGGTTAAAATAGCAGAATAATTTCGAAATGAATGAAGTTAATTGAAGTAAATACAAGTAAAGAAATAGTCAACTGCACTGATGTTTGGTTTATAACATATGCCAAATGAGAAAGTTCTTTGTGATGCTTCTATAAAGGCAGGTCTTTCAGCTGAGAGCTGAATACCTGCAAGGGTCACCAGCAGGCCACTGTGTGTAGAAAACTCCTTAGACCTTCTTCAATAAAGATGAAAGGAATCTTTTATCCTGCACTTCCAAGGGAAGGTAGTTTATCCTTTGTCCTTCTCACACAGAAATCACTGTCTGTACTACTGAAGCACACCCAAGACTGTTATAATTAAAAAAAAAAACAAAACAAAAACCCAACAAAACAAAAACAAAAACAAAAAAAAAAACCCAAACCAAACCAAAACAAAACAAAAAAATCCACAAATGAAACTGGAAAGAATATAAGATGAGCTCTGTATAAAGGACTGATAACTGGAAAATGTAAGTAATTTTTAAGGATCACAGCATTTCCTTACATTAACAAAAGAGTTTTGACTTGCTATCAAGCAATTTAGTGCAAGTCACTTCATGGCCATGTGGCTTCTCACCACATCTAATTGAAGCCTTTTATTTACCTGCCCAGATCCCTGTTTCAGCTGATTCAGCTCAAACTCACCTTATGCACTATAGACTTTGATTCTGACAACAGACTTTTCTTTACCCTGTTTTATTAGTATTTTGTTTCTTATCTCTTTACAACATTCTTTGTAAAAGAAAGCATCAAGTTTATGTGTTTAGCTCATTTTCTATCTTTGTTTTTGATAACCCATCTCTCTGTCACTGCATCTCTATCTTAAACTCCTCTTGCATCAGGCCCAGTCCTGTGACTAGAAGGTCACCAAGCCTGCTCTTAGTGATCTCAGGTTTGCCTGGCAGTTTTTGGCTGTTCACATTTACTGGGATGCCATCTCCAGTTCCCATTCCTGCCAATGTGCCTTTCACTTTCTGAATGCAAACTGTGCTGCTTTGTCTGTTGGGAATGTTTATGCCTTTGGTAAATTACCCTGTTTGGCTGCTGCTCCCTCCAAAACTCCAATGTATTCTAATGCTGCAAATTGAGAGAGCTTGTGCTAGGATTGAGGTGCTCACAACCCTCCTGTTTTTCTATGATCCTTGCTGCATGGGGCTTCTATATCTTATTCATCTTGTGACAATTGAACTTTGCCAGAATCACTCCCCAAACCTATTGATCACCTATGCCAGTCAAGGTTTGCTGCTATGCAGTATATTTCAATTTAATAGCAGGGAAACTGGTGAAGGATAAAAGTTCAGAAAGAAGTTCAGATATATTTTCCTCTACTATTTCTCTGGCTATTTGTCTTTTAGTGTTCTTGTTACAAAGATTAAAAAAAAAATAACACTTGCTTTACATAGGAAGGTTCTACTTTTCTGTAAAGATGCAGGGTCTTTCAGGCTCTTAGAGCTCATAGAACTTCAAGTCAGGAAAATGCAACATTCAACAGCATTGTTTGGGGGGAAGAAGATGGTTTAGGTTTTTTTAAATAATTGTTCTGTGGGGTTCAACTGACTATTTTTAGGAAACACTAGGGAAAAACACTTAAAGAGACAGCTTTGGGGAAAAGAAGTTGTGTTTGCTACTTACGTGCCATTGATATGAAGAGATAAATTCAAGTTTTCCATTACATGAGTTTCTCTGGAGCCCACTATGTCAATACTTTTAACAGCATCTGAGAAGCAATTAAAAACCAGAATGTCATACTCCACATGTAAACTTGAGTCTCACTGGTTTCCCAGGGAAGGTTTGTTTCCACAGACTTGCAGATTTGAGCTTCTTCAGTTACACAAATAATACTATTTTTCTCACACCTCAAAAAGGAAACCTACCACTAGAGATGTTGTAAGATTCCTGAGTTTTTGTCTGATTGCTTTTTAATATGTATAATCAACTTTATTAATTATTTTCATTTTTAATTCTGTGTTTATTTAGTCCTAAAGCTGATCAAACCAATGAGACTTTCCTAATGCTTGATTTAACTGACTTATTGTTTAGGGATAGCTGATGTAAATTGAACAAAGAAATCCGCCATAAATTACCATAAATACTTTATTGTTTGAATTGTATGTGAGGTTTTTACAAAAGACAGTAAAACCGTCTGTAGATTAAAAAGAAACTGAAAATTTTATCTGTTTCCACTCATTTTTCTGCCCTAGAAGAGCACGGATCAATCCTGCGATGGAAACGCTTCCCTGAAGGACATTGACCGGTCACTGCAGGTGAAACAATGGTCAATTGTGTTACCATGCTAAAGCTAGATTGCATCTGTACACGCTAGATTGTATCTGCACACAGACGGCTGGTTCTGCTGGGAGGTGTGAAACGTCCCCTGCTTACCCGAGAGCTCCAGGGCTGTGCTGAAATCCCCGGTTTTCTGCACGATCTCTCTCTCGTGGAGGATGCTGCCACTCTGCTCCCATTCAGCCACAGCCTTCAGGTGCACCGTGCCGTTCCCCTTGGAGGAGCAGTTGCAGTACACAAAGGGTTCCTTGGTGATCTGGTAGACTCTGTGTGCAACAGGAAAACATTTCCAATCAAAATTGCCTTTTGCAAATGCTTGCATGTTTCTGGTTTTAAAAAGGATGAGCTCTAGTACATTTTCTTTACCGACAGTGTTCCGCTGGCTGTGATTCTAATTCTACTTTATGGCCATATAAATGAGGATTTATGTCGGTGGTATTACCTATAGAACTACAATTAGGACAAGATCCAGAGTAAATCTCTGCATTTTTAATTAAAGAAACTAAAGATAATGCTAAAAGAATTCGCAAAATTGAATAGTCAATAGTCAGTAAATTATGAAAACAACTTTTATAGTAGGCAGACCATTAGCTAACTGATTTAATTCAGATTTTTCTGAATTTGAACATCTGAATCAGAGCCATGTTGAATACTTATTAAAGCAAACCTAGTAACCACACCTACCCATCTCCAAAATCCCAGTTATAGACAAATGATGCTGACTTGAAGTAATGACTTGGGTCATGTAGGGAGAAAGAAATCCGTGTCACTGTGTCCATGGAGGAACCAGAACCATGTGTGGTAACTCTGCTGTCTTCTATCTGGGCAATGGTGAGGTTCCCTGTGATAAATTCTGCAGAATAAAAAGGGAGAAGAAGAACGATTACATATGTGACAGAAGAATGACAGCATGTTTCCACTGCATGTTCTGTGTGGGTATCAAAAGCTTCTTTCAGAGGTACTGTGTAAGTCTTTCTGTGTCCTAGTCCAAGTGGTTAAGTGTATTTTATATCTATTACTCACTGTTGTCACGTGTGTGAATGAGGGAGTGAAATAAAAATATTTATTTAGGGTTATACAATGGGTCATGATAAAATATCCAATAGAACTAAGAGAAATAATCCTGGACTGATTGAGCTCAATATAAACTTCTACTATTGATTTTAAAATAACTGGTATTAATAGCAAACGTTTAGATTCAGAATCAGGCCAGTACACATACTTGCCATGTTTGGCATGGTGGTTTTTTTGTTTGTTTTGTGGGTTTTTAAATGTAGCTTTTTTACCCCTAAGTTTTAGCTATTTCTACAGAAATTAAGATTTGACTACTGTGAATAACAGATGTGCTATTTATTGTGAATACAGAAAGGGGGGAATGTTTTTGTCTATGAGAGGTTCCATGTTGGACAATGAGTGGCAAGGACTGATCTAAAAAAATCCTCTCTAACCTACAAATAAAGAGATATTATGATGAGACACTTATCAGCTCTTTATAAAATTAGTGGGCTATTGATTATCAGTAACAGACTCTTATCCTGTTAGCAACTCATTAAATCTGGTTAACAGTTTTCTTGGTGATGCACAAATAATAATTGCAATTACTGTTGGAATGGGGCTGTCAATCCCTGTATCAGAGATTGGATTAACCATAGCACACTGGTGGTTAATTGGTTAAAAAACAAAAGCATATTTATGGTTATGATTGTTCCCAGAAAACTGAAATTGCATTTAGCAACATTTAGAAATGCAGCCATGACTTCACATCCAATTTCAGTACACTCTGACAGAGCTTTAGGAGCAAATGTAACACTCTGCTGTGCTGATGACCTAAGATTTGCTGTGTCATGCAACAGGGAAAAGCAGCAGATTGTCACTGCTGATGGTCATCCTAACTTTAGGTCTAGAACTGCTGGCAAGCTGTAGAAGCATTATTGTTCTGGGAGTCTGGACACGTGTGCTGGTGTGTGAACTGCAGCTGCTGAAGCATCTGGTTTCTAGTTCAGTTTCTCTAAGTGTCAGAGGCAGGAGAACACGGGCAGCATCTCACTTCCTTCCAGGATGTAGAGAGACTAGAGCGTGGCTGTAATGCCACTAGCTGCACCATGCCCCCAAGGCCACCTTCAGCCACAGGGCTACAAATCAAACTCTGGTCAGGAGCCATATTTACACTGGCTTTCTTCCTGATCCTAGAGAGGGGATATATGCTGAGTTCCTGGAGAGGTACAGGTTGTAAAGCCATTTTACCCATTTTACCTGTAATCTGAAGCACGGTGATGTTTCTTGCAACCGGCCGACACAACCAACAGTTTTTGTGAGTCACCCAGACAGACACGGGGAAAGTGCCCGGAAATTCACCAGTCACATTAATTACAGAGTTTAACCGCTGCTCGGATTTCTCTATCAGAATCAGAGGAGCATAAACCCAGTTAAAGTGATACTGGTTTGATGTGACATTTTCGTTGTTCATTCTTAGCCTTGCCTGGACAGTAGCTTGAGCTCCCGTTGTGATGGGACCATTGTTGGTTATTTCCAGATTATACAATTCTGTGTAAATCAGAAGAAAATGAGTAAACCAAACCTTGTTGTATGGCATTTTAAATTTCATTTATTTATTTACACATTTAAACTAATCAGCTCTAGTTATATGACTCACAAAGACACTCAACCCAGAAAACACTTTACTGCCATAATTTTTTACTCTTTGAATATCTGGAACAGAAACTGTTGCATGTGTATGAGAGTTCAAATAAATAACAGTAAACAACATGTCAGACTGAGTCCTAGAAATGTTTGTAGTAGAAGACAGCTTCAGTCTAGAACATCGCAAAAGCTTTGTTAAGGTTTTACACTCAGAGCTGGGTGTTGGCTATGGGTTCATAGTCACTAATGATCTAACATGATCAGTAGACTTCCAGCTTCTGGAAGAGGCTCAGCTCTAATCTCTGTCCTAAAAAATGTAAGCTTTCAAACTCAGCTGAGATTTCATTCGCTAGATTCCTTTACCAGCTCTGTTGAAAAGTTTCTCTAACTTTCATCATAAGTAAACATAAAAAAAATCAATAAAAGCATTTTCTGCGCTATGGTCCACCTTAGATTTCCTTTTCCAGGGAAGGACTATAAACCCCAAGGCAAATGAAAGTTGTACCATGCTCTAGTGACAGAGCAGTTGCTGTCCAGATGGACTTGGACAAGCTCCAAAAGTGGGCCCATGGGAACCTCATGGGGTTGAACAAGGCTGAGTGCAAGGAGCTGCATCTGGATTGGGTCAGCCCCTGGTATTCCATACAGGCTGGGGAATGAAGGGATAGAGAAGGACTTGGGGTACTGGTGGATGAAAATCTGGACTTGGGCCAACAATGTACACTCAAGAAAGCTATGAGGCTGCATAAAAATCACACAGCATTTTGAGGAAGGTTATGTTTCACAATGAGAGTGGTGAAACACTGGCATGGGTTGCCCAGTATAAACATTCAAGGTCAGGTTGGATTGGGTTCTGAGCTATCTGGTCTAGTTGAAGATGTCTCTACTCGTAGCAAGAGGTTGAACTAGATGACCTTTAAAGGTCCCTTCCAACCCAAAGCATGCTATGATTCTATGAAACATCGAGGCATGGGAGGTGCAGACTTGTGATACTGAGACAGCTCTGCTGCTCTGAATGACTCACCATTATCTTCTCTGCCATGTTGACTCAAATTCCTTACTTCAGATCTTGCAACTACTGCAATATTCAGTGTTGAGTTTTGTGGAAAGAATACATTAAAATGTTCAAAAAACCAGCAGTGCAGCAGCATTAAAAGGTGTGCATGTGTTAAACAACAAAATCAAGCCCCAAAACAATAGGAAATGCAAAATAGCTGTTAATTGGGACAGAGCTGGGAACAGGATCTGGTTGCTTGCCTCCAACCTGGAGCATGTTCCCTTCCCTGTATCAGAGCTCTGCTGGCTCTCCTCTCATTAGCAGTGCTGGGCAGAGCAGCAGAGCTGGGGGGTTCTAACGCAGGTGCCTTTCCTTATCCTCTCTTTCAGCAGCAACCAGACTGCTACCAGGGACCTGAACCTATGACCTCTAGAAACTGCATTTCTCACTCACCATGACCTCTAATACGAAGGGATCACTGGGGCCCAGCTAATTCCCAGCTGGCATTTCTGCACCCATCAGCTTGGAATTGGATGAAAGAGATAGCATTTGTGCCTGCATTTTATTTTACAGATCACAGGTGCTGAACAATTCCGGAGGCATAACTGTGAGAAATGAATGCTACTGCCTGAGAAAGAACTCCACAGTTCCCATTTCACAGCACAAGAAATGTCTCCTGAGTTCAGCTTTTTGAGCTAAAAGAGAAATGCTTGTGATTTGATGAAATCTGGCAGAGGGAGGCTTCATGTCTCTATAAGATTAACGCTATGCTCACTTGGTTTCAGCAGAATTCGGGAGAAAAATAGCCGACTACTTCATGCTTATCTAGCACTTCTCCTTGGAGGTTATCACGGCACTTTACAAATACCGGCCCCACAGCTGCCGCAGCTGGAGGTTCAGTGGCTAACCCAAGGTCACTCAGGGAGTGACCGGCACAGCAAGACATTCCATCCAATGCAGGGGTTTCTCCTGCCTTTCCGACCTCTCTGCAGAATGGAGCTCTGTGAGTCCCACAGCGAGGGACAGCAGCCGCCCGGGAGCCCTGTGACCCGCGGCGCGGGGTCAGCGGAGGAAGCAGAGGTGCAGCTTTTGGCTTAGAAATGCAAAGCAGGACCCCGGCTGCCCGGGATGCCGCACCTTCACTGCAGGCACCAAGATAGCAGCGCCTGAAAATAAAGTCTGGAGTGGTGGGAGCGTGCCCAGAGCAGCTTCCGTCCCTTGTCACATCTATCAGGCTCGGGCAGGGAACCACCCCCACCCGTGATGCAGCTCACTCCTGAGGTCCGAGCCCTCGCATCCCGCTCCCCGCACCCCTCGCCCGCTCCCCGGCGGCGATGCCAGCGCAGATCCGCAGCCCCTTCCTTACCTGCGGCCGGGGAGCGCCCGTGGCCGAGCTGCAGCAGCAGCAGCAGCGCGCAGAACAGCAGCCGCATGCTGGGGGCCGGGACTGGGGCCGGCTCCGGAGCCGGGCCGGGGCCGCGACTGGGCGCTCTAGAGCCGGGGCCGGGGCCGGGCCGGACTGGGACTGGGACTGGGGCCGGCTCTGGGCCGGGGCCGGGCTGGGACAGGGACTGGGACTGGGGCCGGCTCTGGAGCCGGGGCCGGGGCTGGGACAGGGACTGGGACTGGGGCCGGCTCTGGAGCCGGGGCCGGGGCCGGCCGCGCTGCGGCTCCCGTGTCCGCGCCCCCGGGCCTCTCCCCGCGGCAGCGCCCAGCCCGCCTCCCCCGGGGGCCGTTCCCGCGGGACCGCGCTGCCAGCGCCACCGGGCTGCCGAGCCGCCGGCGGTTTAAACAAATAGTCAGTGAAGGCCACAAATGCCTCGAATGTGCCGAGGGCCTGGGGGCACCTCGGAGCGCTTGGGAAGGGGTTTGTGCCGCGCTTTGGTTGCGGCAAGCACCTATAAAGTGTCTCTGCGGTGGCGCGGGGATGCCTCTGCGGGAGGCGGTTCGGCTGCTCTTACCGGTCCCGCAGCGCTCCGAACGGCCTGCCACGGGTGCGCTGCAGGAGAGGAGCGAGAGCACAAGCGCCGGAATGTGGTTCTCTGGTGTTTCTTTCTGTCGATTTATTTTGTGTTTTCCTGCGTCGTTTTGTATATTTTGTTTTTTATTCGTTCACTTTTATTTTTTTAATTTTCTTAAACTCAACATTCGAAGCCCTTTCTCACTCTTGGGCGCCGTTCTGCTTCTTGCGGCGGACCGCTCTCTCTGCGCGCTTCTCTTCCGATGGTGCCGCCGCTCTCCCGGGGCCCCGGCCGGGCAGGGTGAGCCCCGGACCGGCCGCAGTCACCGGCCGCGGCCGCCTCTGCCCGGTAACCCCGCGGCCGCTGCTAGCGGCGGGGCCGGGCGGGAGCGGGCGATGCCCGCCGGCAGCGCCCAGCCGGGGCCAGACGGCGCTGGCGGGGCGGGTCGGGGCGGGGCGGTGCGAGGGTGGCGGCCGGCGGCGGGAGCGGGCCGTGCGGCGGAGCTGCGCCCGCCTCCGCCCGCGGAGAGGCGCGGGAGGCGGCACCGGGCGGAGGCGGCCGGAACTGAGCACGGGCGCTTCCGTCGCGCCCATGCGCTGCCGGCGGCCTCCGGGAGCAACAAAGGAGGGAGCCGGGGCCGCGGCCGGGCGGTCCCGGGGAGCCGCGGGGTGAGGAGCGCGGCGGCGGCGGCCCGGCGGGGCCCGGGCGCGGTGGAGCGGGGCGGGGGGAGGCGGGACCGGCGCGCCGCGGGCGGGAGGGAGGGAGCGGCCGGAGCCCCGCCGGAGGGAGGCCTGGGGCCGAGCACGGCACCGGGAGGGCTGAGGGCAGCGGGGCAGCGGCGGAGCGGCCGCTCACGGTGCCCGTGTTCGCAGGGCGGAGATGGGCTCGGCGTGACGGCGCCCTGGCAGCGCGGAGCGACCCGGGCGAGCGGCGCTGCGGCGGGGAAGGTGAGGGGCGCGGGTCCCGGGCCGGCTCGGCCCCGCTTGGCCGCGAGCAAACCTGCCGGGGAGCCCCCCGAGGAGGAGGGAGGTCGCCGGTGTCTCAAGCGAGATGCGATTTTAGGTTTCTTTACGAGCGAGACAGGCAGCGTGTGTTGGCAGGACAGCCGTGTCCCCGGGGAGCGAGTCCCGCGGGGCCGTGTGCGGCTGTGCGCGGGGATCTGGCCGCGGGCAGGTGACAGGTGTGCGGGCTCGGGAGCATCCCGGAGCCTGCCGCTGGCACGGAGGGAACCGGGCAGAGCACGCGAGTGTTTGTCCTGTGAGGAGCTCAATAACCCCTTCTATCTGTTAGTGCAGTCCTGCCACAGCGAGTGCTGTACTGCTTGGTGTTGTATTTATAAGCCCAAGTAAAGAGTTGTGGTTTTTGGAAAAGGTGGTCCTCTTCAGTAAGTCAGAAGAATGGATGTAGGCGATGGGATAGATGCTGTTAACAAGCCATGTAAACTGACAAATACTTCTGTACTGTTTTGTAGGTGTGTTGAGCTTGATTTTATGTACTGAAAGCTGATCTTTCCTCCTCCAAGATGGCATTTGTCTCAGCACAAGGGCCTACGGTGGTTGACCAAACCACTTTGATGAAAAAATACCTTCAGTTTGTGGCTGCTCTTACAGATGTCAATACACGTAAGAGATTTTTTTTCTTATTGAAAATTGCAACTCTTCAGTAGTTTGTTTCACAAGTGTTGCTGACTCGTTCAGGCAGTTGATAAATGAGACAGTGAAATCTGTCAAATTCACTTTGAAATTTGTTTGAGTTTTGATTTTTGAAGAAGCAAAATGATGAGAAACACTTGCTTGAGCCGCAGTGAGTGAGCTGTGTGTGTGTGCAGTTGTGTGGTGGCTGTTTGAGAGAACTGTGTGTTTTATAATTAAGCAGTGATAGCTAAACTGATAAGATCTGATTGCTTCTTTGATCAATGAGCCTGGTGTTTTCCTTCATGACCTAGTTTTACACTCACATATTCTTGCTTGAATTTCCATTTTCAGCTGATGAAACCAAATTGAAAATGATGCAAGAAGTCAGTGAGAATTTTGAGGTAAATAAAAAGATAACAACCCCAAGTAACAAAACCCCAACAAAAACCTTCTAACTTTCTGCAATGGCAGCCTTTCTTTTGCTTAATGTATATTAATTGAATTTCTGATGTTATGCAGTTAAAATATTAATAGTATCCTGTGTCTTATGATTTATGTCATTGATTTTAGGTTGGTATTTAGCAATTAACCAGGTTGTTGAAGAATTACATTTGGATTTAGAGAGCTTTCATTGCCAAATCTTTATTCATTAAGCATTTAAATAAAAGTGAAGTAAGAGATTTTTCTTCTATTTTTGAATGCTATGAAATGTCTGTGTTTAAAGCTTTCTTTCATTTAGTTCAAATGTGTGTTGTGCCCTGGTGAAACAGAGACCCTTCTGATTCCTCTGAGTATTCTGAGAGAGGAGCTGTCAGATGCAGAATCTGACATCAGGAGTGGAGATGTCTCCAGTGACATCTTTTGCGTGGTGGTGGATCTTCATTTCACATGAGCAGCAGAGAAAATGTGAAACACAAGTTAACCCAGCCTTGTGTTAGCAGAAATTATACTTTAGTCAAATACTTAGTTGTTAGTGCCTGTTTTGAGGTTATAGAAAACTAAAAATCATTCTTGTGGGGTTTTTTACCTACTTAAGCTATTTCTGGAACAAATTATCTGACTAAAAGAATAGTTTTAACTGCTTAGTCTGGTGATTGTTTAGAATCTGAAGACTTGGTTGATTTTCTTTGCTCTTCCATTCAGTATTTGTTTTGCTAATGTTCTCTTGGAACTCACTTGGTTCTGTAGTGTGTCAGCTGATACTTAGTCACTGAATCTATTCAAAATTCACTGGAAGTGTTTAATAGTGGCTTTCAATGTAACTGAATATAGTCTGTGTGATGTCTGTTTTATAACTCCCCATGTTTTGTTCTTAATTAGAATGTGACATCATCCCCTCAATATTCTACATTCCTGGAACACATTATCCCTCGGTTTCTCACCTTTCTACAAGATGGAGAAGTTCAGTTTCTGCAGGAGAAGCCAGCACAGGTAAACTGTGTGGGGCATCTCCTGCCTTTTTGCTGTGAAGTCCTTGATTAACCTAATGAACTGATTTAAGACTTATTAAAAATAGATCTGTAATTTGGAGTGGAACTGAAAAAGTCCTGTTTCTAAATAAGTTACTCATAAACTTTGCTAATCTGGGCTTCTGTGAAAAAGGAGGAAAAGTAGGTGCAACAGAATTGCTTTCTTACTGAAATACTACACATTGTCACAAATTGCTGACTTTACTGAAGGGTAGGAATGAAAGGCAAAAGTTGAATCATTGTCATTAAATACTTAAAATTGTGTTCCTTAAAACAGTCTGATTTTTCAGCTGTAAATTTATTAAATTTGCCTCATTCTCATAGGTGGACAGTGGGAAGGATAATGTCTTTGTACACAAAGACATGTGTCTACATGAAATAAAATGGCTTTTTTTTCTATTTCAACATGCAGAATTATTAAGCTGAAAAAGATGCTGCAGCCAATTGTGGGGATTGTAGTTCTGTCATATCATTTCAAAAAGTTCTGTCATATCATTATTTTTCCTTCTTTTTTTTAACAGCAACTCCGGAAGCTTGTGCTTGAGATAATTCACAGAATACCAACAAATGAACATCTTCGTCTTCATACCAAAAATATCCTCTCTGTGATGTTCAGATTTCTAGAGGTATTTTTTACTTCCTCTACTTTCTTCATCTCCAGAATTTGCTGGGGGTAGGATTTTCAGTTGTTGTGCTGCTGGAGTAGCAATGGAAGTACGTTCTATTTAAGTTTCATCCATGTCCTTTCTTAGTGCTCACAGGTTTTCTGCATGTTCTCTCCTCCCCTTTAGGAACTTGGATTATACAAATGCAGGGAACTGTTCTCATGATGGGCAAGGTTTTCTGGCAGATGGCTTGTTCTTGGAGCTTGTTTTCTGTCTTGAAATTCACAACACTGCCATTCGAAGCTCACTTGAGGGGGGCTCTGAGGGGCAGTGGAAACAGATCTGATGGTGCAGAGTGGTTGAAATATCTGAGTTTTATTCTCCCAGGGGTGGATTTAATTTCAGCCATACTCTAGGACTGCAGGGTATCTAAGGAAAGGTGTCTTGCTCATGCAAATCCATATAATGGAGCACTTTAGATTGTTGAGAAGAGTATTAATTTTACAGGGTTTTGAAGTATCCACTGAGTAGTTGAAGAATTCAGCAGTGGGCTCACTAGAAAGTTGTTTTGTTTTTTTTTTCCCAGACAGAGAATGAAGAAAATGTATTGATTTGCTTAAGAATAATTATTGAATTGCACAAACAGTTCCGACCAGCAATCACTCAAGAAGTAAGTCATAACTCCATACATGGTAAAAATTGCTGCCACACTTTCCAGAATTGCTATTTTGTTCAAGTGGGTTGATTGTTTTGTTTGGCTGTTGTCCTTTTATGTTACCTGACCTGTTGTGGTAACCATAATTTTTAATTTTTTTTCCTTTTTTCAATCTTCAAGTACGTTTTAAAAGAGAATTGCATTATGCTAGCACTCCTGGGGGAAAAAAAACAGTTAAAGCTTAGTTGTACTTATTTTAAATATTTATGGACAATATGATCAGTCTAAGGAATAAAATTCCCACAAAAAGGAAGAGAATGGATGCCTTTTTAGTTTGTAAAGGAAAATCCTGAAAAAGGAATTTGATTGACTTCATCCTGCCTCCCCTCTTCTCTCCTGTGATTCATCAAGGGGAGTTTGGAAGTTTGCATTGTTATTCCCTTGCCTTTTGCCTTGATTTTCTCTTGGGAAGACTTCGGTGTTTCATAGTAATTATACCTAACAATACTGAATTGGAACTATGTAGAGATAGATGATAGGTAGATCAGATTCCTTCTAAGTGAAATTTGAATTAATACTGGTAGAGCAGAAGGAGGTAGGAGAACACTTTCAGATTATTTTCAGTTATCATGAAAAATATACTGTACTGGTGAGTAGAGATTTTATTGATTTGTACTGTTAATACAGAGATTTTAAAATTGTGGTTTTATATTATTTTTTAAAATTTCTTTATGGTAACTGTCTTCTTCCTTCCTAGATTCATCATTTTTTGGACTTTGTGAAACAGATTTACAAGGAACTTCCGAAAGTAGTGGTAAGCTTTTTATTTCTTAAATTCCCTTGCTTTAGTCAGAAAACTAGTTTTTATTTCTTAATTTTATCTTTAAAAGATACTGACATGATTGTTTTGCCTCTAGTGATACAAAGTAAATATAGTTTTAGTGAATCTATTTATCAAAACTGAGTCTTAAAGTGGAGACATTTAGGTTTTGATTTGGAAAACCTCCTCTTGCTGGCACACTGTTGCTGGCAGGAGAAAATGGAGGTGAGCTGAGTTCTGAAGCAGGGGGAGGTTGGCTGCAGCTGTCTCATTGTAGCCAGATGTGTCTGTTTTGGAGGGAGGGGTGCTGTTCTGATCCTCCTCCCTCCCTGATACAGGGTAACTCCTGGGATGTTTTCCTGGCTGGGGGAGCTTTCTGCTGCTCCTCGCGGTGGGAAATTTGCGGGGTGTGTCTGGCCCAGGCAGATGCTGCGGGGCAAGCACCCCGTGCAGGGAGGAGGAAACTGCCTGGGGAAATTACACGGGGGAGTTCTGAGGAGAGGGATGGCCTTTTCACATTGCTGGCATGATGGATGGTATTTTCCTTCTGCTCTTTGCTTGTAGAATCGGTATTTTGAGAACCCTCAGGTGATTCCAGAGAACACTGTTCCCACTCCTGAGATGGTTGGCATGATTACAACCATTGTGGTGAAAGTGAACCCTGAGCGAGAGGACAGTGAAACGAGGACAGTGAGTGTTCTGACTGCTCTTAGCTGGGGGATGGCTGTAGCACAGGACCGTGGCTCATAAGGCCAGGCAAAAATAACAGGCTTCCTTTTTGCTTGTTTTTGTTAACAAAACTTTTCTGTAGAAGCCGATTGAAATCTTCCAGATATTTCCTATGCGGCTGTAATTACAGGGTTTTTATGTAATGTAATACCCAATGCTTTTGTGTTTTTGAATGTTATTGTTGTTAAATATTTATATAAATATAAACCACTAAAATGAGCAATTTCTCTAAAACTGTGTTTTGCATACACTTTTAAATTAGTAATTAGACTGTTTATAAAGCATGTATTCTTTCTTTCAGCATTCAATAATTCCCAGAGGATCTTTGTCACTAAAGGTCTTGGCTGAACTGCCTATTATTGTTGTTCTCATGTACCAGGTTAGTACACTTCAGTATTTTGCATGTAAATACATCATTACTGAATGGCTCATGTAACTTCTGTTGGCCATCATATTAGTAAAAAATGAATGTGGTATACTTTTGAAATTAAAATATCATCTAAAAATAAGATGGTGAGATGTATTAATTTTTTTCTAATTATCTCTCCAGTAATTTGGCTGCAAGTATGTCTTGTGAGTTTCTCTAAAAATATTTCTTTTTTTTTAAGCTCTACAAACTGAACATTCATAATGTAGTAGCTGAATTTGTGCCCTTGATTATGAACACTATTATAATACAAGTTTCTGCTCAAGCAAGGTAAGAGCATTTAACAGTATTTTGTTGATATTTAAGATAACCTACTTAAACCTGTCATTCAATATTGCTCTAAATGTTTTTGTCTTCTATATTGTGATTTTTTGATTCTAATCTTACTGCTTTTAATCTCAAAAGCAGCAACGATTATTTGACTAAAAATTACCAAGGTTCTGTAGGTGAAGTTATTGGCATTACATCATTGGTAAAGTCCATAGTTGTGCAGTAGGTCTCACTTTATTATTTGATAATGAGTTTATTTTAAAATAGAGTTTCTGACAGAAATTCCCATCGTCACAGACAGTGATGAAGATCCTGGGAGTGGACACTTGCTGTTGTTTAATCTTTGCCATACCATCAGTGGTACATTTGTGCTCTTCCAAGTTGTGCCTTACATGCAGCCTCGTGATGTTGCAGGAATAGGCTTTTCCTGCCTCTGAGGGATGGTTCTGAAGAGCAGCAAGTGGTTCTGGTCAGGGCAGTGGGAGCAAGATCTCTGCCTTTCCCTGTCTGCCTGGATGACCTGACTAAGTGGTTGAAGCTTGAGAGAGACAGACAAGTCTGTGGGAGGGAATGGTGCTTGGAGAAAAATTGGCCCCAGTGAGGGGAATGGATCCAAATGTGTGCTGCTTTGTATTGGCTTGGCTTTCTGTAGAAAGGTGCTGCTGGAAATGTGAATGGCAGAGGGCTTGTTGAAAATGGGCTCTTCCAGAGAGATTGTATTGTTTTAAGAAGCAAGAACTTCACTACAAGCTGATGTAATTTGAAACTTCACTAAATTTTCTGAGCGAAGGCACTAAAGGGGAGGAACGAAATCGTAACCTCTGTTCGATTTAATTTCAGACAACATAAACTTTATAACAAGGAGTTGTATGCTGATTTTATTGCTGCTCAGATTAAAACATTGTCTTTCTTGGCTTACATCATCAGAATTTACCAGGTAGGATGAATTTTTATTACTTTGGTACTTAATGCCTCAGGTTTCTAGTTGCTTTATGGCAGGCAAGTGTCCTGCATGACTGCAGTGCATCACGGGCTGGGGACAGGAGCGTTTATGTATGGTTATCCTTTGAAAAGTATCCTCATGTGAATACAAAGTAAAAATATGCCATTCCCCCTCCCTGGGCATTTATGGAATGACTACTGTATTAGTTTTAGGATTAGATTTTGGAAGAGAAACTGGTGAATTTTATTGGAGCGCTATTTCGCAAATGTAACACAAACCTTAAGAACAGAATGTTGTAGTAGTTGTATTCATGTTATTTTTTTTTTTTTTTTTTTGGTTGCAGGAATTAGTGGCTAAATATTCTCAGCAAATGGTAAAAGGAATGTTGCAGCTGCTCTCCAATTGTCCAGCTGAAACAGCTCACCTCAGGAAGGAACTCCTGATTGCTGCTAAGCACATCCTGACAACAGACCTGAGGAGCCGTATGTAGCACTTTTCATAAGTGTACCTGTAAACTGGAAAGTCTTCTGCTATTACTGTCAATTTAAGAGGCATTCACTTATTTATATTGGACTACCACAAGATGCCAGGCCAAATAGAATTGTTGTGTGCACAGTTACCCAACTTGACATTTCCAGTAACTCATTAGTTATATAGGAAAAGTTTTTCAAAGCCGTAAATAACCTTAGCATTTTTTTCTCTTTGCAAATATCATTGGCTTTGGCTGGGTACTGCAGTGTTACTCAAGGGACAAGTGTCAGTGGAGTAGACAGTCACAAGAGATTGAAAATTTCAAGGGTTATAAACTGCTTTTTATAAGCTTCAGGAATTAATTTGGGGATAAAATCACTTTCTAACTTTAGGTTTAAATACCTAAGTTAAATGGTTTAATGCTTAACTATCTTATTTTGGTTGTGTCCTTTGCCAGTTGTCTTATATGGCTTTTTCATTTTTCTGTTTTGTTAAATTCTAGAATTTATTCCATGCATGGACAAGCTGTTTGATGAATCTATACTGATTGGCTCTGGATACACTGCCCGGGAGACGTTGAGGTATGAGAGTTTAGAGTTAACGATCTGAGTGCCTGCCAGGGCTGCTTACTTTGGAAATTATTAGTATTTACAGCAGCTTCTATATAGGGTCCTAAATCTTTGCTTCAAATAACTAATTTTACTAGATTGTTTTGTTGGCAGAGCTTCTGCATATTTTTACTTCTGTAAAGGTGGTTTTTGTTTAACACTTTGCTGGCACAGCATGGTAATGTGAGCGTAGGACAAAATAAGAAAAGAGGGTGAATGAGGATGATTTGAGTTTTTTGAATTGTGGAGGACAACCGAAACAGAGAAACCAGCTCAGTATCTGCCCAATATTTCATGAAACACCCTCTTATCTTATATCCAGTGTTAAATCTGAATGAGATTTAAACTGTTTTGTCAATTAATACTTTAAAACTTACTTGTTTGCAATTGAAAAAGTAAATTGAGAGAATACCTAACTTTCTCTGTCTTCAATAGTCTTAAGTTTTAGGTGAGCTTGCTGACCAAATTATTATCTGAACTAGGGAATTACTTCCTTTTGTTTAAGTATCAGGTGTACCTCATTGACAACATGTAGTAGACTTAGAAGTATTTGCTCTGCTAGATTTTTCACCTGGTATTTGAAATGAAATGATTTTTAAAATTTATCATTTTTTTGTAACTGCTTTTGAAATCATGAATTGTTTGATTAATTATGAAACGGATTACCAGCAATGCTCAAAATGTGTCTGACATGCATGTTAACTGTATGTAGATGAAAATATGTGGTGGGGTGTTCTGCAGTGTAGGAAAAAAGATCAGAGAGGCAATACCAGAGTTGTGGGATGGATTGATGCATCATTGGCTAGATTGCGCAGGTTAAAACTCCCTTGTGTGACTGAAAAAGCCTTGGGAACTCTGGGTTTGCATATGAACATACACTGAGAAATCTGGAAGTACCTCCAGGCAGTAATTATTTGTTTAGTCAAATTAACAACATTTTCAGTTGTGCTCAGTGTGTTTTCCTCATTCCTTGTTCTGCAGACCCCTTGCATACAGCACCCTGGCAGACCTGGTTCATCACGTCCGGCAGCATTTGCCTCTCAATGACCTGTCCCTGGCTGTCCAGCTGTTTGCCAAGAACATTGATGATGAATCCTTGCCAAGCAGCATCCAGACCATGTCTTGCAAGCTTCTGCTAAATTTGGTAGACTGTATCCGCTCTAAAAGTGAACAGGAAAATGGAAATGGTAGAGACATCCTTATGAGGATGCTGGAGGTATTGATTTGTTTAAAGCATTTGATAATTGCTTGGATATCCTGTTTTGTAGTATGTTGTCAATCACATTTTACTTTGTCCTTTCTTCAGAAATGAGAATATGTAGGAGCAGCATGTGTACTGTATTTCACTTCAGTGCTTTAGAGAAGGGCTCTTTCAAATGCTCTGCAGCTGGGATAATATCTCAAGTGTAGTGCAGGTGCTTTGTCATCTCAGCTTCATTCAGTGGCTAGTTTCAAAGCAGGAAATTGAATGCTTGTCTTTTTTTTTAATAATTCTATATTTTAGTTATAGTCTTTATTTCCTTGCATAAGAGTATGCAAGAATTGTATTTCTTAATGCCTTCTTGTTATGGGTATACATTTTGGTGTGGGTTTTTTTAAGCCCTGAAAGAGGATCTTCGCACAGGTCCTTGGCATGGCACAATACAATCTGCACAATTAGAAATATCTGCTCTTTGAAGACCTAATTATCCTTTTTAAGGATCTTTATATGGAGTGGGGGTTTTTTTTGTGTTTTTGAAATTCAAGGATGCACTTGCTGTTTGAAGAAGGCAAACTAGTTTATTGACACACTTAAAAACGTTTGCTGTCATTTGAATGACTTCAAAAACAGCCATGGGTTTTATTGATCTCAACAGGCTGATTTGAAATGTTAATGCTATTAAGTTTAGGATGATTTTTGAAGAAGAAACTTATTTTCTTTCTCTTTCCCCTCCTCCCTGCTCTTTGGTCTGCCTCTCCTCCTTGGCCTTAGGTGTTTGTTCTGAAATTCCACACCATAGCACGCTACCAGCTGTCTGTCATTTTTAAGAAGTGCAAGCCCCAGTCCGAGCTCGGGGCAGCTGAAGCCGCCTTACCTGGAGTGCCCACAGCAGCAAATGCAGCCCCTGTTCCTGTCCCATCTCCTGCCCCAGCCACTCCTGTGGCCCCTGCACCAGTTCCTGTGTTTGAAAAACAAGGGGAGAAAGAAAAAGAAGATAAGCAGACATTTCAGGTCACGGATTGCCGGAGCTTAGTGAAAACTTTGGTCTGTGGGGTCAAGACGATCACGTGGGGCATCACCTCATGCAAAGCTCCTGGTGGTAAAACTGCATATTTAATTGCATTTATCTCTCAATTCTACAGAAAAAAGCCTCTCTAGAATGAAAGCAAATGGTATTTTTAATGCTTAACCGTCTTATTCTTCTTTCAGAAGCACAATTCATTCCTAATAAGCAGTTGCAACCCAAGGAGACTCAGATCTATATAAAACTGGTCAAATATGCAATGCAAGCATTAGATATTTATCAGGTATGTAACCTGCCCGTATAGCACTTCTATTTATACAGTTACTGAATGTTAGCTGACAAATAAATCCTTATTAAAAGATCTAAACCACAGATTACACATAAAGTATATTTTCACTAAGTCTTTAATTGGGACCACAACTATTGAGAAATGCTCAATATGAAGAATTCATTTCAAAAGTGAATTTCAGTGTTCTTACTACTTGCAAGCAACAGATTTTTTCCACAGCCATTTTTGTCTGTTCATGCAGGCAGGTCAGACTGGAAATAATGGTCTTTCATGTAGTGAATCAAATCTTCCCTTTCAAGAGATTTTGTGTGTAACTACAGAAGTTAAACACAGACATGTGAATGCTTCAACTGTTAGCTAAACTAAGTACTAATGAAATGTAAATGTGCTTGATTGGGTATTAAGTGATTTACAAATACACTGTATCTCCTACTGATGTCTTTCTCCATTTCTGACTTCCTAGTTTTAAATTCTGTTCTGAAAACACTCAATTTTAGTATTTTTGTCATGGTTGCCTCTTGTGCCCAACTTCTAGTTGTGTGGGGCTTGCGCATAAAACTGATAAAATCTCACTTACTTTCAAAAGCTATTTTAAGAATAATAGGGAATAAGCTTCTCAAATTCTCTGTGTTTTCTCAATTGCTCTAGGTGCAAATAGCAGGAAATGGACAGACATATGTTCGAGTAGCAAACTGTCAGACAGTCAGAATGAAAGAGGAAAAGGAAGTTCTGGAGCATTTTGCTGGTGTGTTCACGATGATGAACCCTTTAACTTTTAAAGAAATCTTTCAAACTACTGTTCCTTACATGGTGGAGAGGATCTCTAAAAACTATGCTCTTCAGGTATGTTACTGTTTACTTTTTAAATTGATAATGAACAGCATATAGGAAAGAGCTTATGCCTTGAGGTACATATGACTGGTGTGGAATTATAAGTTATAATACTGGAATTAGCATGTGAGATTTGAAGCAGTCCATATAAAGAGTAGTCTATGAAAACAATTTAAAGATGATTTTCAAAAAACTTAACTAAGTGATGCAATACAAACATGAACAGTTTAGAAGATATGAATGGACTTCATTCTTGAAAAGTACTGAACATTATTGACTTGTTGTTTTGTTCAAGTTGTTGTGCTAATGTTAGACTGTTTTACAGACTGCAAATCCTATAATATCCATTTAAAATTTAACCTGAGACCTCAACATTAAGCTACATACATGGTTGTTTTCCGTTGAGGACAAACAGAATCACTGGGGTCACAGTGGAGATGGGGGAAGAAATTTGTCTTAGTTTTTTTTTTTTTAATAGATAGTGCATTTATCCTTTTGTTCTTTTTATTACAGCTGTAATAAGTTCTTTGTGGTTTCCTTTTATAGATTGTTGCCAATTCTTTCTTGGCAAACCCTACTACCTCTGCTCTCTTTGCAACCATTTTGGTGGAGTATCTTCTGGATCGTCTGCCAGAAATGGGCTCTAATGTGGAACTCTCCAATCTGTATCTCAAGCTGTTCAAGTTAGTCTTTGGCTCAGTTTCACTATTTGCAGCTGAAAATGAACAAATGCTGAAGGTAAAGGTCATTTATGTTAAAAATAAGTCTGCTTTAAAAGCAGCACTCTTAAGAGTTTTGCACAGTCTAACATTTGAGTAATTTAATGTTTGAAGCACTATTTGTGACACATCTCCATTTTTTTCCAAATTCCAAGTATTATGCCTTGTTTATAAGAGATGTTTTCTGTAAATATTGTCTTCATATTTGAAACTATGAAACTATGTACTAATTCTGAGTATAAATGGCTGATACATGACTGTGGTTTGTGATTGCCATGAGCCCATGTAACTTCATGGTCAGGACATGCAGAAATTCTTGCATATTTTCTCCCTTTGTTTCTGTATTAACTTAAGAGTTTTGCTTGGATTGAAATTACTTTTTTTGTGTGTTGGTGAATCTGGTTCACTCATGTCATATTCAGTGACATGTACCTCTTGAGTTAGATTTTTCTATGCTCTTGGAAGGTCTGGGCTTAAGGAATGCTATTTTTTCTACTGACCACATATTGTGTATTCCAAGGATCTATTTATATTGGTGAGATCATCTCATTATTCAGTGAATTTAGAAATGCTGAGCTTGTAGCAAGAGTGCACTTTGCTCCTAACAGCAGCAGCTGCCTGTATCTAGAAAAGCCATTAAGAATTTAATGGAACACTGATTGTTCTCTCATATTTTTTTTTTTTTTTTTTTTTTTTTTTTTTTTTTTTTTTTTTTTTTTGTTTTGTTTTTCTTCCTTGTACTTTGTACCAAACAAAATTTCTGATACAGGTAACTGTAGAGTAGAGAGGGGGATTACCAATTTCCCAGAGTCTTTGAAAACTAACAGTAATATGGAGCAATATTCATATAATCTTACTTTACTTCTTGCAGTTTGTCATCAGAATCAAGGTCATTTGGATTTTATAAGATGGAGATGAAGTTTAAAGAGTGTAATTTACTGCCTTCACAGTTTCATGCTTCTCTTACTTTTTTTTGTTTCTGTAGGATGGATGGTAGGGGCCTTGGGCAGACAATTTAATTGGATGATGAAGGCTGTTTGCAGCATTTGCATAGCAATGTAGAAAGCTTTCTCGATGATAATAATATGCAGGCACGTTACTGTTTGCCTCTGGTCCATGAGAATACTGGCATTTATCAACTGTTTTTAATGAATCTTGCAAGGTGTTCATGTCCTCTGCTCTAGATAGGCCACCAGTTCCATAGCCTTTTTTACTTGAGAGAGCTGGCCTTCAAAATGAAATTTTAGCATTCACAAAAATTAAGAACTAGTGATGAAATTAGATCGGGGTAAGTTAATATTGTTAAGTGTCCTCTTTTGTCATTCTGACACCTCTGATTTCTGCTCCACGTTCCCAGGTGCTTGAGAGGAAATATTTTTTCATTGTGTCAGATTGCAGAATCTCATGCTAAATTCTTGTACGGTATGATGATGATAAAATTGGTATTTTATTAATCTTCAAGCTTTATTTTCTTTATAGCCACATTTGCACAAGATTGTGAACAGCTCTATGGAACTTGCACAGACTGCCAAAGAGCCCTATAACTATTTCCTGCTGCTCAGAGCACTGTTCAGATCTATTGGAGGAGGCAGTCATGATCTGTTATACCAAGAATTCTTGCCGCTGTTACCAAACTTACTGCAAGGTAGAACAATACCTTCTTTCCCCGCCCCAGCTTCTGATTCTTTTATGTGAATGGTAGCAATGAGGTTATGTCATGTAGTTAAAAACCCCTCAAAACTAAAGCCCTACCCCCCTGATAAGTAGCTTCTGATTCTGAGTTTAGCAATTGATTTAAATACCTTGAATGTGCTTATTTTTATTTACTATCAGCTGCTTCAGGCTCCATAGTTTTGGCTGCTTCACAATTCCTGCTGCTTGTTTTTCTTCTTTTTATTGTGGGGCTGCTGGGGTTTTCTTGTTTGTTTCTTTTACTTGTTTGGGTTTTTTCTGCAGTGGGTAACTTTGTTGGCATGAAGCATTTGAGGGATGAGTGAGTAGGTGAAGCAACGTTGCCACTGGTTTTGTGGGGAGAGCGTGGCAGTGAAGCTCTGGCTGTTCTGCAGCTGAGGGAATGTGTGTGCACCTGCAAGGGCATGATAAATAGAAATTCAAATAGTGCCAGGCTGCAAAAAGAAATGGAAATAACAATCAGTTTGATTAATTGAGCATTTATGCCTGCAAGAACTGTGTTCCAGAAGTACTGAGGGTGAGCAAGGAAATGTGGAGGGTGACTTAAACTTAAGGACAACTAATCAGAACTCTTCCAGGACTGTAGACTGGTTCAGAACTACAGCTGTAGGGACAGTTTTTATTGTAGTTAGCAAATGTGTATGTTATCAATAAATCATTATATAAAACTTATGTCAGTAGATTTATGAAATATGTGAAATCTTTATGGTGAGAAAAATCACTTGGGGAGTGTACTTAGTCTGTATGGGACAATTAATGTACTTGAACTCATTGAATGTTTCTTTTCAGGATTCAAAATATTTTGAAAACAGTTGTTCTGTGTGGGGTTTTTTTTTATTGTTGAAAGACTGAGGTTTGAGTAAAATTATCTTTTTTCTTTTTTATCCACTGTATTCAAATGCTGCCTTATTGATTCTAATATTAAACTTTCAAATACGCATAGATGCTTTTTCTTCTATATGTGTGTACGTAAAAAAGCATTGACATCCTTAGATGTAAGTTAGAATAATGAGTGGTATTAGTATTTTGTAAACCCATTATTTAGAGAGCTGTAAGCTCTACAGAGTTAAAAGACGTCAGGTTCTGAATTTAGGAAATAGCAGTTTTTAACAGTAAACTGTGGACTGTCTTTTTCCTGTGAGTGTATAACTTATCCATAATTTTCAGGACTTAATATGTTACAAAGTGGCCTTCACAAGCAGCACATGAAGGATTTGTTTGTGGAGCTGTGCCTCACTGTGCCCGTTCGTCTGAGCTCGCTGCTGCCCTACCTGCCAATGCTGATGGACCCCTTGGTGTCAGCACTCAATGGATCCCAGACCCTGGTTAGCCAGGGCCTGAGGACTCTGGAATTGTGTGTGGACAACTTGCAGCCAGACTTTCTGTATGACCACATTCAGCCAGTTCGAGCTGAGCTGATGCAGGTAAGTGTGTTGTTTCCTGTTAGACCACAAGAGGTCATTGATTTGCTGAATATTGTTAGAGATTTGTGTGAAGCTTTGGTTACAAAAACTTCAAAAATATGTCATGAAACCTGTACCAGTCTGATATGAGTGTAGAAGGATAGTTGGTGTTGTGCTGTTAAGCTGAAAACTCTGAAAATTTAGAAGTGAATGAATTGTTTCTCCTGTATACTTTGTTAAATGGTTATATTCTATTTACTTTATTTGCTTTTGGATTTCAAAACTAGCTCTGAGATTAATTCAGTTCAGTCTTAACTGGCCTGCTTTTTTAATGAGCAATGTTGTTTAATCATCATAAACATGAAACTGCATTCCAGGATAGAAACGATTTTGTACCTGATGACAATAGTCTAATCTAAAACTGCATTTAGGACAGCCTTGTTACAAAGCACTTGGGCTGTTGTGATCTGAGACTGCTTATATTCAACCTTGATGAGGAACTTATGCAGGGTCAGTTACCCAAATACAAGAATAAAGTGCATTCCTTGACTTTTTTTTTTTACATTGTAACTTGAAAAATATTGAAGTAACTGTTTTTCTTACATGACAACTTGAACAGTGTTGAAGTAAGCCTGCTCTGCCCATGTACCTTTTATTTAACTCCCAGGCTTTGTGGCGAACCCTGCGCAATCCTGCCGACAGCATCTCCCACGTGGCTTATCGTGTGCTGGGGAAATTTGGTGGGAGTAACAGGAAGATGTTGAAGGAGTCACAGAAACTACAATATGTAGTCACAGAAATCCAAGGACCCAGTATTACAATAGAATTTTCAGACTGTAAAGCATCCATTCAGCTCCCAATGGAAAAGGTAAGGGCTTAAATTACTTTCAACGCTGAGAAACCAACTTCAAAAATCTGTCTGGAAGTTCTTTCTTGATTTCATCTTTAAACTGTGTAAGATTTCACGCCCAAAATAATAGATTTAGGCATGCTCTTATAAGATAAGGAAGTAAACTGGCCCAAATAAATGTTTTTACAGCATGGGTAAGTTTGGAACTTCTTGTGTATTGCTTAGGGTTAGGAGCTGGAATCTCATTGGAAAATCCCTATTTGCTTTTTGAAAGGTACCAAAAGTTTACTGTAGAAATTCTTCAGTGCTGGTTTTTCTCATGACTCAGTGATTTGGCTTTGTTTGTTGTCTCTAGAAGCACTTTGTACTGTACTGGCTTTCATCTGGCAGTCATAGTGCATCACAAGTGCTTAGTTCTCTCTAATTACAGCAATCTAATCTCTGAGAGTGAAGCTGGATTCTGAGATAATTTGGTCTGTAGATTTTTAATACTTACCTTTTCAATTAGACTTTCATAAGTAGATATCATCTGAATGTAGTAAGCAATTTTCTTCACAGGCAGCTGGCTCTCTGGCTCCATCCAGCCAACAGGCTTAAAAATAGCTTGGAGAAGTGATTCTTAAAATGCAGATTTACTGATTTCTCCACTGTACTGAAGCTGATGAGTTGAATACATATAAATACTGTAGCTGACATTCACCTGTCCTGCTAGGTTTAATTCAAACTAAGTTTTCCCAAGGATTTTAGCATCTGACATTGATATAGAGCAATCTTCAGATGCTTGGTGTTGACCAAGAATATGTTCTCTGCTGAACACTTTGTGTTGTTGAAAAGGAAAAGTCAAAGTACAAAGAAAAAAAAAGTGGAATAAATTGAAAACAAGAAAACCTTGTTTTCTTGGTGCTCTGATAGACTTCTGTGGTCTGTCCAAAACTAATTTTTCTTTTCATTGAGATGCTGTGATAAAAACTCGGTATGACAATTAGTTAAGTAAGTGGAAATACAGAGGAAGGAAAATGCCCACTTTGTAGCAGGGGCTTTTTCTGCATAAATTTATTAAGCATGGATGGTTAGATTTTACTTGCAATTGGTAATTCCTTTTTTCATGCATTCCAGAAGAATTTTTACTTTTATTTCTTTTAACTTAATGCCAATGTCATTTATATTCCTTTCTTTGGTGGAAGAAGGAAAGAAATTAGACAGTTGTGCTTTCATGTATTTTTATCTCTGTTTATATGTATGTACACAAAATAGAAATTTCCCAGAGATGTCCTCCCCTTTTTAGCCATCTTCATATCTTAAAAGATTGATGTGAATTATTCTTTATTAATTAATATTATTATTTAATAAATTATTATTTAATGCATTTAATATGCATTAAATCTTCTTGCAAAGGAAGAGTACTGTTAAAAAACTGGTGTTTAGAAGTTGCTTACAGGGACGTTTCATCATGCATGGAAAGGTACCACTTATATATGGGTATAAATGCATTGTATACACACAGTATAAAGGAATTAGGCATAGCAATTATTGCTGAAGGGAAAGCAAGGAAAACTTATTTTCAGGGAATGAGAGAGACCCAGTGAAGGTTTACCTCACTCATGACTTGAAATGCTTTCTGACCATGGGGCTAAATGGATCTGCCATGAATCTTAGCATGTACAAAAGCACAGAAAGTACCCTGGTGTTTCCAAGCCACCCTCTCAGACCCTCTCTGCATTTCTTAACTCAGGCGCTCCAAACCATGCCGACTTTGACAGCCACTTTTACTATATATTAATGATCCCATTCCCTTGATTAATGACCTTGTGGCAAATGCCAAGAGCCAGAAGTGTCTGGGTTCTGTCCTGTTCCCTCCTAGGCAATCGAGACGGCCCTGGACTGTCTGAAGAGTGCCAACACGGAGCCCTATTACCGCAGGCAGGCGTGGGAGGTCATCAAATGCTTCCTGGTGGCCATGATGAGCCTGGATGATCAACAACATGCATTATACCAGCTTCTTGCGCATCCCAAGTATGACAGTTCTTTAAACATAAATGTGTATGTAAAATTTATGGTGTCTTTGGAGCAACCTAGTTTAGAGACAGTGATTAGTCTGTGCAATTCATGGGATGAAAAGGAGTTTTGTTAGCATGTTTTTTAAGGCTGATGACATGTTAATGTTTCATAGTTTAATTATCTTCCCCTAATTACAGTCCAGGGTATAATCTATTACATATGATCAATATGATTAATTTTAGTTTCATATATTTAAGTAATTGGAATATTCTGGTGCTTAATTGTATTTTAAAGATGAATTTAGGCTATGACATTTTGTATGTACATCTAAGCTTTTACTGAAGCGAAAGAGGAAATTCAGTTTCATATAGTGATTAAGCTATACATAGTCATGCAAACCTCTGTTTGTCTTGGTGTGGGAGCCTTTATTGAAGCTTTTCTTACATATTTCACAATTTGAGTCATTGATATTTCAGGAGTTTATTGCTTTTAGACAACTTTAACATCTTTGCCCAAAAAGTGTGGGTTGATTTTGACTCTTGCAATGTAGTAAGTGTAGCTAAAGAGCATAGTAGTTTTCACAGTTTGGCCTTGTTAGACTTGACATAAATATAGCTTTGCAATGAATGAGTTTTGTTGAGCAGTGATTTGATAAATAATGCTTCAATTGTTCAAGATTAAAATCAAATGTCATTTTCTAAAAGGGAAAAATGTCAAAATATTGAAAATGACATTCTGTAATTGAGTTGCAGCGTGATGCCTATATACCTATTATTATATATACGTGGCTTCTTCGGAACCACTGGCTTTAAATGTTCCTGATGAAATTGAGCTATCCATCACGCTGGAGACCAGTGGCTGACAAAATTAATATGGGCTGAGTGAACCGGTCTGGCTCTCTCGAAACGGGGGGAAAACAGGCGGGGAGGAGGAGTTAGCTACGGCGAGCAAAGCTGGCCCGAACGGAGCCCCCGGCAGCGGCTGGCCCGGGGGCCCTGCAGCTCTGCTCAGCCGGCCGCTGTGTTGCAGCTTCACCGAGAAGTCCATCCCCAGCGTGATCATCTCGCACCGCTACAAGGCGCAGGACACGCCGGCGCGCAAGACCTTCGAGCAGGCGCTGACCGGGGCCTTCATGTCGGCCGTCATCAAGGACCTGCGGCCCAGCGCCCTGCCCTTCGTGGCCAGCCTCATCCGCCACTACACCATGGTGGCCGTGGCCCAGCAGTGCGGTGAGGGCAGCGGCGCAGCGCCGGCGTCTCCGGGGTGGCTGGGGACGGCTCGGGGCTTTTACTCGCAGCAGCTTCTCTTAAAGAGTCACAGCGGTGCTGCTGCTTCTGCGTGGCCGTGGTGGGGTTTTGTTTCTGGCTGAGTTATTGACGCAGCGGGTCGGGGGCCTGGCTGGCCTCGTCCCCCGGCCGCGTGGTCAGGAGTGGCCATTCTCGGGATGCAAGCTGTCCTGGAATGGTAGAAAGCAGAGGGGGTCCCTGATCCCTCGGCGTCGAGGTTTGAAGTAAAGGTCTGAGAAGGCACTTTTGCAGAGATGTTTATTCTTCTAAAGGCGGTGCAAAAGAGGGGGCAGGAGCCTGATCCCCAAGCTTTTAAACGGAATGATCACGGGGGTGTTGCCATTGGGGGATCGGGCCCTGGCTGGGGGCCCAGGGGCTGGGTCAGATGGGTGTACAGTGCGACAGGGAGCGGCCAGCCAGTGACAAACCAAACCCTGTGGGGGGTGTTGTTATTTCAGATAACACATGTCAGAGACTCTGTGATCAGAAGGCTAAAAAATTACTCTTTTTATTAGGGATGGTTCTCCCTTATACACAATTTGACACAGACCAATGTGATTGGTGAAACAAAGGCAAACCTCTTCAATCACATTGGTCAAACCACAGGGACATCAAGAAAAAGTCCCTTCTATCAGAAGGAATGAATAACATAAATATTACTACAAAAACATTCCATCAAGTTTATCACATTTCTCTGGGAAAGAAATTAGAAAATCAAAACATCAGAAAACCTAAAACATCATAAAACCAAAACATCAGACCTGAGACCAGACTACAGGGTGTGTAGCAGGAAGAAACTGCTGGGGAAAACCAGCTTTAACTAAACTTAACATGCACAACCACAAATTACGTTTTAATTCTTTAGAGCAGTGGAAATTATGAAACAAATTTTAAAAAACAATAAATTGCTTAATAATGCTCTGTAAATGCTACAGCAAATGAAATAACTGCAGTGTGAGACAGCTTATATAGTTCCAAAGCATTTGTGAAACTTAATACTCACAGTACTATTTGCAGATGGTCTCTAATTGGGTTGTTTCCAGTTGTGGTTTTGAAGGACCTTTAGAAGGAACTAAGTAAACGTTGGAGCACTGCAGTGGCTTATATCCATGAAGAAAACTTTTTGTTTGGGCTGTATGACAAGTAATTTGGTAAAAGGCATATTATAAGCATATCACTCTTTATTGTCACGTTTATGTAACTGGGATTTTTATGACTTGTCATTTTAATTAAATCTTCTTGCAGTGCATAGTCTAGTGCATAGAAGAAAATATTCAAGTAGATGTAATCTTTTTTTCTTCTAGGAGAGAAGGATGCCTTGCGATCCATTTATATGCAAATAGGCACAGGGCTTACCGGTTTTGCCATCAGCTAGTCCGAGGAGTAGTAAAATCTAATTAAAAGACTATTCATATTGAAATATCCATTGTTTTACCTTTATTTCCCCTTCCCCCCTGTTCTCTGTTACAAATTCCAGGTCCTTTCTTGCTGCAGTGCTATCAGGTTGGGAGCCAGCCTAGCACAGCCATGTTTCACAGTGAAGAAAATGGGTCAAAAGGCATGGATCCCTTGGTGCTTATTGATGCCATAGCAATCTGCATGGCATATGAGGAGAAGGAGCTCTGCAAAATAGGAGAGGTGGCCCTAGCAGTGATATTTGATGTTGCGAGCATCATCTTGGGTTCAAAGGAAAGGGTAAGACTTCTTAAAATGTATTGAAATGATTGAGTTTCAGCCAGTGCAATTTTGCTTCTAAAATTTTGGAGGCTACCAGTAAACCAAGAAAAGGAAACTGATTCATTTCTTTGTTTCCAGGCTTGTCAGCTTCCCTTGTTTTCATACATCGTGGAACGTTTATGTGCTTGCTGTTATGAACAAGCTTGGTATGCTAAACTTGGAGGTGTTGTGTCCATTAAATTTCTTATGGAACGGCTGCCACTGATTTGGGTCCTCCAGAACCAGCAGACTTTCCTGAAGGCACTTCTCTTCGTTATGATGGATCTAACTGGAGAGGTATGTAATGAATTAATTTTAGCAAATAGTGTGGGGAAAATTTCTGGCCTTAAATTCACACAAATTGAACTCTTAGTAATCTTGATTTTGTTGAACTTCAGAATGCATTTTACTGCAAGAGTTTGTAGTGAATTCTAGTCATTTTAACTCAATCCAAGACCTGAAGTTAGGAATGAGGTCAGGTTTTTCCACATAACGTTGCTGAAGTTTTTGAGATTACACTTGCTACTTTCAGAGTAGAAACGTACAGGCCACATGTAGATCACAAAAGAACACAGAATCACTAAGCTTAGTTGGAAATCAAAATCATAGGATTCATCAAAAGCAGATTCTAAGTTGGTGAGTGATGCATAGATTTGTGATCTTTGTTCTGTACTTAGCTGATAAGAATGATTTCTGATGCCTCAGGTTTCCAATGGAGCAGTAGCTATGGCAAAGACCACATTAGAACAGCTCTTGATTAGATGTGCAACTCCTTTAAAAGATGAAGAAAAATCAGAAGAAATCCTTGCAGCCCAGGAGAAGTCTTTCCATCATGTCACACATGACCTTGTTCGAGAAGTGACCTCTCCAAACTCCACTGTGAGAAAACAAGCCATGCATTCCTTGCAGGTGCTTGCACAGGTCACTGGCAAAAGTGTCACAGTCATCATGGAGCCACATAAAGAGGTAAGCAGAAATATTTACTGAACCAGAGCCTAAAGTTGTTTTCCAGTTTGGATTTGCAGAAATGCTTTTCTTATGTGTTTTTCCACACAGTGAGTTAAGTTTGTAGTGCTTTGATAGCATGTGTTTGTCATTTGCTAGGTTTTGTTGTTCAAACATACATAATGTCTGGAGCACTCTAGAGGTTCCTACAGGCTCTGCCTGACTCTTAGCCAGTATTTATAATGTCTTCAGGTTGGTTTACTTCCTTAAATTATGGGCTGCTCATCCTGCCACCAATCAGACATTGGCTTGGCTATATAGACCCTACATTTTGACACTCAGTTTTGTTATTCTCTAAATACATGCATTATTCCTATGCCTTTCCCTATCCAGAAAGAGACTATAAAGTTCAAAGCTGGTTGAAATAACTTTTGGCTAGATACTTCTTAAAGCTGATGTTGTTTAGTCTTTTGGAAGATAATTGAATTCACATATGTCTTAAGGGCCACGACAACATTCCAGATTATACTGAGAAGCTCCCTAATTGATATTTTACTTTGCTAAAGCTGTTTAATGAGGAAAGTGAGAAGCTGGTGTAATGGAAAAAAGTTACACCAAGTTTTTTGGTTTTATGATGTTTTAGGATCTTAAAATACTCTTGTTTCCTGACTGTCTGAAATGCTTCAGTCTATGAATTTCTTTGTTGTTCATGATGTTGTATGAAGTTATTAAATATCCTAGATCTGTTTACAGAGAATATGTATTAATTACAGCTACTACATTGTTTTCCAAACTGAATGTGAATCAAAGTAATTCAGAGAATTATATTTCCTCTTGCTTAATTATTTCTCAAGACACATCTGGAGCCGTAGAATAGAAATGAAATAGAAATACAGAAATAGAAAATGGATATAAACCTAGAGCCATGACTAATGGTGTTTTCTCGGCGGCTGGGTCTGTGGGGTCATTTCAATAGCAGCTAATTCAGTAATCTAAATTACACTGTGTAGGTTCTCCAGGACATGGTTCCTCCTAAAAAGCATTTGCTTCGGCACCAACCTGCAAACGCCCAGATTGGCCTGATGGAGGGAAATACATTTTGCACCACCCTGCAGCCCCGATTGTTTACAATGGATCTGAATGTTGTGGAGCACAAGGTTTTCTACACAGAGGTATTTTCTTTTTATGTTCTCATCTTTGGATGTAGATGCTTCTGTATGATGGCTTTAATACATTCATTGTTAAAAGTACATGTTTTTCTTTGTGCGTTTTAAACATTCACTGAAATGTGAGAATTTCCCTTTTGAAACATCAAGTGAAGTCTGCTTTGCCTGCGGCAGTCAGTGTAGAAGATGCTCTGGTTTTGATTTAAAACAAAAACAGAGTGCCATAAATGAAAAGCTGTCTGTAAAGGTGGGAGTGAGATAGTGGTGTTTCAAATGTTAGCAATATTAAAATGATTGTTTATTTTTTTCGTAGTTACTGAATTTGTGTGAGGCTGAAGATGCTGCCCTAATGAAACTACCTTGCTACAAAAGTCTTCCATCACTTGTACCTCTTCGAATTGCAGCCTTAAGTAAGTAAAACCTGCTAAACAAGACTTGATGCAGTTTAGTGTCCTTGTGAGCAATGGGCAGTCTGCTTCCTGAGATCAGCAGAAAACCTGAGCTCTGGAAGACTGATGACTGCTCTCCTGAGATTACAGTTTAATGGAGAGAATAATGGGAGAGTATTGCTGCCTTCTTAATGACTAGGATTCAGTTTTCTGAAAGGAACCCAAAATATTTTAAGATTAATTATGTTATAAAGCATTAGGAAAACTATAGAATGTTAATAGAATTCTCATTCTTTTGCTCTTTTATGATACCTGTTGATTTTGGCAATGTATACAGTGCTTTAGCTGTCTGCAATTTGAGATGACATAAAAGGAAACTAAAAGAGAAGTGGTGTAGAATTAGGGTTTATTTCTCCTCTCCTTTGAAATTGAGTTAAAGAGAACAAATTTACTTTGATATTTGCAGATGCTCTAGCTGCCTGCAATTACTTGCCTCAGTCAAGAGAGAAAATCATTGCTGCACTTTTCAAGGCACTGAATTCAACAAATAATGAGCTGCAGGAGGCAGGAGAAGCATGCATGAGAAAGGTGACTATTAAAACAACATTCCTTTTGAGGCCATTGTTCTCTCTGCTTTACTTCCTTGGTACAAGACTTGGGAAAGTTCTCTACAGGAAATATTGGTGCTGTGTTCAGTTTTTGTTAGTGATGCTGATAAAAGTTTGTGTCAGATGTGTTTGGGATTGGAACTTGGCCATAAAGAATTATCCAGGGTGCAATTAAGAATTATAAGCTCTTGGATAAGGACCATGGGAAATATTTCAGTCTTTCTGTCTATTCTTTCCCTCTTTCTGTTGGTCTGGTCTTTGTAAATGAGTCTTTTC
Organism: Sitta carolinensis; assembly: GCA_032173965.1. Lineage (NCBI taxonomy): Eukaryota > Metazoa > Chordata > Aves > Passeriformes > Sittidae > Sitta > Sitta carolinensis. The sequence goes on along the minus strand of CM063295.1, from coordinate 14,631,651 downwards.
TAAATAGCATCAGTCCTTCTCAGCTGTTTTGCAAATGTGTAGGTTTGCCTTTATAGTAAAAGCTCTTTGCATCTTATGTTCCTAAAAAAAGTGGTGGAGATCCCATGGTTGGTTTTGGAGAAGTAAAGCAGGATAGCAGAGCTAGACTCTGCATCACAGTGTGATGGTTACCTTAAGGAACAGGTCCCTGGCTGTCCTGTTTGGGGTCTGAATTGGTGTCCTTTCCTGACACTGCCCTGGCTGTCCTGTGGATATAAAAAAGCTGGAAGGAGAGGGAAAGGATATTCTTTCATCATGATTTGTTGTTTAATAGCTGTGCTTTATTCTGATTCAGCAAGATTTTTATTCCGTTCATCTAAATGAATAAAAAAAGCTAATAAAATTACTTACAGCCTCTCTGTAATGCTGTGCAGATGGGCTGACATGGAACAGAGAATATAACTGCAGTAATACTGGTGGCTTGCATTTGTTTGTGCCACTGGCTGGCCAGAGCTTGTGTGTCTTCATGTCACTGGTCCCAAGAGGGAACGTACTTATTATTTATGGCTTGTTAACAACACAGTTGAGCTGAGAGGTAGCAAACAAGGGTTGTTCTGACCTATACATCAGGTTTGTCTGATTGTTTTTTTCCTGTGATAAACTCATGCCCACAGGATATTTGGTTATGACAGGAAATATTCTCTCTGACTGTTTGCAGCCAGGCTCTTTTGACCTTTTCTCTTGCTCAGGATGCACGCAGATTTTAACACAGAAATTTGCTCTGTGGCCTTCAGCCAGATTTACAGGCAGTTCTTAATATAGGGTCGAAGTAGTTCCTTCATAGCTGTGTATTTAATTTATAGCTGTAGCAGTTTTTCAGTCTGTAATTAAGATCTCCTACTTGAATATTTTATGGAATGTCCTACTGTGTGTCAAAAATACCTCAGTGCTTCCCAAATCCATCTTGTCACTGTGTATATTGCCAGCACTAGATGTTGTTTGAACAACAGCGTTCTGAAGGAACAAAATAAAAGAAGAAAAGTCAAGTCAGCTGAATGTATTTTAAGAAAAATGCTTGCACAAATGTCACGTGCCTCTCCACCTGTATCTCAACTGTGCACTCTCTTGCAGTTCTTGGAAGGAGCTACCATAGAAGTTGATCAAATTCACACCCACATGAGACCATTGCTGATGATGCTGGGAGACTATCGGAGCCTGACCCTCAACGTTGTGAATCGTCTGACATCAGTCACCAGACTTTTCCCAAACTCTTTCAATGATAAATTCTGTGATCAGATGATGGTAAACCCATCCAAGTTTTTATTTTAGCTCTTCCAAAAGAAATTTTCTTCCAGCTACTTTTTTTTGTTGGTGAAAATGAAAGAAGTTCAGTAGTGAGTCAATGTATATGTTGGAAGTAAAAGATTTTTATTTCACAGTTAATAAAAAACCCCAGTTTTGAGTAAATTTCTAAAGGGCTTCTAAACCAAAGAGTTAAAAGAGATTTTATTTTTTTAATGAAGACATAACTAGTTACGCTAAGGTTTGCTTGGACAAATTTATCATTCAGCAAGGTGCCACCTGCACCTTTAACAATTTTACTTCCCAATGCAATAAATTTGTTTTGGTGCTTTCTTTTTGGGAGGTATTGCTCTGTTTATTTGCAGTGTTTAAACTGAAAATGTGAATTCTTTATCTCCTTGGCATGAATATTTAAATATTTTAATGCAACCACATCAAGCAAGTCATCAAAGAAACGTAAGACTATCAGATTTAAGTTTTTTATATATATATATATGTACTTATAATCCCTGCTTTCTTGAATATGGAGAGGACTCCTTGCAACAGTAAACTTTTCAACTTGAGGGAATGAAAATAACTGATAATTCTTCCCTTTGTTTCCTTCAAAGAATTATTTCTGCCTCTACATTCTCTTGTAGCATATGCTAAAATGGAGCAGTCTAATTAGAAGAATAATACTAATTATGCTTTCTTTGTAGCAACACCTTCGTAAATGGATGGAAGTTGTAGTTATTACACACAAAGGTGGACAAAGGAGTGATGGAAATGTAAGTTAACCAGTGCTTTTATGTGAGAAGAAATAAGTAGTATTAATGTTTTGGAATTAAAGAATTCGTTCAGTTGTGAATGCTGCCATAACTGATTACACAATGATGCTTTGTTACAAGCTAAGAGACTTGTTGAATTGAATATAGAATATTGAATATCTGTTAGAAGTCTCAGTAAGAGGAGCTTCTTATCAGCTGACAATGGTTACTTTAAAGACTCTTCTAGGTTAGTGTGGGAACAGCTCAAGCGTTTGGATTTCTTTTCCCCCTCAGGATTTTCTGCTTAGAAATCTGTTCTTCCCTGGAATGGCTGATTAGCTCAGCAGCATAATCCCCCTTTTTTCATTAATAAGTTTGATGTTCATAACATGGCCTTTTGAAAATTATACATAATGATAACATAATCCCAGTTAATTTAAAATTTAATTTATTTTAACCAAGTTCAATATTTACTAGTTGGGATCACATTAAAATCACTCTTCCAGTGAAACTAATGGCCTCAGTGTTGAAGCATGGGAAGCTGATCAGTTGTCTTATAAATGGAAAACTGTGTAATGTCAATACTGTGTGCTCTTAGCAATACTAATGGGAATTCCTGCTTCAGTGCAGCTTCCTGTACATTACCAGAGGTCCCATAATCCTATTAATGTTTTACTAAATGCTTTTATTAAGTGTAGAGATTTATGATTGCACCTAAGGAAAAATGGGGGAAATTCTATTAATATCTTTGTTTTTCAAATTAGAATGAAATTGCATTGGCTTTTTATTTCCCTCAAAACATGGAAATGGTTTAATGGCTTTCCATTTTTCTTTCCTGACATTGCAAAGAGAGCTTTTAATTCAAATTTGCTCATTGCTTTATATTCGACCTAGATGTTCTCTAATGAAGTAGAAGAAGATTGGTTTCTTATGTTTTAACTAAAACACTGTGCATTCTTCAGTTAACCTCATTTTATTCATGTTAGAGTAGTTCTAAGGCCTTCAGTTACTTTGCTTTTCCTCAAATGTGATGATTACAGATATTTTGCAGATCTATTTAAAGCAATAGTCTTTTAAACCACAATGTGGCACCTCCAGAACAGTTTTTATTTGCCACTAAGTTATGTTTAGTTGGGAATTCCCCTGCTTTTAATGTGTGTGTTTTTGTTTTTTTTTTTGTTTTGTTTTGGTTTTTTTTTTGTTGATGTTTTCTGTGTAATTGTGTGTTTAGAGAGATATGTTGAGGGGGGGTTCCACACCAGGTACTCAAGAAAGAATCTACTGTCACATCTTGAGAGAAAAGTCTGGAAACATTTCAAGTAGAATTGTGTCAGTGCAAAGCTGATTGAATATTGCTTTTCTGCTCTCTGGTTGTTGCTCCAAAGTTTCCTAAAGAAGAAAAACTCCAGGAAACTGCAGGAGGACACAGCCAGCTTGGATTTGTACAGTTGCTATGGCAGGCTGTGTTCATGTTTGTGTGTACATTGTGCTGTTGAAAAACTGTCTTCTAAAAGTAGAAAAACTGGGATGGTGAAACTGGTGGTCACTTATTGTAGCTGGCATTTCACTTTCTCTCCTTTCTTCACAATCCTAGTGACATTGCAGCATCTGAGACACTCATTAAAAGCAGCCTGTGTGGTTAAGTAGAGGAGGAGGTAAACACTCAGTGGAGAACAGAATTGCCCAGGAAAGCCTGAAGTTTCCTACCTGTACTGGGGCTCTTCTGAGCATTTCTTCCTTTTCCAGCAGCACAGGATGAAGGTGCCTTTTGATGATGGTGTCAGGCAGTTCTCCAGCATAGCACAGATAGTGGCTGGTCAGCAAGGCCTCTTAAAAAATAGTTAAAAGGTCTGTGGAGCGAGTTTTCATATGTAAATGGTGACCACAGGCAAACTGAAAACTTAGTCAGAAATGCTGCATAATGATGACTATTGTAAAGATTCACACTGATGCCAGAATAACTAAGCCTTGTTCACCTAAATAATTTATGACAGTCCTGCTGTGATCCTGAGCTGTGATCTGGCTGGTTAGAGAAATGAACAAATTAAAACATAATATATTAAGTAGTGATTAAAATCTAATTTGTTGGTCCAGGGAATAAAATATTTGATTTAAATCTTCCTTCTTCTCTTCCCTGCCTCTCCAAGGAAAGGCATGGGATTTCAGGTCATGTCTGGTAATTGAAAGAATAAGTTTTGAGTAGATGGTTGCCTCCAGCTGTCCCTCTTGTGAAAGGGTGGAAATTTCCATGGTGGAAATTCTGCATTGCGGTCTAGGAGGACTTAATAGCTGTAGAAGAGTTCATAACTTGGTAGCTCAAGTACTGAAAGTGGTTTCATAATAGATACTGGCCAAATTTGTCTTCAAAGATGCTAAAGTGTTGTTTCCCCTGGCTTAATTATCTCTATTATCTTTTTATTCACTATAAAGATTTGAGAAGCTATGTCTGATCAATGTAAAAGTAGAAAAAAAGGATGCTTTTCATCCTACTTCTTTGGAGGACAGATTGGAGCATGCAAGATGTTCATTGTCTCCATTCTTTCCCTTTGAGATGAGGAAGTAACTGAGCCAAAGTTAGTCTGGCAGCCTGAAGAATAGCATGTGCTAATTTGTACATTTATTTAATTTTTTTTTTTTTGTGGGCTCTTTCCTTTCATGCTGTGACTTCTGTTTTGGTTCAGCCTGCCACGGAGGGGGTAGAGGTGAGAAACTCAGTGGAGGCACCAGGAACTTTTTTTGTCATCATGGCTTCTTTTGTTGTTTTGTTTGTTGGTTTTGTTTTTCTTTTAACTCGTGATTTGTTAGTTTTATCACTGTGTTTTGGGCACAGTGCATTGTGCCTTTGAGTGCAGTACTGTGAATTGTCTTCTGCTTGTCTGTGGCAGAGCTGTTTTGATCATGTTGCTGTTAAGGATGTTGAGCATGTTTGTATCAGGAAGAGCAGGATTTATGTTTCCGTGAAGGCATAAGTGGTTTCAGAAGGTTTTTATGTATTCTCAGCCCTGCACTTCAATCCATGAGAGGAGTCTTGTGGGGTCTGTCTGGGCAGATCAGGTTAAAGGAGTGGAGCCTAAAGCTTTGTGTGTAAATTCACTTGAGAAAATGCAATGCACTTGATAAAATCATTTTGGTTACTGCACACTGGAACTTGGGTTTAGAGTGGATTTATTTTGTTTTTTCGTTTTTCTTACTGAAGGGAATCTAAATATTAACTAACTGAAATACAGTCTCTGTTTAAATTTCACACAATAAAAAAAAAAAAAAAGCAAAACTATTTTGGACTCCTGGAGAATTTCATATCTAGTGAGAGAACAGAGCTGATTTTATAGTAACCAGCTGTTTGTGAGAGAGCTGAACAGTGCTGTGAGAAAGCTGAATCTCTCTCCATGTGTCATCTGGGGCTCTGGGGTGTATAGGAGAAATGGTTTAGGAGGGAAGGTCTGGCTGTTTGATGCATGACCCACTTGGTGTAGAGCAGTGAGCACTCTCTAACTCCCCCATCAGCAGTATCATTACAGTGTTTAGCTCTTACCTGTAAAACACCACTCTACTGGCAAGGAAAATAAAATTTAAACCATGATGTTACCAGAGGGGGAAGGGCAGACTTCCACAAGTGCAATTTTTTCCTGCATTATGGTAAGTAGGTGCTGTGTATATGTTAACCCTTTGCATTGGACTGCTGGCTGTGCTAATACAGAGGGGAAAAAAGATATGTGATACTGTTTTTATACATTATAGCCAGTAATATTTATTTAATTGTGTTTCTTTTTATCTGTAGGAAATGAAGATTTGTTCAGCAATTATAAATTTATTCCATCTGATCCCAGCTGCCCCACAGACTCTGGTTAAACCTCTCCTGGAAGTTGTTATGAAAACAGAACGAGCAATGTTAATCGAGGTAAAAATGGAAGTTAACATCACTTAAATTTTTGCTTGATAGTCTTCTTAAACATTAGTATATGATAATTATAATATTTTAAATATGGTGTGAGAAAATTTGATGTAATAAATATGCTCTTCAAGTTAATACCTTTGGGAGGTATTAACCTTTGTCTTACACTCTTAGAAATGAAGTTTTGAAAGTGTCAATAAATTCTCATCATGCGAGTTCTGAACATTTTGTATCTGCATAAATGCCAAGTCAAATGTATTTTTCTGAGTGGTAGTAAATTAGTAGGAAATACTCTATACTCTGCATTTTTAATTTAAGCTTTATGAATTTTTCAGGCTGGCAGTCCATTCAGGGAACCACTGATAAAGTTTTTGACACGTCATCCATCCCAGACTGTGGAGCTGTTCATGATGGAAGCCACTTTAAATGATCCACAGTGGAGCAGAATGTTTATGGTAAGCTGTGTGGGGAGAGGAGCAGGAGAAACCCCTCAACTTGACAAATCTGATGAACAAAAAGGTTTCATCCTTTGCATCTTTTTCTCCTGTACGACCTTGTAGTCCTTAATCATGGTCTTACTCTTGACTGCAGGGTTCCTGTTCCTGGTTTTATATTTGTTTGTCCTGAAATGTTGATTTTATACCTTTCCAGATCATGTAAGGCTATTACTGAAGCGTAGATGTTATTTTTATATATGTGAAATACAACCTCTGCAACTTTAGCGTGGAATATAAAAGCTGCAGGATGATATAGTTGCCTGGTATTTTGGCTTTTAAAGGTTATTAAAATTATTTCTTCCCCTTTTGCAGAGTTTCTTGAAACATAAAGATGCCAAACCTCTGCGGGATGTACTGGCAGCTAATCCCAACCGATTTATCACCCTGCTGCTGCCCGTGGGCGCCCAGGCAGCCGTGAGACCCGGCTCCCCCAGCACCACCACCATGCGTCTCGACCTGCAGTTCCAGGCTATCAAGGTATTCCTTTAGCCTGCCTTGGCTCTGCCCTGCATGCTTGAAACCTCTTCAGCTACAAGCCTCTGGCATCCAGGCTTTCAGTGTGTGTGTGTATCGCGGCTCATAGGAACCACGTGTGGAAATGCGGAGTGTTTGTAGTCTGAGCTGCTCTGAGGAGGGAAAAGAGACTCAAATTAACTGTGCTTTTTGGTCAAGGAAGAAACAAGAGGAAAACATGACAACAGAAACAGAAATTTATTTTTCTTAATCTAAACTCTTTTGTATTTCACTCTTTTGTTTTGCTTTTGAATATTTTAGAACCCTTAATTGACCTTAAGCAAGTGCTTGTATATCATTGTTTCTCCTGACAGATCTCTTGTGTGTTGATTGTGCATTTGTCTTGTTTTGCTTTGGACAGATCATAAGTATTATTGTTAAGAATGATGAATGTTGGTTAGCAAATCAACACTCCTTGGTGAATCAGCTGAAACGTGTATGGGTGAGTGAAGCTTTTCAGGAGAGACATAGGAAGGAGAATATGGCTGCAACAAACTGGAAAGAGCCCAAGCTGTTGGCCTATTGCTTACTGAATTACTGCAAGTACGTGAAAGTCTTTATTTCCTAGACCTTGCATGTATTCTTTTAATTTTAATTTTGAAAATACTGTAAAGGTATATAAAGCTAGTAAAAATGGTATGCAGTTACTGAAGAGAAAGTGTGATATATTTCATAATACTGCCATAATCACTAAAACCATGCCTGTGGGGCTGGCTGCTCTTGCTTCTCTGCTCTTTTAAAAGATCAGTTGCATCAGCTTAGTAGTTTGTGTATTTTTTTCACAGAAGCTTTGTATTTTATGTGTCTTCACAGAAGGAATTATGGCGATATAGAGTTACTCTTCCAGTTGCTTCGAGCTTTTACGGGTCGATTTCTCTGCAATATGACTTTCTTAAAGGAATATATGGAAGAAGAGATCCCCAAAAACTACAGTATTCCCCAAAAACGGGCTTTGTTCTTCCGGTTTGTTGACTTGAACGATCCAAACTTTGGAGATGAGCTCAAAGCCAAGGTAACTAAAGCAATTAAATCAAAGAAGCCTGGTATTTAGGTTTAATTTTCTTCTTGGGAACTAGGGCAACAAAACTCCCTTACTTAAATGTCAACGATTTTTGATAATTGGCAGAGTCATTTAGGTGAAAATATCATACCTGAAGAAGAGCACTAATAAACAGAGACAGCAATTCATCTTGTGTTCAATGCTGACTGCTTTAGTTTACACTTTCTAAGAATCTATGCCCTTGGAAGGAGGAGGGGAAAAAACCCAGTGTGTGTCTCTTTCTTGGGGTTTTATTTGTAGTTTCCTTTTGTCACTCAGTGGGTGTGTCCAACAAGCAGGTCTGTATATGGGAGTACTTGAATGTTGGCTGCCATTAGAAGAATATAAAAGTACAGTAAAACTTGCTTTGTTTATATTCTGTAGGTGCTGCAGCATATCCTGAATCCTGCTTTCTTGTACAGTTTTGAAAAAGGAGAAGGTGAACAGCTGCTAGGCCCCCCAAACCCAGAAGGAGATAATCCAGAAAGCATCACTAGTGTCTTTATAACAAAGGTAACAATCTTTACATTGAAGTATTTGAAAATGAAAGCAAAACCTTGTTCCTCTCATTTGATTTTTCATCCTGATTTGAATTAATTGTTCTGTTCTGAATATTATGGTCTGTTATGTCAAATCGCTTCATTATGTTGAATGTGAGATCCATCAGTAATCAGTAGGATGGGATGACAATTTTCAGTTTATGCTGTATTTAGTACTGGAATGTGTCTTTAGAAATGGGCCTTACTTGGTTGTAATCCCAGTCTTTTTTATAAGGAAAGCTTTCCATGACCCAACATCAGTGTCTTTCTAATTCACTACTGTTTTGTGGAACCAGTCAGCAGTTATAAAATAAATGTTGTTCAAGATGAGGGCTGGGGTTTTTTATTTATTTCTTTTTATAGGTTAGCAGTTTGGGAATTCCCAGATGTGCTCATTATTTAAAGGTTCACACTTCAGGAAGTTGTTTTGTGGGTACTAAACTGAGTCAAGAAAGTAATTACAAATTCTTAGTCTTCTTAAAAACCGCCCAAAAAGCAAAAGTGTGGCACTTTGCCTTTATAATAATATAAGTTACTTTTTTGTCAACTCGATCCTCTCCTCTTTGATCTTGCCTGGAACTAGGTACTTGATCCAGAGAAGCAGGCTGATATGCTGGATTCTCTGAGGATCTACCTGCTGCAGTTTGCCACGCTGCTGGTGGAGCATGCCCCCCATCACATCCACGACAACAACAAGAACAGGAACAGCAAACTGCGGCGCCTGATGACCTTTGCCTGGCCTTGCCTCCTCTCCAAGGCCTGTGTGGACCCAGCCTGCAAGTACAGTGGCCACTTGCTCCTGGCACACATCATTGCCAAGTTTGCCATTCACAAGAAGATTGTTCTGCAGGTATTTACTGTGGCCTTGGGTTGAGTTCCATAGAGTGCTTTCTTTTATTGTAAGATTCAGAGTAGAAGCTGTGTAGTGGTTTTGAATAATGAGTGTAATTCAAACACCACAAACAAATGCAGAAGCAGCAGGCCAAATGTTTAATACAGATTTACTTGGGGATAGGAGAGTATAGAAAGAGCTGTGAAGACAAATGAAAACAGGAAGGATAAGTAGTACAAGTAGACCTTTTGATTGAATTAACAAAATTGGGAATGTTTCTTCATTTAGGAGAGGGACATTTCAGTTGAGACACAATGTGGGGATCAAGGGAAATCTTCATATTGGTCAGTGGAGAGGGAGGAAGAAAAGGGAATGTAAAGGAAACAGAAGTATATGCCCTATGCTTCTGTTGATGATGTATGATATTTTTAACAAATTATGGACCTTTAGAGAAAAATCATGGTTTTTAGAAAACACGTACTGTTGTTTCCCCTTCTTTATAAATGCTTTGTTTTTGTAAATACAAATAGTATTAATGTTGCTGAGGAATTTTGCTGTTCAGGTTTTTCACAGCCTTCTCAAAGCTCATGCAATGGAGGCCCGGGCTATTGTCAGGCAGGCCATGGCTATCCTGACTCCAGCTGTGCCTGCTCGAATGGAGGATGGACACCAGATGCTCACTCACTGGACACGAAAAATCATTGTGGAAGAGGGCCATACAGTGCCCCAACTAGTACATATTTTGCACTTGATAGTACAACATTTCAAGGTACTCTTACTGTTACTCTGGTACACACTGTACCTCCTGTATCGAGGAAGTTAAAAGCATAATCTGATTTATATGGTTTAGCTTCAAAATGCATCATTTGTCTGTAAAGATACTTATCTGTAACTGAATACAGCTGTTTAATAGCAAGTATTTTATTTATTAAGCTCTATTATGATTGAAGTTGGAACTCCAAGTGTCAGTTAGAACAAGATGAATTCATTACACATGCATTAGAAGTGTTCTTTAGCAGGTCTGTGAAGATTCCTTAAGAGTTCTTTAAAAACATGCAGAACCATATTCTTTGCCATCCTCCAGTAATCCTTGTTTGTTTGACTATATATTCTGTGGGATTAACTAGATCACTTTTATCTCCAGCCTCTGTATGTTGGGAAACATTAAACAAATGGGGTAGTGGTGCAGAATGTCAACATAGGAACATTGTTGAAAACACATTAAAATGCAGTCCTAAGGGACAGCTAATACACATTTTTAGGAACTGATATCTCAACAATTTTTGAAAGAATATCTGAGTGTGTTCAAATGTGAGTTGAAGCTCTTTAAAAAAAAAAAAATTGGTATGATTGTCCTTGAGAAAAACCACGAATCTTAAAAAGAACATGTTCATTTGAGTGAAATCAGTAGTCACTACTGAAAGTTGTACCCAAAATACTATTTTCAATGCATCAGTTACTTTACCATATTGCAAAATTTGAAGTGGTACAGGTTTAGCAAACTTTGGGATTGATGACTATTTTAGTTTTGTTTTATTTCAACTTTGTTGATTTTGTGTAGAATGCTATTGGTTAATGACTAACATTTCTGTGAAACCATTTTTTCAGGTTTATTATCCTGTGAGACATCACTTAGTTCAGCATATGGTTAGTGCCATGCAGAGACTGGGCTTCACTCCCAGTGTTACAATAGAGCAAAGAAAATTAGCTGTGGATCTTGCTGAAGTTGTTATTAAATGGGAATTGCAAAGAATCAAAGACCAGCAGGTAGGAAATCAAAATAAATGGGTAAAGATTGAACTGTTCCACAGTTTAATGTTCTTTTTTTTAACATGCACATTGCTGATATTTCAGCCAGATTCAGATATGGACTCAAGTGCAAGTGGAGAAGGAGCAAGTTCTGCCTCATCTGCTGTTAAAAGAGGATTGTCTGTGGATTCTGGCCAAGAAGTAAAACGATTCAGGACAGCTACAGGAGCAATAAGTGCTGTAAGAGAAAATCGGATTTGTTCAGAGATTCTAAGTAGTGTAATTGTTTTTTCCACATGACTCAAAACTCCCTAAACTGAAGGTTTCAGCTTTAGCAAGTATTTGAAGTCTGTTCTTGTTGTTTGCCTCCTTCAGTCTTGCTGATGGCCTTTGTGTTTTGTGTGCATGCAGGTGTTTGGACGGAGCCAGTCCTTGCCAGGAGCTGATGCCCTCCTTGCCAAGCCCATTGACAAGCAGCATACAGACACCGTTGTGAATTTCCTCATTAGAATTGCTTGCCAGGTGCTGTGGTTATTCTGATATGCAGTGAGAAGTAGCAGCCAAACCCATAAACCCCTCTTTTCACACAGGTCCTTTTAGGCTTGGATTATTCTAGTGTTTCTATACTTTGTTTTCATGATTAATTTACGTATTGGGGTGATGCTGCAATGGATGCTTGTTCTGTTGCCTAGGTTAAATGACAAGTGTACTTTATCCCAAAATATTTAGAAAGTTTTATAGGGAATGACTGTATCTAGGGGTGTAATGATTGTAGTTTTTTTTTTTTTTTTCCAAAATCCTATATGTGGAATTACTTCCCTGCAGCATGTAGAGCTAAAGCTTTTCACCAAACTTGGAGGGAATTAACTTTTCTAGAATGGGAAAAATTATCTGGGTGTAACTCCAGGCTGACAAATTTTTTTGTTTCTGCTCCTGCAGCAGACTCAGCTGGTAAGTAGCATGGGATTTTATATCCCACAGTCCATTGCAGAAAGTAGATGTGCTTTTAAGTATGAGTATGAATTGAGTAAAGAGCTGCATGTGTTTATGGATGCCTTGCAAACAGTAAAGATTAACCATCTTGAGTATGCTCAGAGTTGTAGTAATAAAAGATGGGATGAAACTTTTTTTAAATACACCTTTGATGGGTGATTTGGGTTAATTAGAAAGCAATTTAGACACCAGTTCTGGTGTTTACTATTAGTTGTCAGCTTTTTATGCATTAAATGCTGTGTGACTCTACTGATAAAACTACTTAAGCTCATCCATTTCAGAAATAAGAAATTATATGCTTGCATGGAATGTGTAATAAACTAATGACTTGGTTCCAAAAGGGTGTCATTTTGTTAACTCTGATTAATTGCTAGGTAAATGACAACTCCAACACTGCTGGATCCCCTGGGGAGTTGCTGTCTCGCCGCTGTGTCAACCTTCTGAAAACAGCTTTGAGGCCAGACATGTGGCCAAAGTCAGAACTGAAGCTGCAGTGGTTTGACAAGCTGCTCATGACTGTGGTAGGTAACATTCTAGTCCTGTAGGACTTCAGGTTTCCCTGGCATGTAAGATGATTGAATACTAGTCATATCTGGAGATGGATTTTTTTCAGTACTAATCTTTTCTTCATAGTGAAATAAGTAATTAATTAAGTGTGTGAATTGCATCAGTGGTTATCATTTGTAGAGCTCTAGTACTTACTGGTTGGTGTGGGGTTTTTTTTTTGTTTTTTTTTTTTTTTTTTTTTTTTTTTGTTTTTTTTTTTGTTTTTGGGTTTTTTCCTTAGTGGGTTTTAACAGATTTGATCTGAGTTTAGTCATCTGTGTAATTCTTGTTTACCCCTACTCACTGCCTTTTTGTGTGCTTTCTCTATAGGAGCAGCCCAATCAGGCCAACTTTGCCAACATCTGCACTGGTTTAGAGGTCTTAAGTTTCCTGTTGACTGTGCTGCAGCCCCCAGCTATCCTGAGCAGCTTCAAGCCCCTGCAGAGAGGGGTAGCAGCCTGTATGACCTGTGGCAACACCAAGGTTTTGAGAGCTGTGCACAGTTTGCTCTCTCGCCTGATGGGAATTTTCCCCACAGAACCAAGTGAGTGGTGTTTTCTTCCTCCTTTTATCCTTTATTGCTGCATAACATAAGTGGTTGAGGGTGGGATGAAGGCACTCTTTGGAGTTATTCTGTTTTATGATTCCTGCATTTAATGGTCCATTTTAGCTTGCACTTTCAACCTCTGATTAATAAAGGAAAAGCTGAAATAAGTAATCATGTGGAATACATCATTATCCATTGACATAAAAACTTAATAATCTATGGCTGTCATAACTTCGGTTCAAGAAATGCATGCTATAAATTTAATGTGATTTTGCAAGTAGAATTTTTCAGCTTCAGAAGTGCAATTTTTTAGTTACTAAACTTTGCTATTTTGCTGAAACAAGGAGGGGAGAGAAACTGTAAAGAGGAAAAGCAATAGGTAGTATGCTGTGTTTTTATAGAAGCTAATTTAGATAATCTTTTCTTGGAAAAAGTAAATCAGTAATGTAAGACTGCTCTTCAAATTGAGTTACTCAGAAGAGGTGGTACACTATCATTAAGGACATTCTGCTATAATAAAGAGGTTTATATAAATAAGGGATCTGCCTGTGTCACCTTCGATTGTTGACAGTATAAGACTCCAGTGATGCTTCAGAGACTGTTCATTCACAATGTGACTCTTCTGTGGATAATGTTACCAAAACTAAACACCCCTCTAACCTCTGCAGGTACCTCAAGTGTAGCTTCCAAGTATGAAGAGCTGGAGTGCCTTTATGCTGCAGTTGGGAAGGTTATTTATGAGGGACTGACTAATTATGAAAAAGCCACCAATGCCAACCCTTCCCAGCTCTTTGGTACGTGTCCCACAGCCCTGGCAGCTCTGGGAATGCCCCTGAATGAGTGATGTCTGTCACAAGTTTCCTTTTCCATAAGGCAATTGCAGTCTGAGCTGAGGCAGAGGAAGCTGTGGGCAGCATTTCAAGCTAACTTGAGAGATGAGCTTGGGATGTCATATCTGTGAAGAAAGGGAATGGAGCGGGGTTCATTGTGTTCTGTCTGCTCCCTCAGGTGACTTGGGAGCAATTTTTGGAGGTGGGGAGCTATAGAGCTGCTAAGTGGAAGCCTTTTGTATTCAAAGGGCATAGGAAAAAGGTGCAGTATTAATATTAGCCAAAAAAAAATAGAGCAAAAGTTGCTGGCAGCTTCTTACGTGGAAAGAAACCAAATCCTGGAGGTCCTCTGAGATAAAACAGAATAGTTCAAGGAATCTGTGTAGAGTCTTATGTAGTATTCCTGCCTTTCTTTTTAATTTTTTAAGCCTCATTTATTAGCTGATTTAGGTAGTGTATTAAGATTTATGTATTTATAGATCTTAAATCCTCAGTAACAAAGAAATTACAAAAATACTGTTTTTTCTTGAGTGACAAAATCTGAATTTTTAGCATAGACCGTTCTGAAGGGCTGAGGTTTTTTTCCTAGTTTTTTGTATTTGCTGAACTGCTAGACAACTCAGCTACATAATAGAATGACAAAGATATATTGGGATAATAGAATTTGGCCCAGAACTAGTTGTGTTGGTAATACAGACCTGAAATTGTACAATGTTGGAAAACCTGCTGATTTAAATGGCAAATGTCCTTCACTGTTCTATTCTGTGAGCTGTGTAGATGGTTGTAATTTCACCTTGGGAATTGCCTATTTGTCAGATGTCAGGACGTGCTTTACATCAAACTAACCATGAAAGATGTTTCTTACATTTTGTCCAGAGCTCCCTTAAAAGCAGCACCACAATCAAGCTGTCAGGAGGTGCATTTCGTGGTAATTCTGTGGTGGCTCTGAGCTTTGTTGGCCAAATTTTGTGCTCATCTGATCAGAAAAAGAAATCAAAACTTTGGCAGGGGCCATTCAATGACCAGAGCACGTTTCTGTAGAGATGCTGTGTACATAGGTTGAATTAGAAAGCTGCAGTAGGGGTTTTTTTAGTAGGTATAATTTTACAGGATGTGTGTGCTTTTTTTTTTTTTTTTTTTTTTTTTAAAAGAGTGAAGCAGTCAACTTGAGTTAGCTTCTTCAATCTACAGAAATTGATTTATGAACTTTATAAAGTTTCTAGATTAGAAAACCAAAGTTACAATGTTACTAGACCCGGGCCTACTCATTTAAAAGTTTTTCTACTTTTTTTGTTACTAAAATAAATGTGCAACATCAGGGGTAGTTACATTTTTAAGGTCTTGGGGAAGTATTTGCTGTCAATCCCTTTCTTCCTGTCCTTCCTTTTTCCCCTTGCTGTTCATCACACACTTATATACAAAACTTTTAAATATTTTGATTAGTGCAAAAGTAACCTTTTAGACTTAGTCTAAGGATTAAACTTGAGACTGAAATTTTTCTCCAAATCTCTCATAGATTTCTGTTTGTAACCTGGGTAG
The DNA here is from genome assembly GCA_032173965.1 of Sitta carolinensis. Classification (NCBI taxonomy): domain Eukaryota; kingdom Metazoa; phylum Chordata; class Aves; order Passeriformes; family Sittidae; genus Sitta; species Sitta carolinensis. The sequence goes on along the minus strand of CM063295.1, from coordinate 14,616,108 downwards.
TCCCATCCTTCTTTCATGGCATGTGTACCTTACTCATGTCATGCCCGAGAGAAGTTTTCTTTCCTGAAGCCTTGTTTGTTTCTCTAGGGACTCTGATGATCCTGAAATCTGCGTGCAGCAACAACCCCAGCTACATCGACAGGCTGATCTCAGTTTTCATGAGGTCCCTGCAGAAGATGGTCAGGGAGCACCTGAACCCACAGGCGACAGCAGGAACAGCAGAAGCAAACACAGGTATTGCCTCCTGCAGTCTGTTCATGATGAGGAGTGTTATAAAATATTGAAATCACTTCATCCTGAAGGGATTCAAGTGACTTTGTTGGGTTTGTGTGCATTATTGCTTGGTGAAAAATACTTCAGCCTTAGTGAGTGCTGAAGTATTGAGAGCTAAAAATGCACTTGTGAGTTCCAGTTACCTGCTTAATATGTGAACTCCAATATTAGTCCAGCCTTTTCAGTGAAGGGTTAGGGAAACATTTGTTGAACTGCAGCATAGATAGAAGGACTGAAATTCTTTGAGGCTTTTGAGTATTAAGGGGAGAGGGGCTGAGTTTTTTTGATTGCTCTGTGCTTTCACTTATGTTTTTTTACTCCTTCCTGTTTTATAATATTGGAACAACTGTATTTGAATTTACTTGTTGGAGCTGATGCTTTAGCTTTTAATCTTAAAATACCATCTTTTTCAGTCAGTATAATTCTGTCAGTTGTCAAATGAATTAGGTCATGAGTCATTGAAAAAAATCAGATGTTCTTTGTAGAAGAAAATTCAGTGCTGGTAAAGGGCCCTGTAATTTCCTAATGAATAAGCTACTGAAGTAAACACTTTGAAAGAATTGCTGCTATTAGATTTCTAGCCCATACTTTAATTAGGTAAATGAGAACCTTGTAAATTTTATTAACACTGAGAAACAATTGGAAAATTATTAAACTTCAAAGATAAGCAAGTCAGGAAATTAGCTGAACAGAATTAGAGAATTAGCTGCATCACAGGCAATTTCTTTCACAAAGTTAATTGTAGATTTTCAGTATTAGGGGTCCGTAATACCTTTTACCAAAGATTTGCAGAAAGGAAAGAAACAGGCTTGCCTTTAGGATTTTGAATGGATTTGGTTTTGAAAGGACTCAGAGAATCATGGAATGGTTTGGGTTAGAAGGAACCTTAAAGATCATCTAATTCCAGCCCCTTGCCATGGGCAGGGACACCTTCACTAGACAGTTACTAAAGCCCCATCCAGCCTGGCCTTGGGTTCTGCCTTAGTTGTATATGAATGTAAAGTAGTAATTCTGAACACATGATTTCTAGAGATGTATTTCCAGGCAATAGATGATGTTGCTGATAGTTTTAAAATTACAGCATCTTATCTGGAAAATGCTTTTTCCTAGGTGTTTCCTAGGTGTATACACAGCTCTAATCCTTTTTTTGAATCCCTAGCAGGTACAAGTGAACTGGTAATGCTGAGTCTGGATCTTGTGAAAACTCGCCTGGCTGTGATGAGCATGGAAATGAGGAAGAATTTTATACAAGCTATTCTAACATCTCTCATTGAAAAATCCACTGATGCCAAAATTCTTCGTGCAGTGGTAAAAATAGTGGAGGAGTGGGTGAAAAACAATTCCCCAATGGCAGCTAATCAGGTAAATTGAGTAGATGAAGTCATTGCTCTCAAATACTAAATAACTATGATTAGCTTCTAGAATTCATCAGTTTTGACAAAGAGGTTTGTAATGATCTGTTATATATGTTTAGATGCCCTCGATGATGTTTAGACTATTTTCATTCCCTGTGAAAATAGCTGCAGCTATAGATACTTGGCATTTTATAGGCTTGTATTTGTTGTTTGATCTCAAATGCTGTTTTGTGGAGAACTTCCTTTAAAGTAAAGGTTTTAAAATCTTTACATGACCTGGATAGAAATATTCTTCAGGAGGAAGATGACTAATGCTGGTATAAATTGTGTTACTCTCTGACTTTTTGTGGCCTCCTCAATCTGCCATATTTTTGTTAAGAGTTGAGCTCTTTACAGTCTAGTGCTGTACAAAAGGACACTTTTTATAATATACATCAGAATTTTTTAATCCCTGAACGACTTAAACTTATTTTTAGTCACAATTTTTAAAATTCTCCAGCATTTATTAGAAGGATAAATGCTTGAGTTATTTTTTTTTTTAGGAGCTATGACCTACCATGCTCTTCTTCAGTACTTTAGAAGTGAAAGAGTCATGTAAAGGATGGCTGAGTTGTGGTTTGAATGTGCTAGTTCTCTGCATGTTTGAAGATGAATTGACAAAATTAATCATGTTTCTTTTACCACAGACACCTACTCTCCGGGAGAAGTCCATTTTACTGGTGAAGATGATGACTTACATTGAAAAGCGTTTTCCAGAAGACCTTGAATTAAATGCTCAGTTCTTAGACCTTGTTAACTATGTCTATAGGTAATTATAGCAATTAATCATTTAATGCAGTTTATTGGTTCATAGTTTGTACCATATATGAACTTTGTAACACGTCATCAATCTTTTTAGGTCTGAATTAAGGATTTTTTTTTTTTTCTAAAATGCAAAATCCGTTTACTTTACTGAGACCGTAGTGCATATTTATGGAAGGCACTTTGAAAAACAGAAGTTTCTTAGTAAGGATTTTTTTACTTTTGGCACTGATAAAATACCTCCACCACAACTTCTTTTTTTTCCCAAGATATCAAGGCATCCTTGTGGCTGACTGTATTCTCAACACTGTGGTTACAGCTAAGATCTGTCTTTTCACATTCATAGGATATAAAGATTCTTTTTCCTTGAAACTTTATTGTAAATTAGACTTTCAGGTGATTTACTTTGCTAGGTAGACTTGCAGATTTTGAAGCACAATGAAATAATTCAAATAATGACCTTATCAACAAATGCCAGGAATTTAATGGTGTGCTGCTGCTTCACGTTATTTTGCAGTCACTTTGCTGCTGTACTCTGCTGGTTCACTGTGCAAAACTTTTGTCTGCCCATGGTGCTCAGAAAGTTTTATCAGTCAAACCATCTGTCATTTCAAACACCATACAGATGTGGCTCAGTGTTTCACATTTATGATAAGATTTTATCCTGAAAGAGTATTTCTGATAGTTTGGGGGCAATTTCACAATAAGCAGCAATGTTTTCTTTGCTGTTTCTCTCAGGAACTGCACCTGGATGTTCACCACGCATGGGCTTTTACAGAATGTCACCTCTTCAGTGTGTTATACAAAGCCCGAGAGTCTTCTCTTTCTGATGGCTCTGTTACTTCATCTTTATTTGTTTTAGGGATGAGAATCTTTCTGGGAGTGAACTTACAGCTAAACTGGAGCCAGCATTTCTCTCTGGTTTGCGCTGTGCCCAGCCACTCATCCGAGCCAAGTTCTTCGAGGTCTTTGACAATTCCATGAAGCGTCGCGTTTACGAGCGCTTGCTCTATGTGACCTGCTCCCAGAACTGGGAAGCAATGGGAAATCACTTCTGGATAAAGCAGTGCATCGAGGTAGGGAGACTACTTGGATCACAAATGCAATTAGAAATATGTTTTATTCCTTATTTTTCCTCGTTGGGTGTAAAAGCGTTATGCGGTGTGTGTGTTGTAATGTGTATTTTCTGTATCAAAGCTGAAAATAGCAAGTCTGCTGCCTCAGCTCCTGTGGTGCTTAAAAATATATACAATGGCTAAACAGTGAAATGCTGATGCTTGGGAAGTGGCTTTAATATAAATGTTTAAAATCTATTTTCTCTGCCAAAAAGCTTAATGACCACGTTAATACTTAAGGAAAACAGTCTCTTGCAATTGATAATGACTATGAAAAAAACCCAAGAATTGTTATAGGAGAAGATTTCAAGAAAACTGTTAAAGCTGGAATGTCTCTTCTAACAGTATGACAGCTGTTAGGTGGGATTGTATTGAAATGAAATTGCATCTTTGCTTAGTTTATTTAAAATAAAATGGGACAAACCCTTTTATTTTAACAATTTGCATATTAAGGCATGAATTTAAGGTGACTGTGAACAACCTTTTTAGTGTAACAGAGTCAGTATTTATTAGCAGATTGAGGACACTTAATACATGTTTTAAAAAGTACAAAATACAGCCTTTAGGCCTAGGAGATTCTATTAATAAAGGTGATAAATAGACCTTAAACTTACTGTTGCAACTTTTACCTTGTGTTTAAATATTAAACCATAGTGATGCTTTCTTTGAAGTACTGCAGTAAAATGTATGTTCAAAAGCTCTTGTTACTTTTCCACGTGGTAGCTGCTGTTGGCAGTGTGTGAGAGGAACACCACGATTGGCACGAGCTGCCAGGGGGCCATGCTGCCCTCCATCACCAACGTCATCAACCTCGCTGACAGCCACGACAGGGCAGCCTTTGCCATGGTCACCCACGTGAAGCAAGAGCCCCGGGAGAGGGAGAACAGCGAATCCAAAGAGGAGGTAACTGACAGAAAATACTGGGGAAAAAGCAATCTCTTGGGTGGAATTCAGCTCCTCCTAGTTCCTCACCTGATAACTCTGGAGAATGTGCGATGAAGACTATGTGTGCAGAGTGTTCATGTCTCTTGTGGTTTCAGCCTGTGTGGGTCTCTCAGAACTCCCATCTATTCATTTAGCCTTTACTTCAGCACTCCAGGCAATTACAGATCTGGACCTGAAGAAGTAACAGAAACAGTGAGGCCTGAAATAAATTGATCAGGAAGGAGGGTATTTTCTGTTATGGAGAATAAGTAAAAGTACATAGCAAGTGCCTGTTTTTACTTTCTGAGTTGTTTACTCGTGTGTAGGATGTTGAAATAGATATTGAACTGGCTCCAGGAGATCAGACCAGCACTCCCAAAACGAAGGAGCTCTCAGAGAAGGACATTGGCAACCAGCTGCACATGCTGACCAACAGGCACGACAAATTCCTCGACTCCCTGCGGGAGGTGAAGGTGGGTGCAGGTTGTTGGTGACAAACCACTTTAATTCAAACTGCTCTGAGGTGTTTATGGTTTTTTTCCCTTTTTCTGTCTCACACTTCTCATTTTTAGCTGAGTTTGCTTGTGTAGACATCTCTTATAAACTGTAATTTTTTTTTTTTTGCTATGGTAAAAGATTCCTAAGCTTTCACTTCATCGCTTGTTATTACTGTATCCCTTTCCTACAAAATTAAATCTCATCCTCCTTCACTGTAAGTGTACTTTAACAATTCAGTTCAGAAACTAGTGATGACAAACACAGGGGTATAGGATCAAAAATGTGTATCAGCATCTTATGATCAAATAATTTCTAAGAAAATAATTTAGCTGAAAGCTATGTTTAAATAGCTCCACACTAGCAACAGCTTTATCCAATTAACCTGATTGTGCCTATTACCAAGATGATCAACATCTTCCCTTTTTCCTTCTCTTTTTTTTTTTTTTTTTTTTTTTTTTTTTTTTTTTTTATGGTTACAGTAATGAATCAGTCTTGATCAACATGAAAATAGGATTAATTCCTTATTGTAGGTCTATATTGCTAAAGGAAGAATCTTTATTGAAAAGATGTTAGTATTACTGCTGAAACAACTGTATAACTGAACTGTTTTGCCACTGGATTAATTGTGTTTTCCTATTTCTATACATCTCTCTGTTTCCAGACAGGAGCGTTGCTGAGTGCCTTTGTTCAGTTGTGTCATATTTCTACACCTTTGGCAGAGAAGACTTGGATACAGCTATTTTCACGACTTTGGAAAATCCTGTCTGACAGACAGCAACATGTGAGAACCTCTCTCTCTCTCCCATTTGCAGATTCCTCTTTGTAAATGACTGCTGTTCCAGGAAAATGTGTTTGTGTGGGGACTTTGTTCACTAGCTTGGAGATACTTGCCATTCTCAGGCTGTCGAATGCTGTATACCTGTATCAATACATCTTTTGAAAGAAATAGGGCCTTTCGTTTTACAAAGAGAAATGTACTTATTGAATGGTTGTTCCCTGTACCAAGGAGGTGTTAAATCTGATTTCTCTAATTGAAGGATCTGAGTAGACAGGTAATACTATGTTTTTTCTTCTAGGCTCTAGCAGGTGAAATAAGCCCTTTCTTGTGCAGTGGAAGCCATCAGGTGCAGCGAGACTGTCAGCCAAGTGCCCTGAACTGCTTTGTGGAAGCAATGTCACAGTGTGTTCCTCCCATTCCCATCAGACCTTGTGTCCTGAAGTACTTGGGTAAAACTCACAACCTCTGGTTTCGCTCTACACTCATGCTGGAACATCAAGCCTTTGAAAAAGGACTGAGTCTGCAGATTAAGCCTAAACAGACAACGGAATTTTATGAGCAGGAAAGCATAACTCCTCCTCAACAGGTATATTTCTTGGAATACCTTATGAAATATGAAGACAAAAACCTAACACTGGCAAGTCCTCCACTAAACCATGTCCTCCGGTGTCACATTTTACATGTGTTTGAAATACCTCCAAGGGCAGTGACTCTAGCATTGCCCTGGGCAGCCTGTTCCAGTGCTTTACAACCTTGTCAGTGAACTTATTTTTCATAATATCAAATCTGAACCTCCTCTGGTGCAACTTGAAGCTGTTTCCTCTTGTCCTATTGTATTACTGACTTGTTGAAAAATTTTGGCTTTCTAAGATTCGATCTGTTGTGTTAGGGAAGACAGGCAAGAGTCAGTGTACAAGCCTTAGGATATTTTTTGGTCGTGCAGTGTTGTTCTCAGTACATGGTTGTTACAAATTTCTTGCCTTGTAGAGTTTTAAAGAGAGTTTTATTAAGTTTTATAAGCACTTGTCTAAATCCATGTCTCTCTCAGCTTGCCTCAGTGTAGAAAATGGGTTTGCTATCTACTATGCTGTACAAAGGCAGCTTGACTGTGGAGAAATCTGTGTTCTTAACATTGTAGGAAATCCTGGATTCCCTTGCTGAGCTCTACTCCTTGTTACAAGAAGAGGATATGTGGGCTGGACTGTGGCAGAAACGCTGCAAATTCCCAGAGACAGCAACAGCCATTGCCTATGAACAGCATGGCTTTTTCGAACAGGTACAGTCTTGATTTTAAAAACTGAGTAGTTCTACTGTCGGCATAAATAGTCTGGTCAGCAGGAAGAACCTCTGAATGTTAATAATTAACTTCAGTCTTCTAAAATGGAAAGTGCCACAAGGCTTCCCTACTGTCTACAGTAGTAGTTTGAGGCTTGTAATACTGAGGTAAGGTGAAATTTTTGTGCACACCCATCACATTTTCATGACATTTGTCAAGCTGTCAAATAATAGCTATATTTAGGAATGAATTTAACACACTTGACTTTTTTTCCCAAGTCTTTGAAGGTTTTCTTATCACTTATTTTTAAAAAGAAAAGGGTGTTGAGTTATTGTGCATGTAGCAGATGGAAACATACATGGAATGGTTGAATTTTCTTTAGGCACAAGAAACTTACGAAAAAGCAATGGAGAAGGCTAAAAAAGAGCACGAGCGGAGCAACGCTTCCCCTCCATCTTCCCTGAGTACCAGCTCTGGGAGGACCACTGGATTCGGTGAGACTTGAAAGCTCATGGAGAACAAGTATTTCACCCTGCAGTGGAAACAAAATACCCTGCTCTTGGTTTAAAGCATTAGTTATGAGAATAAACTTATCTCAGGACTTAGATCCAGGGAAAACTTAAGGGAATAAAAAAAAGCTATTTTGTATTCCCTTAACGGAGCCTCAGAAGTGATACGCCTGAATTGCTGTAAAAATGTAATTTGCTATTGGTGGAAATAGACTGGAGCTAAAATTTGTTTTTCCTATTTAAAATGGTTGTTCTGGGAGACACAAAATGCAGCCCTTCCCTGTTCACAGATTTCTGTATTATAACTGATAATAAATAAATTAAAAAAAAGTCCTCCCATCTGGATAAAACTTCTGCAATGCTTGCAAAGCTGTTTGTAGACAAACAAATGTGCAGATAATATTCTGATACACAACAGGTATTGTCACTTTTATTGAAGTTTTTTGGGTTTTTTTTGGTAACAAAATTGACACTGCTTTTGATTTTTCATAGTTGCTCAAAAGAGTTGAACCAGTGGGAGCCTTTGACAGAATATGGCCAGTCCAAAGGTCACATAAATCCTTACCTAGTGCTGAAGTGTGCATGGAGGGTCTCAAACTGGATTGCTATGAAGGAGGCTCTGGTGCAGGTGAGTGAGGGCTTTTTGTGCTCGTGTTTAGTTTATCCTCATCCTGCCTTGGGAGTCTTCATCCCAACTGTTTTAAGAACCATCCCATGGGAATGAGCTGATGGTTATTGCTCTTCAGGCTGCTATGAACTGCCAGGCTGCATGGACATCTTGAGCTTCTTGGGGCCAATGGCAAACTTCTGTTGGAGTTGCCAGTAGATTGTCTGGAATTTTTTTTTAAGCGTTGTATATGGTGTATATGGTGTCGCTAATCTAAACAAAATGGAAAATGTCGGGGTGTTTTTTGTATTTTGATTTGGTTTTTCTTTGTTGTTGTTTTTTTTTTTGTGTTTTGTTTTAATTTTAAGGAAATACATTCTCTTTTCATGGTAGGTAGAGTTGTTTACCTGTGATGAGTTAACATAGAAATATTAACCAGATTTAAAACTGAAATCTAAAATGTGAGAACTCTGCGCTAAATCACAGGTGGTAAAGGAGTGTGCAAATAATTTTTGCACTGTTGTATACAGTGGGACAATACTGCAATTACTCTGCTCAAGATGCCAGAATTTGCAATAAAGGGGTGAAGTATGTATTTAAAATACAACGTGAAGCCAAATGTTTAAGTAGCAAACTGCACATGCAACAAAAACTGTCTTATGGGTGCTATTTTCATTTTAATTCATTTCTTTTGTTCCTATAACAGTTTGTATTTTGTGTCCCATTTAAGTATGCAACTTCAGAAGCTAAGTATAGAAACATTTGAGAAACCTTTAAAACTTAAACTAAGAACTATATTGTACAGTATGTTATAAGCCTTGGGCTTGAAGAGAGTGAACTAGATCATATCTGACAGCTTCTGGTTTTGGACAATTGCAAATTGAGTGAAAGTGACAACGCTGAGTAAGTGCTGATGTGCTTTAGCTGCAGTTGTATTAAATGAGGTGTTTTCAGTAATGAGACATTTACTTTATGACTGAGGAGAAGATGCTGCTGAAGCCATAAATGGAGTCTTTGTGACTCTACTCAGGTTCTTGTAAAGGTGTCAGCACACGTTTGCATAAATATTGGGATCTGAAAGAATAATTGATTCTGTGCTGCTGTACTCACTACTCTAGTTTTATTGATATTCTTTAATGTGGTTGTTTTTTGTCAAGTTCCGTGGTTGATTCACAAAAGAGGCCAGAGATGATGGCAAATATCTATCAGTTTTCGTAAATCTTTGTGAAAGATTTTTAATAATCTACCCATTAAAGTTGAGCTATTAAAACAGCAAGTAGCCTTTGATAGGACCCAAGACTCATTTCCATTTGCTCACACTGCCATTGTGTTTAATGATCCAGTAGATAACATAATAAAGAAGGAGATTATTTTCACTGTGTAAGTGTAAGGATGCTACCTGGCACTTTCTCTCTGCTGGCTCAGGCGTAAAAGTCAGTTGAGGATAGCAGGGATAACAATTGTAATGGTCACCATACAGTTTATAACAGGAGGATAATGCAGGGGGATTTCTGTGTTGCACATCAAACCATAAAGGGCTTGATGTAAAGTGGAGGAAAAAGGTGAAAAAGTTGTAGATTAAAGGCCTGCAGCATCAGCTGGTGAGCACTGGCTCAGTGCAGGTTTGCTGTGGAATGCTTACAGAATTTAGGTGCTGCACAGTTCAGGTCTCTGCTGGGTTCAGTTGCCATATTTCTACTGTTCCAGAATTCAGAGGAAATTGTTTAAAATTATTTTATGAATTATTTTAGCACTATGACCTGACTTTGCACCTGTGCTCAGAAATTACTCTAATATAAATGAGAAGGCTGGTTGTGATTACTTGAAGAATATTAGCTGTTTATTTTCATAACTTAGCGAAGTCCTAGAGCAGACAGGGAATATAGTGCTGCATGATGTGGGACAGGATCCTTTTAGGTGAGAAGTTGCCATTAGATATTCTGGAGCCCCTGAAGCATTTCAGATATAGTGTGTTTCTCTGCTGAGAAGCAGCTTCTGGCTTTGTGCAGTGTGAATTGTTTGCTGTGAGCCTCCTGCTCCTGTGGCAGGGCAGCTGTGGGCTGGCTCAGCTCTTTGAGCTGCATTACAGTTGTCAGTGTCAAAATTCCCCAGCAGCAGCTTGGGCATGGGCACTTCTACTCTTGTGCTGAATTGGCAATTTATGTGCTAGCCTGCCCTTGCCAGTAGGAGAGCTGAAACTCCTCTAGTGACATCAATGTTAATACTTCAATCTGATGTTTTAAAAAAGAGGCTATTTCGAAAACATCAAAGCTGTTTGTTTAAGATGACCTTAAAAAAATTAGCCATTTGAGTAGGAACGATCTTTTACTGGATGTTTTTCCTATTCCACGCCCAGGTGGAACTGAGTTGTCCCAAAGAGATGGCCTGGAAGGTGAACATGTACAGGGGGTACCTGGCCATCTGCCACCCCGAGGAGCAGCAGCTGAACTTCATCGAGCGCCTGGTGGAGATGGCCAGCAGCCTGGCCATCCGCGAGTGGCGGCGCCTGCCCCACGTCGTGTCCCACGTCCACACCCCCCTGCTCCAGGTAACAAAGACTTCCAGCTCTCCTCCAGCAGCACCTCTCAGAACTCTTAGCAACAGGTGTCAAATATTTTAGTGTATGTAGTATATGTGTATAGTACTGATAGGTTTTGCATCGTGGTATTTTTTTGTTCAAAGTCGCGGAATGTGTGTTTGTGTTTCTTCCAAGTACTTGTTGCTTATCAGGAAGAGCTTGAACCCAGCTTTTTTCAGATCTCCAGAAATATTTTTGGGAAGCACTTGGCACAGTTCTGATTATATGGAATATGAAGTTTAGCTATTAAATGGTGAAGAATGGTTGTGTCCTTTGCAACTTTCACACATATTTTACCATGAGAAAAATGGATTTCTGTTTCCTTTTGAAATGTATAAAATATCAACATCCTGTTGTTTTCTCTTGGATTTAATCATGTAAATAATTCCTTTTGCAACTGTAAGAGAAGAATTTTTGAGAGTAGATGTTTTATTGACAAGTATAATCAAACATAAGTAGGTGCCTAAATCCATCTTTAAAATATTTGATTTGGCCCTGAGTTACTTTCAGAGGAATCTTGGGAATTAACCTTGGCTCCTCTGATCTGTGTGGTACAGCTGGAGCCAGTGTGGAAGTGGGGCTGGGGCAGGATCCTGATGGGCTCAGCAGTGTGGGATTTAGGCAAAACATGCCATTCATTTAGCATTTAAGCTTGTCCCTACTTAGATACCCTATAAATATATACCTGACAAAGCTCTTGTTCCTGTGGAGGGAACCTTTCATCTCCAGGGGAGAAATTGTGAAATATCTCACTTTTCATCACAGGGATCATTTCTTGATGGGCCATTGCTCAGAGATCTGGGACTGAGCCCTGCCTGTGGAAGTGCAGAGGACTTTGCTTTGAGTTCTCTTTGATACAGAGGCCTCTGTGATTCTGTTTAAGATCAATAGGTTCACTCTGTGTGTGTGATTCACAACCAATCTACACGATACAAGAAGGGACCTCTATAAAATGATTACTCCTGTGGGTAGAGCTCACACAGCAGCTCATACCTTTGAATTTTTATAATATAAATTGATGCATCAGATACAGTGAATGAATATGGAAGTTTTCTCCATATTCAGAAGAAATTATCAAGTAAATAGATACAATTTATGAGCTCACACAATACCATTAGATGGCTTCTCAATGAATTTAATTCCTTCCTGCTCAGTTTTCACCCATATTTCAAATTGCACCCCCCTGCTCAAGAATGGCAGCATCTGCAGCAGGAAAAGATTAATATTGCTAAATAAAGTATTTAAGTGCTTTCAGATATCAATTAAAACAAGCTTTTAAAACAATCTAATATTTATATATATATCCCTCGTGAAGAAATGATAAATTAGTCAGTGACTGACAGAGGTACAAATGCAGGCTCGAATTTGCACTGCAGTAATTACTTTTTTTTTAATATCAGATAGTAAGTGATTAAATACCCATGAGAAAATTAAATTTATGTGATGAATGGCTGTAGGATGAAGGTTAAGCTGTTGTGAGAGCTGATACTGAAATGATTGTAGGAAAATATTACTTTAATTTATTTTGTTTCAAGATATTCCACTCTATAAATTTGGACTGCCTTTTTTTTTTTCCTCAAATAGTTATCTCATTTGGTTGATTAACAATGAATACAACTGTTATCTGCCGAGTGGTAGCTTAGTGAATACTACACTGCCTTTATTGTACTACAGGTAATTAAATTCCATTGAAGTTTGTGGGGCTTTTCTTCAGGTGGTTGAAGTTTTAACAAACTGTCTACTGCCTTTAGTGGGTTCGAGACTGCTGCCATCTTCTGTTTGTTCCTTATTTATATTGTTTATGTTTCTAGGCAGCCCAGCAAATAATTGAACTTCAGGAAGCAGCCCAAATAAATGCAGGATTGCAACCAACTAATCTGGGGAGAAACAACAGCTTACATGATATGAAGACCGTTGTCAAGACTTGGAGGAACAGGTTACCTATAGTGTCAGATGATTTATCCCACTGGAGCAGCATTTTCATGTGGAGACAGCATCATTACCAGGGTAAGTCTGCCTATGACATTCATGATAGAATTTTCCAGACAACGCATTGGTCGAACGATGGCTTGATTTTGACGGGTTTTAGTTTTTATTCAGTTTTCCTTTAAGCCTTTGATTCTCTGAAGTGAGCGTTTGCTGGGTGTTGCTGCAGCAGGAGCTGCCCTCTGTGCGAGCCCCTTTCCAATGCCAGACACCTGCCTTTCCTCTGCAGCCATCGTGACTGCCTACGAGAACAGCTCCCAGCACGACCCCAGCTCCAACAACGCCATGCTGGGCGTGCACGCCTCCGCCTCGGCCATCATCCAGTACGGCAAGATCGCGCGCAAGCAGGGGCTGGTCAACGTGGCCCTGGACATCCTGAGCCGCATCCACACCATCCCCACCGTGCCCATCGTGGACTGCTTCCAGAAGATCCGGCAGCAGGTCAAGTGCTACCTGCAGCTGGCCGGAGTCATGGGCAAGAACGAGTGCATGCAGGTAGGGCAGTGTTGTTCCTGTGGCTGTCCTGTAATCCCACGCGTTCCACCAGATGCATTGATCTGAGCAAGCTGCCTGTATCCACAACAGGGGCTGAATTGCCTTGGCCCTGTTTTACCCTGCGTTACTGTTTTGAGTAATTCTGTTAGTCCAAAGCAGTTAGTGTTCTCTGTGAAGTGGATACGGTGAATATATTAAAAATTAGCTGACCCAGAAGTAAAGTGGGAGTAGGGTTTTTTGAAATCTTACAAGATCGATAAATGGAAGGGGCTTTGAAAATGGCATTATTTGTAATGGGTAAAAACAACACTGCTGAAAGACTAACTGAAGCTTTAAGTGTCTGACTCATGAGTGGTGGATGCTGTCAAGCTGAAGTAAATCTGTATGTGTTGGAAAGGAAAAAATGTGATTTTAGGCAAAACCCAGTGGCATGTGGTTGACCAGCAAATGAACCTTGTAATATAACAATATAAAAAATGCTATAACATAAACAAGGTGGGAAAATAACCTGCTAAATGTTGTCTGTAGTATTTGCTTTGCATAGGCCGGTGGAAACTTAAAATTGTCAGTTTGTAGTTTTTAAAATGAAACTGAAATACTAGAAAGTCATGCTATTTAAATTTCAAGAGAATATTTTGGCTGCTGTTTTATGGCACTTTCATTTAACAAAGCCTTCCGTTTTAAAAGACTTCTCTCACTAAGGCTTATTTAACAGGGTCTTGAAGTTATTGAATCAACCAACCTGAAGTACTTCACCAAGGAGATGACTGCAGAGTTCTATGCATTAAAGGGAATGTTCCTGGCACAGATTAACAAGTGAGTATGCTGGCTGCAAGTGGAACTAGCACACATCTGAAAAACAATGTAGCTCAAGTATTCAGCACTGTATCTGAGCAGAAAAGCTGTTCCATATCTTTATACCAGCCTAAAATTTCTCACTGCTGTGTAAAAAAGTCAAAGTATCTGTGGGAGTTCCTTTGTGGTTTGGAGATGTAACGATTGGTCCTATACTGAAGCCTTGTAGGACAGAAGTAGTAATGGGTTTGCTTTGCACTGACAGATATTTTACTGTTTTGAGGAAGATCTCTCTTTAATTCAATAAATAAATATCAGTCAAATTTTGTTTGGCGATGCCAAAAAAGACCTCCTCAGATTTCAAGGGCTCTTCTGTGGGCATGGGATTTAATGGCAGTTTTGCTATGTGTTATACATGGGTGGAATAATTCCTTTACCACTGCATCGTGGCCACTTACGGAAGGAAATCCATCAGGTTTAAGCTGTACACTGCAACCTCACATAGCAATTCAAGTCAGGAAATGATGAATATCTTCTTCTGTGGATACAAGAGAGAATTTTAATTAGGCAGAATGCAATTACTTTGATGGAAAGTACAGCGGGCTTTTATGTGGTCACAGGCTTAATTGTAGTTGAGGTGTAAAGAGAAGAAAGTGTGCCTCCCTCATATTTTTAAATTGTTTTAAATTCTTGTAGAGAATTTGTTCCTTCAGGATAAAATGCATAAAGGTTTCTGTTTAAAAACACGGTTCTGATGTACTTACAGTTTCTTAATCTTACCAAAAAACACACAAGCATTTTTGAGCACTGCAGTTGAGGTCAGGAATTTAGGAAGGTTTCAGTGAGGACCAGTGGCAGTGTTGAACCTGGAAATGGGACTGCTGATTGATTACCTGTGTGTCAATGAAACTGAAGTTAAAGGTCACCTCTGCTCCTGCATCCTCCTGTGCTGCCCATTGGCTGGGCAAGGTGATAGAAACCATTTTAAAAAATCACCCCATGTGTCAAGAGTGATGGATTGTGGAGTGGGAGAGAGGAAAACGGACAGAGGAGTCCCTTTTTTCTAAAGGAGCAGCGGTGATACAAAGTCATCCATCAGGCTGCTGCTGGGCTGGATCACTTCAAACCTTCACCCAGGGTGCAGGAAGCTTCTGAAAGCAAGGGCATTAGTGTAGCACAGAAACTAACACATGACAGACAAAACTCTTCCCATTTTAGAGTTATGCCTCAGTAGCTGGTCATTTTAGTTTAGTATTATAATCCTCCAAGCAAATATTGTTATGTTAAAAATACATTACAGGTAATTTTAAAAAAATGAGTCAAACAAGCATCGTGTTACTTTCATATGGTTTATTTCAATGTTTATTCTGCAGGGGAGAAGTGAAGCTCTTTCTGGTAATAAGGACTCTTGAAGTTCTTTAAGTTTCTTCATTTTTGGTAATGCATATGTGAGTTTTCTCATCCTTGATTTTTATGCCTAAGAAGAAACATAGATTCAAGGGCTGTATATGTATTGGGATGAATCATACCAAATTTTGGACTTGTGACACTTGAGGAAATGTGGAGAAAACCTCAGAAGTAACAAACAAATGATCTTTTGGTTACCCAGAACTGTGTGATTAACTTTCAAATTCCTTCACTTTTCCTGTTAGAAGAAACTTTTACAGCTCTGGGAATGAGGAGCTGACTGTTTCCAGAAAGTGTGGATTGTAAAATTTTTCATGAGTTCTCTGGAAAAGGAGTTAAGTAAGATGCACTCCTCTGAAAAGATAAATAACATCTTCCCAGTGTTGCTTTACTCCTTTTTTTTTTGCTGAGTGGAGCAGCATGTTTAAATGATTTTGCTTCCACTCCCCTTGTGTTACCATTTGCTCTTCTTTTTCCCAGTTTCATTGCTTGGGTTTCCACTGCAGTGCACTGGAAGTATTTTTTCTTTTTTTAAGGGAGTATATGGAGATTTTCAACACTTGGGAATCTGTTTTCATTATGAAGCATTTACTTTTGTAGGTGCCGAACTTTAAGGAAATCATGACAAAACAGTTGTAAGGGACTTCTCTAGAGAACTTACTGCAAAAATATCACTGAGCATTACGAAACTAATCGCTCACCCTATCAGAAATGAGAAAACAGTCACTAAATTACGTAAAACTCATACTCCTACTTGTCACCATGCAGGTCTGAAGAAGCAAACAAAGCTTTTTCTGCAGCTGTGCAAATGCACGACGTGCTGGTGAAGGCGTGGGCCATGTGGGGGGATTACCTGGAGAACATCTTCGTGAAGGAGCGGCAGCTGCACATGGGGGTCTCTGCCATCACCTGCTACCTGCACGCCTGTCGCCACCAGAACGAGAGCAAATCCAGGAAATACTTAGCAAAGGTGAGCTCTAGGTGGGTAAAAAGGAATCAGAGCTCCATCCACCCCCTCCAGGAGGGCTGGGATGCTGTTCAGTGCTCCAAGTTTTGCAGTTAGAGAGAGGGTTCCCGAGGGAAAGCTTTAGTTTGGATTTAGGGGTTGTGCGTGGTTGCTCATAACTCATCTTGGGGTTTTTTTCTTCAGTGGGGTGCCTGGGGTTTCCTTTAGATGTGGAAGCTTTCTGTAGGAGGAGGAGGAGAGATCACATCCAGCATTTCTACACTACTACATAGTGTGGTGAAATGCTTGCAAAAAGGCATCCTTTGGTCCTTTAAAAAGTAACATAGTCTGAGGTCTGTTTATCATTACTATGGATAAATAATATTGACATTTACCTAAGTATTGCATTTTATTCCAGATAACCCTTTTCTGTACAGTTTTACTCTGAAATTCAGCAAAATTTTGACCAAAAAAAAAGCTATTTGTGTTGTGTTTCTCAGTTTGGGGATATTTAATCTCTCTCATGAAGAAAATTAAAAAATTATACCAGGCCAGGGAACACAATCTGTTCTGACCATGAAACAAACACAGAAAATACTGTTTGAGATTAAAGGTGGTCTCAACAGCACTCTGAAGTTTATTATTCTCCCTGTCTGGTTGCATAATAGTTAATGATTTTTAGTCAGTGCTTAATATATTTACATTTAAATTAAACTAGGGGTGGACAGTTAAAATAATTAAGAACACCCAAAGAAATAATCAAGTTCTTCCATCAAGGCTCATTTATCTGAGTTGCGTATTTTAGGTTCTATAAAATTGCCTAAATTTATATCCACACCCCAGCCAAACCCCCAAAATTTTCTGGAATGCAGTCATGTTGATTTGTTCTTTTCTGTCTTGTTTAATAACAAGGAGTACACTTGAATTTATTTTTTACATCCTTTAAATATTATTTCTGAGGGAACAAATAGCATTGGCCAGGCATAATGAATGTGAGTTCATGTCTCTGAGGCAGCTTTAATGCTTAAGGACTCCACAGTCATATTAATAAACTACATCTGCTTTTGTGCATCATAATGATTGATGTGTCTTAAATTTA
This sequence comes from Sitta carolinensis, assembly GCA_032173965.1. Lineage (NCBI taxonomy): Eukaryota > Metazoa > Chordata > Aves > Passeriformes > Sittidae > Sitta > Sitta carolinensis. The sequence goes on along the minus strand of CM063295.1, from coordinate 14,598,666 downwards.
AGCACTGAGAGATCCTCTTAAAATTCTCTTTCAGGTTCTGTGGCTGCTGAGTTTTGATGATGATAAGAACACCTTGGCAGATGCAGTGGACAAGTATTGTATTGGTGTCCCTCCCATCCAGTGGCTGGCCTGGATCCCACAGCTGCTGACGTGCCTGGTTGGCTCAGAGGGCAAACTGCTCCTCAACCTCATCAGTCAGGTACAGAAGATAATCTCTAATTCTTTATTGTCTGTAATCTTTGTTGGCAAGATGAGACACAAGTATTTTTCTAAAGGAAATTACAAAAATGCCAAGCTTTAAAAATGGTATTGTTTGCAGCTGTTGATGTGTTAAAAATGGTAATTTCTGCCTTTAAGCAGGATATTTTAAATTTCAAAGTGAGTTTTACTTACTGAGATTAAATCCAGTGAAATTGTATCCCTATTTGCATGAGGCATTATAGCTCTCCCTGTGGAATTCTATTTAATATATTTTTGTGAATGAAGTAGAACGCATAAAATACGTAGTTGAAAATGCTTGTAACGTAGGAGTAAAGAATGGTTGGATTTAGTAGCTAAAGGGCAAACTCTGTCAGGAAGTGTTTTGGTGTTTGTTCATTCAGGTTGATGTCAAACAGATGTGAAGTCCCATTAATGCACAGGTGGCCATGGGAAGCTCTCACAATTGAATTCTAGCTCTCTCCTGAATTCTAGGCCTGCACTGCTCCTCTGCTTCCTGGAAACTGGCACAGGACAACTGTAGGGCTGAATTCCTCACAGAACTCCTTTCTTTCCTTCCCCTCTTGGTTTGGGTTAAGGACCATGCAGCTCCCTTCCAGTTGAGGGTATTCTATGATCCTGTGAGATCGAGCTCCTTTTGTACTCTGCCCTGTCTTTGCTCTCTCAGACCTCTGAGAATGTGTGTTTTTGTAGCTAGGGCATACGTCCATTTGTGTTGGCATGGGTGTCCACAGCTCTAGTTAAAGTAGCTGAGTGCAGGTGTACTCATGTTTCCTTCCCTCTCTCTTCATAAAATTAAAATATAACTTTGAAGAGACCATGCTCCCAAGCAGCTTAAGATGCCAGAGTAGGTAAGGCAAACTTTGATGGATATGGCTTGGTATTGTCTGACAGCACCAGTGTGCTCTACTGTCTTCTGACAGAAAAAACTCATTTCAACACATTGTAGACACTTTTTTTATTTGTTGAGATCTGTATAAAATTTGTAGAAGTGAGTGTTTGCTTAGAAGTCGTACACTAGTTGGAGCTTAGACTTGTAAATATCACAGATAGTCCTGTTTGTCTTGCCTTTAAATTTCAGGTACATAGAAAAAGTATGAAATCAAAAAATACCATATTTTCTGTTTTACTGTTTTAAAACTCCACCATTCTCTTCAAATAACTTTAGAGTTACAGCACGAAGCATGTGTGTGTCAGGTTAGTGATCTGTCATAAATATCAGATTACTGAATACTTTAATCTCATTGCAACATTTCCACCACTTACCATATCCATTTGGATGGAGAAATGATCTATGATTTAGTAAAATTGTGGCTGAAGAAGCCTCAAATGATGTCTTAAGAGGTGCTCTATTGCAGGTAGTAGACACACGGTTTCTTTCCTTTAATACATACTGAGATTTACAGATTTAAATGGGATGCTGAATGTCAGCATCTCTTTAGGGGTTTTTTTTAATGGAAGCCATAAAATCCTGTTTTTATTTTTGGGTGCAGTTGGTATCCCTTTACATTAAGTGCCACAATTAGGTGGAGTAAAGTTACTCTCTAATGGGCTTTCTTATCAAGTATCGTGGGGCTTGCTGGGAATTGTGGCCTAATTTAAAGACTAACTGCTGTCATTATGTCTGTTTTTCTTCCATTATGCACATGAGTAAGATCTCTGCGCTGGCCCAGCTGGGGCTCTGACATTATGCTGCTTTCAGGTTTATTAGGCAGTATGATCTGGAAGCCCTAATTAGGTAATGTCTTAACAGTGTGTGCAGGGAGCTACCAATTCATCCTCTTCAGGTTTCTGTTACTGAAAGAATCTTTAATTTCCATAAGCTGTTATTTAACACAAAGAGCTGATTATTCCTGAATTGGACTCATTTACCAGAGGATCTGTCTGTGTTGATGTGATCTATAGTCAGTATTCCTTAACTGAGGGATGTGTATCTCCAAATAGGTGGGAAGAGTCTATCCCCAGGCTGTTTATTTCCCTATCAGGACCCTCTACTTGACCTTGAAGATAGAACAGCGAGAGCGCTACAAGAGCGGTGAGTTTGGTCCTCTGAGAATTGTTTGAGCTCTTTCTAACTTAAATTATGTTGAATTTCACTGGATTTTACAGAGAAAACAGATTCTCTAGAAAACACACCAACTTAGCAAGGCTAAGGAAGAAACCTCTTGGTACGCCTTGCTTGCATTGATTTGTTTCTGTGAAGTTAAACCTGCAGATGGCTTGAGCTGTCTTGAATTTTCTTGTATAAAATACTCACCAAGAAGAGTGAGTATCACCTCTTTCATTCTCATGTCGCCTTAGCTATTGAGAATCACATGTTTACTGGATGTTTATCTTGATAAATTTGTGGATAAGTAGAAAATCCTTGGTTTATAGGTACATGAGAATGTCACAATCTTCTTAGAGTCTGTAGACTAATTTTCATTGAAAGCATGAACCATGCAAGATTTAGTTTGTTGTCAAAGGAGCCACACTTGTGTCATTATGTCCATAATAACGTCTTATGGTGAATTTTCAAGTAAAATGAGCATCTCAGTTTACACCAGATAAAAGCAATGTTGCCTTTGAGAAATGTTTGGGAGGTGGCAAAAGCATTCAGTGACTTGCACAACTCTTTTCCCAAGAACAAATCACATCTGGAATAGTTCTGTCAAATGATTCCACAGAATTTCGTTGTTCTTTTGTCCCATGTAATTTCCTGGGAATCCTGGGAGAGCTACTTGAAGGACTCTCATTTCAGTTCTCTGTTCTTTATTACAAAGCACATTGTTTATTTAATTTCCCTTCCCATTTGGGAATTAGTTCACTGAATTTCTGTATAAAATTTGAAAGGGCAGTAATTAAATAATGTTTTATTTTTGTTTGGGTACTCTTTTGCAGAAGCAGATGCCCACATCCCCTTATAATTTATTATTTTCCAGCAACAGTAAAATATTTCTCTGTAGGTTCTGCCAGAAAACACTGCTGGGTGGGTGGGTTGTGTGAGTTAGTGGGGGTCATCTGATAAAGCAAAACTCTGCATAATCACTTTCTGATGGAGTCGTCATGCTAGAGATGTTTTGTGCTAAAAGATGCAGACTGTGACAGTTTGTCTGTTGTTGGCATCAACATATTTATTCTTTAGTTAATGTGTGAAAGATCTCCCCAAAAGGGAAGGGGAAAACTGCCCATAATTCAGATAATCTGATACTATATGAAACAATGTCTCTTACTTCAAGAGCATAGGTTGGTAATGTAAAAGCTACACCTCCTATGGAGTTTTGAGGAGTGTTTATTTTGCTTTAGTGTTGGGAGGCCTGTACCACTAAATAGCATTTGGTGCAGAGTTTTCTCTCGAAAAACCACCAATTTTCTTTCTATAAAAATTATTCTGAAACTCAGTAAGGAATATATAATTACTGCTTAATGTAAATCTCAAGCCAATTCTTGGAACAATTTATTTTCTTTCGAACAGACACATATCAAGTTCATGAAAGGTAATTTTTATTTCCTTTTTAACGTTCACTTCCCAGATTCAGGGCAACAGCAGCCAAGTTCAGTTGGAAATCAGTCCCACTCTGCCTCAGACCCCGGGCCCATCAGAGCCACTGCCCCAATGTGGAGGTGCAGCAGGATCATGCACATGCAGCGGGAATTGCACCCAACCCTTCTGTCCTCCCTGGAGGGCATTGTGGATCAGATGGTGTGGTTCAGAGAGAACTGGCATGAAGAGGTATGTGGCTCCAGTGCACCTTCAGTGTATGGATCATCTAAGGGAAAGCTAACTGCAAAATATTTATCCAGAATTAATTTTAAACATCAAAGCATAACTGTTTGTTTTGATTAGTAAACTGATGTTTGTAGAACCGACTGTTTGATTGGAGTTGAAGGATCTTGGTTATTTCTGGAAGCAGGGGTTTTGCAGAACTGTTAATGCAATGAATGCCTCTAGGATTTAAGCTGTTGCTCGTACTAACTGAGAGTGTATATTCTTGCACTAAGTGTCAGAGATACCAGTTTCCCTCTTGAGCTGGTGGTCTGTGACAGGTGATGATTATTGCCTGAAATTTGCATTTCAGCAGGGAGCAGATGGACCTGCCACTCTGCTGCTACCTGCCTCTCAAAGTGTTGGACTCTTCTGTTCTGTCTGCCTAACACAGTGTTTATTTGAAGGTTTCCTCATATCATCTTTTTTTCATATATCTCAAAATATGCAATCTAAAAGTTACCTGCTGTTGAAAGAGCAACTTGTCCTTTGTGAAGCAGCATTTCCCCTGCTCAGTTTGTTTGTTTGCAATGCTAATGAAATTCAGTACTGTCATTCTGATTGATCCTCTGATGCAATATAAGAGTAGAGTTTTAGGCAGATGTTTCTGAGAGCATGAATTTACTACACAAAATGCAGTGTGGGAATGAATATTTGTTGGCAAATCAGAAGGCCTGATCTTCCTGACTATATTGCTTTTTCTGTTTTTTCATTCTTAGGTTCTCAGACAACTGCAGCAGGGCTTGGCAAAGTGCTACTCCGTTGCCTTTGAGAAAAGTGGAGCTGTTTCAGATGCCAAAATCACTCCTCATACACTGAATTTTGTCAAGAAGTTAGTCAGCACCTTTGGAGTAGGTCTTGAGAATGTCTCCAATGTGTCTACCATGTTTTCTAGTGCAGCCTCAGAGTCACTAGCTAGGAGAGCACAGGCAACAGCTCAAGACCCTGTGTTCCAGAAGTTAAAAGGCCAATTTACAACAGGTAAATGTTTAAAATTTTTTTAATTGTTGCTTCTAATCTCAAGCAAATTTCCCCCCACAGTTCAGCTGTGAGGGCATCCTGCTTTTTTATTCCAATATCTTTCCTGAGTGAAAATTTAGAAAACGGCACCTTTCTGTCATTCAGGAAACCTGAAATGGTTTTGTTCCTGTCTTTTGTGCAGTAATAAATGTTATTCAAGTGGGAAACAGACATCAACCTAGAGAATAAGTATATTTTTTTTTATTATTGAAAACTCTGGTTTGATCACATATGTGTTTAAAGATAAATTAGATTACTTCAGTATAATATTTTTTGCAATTTGCACAGAACTGCTGGCTGTATGTGAGGGACAATAATGATCTCTATCTCTCTGTGATGCCAGAATTTAATGGAATTTTCACCCCAGAACTCCAGACTGATGATTTTATGTGAAGTCTTTCAAAACAGCCGAATTCTGATGAGTAAGATTACTTTAGTGTTTTGGATAACTAGATTATAAAAATTCTATTACCCAAATTTACATCACTGGTAAATTGAATCAATAACTTTAATCAGATCTAATAAAAAAACATACTTAAGGGAAGCAGCTTTTTTGCTTCATTCATTTTCTCTTAACCAGTGGTTACATATTTGAGTATCTGATCTTGATTTAAAATTCTAAGAAAAGCTTGTTTCCAAGCTTGATTTGTTTGTTGAAATGTGTGGAGGCCACGCAGCTCATATATGACAGAAAGTGACACTGATTGGCATCAGTGTTTTGGGTTGCCAGAATTTTGAGGTTTGCATAAATTCCTTGGCCTTTCTTTAAATACAAGTGAGAGTGTTTGACAAGTAGACTTGAGGAGTTTTTTCAAGCATTTTGCTGATAATATTGTGAAAATGAGGGAACTGATGGGAATCCTGTGAAAGCAGCTGAGTTGTAGAAGTGACCTCCGTACCTCGTGCATTGCTCAGCGCCCTTCCTGAGGCACAGCAGTTGCATGACAGCAGATAATGAAAGTCCTGAAGCATATGATTAAATTTTTACTGGATGATGTGTACTAGGCAGGGAAATGGAAGTAGAAATGCTCTGTGTGTTTTTAATGGGAGCGTATGGGGGGAAAAAGTCATGGGTAATGATAAATGGGATGAAATTTCCCCAGTTCAAGTGCTGGATTCTGTACCTAGAACAGAGCAATACTGGCAGGTACAGGTGTAAATGGGGAGAGGAGAGGCTGGAGAGCAGCCCTGGAGCAGGGATCTGGAAATGCTTGTTGTAGATTAATGTAGAGCATTTCAGCTGGAAGGTAATACAAGTTTGGGCTTGATTTTAATTTTTAATAATGGTTTGTAGTCTGTACATTGCAGCAGTAGTGTAGCACTTATTTATTGCTGTGAGTGTTGTTGATATGCTCAGCTTTGGTTGGATGTGAGTTATTTTTGGTCTGTTACAGTAGCTCCTTTCCTGTGAGCATCAGAGAGCTCTGGGGTTTTCAACATGTAAAGGAAAAGTAAATACAATGCCAGACTAAAGTCTGCAATATCTAAAGTAATATTTCAAAACATTTCTAGAGAAACATTTAAGAAGGTTTAATTACAATTCAGTTACAACTTTTACTTAAAAAGTTGTGAGGATTTCCAGTATTTTTGCTGGCTTGTTTGGGTTTTTTTTTTGTATATCTTTGTGATATATAAATGCTGTTAAAAGTTTTCAGATTTTCTCTCTTAATTAAAGAATTATATGGAACAACATATAAACCAAAGTATGACATAGGCCTGGTCATAAAAATCATGTAAAGTCATCAAATGCAAAGTGTTTCTTAGTAAACTTCAGTTAAATAACAGTAATTACTTTTTTGGTGAAGATTTCATGTTTTATTTTTCAAGTACAATGAAATATGAATGTCTGAAGCATACACATAATTATTTTGCTTAGTGCTGGATTAGATTTTATTTTAATCTATTACATTCAGTGTTTAAATTTACAAATTAAATGTGGGAAAACAGAAGAAATTAAACCAATCAGCATACTTAATAATTTCTGTAATTTAGTTCGTTCTGCAGAAAATGAAAATAAGTTTTTTATTGATTTTGCAATAACAGTGAAAGGTATGTAAATATCTGAATAGGATTGTAATTACTGTACTGGAGATTGCAAGGGCTGTTTTAACATTCTGAGAAATCAGTTGTAGAATGTGCCTGATGGGTCCTTCTGTCACACCACAACGTTCACGTTTGTTTCTCCTGTTCTCAGTACCAGTTGCATTTGGATGATGGACAGATAATTACAGTGGTTGCCTTTCATTTCAAAAGTATCCAAGCTAAGGAGCTGTCTTGGAGTAAACTTTTTACCAATTATTCCCAGATTAATGTTGACAGCTATGGTTTATAGACACTTTCGACAGGGTTTGGCTGCATAATCATTTCCATCAACATCAGCGTTGTGTTTTGATTCCTGTTTGGAGCCACTGGAGACTCTCACACCGTTTCTTATATTCTAAATTCTTTGTCTGCTGCAGTCTGGACTGTTGGAGCTGTGATAGGTCATCTTTATCCATCCTAATGTTATATTATAAAAACAAATTTCACTTTGAATTTTTTTTCTAGAACTTCAAATGCATAGTTCTTTGACCATCTGTTCTTTGTTCTTTCCTTTTCTGCTAAACCTTTTGACATCAAAGAATAGAAAATGCTGAAAAACGCTCCCTTTGAGAGCTCTCTCAGCAGTGAAAGCAGCAGAAAAGCTGCCTCAATTGTCCTTTTGTGGGCAGATGATAGTTTAGAGTTTGAATCAGCTTCTTTCTGCAGCTATCTCTCCACTCAAGCTGAATACGAATGGAGAGTTCCAAAATACACCCTTGAAGGGCACGGTAATTTCCTTGAGACTTTGTCAGCCAGCACAGAGAATGCTTCACTGTGCATGGTGGCTCTGTAGTCAGGAGGAAGCTCTTGAAACCCAAGTGTGGCTCTGAACTGTTAGGAGAGGGCAGGGGAAAGAGCTCTGTTCATTTTCAGCCTTTTTAAGGTCTTTTTTTTTTTTTTTTCCTTTTGCTCAAGAGTGAACATGGTGTACTCTGGTAGCTCTTTCTTTGTGTCCCTTGTAATTTTTAGGTAACAGGATGTTAGCCAGGAAATCCAGATAAAGAGATGGGTAATATTTGACCTTGCTCTCTGGTCTACACAGTCTTGGTTTTCTGGAGCTGAGTGATAAATCAGAAGTCCTGCTCCATATTTCTGCTTTCCTCTCACTGAGATTTTTCATCTTTATTGGTTTTTCCCAAAAGTTCTTGTGAGATTGGAAAGAAGTTTTGGGAAGTAGAGTATCTAAATGTTTGGATAATAACTTCAGAAGCAAGACAGCACTTCAATTTTGGAGAATGCTTGGATCTTCTTCAGTGTCATGGGCATAAAGGATTGTCCTGCTTCTGTGCAGCTAAGCTTACAGCTCAGTCCTCAGGGACACCTTACATGATGGGTGTCTTGGCTTTTTAGCTGGAGATCCTTGAGGTGTGAGCCTTTAGTGGAATCAGGCTTTTCCTATGGTCAGAATAATCTTAAAAATCTTCAAATGAACTGTTGTTTCCTCTAAAAGCATTAACAGCCTGTTGCCTTTGATTGATCAGAGCTATTTTCTTCCTTTGTAGCAGAAGGGTTTTTTTATGGACTCTTAGTTTGGAGGTCTTTGTTTTCTTAATGCCATGTTAATGTTGTGTAGGTCAAGGGGACAGAGGGTTTGATACTCTTAATTTTGCTACCTCGAGTGTGTTTTTTGTTGTTTCTTTCCTGATGGCACAGCCTTCAATCAAAGTGTGTTAAGTGCTGTCAGGAGTTTTGTAGGTCTGTCTCACTGGGAAGAAAATTGTGCCCCATTTCCCCTTCCATTAAGAGTGGCAAGAAACTTCAGCAGCATTGAGAAGAGAGAACAGACTGCTTCCCTTGCAGTCTGTGCCATGGCCTTCAGGGAAAATCTCCATTAAGGATGAGGGGGAAAACTTCCCATCCTTTTTAGGAATGGTGCAAGTAGTGAGGTACTTCAGACCAGTGTGTGTTAGCTTGAGGAAGGTGTTTTCCAGCACTAAGTACTGAAGAATGGAATATTTTTTTGAAACAAAACCACTGTTTATATAGATTAAGATGTCTGCAAAGCAGAGAGACTTTGTACACAAATAATGTTTGGTCTTGTATTTCCCTTTCTTCCAGCTGAAGTGATTTTTCTTCTCAGATGGGCTCTCTGTGACATGAGCAGAAAGACTAATTGAACTCTCTGTTTTTCCCATCTGCCACTGGGAAACAGAAGAACAACAAAAATCCTAAAATAGGCATTCAACAAACCAGAGCTGCTCTTGTGGTGAACTAAGTGACTTTTTTTTGTAAGGAAAACATATTGATGCGTGTTTTTACCTCTTGGCTGATTCACATTAGCACAAAAACTAGTTGCAGTTCGAGGGTACTTTCCTGCACTTCAGAGATTTGGGAGATAAATGATGCAATAATTTTGTCACTTTGATGAAATGATTTACTCCCACTGCTCACTAGAGGGTAGGCTTGGGATTTTAATAAGAATGTTTTACAGTGATATTGCAATAGATGCACTGCCCACAGCAGGCAGAAAAAGAAAAGGGAATATTACATCCATAAATATGAAACTGTATTTTTCATTATAGACTTTTTTTCTTACAGAACTGGAAAGGATTTTGTATGAGCTCTGTTTTAGACTGCAAACTTAGCTCTTTCACTGAAAACTTTTAGCATATCAGTTTATAATGGATACACAGTGAAATATGTTGGGTTATATGTTCTCTGATATTTAACTGACAGAACAACCAAATGAAAATAATCCTAAAGTGCATTGTTTTCTGTGGCATTAGAATCCTGGATTAAAGAAAAGAATTTAGAAGAGTGTATGTATAGAATGACAGGAACTCTGCTGGCTAAATGAATGTTTTAAGTTGTTTGTAGGAGTAAGTGTTTTGGACAATCAGAGTTTTGAGTGGTTTAATTGTGGTTGAAAAAAACTTTTATATGCAGTAATTGCTGCGCGCACATACTTAATTCCCTCTTGGCACACTTGCAGGCAGATGCTTGTAGCATATTAATGTGGTCAAAATTTCTGAGCAGCACTCATGTTTGTTTGGGTTTTGGTATTTTTGTCATCTTAGGAAAATACTGAGAGTACGTAACATATTGAAATGAAGGTTCTACAAGAAAATTTAAACTCATTTTTAAGACTTAGTTTTCTGTTGCATTGAATAATACTAAAGATTCTGTTCTGCTCTAGCTGTAAATCTCAGAAATAGTAAATTGTCATTCTTTGTTTTTTTCCAGTTGTTTTTTCACTTGAGACATGTTGAACTTAAAATGGCATCTTCTAGGGAGTGGAGATGAGTTTAAAAATTCAAGTCTTGGTTGGCTTGTGCAATTTGGGATGCTATAACTAATGAGGCTTACAGAGAGTGGTTAGTCTTCTTATCCAAGTGTGTTTAATCTTTCATTGTTGTGGCACTAAAGTGCTGAGCCATCATTTCATGTATGTGGTTTATTCATTTTCCCTCTTTTGGAAAATTCAAAGCCATTTATTTATTTGTTATTTGCTTTGTCTGAAGCTGTAGTGAGAGCAATGTTGGGAAGATATTGGTGTGGCCAGAAAATGCTCAGTATTGCAGTGATTTCTGTTACAGAATTACTCCATAATGTACTGAAGTTCATGTGCTGTCCTTGAGAAAGTTCCTTCTTCACCTGCTTGTGGATATTCTCGCTGTGCAATACTGCTAGCATTGCAGTGGAAAGAGCAGGCTGTTTGCATAATACTGTCATTTTTCTTGGGCTGCTGGGGTTGTTTTTCCTGTAGTGTCTTTCAATTGTTGTCTAACACAGGAAAGAATAAGAATTTTCTTGCAGCTGAGGAGAATAGTAATAATAACAATTTTATTATTTGTCCTGTAGTTCCTCACAGATTCTATGTTGTATCCTCAACTGGGGCTCTTTCATTCCTTTTAGAAGTAAAAAGTCTCCACTGATTTTAAATAAATAAACAAATGACTTGTAATGAAACAGGTAGAAAATTATAGTGCTAGAAAGTAAGCCTGCTTTTCCTCTTTCACTAAGTGGTCTGATCTAATAATTTGGCATTTTACTGCTTTCCTCCTATGCAGTATGTCTGGCTGCAGTATATAGAGAATTCAATATGGTAATAGCATTTAAATTTTTCATGATATGCTTTTCAATGTTTGTGTGACTGTAAA